>CAWUFW010009031.1:0-600000 GCA_963921515.1 Calotriton arnoldi
CAGGGGGCAGGATGCCTACCACTACTACCACCCTCACCCACGGGGGCAGGATGCCCACCACTACTACCACCCTTAGCCAGGGTGGCAGGATGCCTACCACTACTACCACCCTTAGCCAGGGGGGCAGGATGCCTACCACTACTACCACCCTTAGCCAGGGAGGCAGGATGCCTACCACTACTACCACCCTTAGCCAGGGGGCAGGATGCCTACCACTACTACCACCCTTAGCCAGGGGGCAGGATGCCTACCACTACTACCACCCTTAGCCAGGGGGCAGGATGCCTACCACTACTACCACCCTTAGCCAGGGGGCAGGATGCCCACCACTACTACCACCCTTAGCCAGGGGGGCAGGATGCCTACCACTACTACCACCCTCACCCACGGGGGCAGGATGCCTACCACTACTACCACCCTTAGCCAGGGGGGCAGGATGCCTACCACTACTACCACCCTTAGCCAGGGGGGCAGGATGCCTACCACTACTACCACCCTTAGCCAGGGGGCAGGATGCCTACCACTACTACCACCCTTAGCCAGGGGGGCAGGATGCCTACCACTACTACCACCCTTAGCCAGGGGGCAGGATGCCTACCACTACTACCACCCTTAGCCAGGGGGCAGGATGCCTACCACTACTACCACCCTTAGCCAGGGGGGCAGGATGCCCACCACTACTACCACCCTTAGCCAGGGGGCAGGATGCCTACCACTACTACCACCCTTAGCCAGGGGGCAGGATGCCCACCACTACTACCACCCTTAGCCAGGGGGCAGGAAGCCTACCACTACTACCACCCTCACCCACGGGGGCAGGATGCCTACCACTACTACCACCCTTAGCCAGGGGGCAGGATGCCTACCACTACTACCACCCTTAGCCAGGGGGCAGGATGCCTACCACTACTACCACCCTTAGCCAGGGGGCAGGATGCCTACCACTACTACCACCCTTAGCCAGGGGGCAGGATGCCTACCACTACTACCACCCTTAGCCAGGGGGCAGGATGCCTACCACTACTACCACCCTTAGCCAGGGTGGCAGGATGCCTACCACTACTACCACCCTTAGCCAGGGGGCAGGATGCCCACCACTACTACCACCCTCACCCAGGGGGCAGGATGCCCACCACTACTACCACCCTTAGCCAGGGGGCAGGATGCCTACCACTACTACCACCCTTAGCCAGGGTGGCAGGATGCCTACCACTACTACCACCCTTAGCCAGGGGGCAGGATGCCTACCACTACTACCACCCTTAGCCAGGGGGCAGGATGCCCACCACTACTACCACCCTCACCCAGGGGGGCAGGATGCCCACCACTACTACCACCCTTAGCCAGGGGGGCAGGATGCCCACCACTACTACCACCCTCACCCAGGGGGGCAGGATGCCCACCACTACTACCACCCTCACCCAGGGGGGCAGGATGCCTACCACTACTACCACCCTTAGCCAGGGGGCAGGATGCCCACCACTACTACCACCCTTAGCCAGGGGGCTGGATGCCTACCACTACTACCACCCCCACTCATAGGATGGACAATGCATGACACAACAAGCACACCACAACCTAGGGAATGCAAGATTAAGACATCCCCCCACCACCATGACAAGCGTGTGAGCAGGCTGTGTCAAATGCCTACAACACCGAACATGACTTTGAATATACAATGTGACCCCCTAGCACATGTGCCACACATATATGTGTGTGGCACCCACAATGCAAGCAGCCCATGACCATTGTGGCAATGGGGCCTAAACCCCCATCATCACAGTGACCAAAAGGTAAGTGTGGGGTCCATAGCTGAAGCACATTTTGACCATTGTGGCAATGGGGTCTAAACCCCCATCATCACAGTGACCAAAAGGCAAGTGTGGGGTCCATAGCTGAAGCACATTTTGACCATTGTGGCAATGGGGTCTAAACCCCCATCATCACAGTGACCAAAAGGCAAGTGTGGGGTCCATAGCTGAAGCACATTTTGACCATTGTGGCAATGGGGACTAAACCCCCATCATCACAGTGACCAAAAGGCAAGTGTGGGGTCCATAGTTGAAGCACATTTTGACCATTGTGGCAATGGGGTCTACACCCTCATCATCACAGTGACCAAAAGGTAATTGTTGACAAAGAAAGAGCTGCAACTGCCAAACTGCATGGATCATTCCTGGTCACAGAACCAAAAACTCATCTGTGGCAAAGTAGTGTATGTGTCCCATTGCAACATAAATTGGGGGAGCCAAATACTGCAGTGCAAATGAAACATTCCTTTGGCCATGTGCAGACAAACAACACCCATGGGGGCTGAGACCGTCAACAGTCATCAATGACACAATGACAGAAGTGACCATCAGAATGCAGAACCACATATTTGCACCAATGGGCACACAAATGCAGATACCCTGTGGAGACAGCAGATGTGAGGTGAACAGATACCATACCATGGCAGCAATGGGACACACAAACCATGATCACTGTGCTGACCGATGACCTAGGAGTCCCAGGGACAGCAGGGGAAACACACCAAACAACATACAGCCAATGGCACACCCAAGATATGCCAATGCAGTGGTGCAGATGCACAAACACAAACAGGCAGACCAACACTGTCATCATACACAGCAGGTGAGGGGTGGGGGTGCCAGTGTCCCCAGGCAACAACACAACACATGAGGAGAGCTGAATACCAATCATACAGATGTGCATACACTGCCACACTAAGGTAACTCATGGATCCAAATCCCCTATGTGGGCAAGCAGGCATTGACAGGTGAGAGGGAGCACAAAACACACATGTCACACAGGCACGTAGGAACAACAACTGACACAGCAAGTCACAGACACACCACAGCACCACCCCCAGGGCCCCCACAATGTGGTGACCCTGGGCTGAATAAAAATACCACTGTGATGACAAAGCTAAATGTCGTTCACACTGTGAACCACAGTCAGGTGTCCTGAGCAACAAACTACCATCACACCTACACAAGCACAAATCAATCAGCATGGCCAGTAAGCCAAGGCCAACATGGAGGCAGGGGCCTAGCCGGGCAACAACTCTCATCTGCACACACTCAAGACCACACCCCTCGACCTCCAACAATGTGCAGCAGTGAAGTACACATGCACTGGTGACATTGCACATGCACCCATGACTATTCCAGGGTGGTGGGTGGGAACCAAGGTGTAGAAACACATCACACATGGACACTCAACAAGACTCCTGAATGTCTGACACACTGCACACTACGCTGTACATGGACATGACGGCAATACCACACCGACCAATGGGATCCCAGCCACAGTCACACACCAATGAAGAAGCCAAGGTCACCCACAAAGAACACACATAGACAACAACCAACATTGCAGCCCGGACCCTAAGGAGTGCCAGCAGTCACACACACAACGTGTCACAATCACTGAAAGATAACACAAACTGGAAATCACATGACAGGGGCAAACAACAAGTGCCAAAGGGAAACCTGACTGTGACCCATCTGCGTCTGCACACAAACTCTGCCCTGACAGCAAACACACCTATGGGTGACACCCTGATGACCAGTAATGTGCCATGCACCCACATCACAGAGAACACAGGGAGAAGACTTTGGGGGAACATAGCTCAAGTCAGCAAGCATCACAAACAGGTACAACACTAGGGATCACAGCATGCGCAGATGAATGGAAGTGAACACACAGACATGCACATACAACACACACCTTGGGCGCAGGCAATGTCACACGTGTACACACTGCCATGAGGGGACTCCACTCCTGTGTGAGGAAAGCTGTGCCATATGTTGCCTCAGTAGGGCCCCATCATGTCAGCTGAGCACTTGGTCACACAATCAACAATTAGCACCAAATGAGGGCTCCCATCACATCAGCCTGGTCATGGATGTGCCAACGGAATCATCAGCACAGATCCAACACACTTGTATAGCAATGTTGCACTGACTACACGGATGAGTCCCTCCCCATTGATGCCCAAACCTGCATGTCCACTGGAGATGGCAACACGGTCAGGGAAGTAGACAAATGCAACGATGGCAGGCACAACAGATGTGCAGGGGTGGAAGCCACAGATATGAAATTGCCAATGTAAGTAGGAAACCCATTGCCAAATACTGAACACATGACACCCTCAGATGCTGCTATTGATGACATGGATACACCACATGATAGGACACATTCCCCCTGGACCACATGGGTTCCTGCACAGTAACACTTCATAATCATGAGACCAGATATCACCATCACTGCAGCAAGGGCATGGTTAGCTGCACCAACAACATGTACATCTGAAGCATGAGCACTAGAGAAAAGAAAGTTGCTTTATTCAGCATATGTGTTGTTTGATAACGACGTCCAGAAGAAATTAGAGCAAAGGCCAATGGCCAGTCCATTGTCAAAGTTCAAACAGGGTGACACTGGCAGATGTCACCCTATGCATGCCTGCACAATACCAGGGACAATCCACTAGGAGGGGCAACCGGGGGGCAGGCCAGGCACCGCAGGGACAGGATCAGGGCTCACCAGGGGGAGTCAGGGAAGGGGTGGTGGGTGCTGGAGAGCCACTGACAACTGCAGTGGAGGTGTCTGACATGGTGTGTGCCGGCACAACTGGGGGCATGACTCAGATGTCGTGGGTGCCGGCACAACTGCAGTGGACCCTGCAGATGGGGTGGACAGGTCCGCCACTGCAGTGCCCAAGTCAGACAGGGCGGTAGTGGACTCCACTGCAGTGCCTACCTCCAGGGGAGGAGAATGGGGAACAGGCAAGGTGGGTTGGACAGAGGGGGAGGACACCCTCACCACATCAGTGGCACAGACAAGCGCAGCGGGGGTGTGGTGCTGGGAGAGCAAGTGGCAGGGGGAGAAGGCCGGATCCTCTTGGGGATGGTATATCTGTGGGTGGGGGAACCTGGGGCAGGGTGTGGTGGGGGCACCTGTGCAGTGGGGGCCTGAGGGATGGAGGACGGAGACCTTGTGCCTGAGCTGCAGGGCGGTGGCGGGGTCTTGCTCTTACCACTCCGGGGGACTTGCGGGTGGGGGCCTCAGTCCGTCTGCGCCTGGGGGAGGTTGTCCGGGGGCGAGGGGCACTCTGCTCCGTGTGGGTGGGCTTCCTCTTCCCCCGGGATGCTGGGGCAGCTTCATCGGTGGGGAAGAGGCCGAGGTCACAGAGGAAGAGCTGCTGTGACTTTGGGGTTGCAGGTGAGGCAAGGGAGGGTGCTTTGGAGGGAGAGGGAACTGAGGACTGCGCAGTGCATGTGGATGCGTGTGTGTGTTCCAGGGCCCCATCCCCTGTGAGTCTGGCTTCAGTCCCCTGAATGTGCGTGCGTGTGCGTTTTGTCATTGGCGTGTGTGTCAGTGTGCTGGATGTGTGTGTGCTGGTGTGTGCCTGTGCCGGTGTGTGTGTGCCTGGGATGGGTAAGGTGCTGGGGAGTGTGGATGGAGCAGAGGCAGGAGGGGTGAGGGACCGTTTGAGGAGGGACACTGCTGCCGTCAGGGAGGAGTCCATGGACCTATTGCCCCTCTGTAGGTCAGACATGCCCGATGAGATGCCCTCCATGAACGACACCAGCTGAGTCAACAGCCCGGTGTGCGCATGGAGGACACTCAGCATGGCTGTCTGCCCTACATGGAGCTGGCGAAGGAGGTACACAGACTCCTCACTCAGGGCAGCAGGGGACACAGGGGCAGGGGGTGCGGTGCCTGGCCCAAAGGAGACACGCTCCCGGACATGGGAGCCTCCACGGACCTGGGGAATGGGAGCCGATGGGAGGGCGGTGGTGGTGCTGGTGGTGGCGGGGACAGCAACACTAGCTGGGGTGTGGTGGCTGCTGACACCCGCCTCCACAAGGGAGTCATCCTCCGAGTTGCTCTGGTCCTCAGCTGAGGTGGATGCTGCTGAGGACTCCTCGGTGTGGCTCCCCTCGCCCTCCGTGCCACTGGGTCCCTCCGACCACTCCTCGGCTCCTGACCCAGTCTGGCTCTCCGGCTCCTCCTGGTCCGTGGAGCTGTCCCCTTCCGTGGCCGTGGATGTATCTGCAAACAATGGGGAAACAGACAGACATCAGTCACCTGCACATAACGCACACACCACTGTGAGCACAGCACATCACAGAGCAAGCCCTGGCATCATTAGTTGTACATTGCTAAAAGTGCACTAATTGAACAGGAGAAGTCAATTGTCAGTCTGATGCCAAGCATGGCACTCACATCCCACATGGCCTTGCACCCATCTGTCTGGTGTCTGTTGGATTGCAACACCCCAGTGTTGACACATGCACCAAGTACACAGTAGTTGGACAGTGCAGAGGACACGGTGTGGACACATCACAGCTCTTGCCACTGAGTCAGTACAGGTTTACGGATGTAAGGGATGCCCAGAGTCAAATAGGAAATGCATGTGATGCATACCAGCGACAGACACCATGATGCACCCATGTCCTGATAGCCAGCGCCACTATGGTGTGCATGTAGCACATGTCACTCCCCTGCAGGATCACCAATCAGTAGACACATGCCATGGCGGAGGCATGACTGCAAAGTCATACATCACTGTCTCAGTGATGTATGACTTTGCAGCCAGACAACAACACTCTGCACTGTGTCACAATAGTAGGTCATGGGGAATGCAAGTCCTGGAGCTGCACAAGTGCACATGTACATCCCCCACAACACATCCTCTTAACCCTCATCTGTCCAGGTCATACCTATTGGACATATGGGAGACCTGTGACACTACCCTCTGAACCTGAGCCCCTCACACTCTGCTGTGCATGGGGAACAGCTGCCTGAACTTCACATTTACATGCCCCATTCTGCATGGGCAGCTGATCAGACACCTATGTGTCACACAAGTATCGTCTCCTATGGTCACATCTCCAGTGGCATGCTGAGCCCCTACCAAGAAACTCCACAGCAGTCCTGGCGACTAATCCACAGCACACTGACACAGAGGCAGACACCTGAGGGGTCAAATCACTGTGCACAATGTGTCCGCTGATACACGGGAGTGGGAGTACAGAGTGTATTGTATGGCCTGGAGTAGGCATGACTGTCCAGCCCCACATGAATGAGGGATGAGCCCTGGACTGTAGGCAGCTGGCTAAGTATGTGTGACACACGTCATATACATACTCCTGGGGCCCAAACATTGTTCCCACCCGCAGCATGGGTGTGTGCCAGGTACCCCAGCCACATGTGGTGGATCAGCTCAGCAATTGGACCACAGATCAAAGTAACACGCTGAATACATGTCAGAATACAGGCATTGTGTAAGCAATGGACCCACCCATGATGCCCACCACAGAGTCAGGGAAACAGATGCTGTCTCCCACCTTGAGTCAAGCAAACTGCAAGGACACAGTCCTAAGTGACAGAATTCCCTGCATGTAAGGGCCACACCTGGGTATCAGATGAGGAGTGGGCAGTGCACAATAGAGGGACATGGCTCCTGGACAACATGACTGCTGTACTGTGGCAGTTCAACCTGACCCGAGGAGGGCACATAGCATGTTAGACAGAGTACACAGTGCAGTCTTTGACTCACACCCTCCTTGCTGCTCTCTGGCCTTCAGCTGCCCATCCAGGTCTGGAAAGACCACCGCCAGGATCCTGAGCATGTGGGGGGTCAGGGTCCGTGTTCCGCCCCTCCTGCGAGGAGGCGACAGCTTCAGCTGGACCCGTGCAATCCTCCGGGTCCAGCCCCGAAGGTCCTGCCACCTCTTTTGGCAGTTGCGGATCCGGCGCTTGTAGACCCCCACGGACCGGACAGCCCGGACGATGTCCTTCCATATCTCATGCTTCCGATGGGCAGAAGCCTGTCAGGATGACAAAGTGATAAGGCCATTACTACACATGCAACATATCCGTGCATGACACAGTTGCATATACATGTCGCAATCACAGGGGCACATGGTGTACCCAGGCAGTGCACGGCTGCCCATGGACAGTTTTCCAGAAGTCACTACATGGTATCATTGCATGGGGAGTAAAACCCTGTTCAGAAGCACTGTCACTGCACCATACCTGTCCAGTGCAAGTCACTACACACTATGGGGGGTGACAACTACTCAGTGAGCCTGCTAGCCAGTGGTGTGCTGACTCTCAGCCTTGCTAGTCAGACAAAATGCACATTCAGAAAGGCAGTGCACAGAACACTCACCTGCTCCCCTGGTGTCCCATACAGCTTGCTGTACTGTGGAAGTAGGCTGTCCAGCAGGGCCTGGTTCTCCTCAAGGCTGAAGGCTGGGGCTCTCTCCACAGTACGTGCCATTGCAGGGTCCAGAGGGGCAGAGACAGCAGCAGTGCAGTGGCAGATGTCGTCCTGGAGCATGTAGTGCAGGCAAGTGGGCTCTCAGGGGAACAGGCAGCAATATATATGTGCTGGAGAGGCAGATACTGTCCCTTGTGTCCAAAGTGATAGGTCCAAGTCGTTTGCATCTTCTGAATCTGGCCAATCCATGGAATAGCAGCACCAAAACACGCCCACAGCATCCTTCAAAACTTCAACTTCATGACATACATGATTTTGCAACATTGTTGTGGGTGACCAACTGATTTTCCAGCAACCGACTCGTTCGAAATTCGAAAACGCGTCCGTTGCCAGGCAAGCCCATTGTCAATGGGTGCGCACCGATCGGTCCATTGAGGTACAACGCGCACAGGGGTACAACGCGTACCCGCACACATTGAAAGCAATGGGCCGGCCGGAGGCACCGATCGGTCCATTGCTGTTCAACGCGCACAGGGGTACAACGCGTACCCGCACACATTGAAAGCAATGGGCCGGCCGGAGGCACCGATCGGTCCATTGCTGTTCAACGCGCACAGGGGTACAACGCGTACCCGCACACATTGAAAGCAATGGGCCGGCCGGAGGCACCGATCGGTCCATTGCTGTTCAACGCGCACAGGGGTACAACGCGTACCCGCACACATTGAAAGCAATGGGCCGGCCGGAGGCACCGATCGGTCCATTGCTGTTCAACGCGCACAGGGGTACAACGCGTACCCGCACACATTGAAAGCAATGGGCCGGCCGGAGGCACCGATCGGTCCATTGCTGTTCAACGCGCACAGGGGTACAACGCGTACCCGCACACATTGAAAGCAATGGGCCGGCCGGAGGCACCGATCGGTCCATTGCTGTTCAACGCATCACTGTATATGTGACTGGCATAGGTCAGCATGCCTGTCTCAGATGGACATGTGCCAGCCACAGATAGCTCCCAGGGAGTGAGGGGCACACCTACATCACGACAGCCTGTCCAAACCTTATCATAAGGCATGTAAGGCTGCATTTCCTATTGTGTGTATGTTGGTGTACATGTTGTCCTGTGGGTGTCACCTGTGGGCAGCCACCCCCAGGCTGTGCACGTGTTAATGGGGACAGGATCCTGGGTGTTACGTGTACGTGACCACTGTGATGTGCAACTGTTCATATCTGTGCATGTGTCATGGTCACATTTCACAGTGGTGTTTGTGTATGTCATGTCACATACCCCGTGAGTCCCATGTGGGACGGTATGTTTGAGCCAGGGTGTCCCAGTGGCACAATAGTGATGGCCCTCCACAGACTTTGTGCATGTAGTGTTTACAATGTCTCTGATTTCATGTGCACAATGGGAGACAGTCTCCACATCCACGTTGTGTGTGCATGGACTCTGATGTTGTGCGTGTGTGTCACAGACGTCCATGGCTCTCCTGCCATGGCAAGTGTGGCCACTACCTGTGGGGGTCATGTTTGTTTTGTTGTGGTGTACACATGATACTCCAGGTGATGCCAGTGTCCATGTGGCATTACAGGGTCCCTGGGAATGTGCCTGTCGTTGAGCTGTGGTGCCTGGGGCACATCTGTCCTCACATGTCACTGGGGGGTGACTGTGACACAGCATCATGATATCCAATGGGCCAACCTGGGACAAATTGATGCCACCTGTAGGACCGTGTTGACAGATGTTGGCCATGTATGTACCATACATGTCGTTCCGGTACTGCACACTTCATGTAGTTGTGCCTCATGATGATGTATGTTGGGATCTTGAGTGTGTTCAATGCCGCATATGTGGGGTGACTGACGATCTTGCTTACTTCTCCTCTGCACTGCAGGGCTCCTGCTGTCCATCGGCCATTCCCAGACCTGGCAACGATGGTGGAACGGGACAGCATCCGACGGTACCGCTTCACCAGGCAGCTGATTGAGGATTTTGCAGTGCAGTTGTCCCCACATTTGCAGCCTGGCCGGCCGTATCCTACAGCGCTGACCCCCAAGGTGAAGGTGATGGCAGCCCTACACTTCTTTGCCACCGGTACCTTCCAACATACTGTGGCGTCTGCTGGTGGGATGTCACAGACCATGTTCAGCCGTGTGCTCCGCGATTTCTTGGCGGCAATGTTGCTCTTCCTGAACCGGTACATCTATTTCCCTAGACTGCGACGACTCACTGACGTGAAGAGTGACTTTTATGCCCTGGGGAGGATGCCGCATGTCATTGGCTCCATTGATGGGACACATGTGGCTTTGGTACCACCACAGGCCCAGGAGCAGGCCTACAGGAACCGCAAGCACTACCACTCGGTCAATGCACTGGTGGTGTGTCTTGCAGACATGACCATCACACACGTGTGTGCCCGTTTCCCTGGTTCAGCACACGATGCCTTTGTGATGAGGAGTAGTCGCATCCCCAGGTTGATGGCACAGATGCAGAACCAGCATGCCTGGCTTGTCGGTGTGTACTGACTTTGTGCCATTGTGTGTGATCTGATCTGTAGTATTCCGCCCACTTTTCCAAGTCAGCTGATGTGCACTTGTCTGTCCGTAGGTGACTCGGGATACCCCAACATGCCGTGGTTGCTGACACCCCTCAGGAACCCTGTGACACCTGCCCAGATGCGCTACAATGAGGCACATGGTCGGACCAGGAGAGTGATTGAGCGGACCTTTGGTCTCCTGAAGAGCCGCTTCCGCTGCCTGGACAAGACCGGAGGGTCCCTCCCATATGCCCCTGCGAAAGTGTGCAAGATTATCATCGTCTGCTGCATGCTCCACAACCTGGCAGTGCGGAAGGAGTTGCCTCTCATCCAGGATGACGATGACCAACATCCGCCACCTGTGGAGGATCCTGGCCTGGACCACGATGCCAGTGACGATGATGATGATGATGATGATGGTGATGGTGATGTCCGCACACAGCTCATCACCAACTTCTTTAGCTGAATGTGAGTATCCTGAGGTGTCATGTGAATGATGTGAGTTGGCATGATGTGTGGGTGGTGCTCTGGTGCTGTTGGAGTGTGTCCATGGGCTACTTGACAGGATGTGTGTTGCGATGTGTGGTGACAGGTGGGCTGTACTCCCCAACAGTGTTGACATGCTAACTTGGTTCTGGGTGGGTATCTTGTAACATGTATTGTGCATGAGTTTTGCTGTTCTGTCCTGTACTGCATTGCTTTTGACTGTGTGTCATTTCTGTCCTTCACAGGGTACTTTCAGATTCGTTTGGTCAACTGTGTCCACCGACGACGTGATTGCACATCCAGGCTGGTAGCTGTTGTGTCCCTACAGGTGATGTGCGCCACACCCATGGACTTCCTTCTGTCTACAGTTGTTGACTGTGTGCCCGCTACCAGGTGGGGTTACCTTGCATCTGTAGTGGTTACGGCATGTTGCTACTGTGTAATAAACCTGTGCTTCACTTAGTGATGTGCGTTGTCTGTGGTCACACATTTGACTGCCATTTGCTTACTGCACCTGTGGGCTACTTGACTACAACTGGGAATGGGTGTGGTGTCTGTGCATTGCACCGTCTTCCCTGGCAACATCAGTGTAGGCAATGAGTCAGATGGCCTAGGTGTGTATGTGTTGTGTAGCCCTGGTGGTGTGTCTCCCTCATATGTGTCACGTTGCCTGTACTCACATGCCTGTGTTGTCCTTGCTGTTGCAGTTCGCATACACAGTGTAATTTTGCAGTTCATCATCCCCATAACAGCACCCACGTTGGAATCACGACAGAGGCAAGTATGGTGTATTAGTGTGTTTATTGTGATACATCTGTGATAATAGTGCATAGGATGGATTGTGCTGTACATGAATCTTGCAATCCCAAGTTCCTAGATGAATAGAAAGTCCAGGTAGACAGGATCCCCAGTATCGGGGCCACAGTTGTCTGACACATTGTTCCAACTTGTACTCCCCATGCAATGTGTGGGAGTAGTGTTGCCATCAACAGGGTGAACAGTCTGTGCACAAAGGCGAAAATCCAGAACAGGTTCAGGCTTCCTGGGAGTTGCGCTTGGCCATCAGCCTCTCACTTTCCCCTCCTCGGACGACCCCTCTTCTTGGGGGGGGGCCTCAAGTGCAGGCTGCTGCGGTGCAGGGGACTCTCCGCCAGAGTCCTCCTCCCTCCCTGTGGCAGTTGCAGTTTGTTCGGTACCAGATGTTGTTGGCACACAGGGAGGTGTGGACTGGTTGCTGTTCATCTGGCGGAGGCATTGTAAAATGTCCCTGTGCACCGCCGTCATCTCATGTAGTACATCCCACTTGGACTCCACGCGGGACATGTGGGAGTCCACACGTGACATGTGTGACTCCACGTGGGACATGTGGGAGTCCAAGCGGGCATGATGGGCATCCTGCTGCTGTTTGATGTCTCTGAGGAGCCCCACTACCTGGCTGAGCTCTCCGGTGCTGGACTGGTACGCATCAGCTATGCGTACCAGTTGTGGGTCTTCATGCACACCAGCAACGTCTGCAAGCAGCGACCTCTGTCTCCCACCCCTCCCACCACCCCTGCTGACATGTGCAGTGTGTGCAGTTGCACGCACAGATAACCCTGGTCCACCTTGGGGGTGGTGGTGGTGGTGGTGTCCATGGCCCCAGGTTGGTCCAGGGTCACTGCGCTGGTGTTGTTCCTTATTCTGTCCATGTCGGCAGGGATGGTATTCGTGGTGACAGTCGTTGGAGGGGTGGGTGCAGGGGGTGCAGCTGGTGGACCTGCTGGTGCTGCAGCTGGTGGTCCTGCTGGTGCAGCATGTTGACTTGCACCGGATGTGCCAGGTTGTTCATCGTCCGAGGAGGACAGAGGCTGTACGACGCCAGTGAGCTCGGCATCCTCTTGAGCCTGGGACTGGGACTCCTCAGCGTCTGCTGCTGTGTCCCTATCATCACCTGTTTTTGGGAGACACAAACAATGTATGTCATGTTTCTGCAGGCATCAGTGGTTGACACACCTGACAGTTGTGACTGTGCCTCGGGGTGCGGGCCTGTACATTGTATTGTCCTAAGTCGTCACAGTCAGGGGTTGATATTGGTGTGGCACATTGTCCTGCATTATTTGGGCATTTCTATGTATTCTCTGGGGTGTGAACATGGTCTGCATTGATTGTGTTTGGTTGACAGCCAGACCTCCTTCCCACCCACCCACCCACCCAGTCAGTTATCCCACCATGGAACGTGCTTGCATTGCAGGGAGTGTAAGTTGTCTCTCAGGATGTCAGTCAGTGGTGTCCTGCTGTTTGTTGGTGCACAGTTGGCAGCAGGGCCTTGTGCTCCCCACAGCAGTAGCCAGTGTCAGCCATCTTGTGAGTCCTTCTCCACTCCCTGTGATGTGAGCATGGTTCAGGGTGGTGTTGATGGGCCAGTTGAGAGGCTGAGCAATGTCTGTGACTACGACTCCCATCATGCTATTGCCTCCACCCCCTTCCCAGCATGCCCATGCTTCCTTCCTTTTGACTCTGCTTCCCTGTGGGGTGGGCTGGCTGTGCTGACAGGATGGCTGGGAGTGTTGTCCTGGCAGTTGTTTGGCTAAGAGTCCCAAGAGTGTCCCTGTGCTTCACACAACATAACCCAGGGTGGTGGTGCTTTGTGGGATCTTGTGTTAGGATGGAGGGCATTGCATTCTACCAGGTGGGTACTGTGGAGTTTGTGTGGGGGGTGTGAGGGGAGGTGCTGGTGACTATAGTCAGTGCTGCAAGTCCCCCTTCCCACCCAGCCAGCCAGATATCCCACCATGGAACGTGCTTGCATTGCAGGGAGTGTAAGTTGTCTCTCAGGATGTCAGTCAGTGGTGTCCTGCTGTTTGTTGGTGCACAGTTGCCAGCAGGGCCTTGTGCTCCCCACAGCAGTAGCCAGTGTCAGCCATCTTGTGAGTCCTTCTCCACTCCCTGTGATGTGAGCATGGTTCAGGGTGGTGTTGATGGGACAGTTGTGAGGCTGAGCAATGTCTGTGACTACGACTCCCATCATGCTATTGCCTCCACCCCCTTCCCAGCATGCCCATGCTTCCTTCCTTTTGACTCTGCTTCCCTGTGGGGTGGGCTGGCTGTGCTGACAGGATGGCTGGGAGTGTTGTCCTGGCAGTTGTTTGGCTAAGAGTCCCAAGAGTGTCCCTGTGCTTCACACAACATAACCCAGGGTGGTGGTGCTTTGTGGGATCTTGTGTTAGGATGGAGGGCATTGCATTCTACCAGGTGGGTACTGTGGAGTTTGTGTGGGGGGGGTGTGAGGGGAGGTGCTGGTGACTATAGTCAGTGCTGCAAGTCCCCCTTCCCACCCAGCCAGCCAGATATCCCACCATGGAACGTGCTTGCATTGCAGGGAGTGTAAGTTGTCTCTCAGGATGTCAGTCAGTGGTGTCCTGCTGTTTGTTGGTGCACAGTTGGCAGCAGGGCCTTGTGCTCCCCACAGCAGTAGCCAGTGTCAGCCATCTTGTGAGTCCTTCTCCACTCCCTGTGATGTGAGCATGGTTCAGGGTGGTGTTGATGGGACAGTTGTGGGGGGGGCAATATGTGTGACTGCGACTCCCATGATGCTATTGGCTACACTGACTTGGCCAGCATACACAGAATTCCTTCCTTTGAGTGGTCTTCACTGTGTGTTGGTGTTGTTGTGGTGGCTACATGTGTGGATGTGTGTGTTAGTTCTATTTGTGCCACTGCCTAGCTGTAGTTGTGGTTGTGTTTGTACATGTGTTGGCACAGTTGGATGTGACTTTTTTGATGGCATGTGTTGTGTTTATCTGACTGACATACACATTTTGGGATGATTCTGTTCTAGTTGCTGTGTAATTGCTATGTGTGCATGGTTTGACTCTCCCCTTGACAGTGATGTGTGTGTTTTGTGGCAGTTTATTGTGTACATTTGTTGTGTACTCACCAGGCTCTGGGATGTTCTCTAGTCCATATACGCTCACTGGCGGAAGGATGGCCCGCACCTTCTCCTCCCAGGGCCTGAGGTATATTGGCTTGGCAGGAGGGCCACTGCCGGTATGTTGGCTGTTGATGTAGTCTATCTTCAGCAGGTCCCGTACCCTCCTGCGCACGTCATACCACCTGTTCTGGATGTCCGTCTTTGTGCGCCGACATGGTGATTGGGCGTTCACCCTGTTGATGATCCTCTCCCACATCTTGGTTTTCTGCGACATGGGGGTCTGTTGGACCAGAGTGCCAAACAGCTGTGGCTCCACCCTGAGGATCTCGTCTACCAGGACTTCCAATTCACAATCTAGGAACTTGGGATTCTTCTTGGGGGGCATGGTGATGGGTGGTGATGGTGAGTGATGTGTGTGTTGGTGTGCAGGTGAGGGTGTGTGAGTGTGTGTTTTGCTGGGTGTATGTGAGGTAGGTATTTGTTGGTGTGCTGATGGTGTGTGGCTTGTGTGGGGGTGAGCTGTGGGTGTGTGGTTGCTTTCTCTTGGGTGCTGGCAGTGGAATGGCATTTGCAAAGGCTCATGGTAGTGATTTGTGTCCTTTATATAGGTGGAGTTGTGGGTGTGTCTTTGTTCTCTGTCCCCACCCCCCAGTATTTATTGGCTTGCTAATTGCTTGTTTGGCCTTTTTTTGGGTGATTTTTCCTTTGTGCTGTTTGTGTATGTTGGAAACGTTCTTGTGACCGAGTCGGACCCTGCATTGGTCTCGTACGGTGTTCTCCGTTTCGTTCACGCTG
This sequence comes from Calotriton arnoldi, assembly GCA_963921515.1. Classification (NCBI taxonomy): domain Eukaryota; kingdom Metazoa; phylum Chordata; class Amphibia; order Caudata; family Salamandridae; genus Calotriton; species Calotriton arnoldi. The sequence goes on from CAWUFW010009031.1 coordinate 15,965, forward strand.
TGTTTGTGCAGTTTTGTATGCTGCGTACGCGTCGGTCGCGGTGTATTGTGTTGCTTCGGCTCGGTTTTGTATGCGTGTCGGTCGTACGGCTTGTCCTCCGTCCGACTCGGTCGGGTTTTTCGCGCCTTGCATCGTACTTTGCGGGTTGGAGTTGGCGGGTACGATTCGGTCGGATTTGTTCCGGGTGCATGTCGGTCGGTTGGATTCGCGTGTTTTTCCGGCCGGATTGCTATTTTCCGAGCGGCTCGGTCGGTCGGCTTGGTTTCCTGACGTGTCGGTCGGATTTATCGCGGCTTGCATCGTACTTGGCGTGTCGGGCGCCACTGGTACGTGTCGGTCGGTAATTTTTCCGGCTCCGAGTCGGTCGGTGCTTTTTCCGGCCCGAATCGGAATCGACCCCATTGTCTATGTGACCCAGTCTCCTACTGGAGTCTTGAAAACATTTCTGACGTGAGATGGGTGATAGGGTAGCAATTAAAAAGATGAGTTACTGGCAAAGTACATTTCACTACAAAAGCTTAATCTTGTGTAATATTGATGCAATTTCAGCGGTGGCTTCTCCACTAAGGGGGAGAAGTGTCGCCCCACTGCTCTCAGAGCAGTGGAAAAAGGAAAAATAAACTGATAATAACAACGTTATTATCAGTTTATTTTTCGTACCGGCTATGGGGCTATGTAAGGGCGGGGCTGGGATCACAGGGAAGAGGAGTGGTTTGTGCACCATAAGTACACATGACTGTTTGGCCGGCCATCTTGGGCCAGCCAAACAGTCATGCACATTTTGCATTTCTCCACCTGGCTGTGTTTCACACCCCGGTGGAGAATTGTCGCATGCTCCCAGGCACTGTCTGAGCGGCCAAACAGGCTGCTCAGACCTATCACGACGCTGCTGTCATGCTGATAACAGTAGCGTCTGGATTGACTTAGGGGAGCCTGTGTGCTGCCGGGAGACAGAAAGAGAAGAGTTGAGGAGAAGCTGAGGCCGTAATCAGGTAAGTGGTTATTTGTTTATTTTATCCTCACACCACCCCCATTCCGTAGCAGCCACCACTGTATAATTTTGTACATTTTCACAGAAAATAATTACAGAATATTGCCCAGCTCTTGAGACTCAATCTCATTACTGTTGTCCTTCTACTGTTTTGCTACCACAGCCCATGATAAGAGAGCACCACAGAGTCCCAATACACTCAGCAAACACTGCAGCAACTTCATTATACACCTCAGAGCTGCTTCCTTCCTGAGACATGTTCCAGCAAAGCAACAACCCTCAAATGAAAGTATATGGAGATTCAGACACGTGATTATTTATTTATTTGAAAAGTTTTATATAGCGCTGGCTAGACTCGGAGGTATCAGAGCGCTTTACATGAGAATGGACATTGTTTCAGAACATTGTTACAGATTAGATTTGTTCACGCTGGGAAATGGCTCTTAGATTGAACCAAGGCTGTGCTGTTTAATGGGCTCCTTAGCCTAAACACAATTACACCTAAAGTCCCCACGAGCATCGCCATTGATTTGCTCTAAACATTACAAATAAATGTATATGTGAAAGTAAAAAAATCTGCCTCGCTTCAGCTAGCCTTCATTTTTTAAATGCAAATATGCTCTGGTTTGTACACGAGATTGTTTATATTCTATTATAATTACATGGGATTTTAAGAATGTTTTAGTAGTCGTGAGGGCACATTGATACTGTATTGATTTTTCTCTACTGCTGTTAATGGGATTTATGAAATTAGATTGTGACCAATGCTTAGATATTATGCATGAGTTGACTTTGATCATTGTTTGATGCAAATTCAGTGGTGAATTTCTGCCCTGCATCCCAGTGGCAAGCATTGAAATATATTAACATTTCTGCAAAGTATTGTTCCTTTATCTTATCTCCTATATACCATCTGAGGTTATTTACTGAGCACGTCGCACGTGGGGGAAGATTTAAATCTACCACTGATGAAAATCTAATTATACGAAATTCAGAGGCAGGTTTTCATTTATGCTATTGCTCTATCAAGGTATGCAGCCAATTTTTGTTACTTGATTCCATATAATTTATAAAGCTTGTCTGTGTTTTCCAAATTGTGCTGGGGGATTTCCTCTAATACATTGATGATCCTTATTCCAAGATATCTAATCTCCCCCTGGACATTTCCCCTCCAATCAGGAACATTCCAACACATTATCCCTGTTTTTTTGCTAGTTACTAAATATCCTGAGAAGGCTCCATATTCTTTCGCTAAGAACTCCACCCTAGGAATTGTGGCAGCCGGATCAGCCGTATATATTATAAGATCATCCGCATATAGTGCGATTTTCTTTTCATATGCGCCTGCCTTAAAGGCAATGACCTGTTCATCCTGACGGAGCTTCTGGGCAAAGGGTTCGATATATATATCGAACAATAGTGGAGAGATGGGGCACCCCTGTCTCGTCCCTCTTAGTATCGAGAAGCTCTTCGTAAGCACCCCATTTAAAAGAATCCTAGCTGTTGATCATTGGTATAGGGCCTTAAGCGTTGTTATAAAAAAGGGCCCAAACCTCATAAGTTCCAATACTTCCCATAGGTAATCCCAGCACACACGATCAAAAGCCTTGGCGGCGTCCAAAGTGACCGCCGCCAAGGGTATCGACCTCGATATAGCTATATCGATGCAGCCAATCAGCTGCTGGATCAGCTCATGCAACTGCCTCCTGGGTATAAAGCCCTTCTGGTCTTCATGTATGAGCTGTGGGGCAATTCTAGCCATCCTCCCTGCTAAAATGCTGACAAAGATCTTATAGTCTGCATTCAGCAGGGAAATTGGTCGATACGACTCAGCTTTTACGGGATCCTTAGCTGGCTTCAATATCAAGACAATAGTTGCCTCTCTCCATGATTCTGGACATAGATAAAACACTCTCTAGATGGAAGAATCTCCCACTTTCAATATATGGCAGAGTAAACCTAATAAAAATGGTGTTGCTCCCTAAGCTGACATTTCTTTTTAATTGTATCCCACTTGCTTTCCCCATGGGGTTGATAGATAAAATACAGGGCAAATTTGGCAGCTTTGTCTGGGCTGCTAGGGGGCTCGGATGTCATGGAAAAAATTGCGACGAAAATTGGCTGAAGGGGGTTGGCACTCCCGGACTTAAGGCTATATTGCATGGCATTCCAGTTTAAGAACTGTAGAGCTCTCCTAGGAACACCGGGTCCCACGGTATGGGGCGGGTTGTTGGAGGAGATGGTTAAGGAGTGGGGCAAGAAAGGGTTCCTATACAAATTTGGTGCAAAGAAATACTTCAAAAAAGTCAGACTGAAGATTCTAAAGGCAGCACTAATCCTTTGGATAGGGATAAGGAAAATACAGGGAACGGGGTACTACTCAGATGGAGCACCAATATGGGACTCACCAGGTACGCCAGAATGTCTGCAGGATCAGCTTAGCATTCCCCTAAAGAGAGCAGGGATTGAGCGATGGGGAGATCTTATGGTGCTGAAAGAGGTGGTCCCATGGGAAACCTTGACAGCTAAGACAGGGGGTCCCTCTCAAGGTTTAAATATCTACAGTTGTTATCTTGGGGGGAGGCAAACAGGGGAGAGATTGGAGGAGGCACCTGGGATTTTGAAAAGGAAATACAGAATGAGGCTCCGAAAAAGAAAGAAGTATCTGTCTGGTACCAGACCTTGGTGACATCAGAAGAAAAGAAGTTGAAAGCACCATATGAGGTCTGGGCAGGTGGTATACAGCTGTCAAAACCACAGCGAATGTGGCAACTCTCTTTCAAATTGCTTTATAAAGTGGTTAAGCCAGCAAATCTGAAAAGGAACCACTTTTTTACAGCTAACAGATTATATTGGACACCGAGGAAACTGGCTAAATTCGTAACAGCAGTAGCCCCAAGATGCCATAGATGCGGAATGCTGAGTGCGGACGATCTGCACATGTTCTTTGAATGCCCCTCGATTCAGGATTATTGGATGTTTGTGGAGAAAGTAATAAATGAAATCCTCTGCTCCAATATAAAAATGAGTTCAACGTTGGTTATGATGGGGTTGGAGGAGAACCCGGTTGCACCCTTACAAATGAAAAGGCAGGCCTTGCTGTTTTACTTGATTCTTCTCGCCAGGAGAGAAATATGTAGGAAATGGATAGACGCTGTACCGCCGCTAGGGATGGAATGGCTCCAGGTGGTAAAATGTATTTGCAAAATGGACATAGGACTACAAAACAGTGCACACTCTGAGTTATGGGGTGATTTCTTAAATTGGAATGGTACCATCAGAACCTAAAATGCTCTGGAGTCCTATGATTACACCTGCGTGGACCTAGCAACCAGGAAACTGGGAGGGCTGGTACGCAGGACTATTAAGATATTGCAAACAGCCGGGGGCGGTACAGGTCGATAGGCTGGCTAGACATTGCAAACTATGGTGGTATGAGGACAAAAAAAAAAAAAAAAGCTTGTCTGTGTTTTAAGACACACTGGCTTAGGTTTGGCTTTGCTAATGCTGCCTGTTTTGTTTGGAATTTATATGGTGGTGACCTTTCTGCAAGGAGCAATTTAGAGGCAATGGGCCCAGTTGACGAACCATTTAATCTGATATGCCAGTGTTTTTAAAGAATGCCTTTTGTGCTTGCACACATTCATGAAAAGCATTTACTAGATTTATTCGAGTGTGCAAAACTTAGGTTGCACACATGTAGATGCACAAAATGAGTGCTTAGAAGTGTCTCAGCAGATGGGTGGCCTAGAGCAACTCAAATCCTTTATTTAATATGGGATTTCTCAGGCATGGACTCTGCGGATATGTGCTGAATGGCCCAGTGGGTGGGGAGTCGGGCCTGCTGACTTTTCTCTTGTGCGGTTTGCCCATGGGAGCAAAACCGTACTAACATGGTTGGTGCATTCGGCTGCTTTCGTTTTCATGGAGGGTCAACCTTCAACAACCTATGGAGCATTTGTGCTGCCATCTCAGACCCTAACTGGTGAGCTATATGTGTGTGTAGGTAAAATGTGAGAAGATCAAAGATGTTAACCAATTATGGAGCAGTGAACAGAAGACACTGCTAAGTCAGTGAAGGTTTTGCACACTTACTTGTTCAGTGCATTGTTCATCTGTATGTTCTTTGTCAAAGACCCAGGAGACAGGAATCATCTATGTCGACTGGTCTGTGTAATGCATAGGACCATGTCATAGTGTGTGGCTCAGGTGAATGACAATGGCCAGTCATTCCTTTCCAAAGGGCTACCTGACTATGGAGATTTCTTAGCTGAGTGAGAAGATTGATCCCCAGGTTTGATGTGTTGCACACTGTGATTTCAACTCTGAGCGGCACTTTGGCTAGGGTGGTATGTGGGACGGATGGTCCTCTTTCATCTAATGCCCTGCCTGAATTCTATTTCTATTTATGGGATTCGTAGGGTGGTACACAGACATAATATCGAGTTTTTAATCTCGAAGTACCAAAATATCGAGTTGGAAATATCGAAGGGACAGAATATCGACATCAAGAATACCGGTGACCAGAATATCGACATGAAGGTAAGAAATATCGTTTTCATAAATATCGAAGTCAGTAATATCGTTTGTAAAAATATCGTTGTTAATAATATCGATGTTTATATTAGTGTTATGTATTTTAGTATGTATTTTAAATGTATGTGTTCTATATTATTGGTTAAGTATTGTATTTTTTTTTATATATGTACTACATTTTTACAAGTTATTAATTTTTTTAAGTAAATTTTGTGTTTTAGTTCCGTAGCGGGTTGTGGGTTTATAGGGGAATAGGCTGGAAAGTAATTTAATTACAGTAAATTTAATAATAATTTTTAGAAATTATTAATAATTTTTAATTGAATGTTGCGTTTTTATTCTGTAGCGGGTTGTGAGTTTATAGGGGAATAGGGTGTCAAGTAATTTAATTATATTTCATTAATTAATATGTTTTATTAATTCATATTTATATATTAAATATTTTATATTGTTAATTGTGGTAATAAATTTGTTATCAATTAGTTATTAATTGGTTGTTAATTATTCTTAATTATTTAGTAAATATCTTAATTGTGTTATTTTTTTAGGAGCGGGTTGTGGGTTTATAGGGGAATAGGGCGGGAAGTAATTTAATTATAATTAATTAATTAATAATTTCTATTAATTAATAATTAAGTTTTTATTATTTTATTTTGTTAATTGTGGTAAATAATGTATTTTAATTAGTTAATTGTTTGTTAATTATTAATAATTAATTGGTAAATATGTAAATTGTGTTATTTTTCTAGGAGCGTGTTGTGGGTTTATAGGGGAGTAGGGTGGGAAGTGATTTAATAATAATTATTTTATTTATATTTTTAATTATTTAATATTTAGGTTTTTACAAATTTATATTGTAAATTGTGGTAAATAATATATTGTTAATTATTTATTAATTGGTTATTAATAATTATTAATTAATTATTAATTATGTTATTTGTGTAGTTTTTTAAGAGCGGGTTGTGTGTTGATAAGGGAGTAGGCTGGTAAGTAATTTAAAGGCCCATTACGATACCCGGCGTAAAAAAATCCGCCAGGCATGAAAGCGGCAAAAATCCGCCCGCACACACCGTCTGAACACCGACCACGCCATTACGATTACACAAACCGAAAACCGCCATCGGCGGAAAAACCACACAAGATACCGCCCGCCCTCGTCCGAGTCGGAGTCAAACCGCCCGCCACGGACGGAAACACGCACGACAACACAAAACCGCCCGCCCTCACGGCCGACACACCGCACGTGAAATTACGATCGCACCGCCATGAGCGCGGGTAAACCACAAATATACCGCCCGCCAGCGCAAACAACGCCGATGAGAATTGACACGGCAGAAGCCATGGCACCCACGTCCCTGCACAGAAACCATCCGCTGACAAAAACAATCGCACACAACATGGCCAACAAGTCCACACAGCAAGGCACGCACAAATACACAAGCACAGTACACATCCCGAAAACACCCCCCTGGACAAACAAAAAATACAAAGGCCAGAACACCAGACACAACACACCTGAAAACAACAGACCATGAGGACACACCCACATAGGTAAGTACAAAAGCAGCACTCCCACAGACCACAACCCCTTGCAACATTGCAAACTAGAGAGGAGAGGAGAGGACACAGTGACACAGCAAGGACAGCAGCACACCACAGAAACGCACACATCACAACCACCACCACCACCACCACCAAACACCGGCACCACAAACCCCCTGCACATTACACAACACACACCGCACCAGCACCACAAACACCATGGCACCACAAAGAATGCCCAAGTTCACGCCCATTGAGCTGACGGTCATGGTCGACGAGATTATCAAGGTGCACCCACAAATCTATGGGAACCTGGTCCAGCACACACCACTAGCCACCAGAAAGAGAATGTGGAACCGGATCGTAGACCAGGTCAATGCAGTCGGGACCCTGCCCAGGAACAGAGGAGAAATAAACAAACGGTGGAATGACGTCAAGAGCCTGGTCAAGAAGAAGGAGAGCAAGAACAGAGAGCTGGCTGCCGTCACTGGCGGAGGGAATCCCGCGCTCTTCAAGACCTTCAAAGCGTGGGAGGAGAAGGTGCGAGTCATTATACATCCGGAGATCCTCGCCGGATTAGCAGGGAGTGGAGGCTGGTAAGTACAAACTAATGTATACCAGCACACCGCTATGTACTCACATGCACTACCACCATGCCACAGCTCCCAGGGACAAACACCCCCATGTCCAGCACACAATACACAACACATCACACACACATGCAACAGACACCACCACACACAGCCCAAACCTAACAACTGTAAGATACGTGGGGGCATGTGTACACTCAGCCAGCCACGTAACCACCAACAGGTCCCCAAGTATGCCAGAAGCGCCACAACGAGCACCCACCACACCCATGTGTCCGCCATAGCTGCACTAACCGACAAGTAACAGGTAAGTGGCAGGAACACAAAGTGCAGTGGGTGGGAGGGTGGACAGCTCAAGTACAACACACACCAGGCCCCTAGTCCCACAGCACAGCAAGGAGGAGCATCCCCCACACCCCACACCCACGTGTCAGCCACCGCAGTGCACACCGACAGCCGAAAGGTAGACATCACGGTCCACAACAATCGGTGTCAGTGGGTGTCCAGCCATCACCACGACCCACAACACCGCCCCCACCCCCACAGACCTGCAACATGGAGCACCCCCGCTTAGAACCATGTGGCATCCAGTACAGTGCACGCACGAACAACCTGCAGGTGGGAAACTGGACAGGGCTGGATTACTGGAGGCATGAGGACCGTAACACGACCAACACATGGGACATGTTACGTAGCAGACGAACACGCAGCACCGCCCACTGTCACGAACAAGTGAACAATGTGCACACGGACATGAACCACAGACTCACACCCCACATGACCCATCACAGACACAGCAACACCCAAGGAGCCACGTCTGCATGCACAAGCCACACTGAATATAGTACCACACGGCAGCCACTGTGCAACCCATCACACACAACCGAAACACCATTGAAGTCCTGTCCATGTAGCCCCTACTGCCTGTCAACCACACACCCCACAACTACGCCTATGTAAGACAAACAACACTAGACGCAACAGAGCGGAACAACATAAATGCACACGAACACCACTGAACCCATCAAACACACAGACACACCATGCACATACAACATACCATCCATCCCATCCGTCAGCCCCAGTCTAATGAAAGGCATGTCATCCGCACAGCTGCCACACATACAGCAGTCACGCTAAGATACATGCCCATGACCAACCATGTGCCAGAAGTCAATGAAGCGCACGCCACACTGTGAGCAACAACACACAACATGGGCCACACCCCCCGAGCACTGCAGTGATGCACATGGCACAGGGCAGCACGCACACCAAGGAGATGGGACAACTGCAATACGTCGGGTGGCACACAACCATCACACACTCATAACGATGCGTCCAATGCCGTGTCCAGTAATCACAACAGACAGCAAATATGCAGGGTATGTCAGGCATGCACACACCTCAGACCATGCACTGTCATGCTGCCACAACACGTCACGTTCGGCACCCATGGCTCACAGCATGTAGCCCAAAAGCATATTCCATCCCAAATGCGTTTCTGGGGCATGACCCCCATGTTGCCATATGCGTTCCTAAGCGTTCCATTTGCACCCAAAAGCATATTCCATCCCAAATGCGTTCCTGGGGCATGACCCCCATGTTGCCAAATGCGTTCCTAAGCGTTCCATATGCACCCCAAAAGCAAAGTACAAACCAGACCCAGGATGGGCCTGGAGCCCGCATACACCAGAGTCACAATAAGTAGGAGCACAGCAACACACCCATCGGCATAGCCAATCCGTCCCATGCCACATGTGCACAGCACACAGTCCCATTGCCAAGCACACACAACAACAGATTGTACAGCCACACACCCGCCTCCAGGACACACGTGCACGAGAGTGCACGAACGGAGAATGTCAGACAACCAATACAGACTTCGCCAGGTGCAACACAATAACAAATCTCATTCTCTCCACAGGTGACGAACTGCTGGATGCTGGGGATGGAGACAGCAGCCAGCACAGCCAGCCTACAAGCCCCCAACGAGGACACACGGATGTGGAGGATCTGTCCTCCTCTTCGGACACGGACCACCAAGCAGGCCCATCTAGTGTGGCAGGGCCCAGCCGCTCCCCAGGACCCCTCCTACCCACCAACCCATCATCCAGGGCTGCTGAACATTCCCAGCCCCCTGCTGCCACTGTCGTTGCGGCCACACCCACGGTCATTGCGGCCACACCCACGGGCATTGCGGCCACACCCACGGGCATTGCGGCCACACCCACGGTCATTGCGGCCACACCCACGGTCATTGCGGCCACTACCACTGCCGCAACCGCCACCACGTCTTCGCTGGCCCCAGCCCCAGCGCAGGTGGTGGCCCGGACGACTGGATCCACCCTGGGAGCCAGGGCGAGGACCGTGGTGAGCAATGTGGCTAGTGGGCAGGCCGGTGGCAGCAGGACTGGTAGGAGGAGCAGGGTCAGGGAAACGCCAGCCTCCCCTGGGAGCCATGCCCTGCCTCAAATGGCCAGAGTCCTTGGGGCCTATGAAGAGGCCCAAGGACAATGGGCCAGGTCAGCTACAGACACGCGTGAGGTGCTGGGGGTGCTGAGGTCCATGGACGCCCGTATGGGCCAACTCGTGGACCTCATGGGCCAGCTGGTGGTGGCGGTGAGGTCACAGCCAGGGACAGCAGCTCCCCCTCCGCCACCACCTGCCGGGGCGCAGGGTCGAGCAGCAGTGTCCAGTTCCCCTGCGTCCACAGCCAGTGAGCACACCTCAACCACCAGCATGTCGCAAGCAGGCACCCCCTCGCAAACGTGGAAGGGGCCGTCCGAAGTGGAAACAGATCTCCCGGGAGGACTTCGCACGCTCCAGACGCAAGTGAGGCAGCCAGCCAGCCTTCCTTGACCACCCACTGCATTGACTTGGACTACGATCCCACTCCACACAGCCATCTGGATGGCATGTGTGTGTTGGACTATGGACATAGAACCAGTGGGTACACCCTGAGCATCACGCAGCCATGACCGACAGCTCATTGTCACTGCACGCACCACTTTTGTCATCACCTTACACACAATCACATGTCACAGTTTGAAATAAATGCACCTCTTCCACAAACTGCTGTCTGTGCCCTGTGTTTTAATTGTACGGAATACAACGGCCACCTTGAGCGGAACGGCACCTGATGCGTGGCATGGCAATGGAACCGGAGGGCCTGTAGGGACCTAGGGGTGGGAGACAGAACAGGAGCACATTCAATGAGTGTGTCACACACCCATCACACAGTACATGTCAACAACTACAAGCAATGTACACACATCGCACAGAGCAATAGGGCACAATGCCACAGCCACCATCAGTGGCATACTAACCTGGGCATGGAGCGTTGACACACAGCACGCAGTGAACAAAAGGCCACCCTGACACAGCACACACACACCTGCACAAATACAGACACATCAGCCGTCGTACATGGACACTCACCGTCAAGTGAAGTAGCGGGCGATGAGCTGCTGGCGCACATTCCCAGCTTCCTCCTCTCCGCTGTCCTCCTCACTCGAGCTGTCCTGGTCTGCGGGCTGGGGCCCTGGTTGATCTCCGTCATCCACAATGAGGGGGATCTGCTTCCGAATGGCCAGATTGTGCAGCATGCAGCACGCCACCACTATCTGGCACACCTTCTGTGGGGAGTACGCCAGCGCACCCCGGTGCGGTCCAGGCACCTGAACCTGGACTTGAGGAGGCCAAAGGTACGCTCGACCACACGTCTGGTCCTCCCATGTGCCTCATTGTAGCGATCGTCTGCTGGGGTGCGAGGATTCCTCAATGGACTGAGCAGCCATGCCCCATTCGGGTACGCAGAGTCACCTGGGTGTGAGGGACACAGAGAACCGTTGCTATTCCAACTGGACAGGGGACAGCATCGCACAACCAGCACGCTACACCACTCCACATACTCACCGACAATACAGCCACGATCCTGTTGCAGATTGGACATCAGTCGTGGCAAGATGCTGTTGCGCATTACGTGTGCGTCATGGGCCGAGCCTGGGAACTTTGCACACACGTGGGTTATCACCATGTCCGCAAGGCACATCACTTGCACATTCAGGGAGTGCGTGTGCTTCCTGTTGCGGTACAGGTGCTCAGTGGCCTGTGGTGGAACAAGGCCAACATGTGTGCAATCAATGGCACCAACGACGTGTGGGATCCTGCCAAGGGCATAGAATGCACCCTTCACTGCCGCCAATTCACGAGCCCTGGGTAATCTGATGTACCTGTTTCGGTACAGCATCATGGCTGCCAGTACATCCCTCAGCACCTTGCTGAACATGGGCTGGGACATCCCTCCTCCACTGCCCACTGTGTGCTGGAATGACCCAGTGGCGAAGAAATGCATGGCAGCCATCACCTTAGCCGTGGGGGTGAATGCTGTCGGATACACCCTGCGGGGACGGAGATGGGGTTCCAACATGGCACACAGTCGATGCAGGGTTGGCCTGTCCAGCCGAAACTTCCTTATGACCTCAGTATCCTCCATGTCCGCCAGCAATTGGTATGGGCGGTCAATGTTCGGTCTCCGCCTAGGGAAGATGGCAGTGGACACATGTCAAAGCAACACAACACATAGCAATTTCGCATTCACATCACTGACATGACTGAGCAAGCACATGAGTCACAGCCCAGCTGTCAAGCAGGGACGGCACGGCCACAATACACTTACACAGGTCTCCCACCAATGGCAATGGCTAGTGATGCAAACCACTGCCATGGTCATGCACATGGGGATCTAGGCCCCAATGACTTGCGAGGCGTGCTGATGGGGACTGACTGCATATTCGTCAAGCGGCAAAGCCACGGCAACATGAATGTCTGCTGAGCATGGCACTGCTTCCGAGGCTGGATGAGTATGGCACACGACGACGACGATGTGGGCACAGGCTGAGCGGCCAAAACAAGTGGGACCTGTGGCACGAGGGGATATGAGACAGTAGTAGATGTCAGCACTGCACCCTATGTACAGCACTGTACGGATCACACCTCCCGAAACATTGACAGGTGTCCACATTGACAGCCCCATGCCAAGACGGCTGTGTGCTTGCAGTCACACGTCACAGGTGAGAGGTTACATTGCACGTGCCAGGTGGCAGACGTACATAGTGGGAGCTATCATGTGTGTGCATGTGTCTCCTGTTCAGGATCCACCAGATGGGCGCTGACTCTGTACTGACCATTGGACACAGCATGTTCCGTGGAAGGCTTGTGTGTGTGGGATGGTGGCACTGGATGTGCCTCCGTTGGGTGGGGGGCCATGCACAGGGCGGGTACGTCGATGATTGCGCATTGTTGGTCACGGTGGGTGCACCCACTAAGATGTGTTGCCCTGTGTACAATTCCTATGTCCGCATGATGATGGACTGTAGATGTGGGCAGACTACACATTGGTCGATGTGCTGTCTATGTGCATGTGCCTTCACACCAGGCACAGCTGCCCCTGCACATGTGACCCCTGCTGGACTCGCTGCTGGGTCTGTGGAGCTGATGCACCTTCTGTGCGTGGGGCGGACAGCTCACCTCACTTCCCTCATTGCGCATGTCATGACTTTGCCGCAGGTCACATGGATCATGGAGGGCCCACATGTACGCGTGGGTAGGCTACACATGTTTGTTCACTGGTCGCCACCCCCAGTCAGTGTTTCGAATGGGAAGGTTGTTGTGCTGGTGGTATATTCGATGTGGCGGATGGGCGGGCCTAGGTGCGGGCTTACATTCCGGACAAGGGGGGGTAGTTGGATCGGCGACTAGTTGCAGTACACACGGGACACGTCTCTTCCTTTCCACATCTGGGTCATCCCTTGTACTCACTGACAGTGATACAGTCATCTTCGCCCCAGCCCTCATGTCCTCCCCTCGCTCCCCCAATATGCATGTGCACCTGCGAGGCTAGCGCTTGCACAGGCAGCCCCAAGCTCGCACCAGAGAGGGCAAGGAGTGTATGTGTGGGTCTAGTTGCACGAGTGGGCTGTCTCAGGGTATGATGTGTGGCGGGACGCCGTCCACCTGCGTGGTGCCCCAAATGGAGACCCGGCCTGCATGGACTATGCATCACAGTCTTCGCCTTCCGGATCCGCCACCTGCGACACCCAGTGGCTGTGGCTGCCCTTGCGGCCAGGCCGCGTCCGTCTGTGACTGATGGCCCACACATTCACTCTTTGGCCTCTCTGGGGAGGGCTCGGGGTGGTGGCGCACGCGCTTGCACTTAGTCGCAATGGCATGTGGCGTGGTTGGTATAATGGGCAATGGATGGGATGGTGCGAGCCACCTCCCGTGACGTCAGTGCTGCTCGTGCTGAGGTGCGTCCCCCTACACTTCCATTTGACTTGTGCCATGCTACACGTTGAGGTTCTATTGCCTGCGTGATATGACCAGGAGGAGCGCGAGGAGACCTCTCACACACCATGCTCCACTGCCATCCCGTGCCCTGTATCGCCTGTGCGGATTGACTATGTTGGGGTTACACCTGGTCGACTGGGGCTGTGTGTGCCTTGTCAAGGGGCATGGCGGGCGCACAACAGGATCCAGCTAGTCCACGGAGGGTGGGCTGACGTGTGCGCCTGGTTCCGCATTGTTCGTGTGCCCGGCTGCTGTGCACACACGTGTTCACTTCCCCCGACAGGTGTCCTCTCACAATGCCCAGGGAAGCGGTGGTGTACTGTTCATGACCCCTCCCAACACGGCGTGCTCCAACTTGGCATGTGCGCATCTACCCGTCGCACCCACCCACCTGAGCACTGCGTCCATACGACTTCACACGACACATGTGTGTCTTCCACAGTTGTGCTACTCATTTGCGTTGACATCCAATACCAGTGGACTACATGGTCATGTCACGACTGCCGTGTACTTCACATACTCTCATCCTCTCTCATTCGTACTTGTGAAATGAGTCAGCGGAGACAGTTTTGGTTTCAAACATTATATTGAGTCTTCTGTCCTCTGTGATGCAGTATAGTGGACACTACTGGCAGCGGAATACATGTTGAGGATATACTGAGCATGATTACAAATGGGATAGGGTGTGGGGTTACATGTGATTGGCTGTTGCATGTGGGATGTGGGCTTCAGAGTTACATCTGCTTGGCCAAGGCTGTGCTAATGTACATTTACGTATAGCTGCGGAGCTGCGGACTTTGACACAGACGGTATACAAGTAGCCTACCAGACCGCTTGGCATCATGGGCACAGTCCATCTCAGTTCCATGTGACAGGTTTGCTGCGGTTGTTCCTCATGCACGCGTGCATGTGAGATGACATCAGGGCATGTGCTTGCGTGCATGCAGCGGCGTGCCACTTGTTGTTGCAATGTGGTGGTTACTGGACATGTCACAGTCACTGGGGTCGTGTTGTTGTTGTTTGCACTTGTCGTCCGTGCAAAGGTCCTGGTATGGGATTCCCGGGCGGGGGTGGGAGGGGTGCAGCACCCACAGACTCCAGGCGACCTATTCATGTTCACTGAGCGGTGTGTGTGTCCATGGGCGCTGGATCCATGTCGTGTCCTGGTTGTTCGTGCAGTTCCGTCCATGTGGGTGCGATACACAGACCCCATGCCACTGCCTCCCACGATGCATGCGGTGTTCCTGGATGTGATGGGGAACAGTGTGCATGTCCCGGTCATATCCGATGTCATGGCGATGTCGTTGATGGTGTGGTAATTGTTGCCGGTCGTTTGGTATGGCTGTTGTGGTGGTGACTGGCCAGTCCGTGCGGAAGCTAAGCATGGGTGCAGGGTTGGACATCATAGGTCAATCGGGGAACCTGCGTTGGGGTCCGACGAATTTACAGGTTGTCAGGTATGCGATGCCGTCCAGCAGGGCTTCCATGTCATTGGTGGTGTTTATGTTTGCCAGCCAATGTAGCGGATGGTGGCTGTCAAGGTGTTGTTCGTACGTTGTCCCTTGGAGGACCATGATGGGGCATGCTGGGTGACATTCGATGTAGCTGTGCTCGATGATCCATCGTGTGGAGGCACAGTGGTCCCATTTCAGTGCGGGTGCGATGTTGGCCACATACGCCATGCCCCCATAGGCAGAGCAGGCCCTGTCGTATGCGTCCAGAGGGAGGAGTAGTGCTAGCAGGTCCGCCTTTAGACATGCCGGGTTGGAGAGACACATCTCCACGGGATGCTGGTAGGGACACCTCCGACAGTAGAAGACGGGTATGACGCAGCTGAACAATGTGATGCGGTAAGTCAGTCGGTAACTTACGTTCAGCATGGACAGGAGTTCGCATCCCAATATATGTATCAGGTTGGTTTTGTACAGCTTGACCTGTCCGGCGTAGTTGGGTAGGTGTGTTGCGGTTGCCATTTTGCAGCGGTGCGTTGTGGTGGCGTGCTCCGGCTGTGTGTGCAGTCTGCAATGTGCACGCTCCGAGGTTGCTGTGAGCTCTGTGTAGTCGTAGGGAGACAGGACTTGTGTTCTGTTGGCTTGTGCGGAGGACACGGGCCCTCATCCCACATGCTTCTCAGACAGTTCAAGGTCAGTGATGTGTGACTCCTTCCAATTAACTTGCATGGGGCCGACATGGGGGAGTGTTTTCTTTATTCTTTCCCGTCCGTTGTGTTCTTCTGTGATATGCGCTATCTGCCCTGTGGTCGGTCTCCTCTGCATGCCTGTGTTGGTCTTTTATTGGACAATGGCTGTATTCACCGGCTTCTTTCGTAGGGCTGTGGTTTCGGAGTTGGAATGGAAGGTCATTCAGTGCTGTCTGCTCTCCCTTGTGTGGGCGGCAGGCTGCCTTTCCGCTCTGCGTTGGGCCTTGTGTGTGAGTGTTATTCTAGGGCCACCTGTTGTCGGTCCCCGGGCTCTTTGGTGTTCCGTTTTGTATGTCTTGTTCATATGTGCAGGGTGGTATGGGTGTTTCAGTGTGGTACTGGCGTTCCTCTTCCCGAAGGAGCCCTGCTTCTCCTAGTTGGTGTTGCCGCCGCTGTGTGCTTCGCCATGTTTGTTGCACTGGGGTGTGTCCTGCTGTTGCGTGACTTCACTGACATGTGTGCGTCGGTTGTGTGACGTTGGGTGTTGTCCGTGAATTGGGCGTTGGGGACATGTCTGTGGCAGGCCTGTCACGTGTCATGTGCGTTCGGGGTGGGGCTGGTGTGTGTGCTGCTTGGTTGTGTCCCTGTGTCTGTGTGCGACGCATGCATGGCGCTGCGGTTGGCCTCTGCGTTGTGCGCATGTGTGGCAGCGTCATCGCCGCTTTGGGGCCGTGACGGGGTGGTTGGTTCCTAGTCCCAGGTGGTGTGTACACATGTGTTACGAGATGTTACAATTTGGCCTGTGTGTCATATGTGGATGCTATGGTAGATGTGTCGTGTACACGCGGGGTGGGGGTTGTCCGCTTTTCCGCCCTTGCACTGTGTGCGCTGTTTGCGTGCACTTGTATGTGTGCCTACCTGCGTCTTCGCGGTACGTTGCGTCCTTGGTGGTGCATCAGATAGAGCATAGGGAGGGCCTGCAGTGCTGGATTCATGCTCGGGGGTGCCGCTTCTTCGGTGTCCGTGCTCGGCGTTCGTGTTACCGCTTCGGTTTGACGTACGGTGTCTCTTAGCCGTGGGTTCAGTTTGTGTGCGGCATCGTAATTTGTACGCCGGGCGGTACGTGTTTCGTCAGACGGTGTGTGTCAATTGTGCTGCGCCGCTACGTGTACGGGCGCACTTTGATGGCGGACGGTGTCGCTGGCTTGCCGGCGGTGTTTGGCTGACTTTTCGCATCGTAATCGGGCGGGCGTGTGGACTGCTGCGTGCAGGCAGTAACTGGTGGTTTTTGCATCCGCCAGCACGGCGGTAGTGCTTCCGCCCGACATCCTAATGGGCCCCTTAATTTCTATATTATTTTAAATGTTTTTTATTATAAAATTTATTTTAAATTGATTTATACTGTTAATTGTGTGAATTAAATTATTATTAATTGTTTTTAAATTTTGTTAATTTTAAATAATTAATTATTAATTAATTATGTTAATGGTGTTATGTTTTACAACATTGGTGGTGTTATTTATAGGGGAATATGGTGGGAGGTAAAAAAAATTAAATTAATTAAGTGTTTGCTAATTATTTTAAACTCTTTTACTGGAGTGGGAATAGTAAATTATTCCTCTCCGCTATCCAACACTTTCCCTACTGTTGCACTCTCTTGAGTGGGAATAGTAATTTTAACCCCTACGCCAGTGGTTCCCAAACTTTTTAGACCAGCGGCTCCCTTGACTCATTGGCCGTTGGCCGTGGCTCCCCATTAAATTACTTTTCTTTGGTGGGTGGGGGCCTCGGGAGACTTCCATTTTTCTCCCTGAAAATTATTGAGATGAAGCAGATGAAGGTATTATAATCGTAGATGTCATCCTATTAGTCGTAGTGTCTGAAAGGGAGGGTAGGTTAGATAGATTGATAGATGGATTTGTGCTCGGTATGGGAATTACAAAGATTTTGTTTGATCATTTACATGTGTTTTCCTGTTGGAATCGGCGAGTCTGACATTTGTATTTGTACATTTGAAAAGTCCTTCAAACAGCCTGTGATAGCTGCTGTGGTACTATCCACGACTCTGTTTGGAGGGACAATTAAATGCCACAGGACTAGTGGGACGGCAAGTTGGGAACTCCAGAGTGTGATTTATCTAGACGCGGAGATACCGGTAAGAGGCATGTACAGTGCTCGTCATCTCATGCATCATTGCACACCGTTGCTTCCAGGCAAACAGTGTTAGACAGCGAGAAATATGTCAAGAACAGTTCGCTCGTGGAGCCCCAGAGCGTAAACAGCGCCGCTTTCAAAGGTGAAGATAACTTATCCCTGGATGCTCAAAAATCAAAACTTGCGAAGCCTGGAGGTTATGGGCACATTGCGGGGAACAAAATGTCCGTAATCGTGGCATGTATTTCAAAGGGCTCTCACACAGGCTACATAGAGAAATGTGCGGGGCATGCATCCAGTAGCCGCAGCGATTACCCGACCAGCACCAGCGTTGTCTGTGTGTTGGGTGAAGCGTGCATTGAGTGTCTGGGTAGGTGAGCGCCGGGTCATGTAGCAAGTAGTAGTTGGAAGGTAAAGGGTGGCTGCACACATACCTTGACTCAGCGTGTGGCCCATCTGAAAGTGGTCTAGTAGAAGTCCTCATTATGTTCTATTTGTAAGCCGGGGAATGTGGTCTCCTCAGTTAAGGTACTGCTGAACGCTCTATTAGTTATCAGGCATATTTGAAGACCGGCTGCTCTGATTGGCTGGAGTTGAGCCATCACTACGTGTTGACAGGAAGTGTAGTTAATGCATTTCGTTTGACGGAGGCACAGCAATATTCCATTCCTTACCTGGGCAAATCACTCAATATCCCCGTGCCTATCAAAAAATGAATGTGTCCTTGTTTAGCATAACTGGTGCTCATGTAAAGCACTCCAATACCTTCGGGTCGAGTTCGCTCTATATAAAATAAAAAATAAAACTGCAATAAAAAGGCTTCTTGTACATACTGTGTGCCAGACAGGCTAGTAGCCTTTGAGTAAAATATGGCCACTCTCGGCTTGGCCCTGCTTCAAAGGCATTTATACTCTGCCTTCCCCAGAACTCTAGCACACATGTGAACCCTTCAAAGAGCTCACACTTCCTTCTTTCTGTTACTGAAGCAAAGCTTCAGTGTCCTATGTTGCCCTTTTACCCTACAAACATTTGTTACCGGGATTTGGATGACCTCGTTGGACGAGTGACTCATGCCTTTTGACATAAAAATTACCCCGGCTAAAGGCTTAAACTGAGCAGCTCTTCCCGCTAGCGGAGACATAGAAGCAACTACTTTATAGCTGTGGAGAATGTGGCTATGTTCACAGGCTGATTTAGTTTCTGACTTACACTGATGCCTGAAGGGCATGTGGCAAGGGTGAGGGTCTCCCTTTCAACAGGCACCGTGAGAGGAGGGAGCGCCTGTGCTTTGCCACCACTGCTGTGGTATCTGCTGCACTGCAGGGTGTCTCCGTGTATGAGCAGCTTCTATGCGTGTGGCCTCGTCGGATGAGCAGACGACTGAGCGATTTTCCTAGTCCTGGAATTCAGAGTATGTTTGCCGGCTCAAGGCACCCAGTCCTTTCCTGTGGTCTTATAATGAGTTTTGAGTTGCTGCCGTCTCAGAACTGTTGCTGCGCCATTTCATTTCATTCATGCACGAGCCTCAATATCCCCTTCAAAGCACTGAATTCCCATTAGTGCTCGCGGCGCCCCAGGCTAGTTTTGATGGCGCACCAGGGTGCCGCGGCGCACAGATTGGGAACCACTGCCCTACGCTATCCAACACTTTCCCTACTGTTGCACTCTCTGGAGTGGGAATAGTAATTTTAACCCTTATGCTATCCAACACTTTCCCTACTGTTGCACTCACTGGAGTGGGAATAGTAATTTTTACCCCTCCGCTATCCAACACTTTCCCTACTGTTGCACTCTCTGGAGTGGGAATAGTAATTTTAACCCTTATGCTATCCAACACTTTCCCTTCTGATGCACTCACTGGAGTGGGAATAGTAATTTTTAACCCTCCGCTATCCAACACTTTCCCTACTGTTGCACTCACGGAAGTTGGAATAGTAATTTTTACCACTACGCTATCCACACTTTCCCTTCTGTTGCACTCTCTGGAGTGGGAATAGTAATTTTTACCTCTCCGCTATCCAACACTTTCCCTACTGTTGCACTCACTGGAGTGGGAATAGTAATTTTTACCCCTCCGCTATCCACACTTTCCCTACTGTTGCACTCACTGGAGTGGGAGTAGTAATTTTTACCTCTCCGCTATCGAACACTTTCCCTACTGTTGCACTCACTGGAGTGGGAATAGTAATTTTTACCCCTACGCTATCCAACACTTTCCCTACTGTTGCACTCTGGAGTGGGAATAGTAATTTTAACCCCTACGCTATCCAACACTTTCCCTACTGTTGCGCTCTCTGGAGTGGGAATAGTAATTTTAACCCCTACTCTATCCAACACTTTCCCTACTGTTGCACTCTCTGGAGTGGGAATAGTAATTTTATCTCTACGCTATCCAACACTTTCCCTACTGTTGCACTCACGGAAGTTGGAATAGTAATTTTTACCACTACGCTATCCAACACTTTCCCTACTGTTGCACTCACTGGAGTGGGAATAGTAATTTTTACCCCTACGCTATCCAACACTTTCCCTACAGTTGCACTCACTGGAGTGGGAATAGTCATTTGTACCCCTCCGCTATCCAATATTTTCTATACTGTTTCAGTTAATGTAGTGTAAAATGTATTTTAAAAAGATTAAAAATATTTTAATATTTTAATTTATTATATATATATTTTATTTTTATTGGTGTATGTGTATATATATGTATTTATAATTTTTAATATGTTTCTAACAACTTATAATTTAATGAAATAATTATTTATTAATATTATTAAGTAAATATGTATATTAAATTTTATATATATGTATGTTTAATTTTTTTTACATTATATGTAATACTTATAATTTTAAACATTTTCTAATAATTCTAACTATTTTTTTTAAATTATATATATTATTTCCTTTATTTTACATTATTTTTGAAACATAAAAAAAAACGATATTTTTAACAACGATATTTTAGACATCGATATTTTTTTTCCGATATTTTTGTACTTACCATTATGTAGATAGGACTTCGATATTCTGGACATCGATATTTTTGCATCGATATGTTTGTACCTCAATATTTTTGATGTCGATATTTTGTCAGTGATCCTCGTAGAGTACATGTCTACCCAACCAGGGTTTCCCAGCACTGAAGAACTTGCAGGAGAGTAGACCAGTGTTGCCTTATGTCTAAAGCCCTCTGTAAACTACGTTAATACCCTATTTGTGAAAATGCACAAGTTTTGAGGAGTTTGTGAAAACTGATCTCCATGGGGGAGGCCTGCAGCTGGGGGAAAGAGAATTCCACAATTTTGTAGCCAAGTAAATGAATGACCGTCCACCCGCCTTAGCTTGTTTAACTCTCAGAACCTGGGCCAGGCACCGATTCGAGGACCACAGGCATCTTGCAGGAAAATATCAACAGATCAGGCAGTGAAGGTAGGCCAGGCCACCGCCACTCAAAGCTCTGTACACAAAACAGAGGGCCTTGAACTGAATACATTTGTCTTCAGGAAGCCAGTGATGAAATATGGGCGTACTTGGGCAGATCCCCAAGAGGTGAGCCACCACATTCTGGATGATCTGAAAACGTTGAACAAGGACTTAATTTACTCTCAAGTATAAAACATTACCATAGCCCAGACGAGAGATAATAACAAACTGTATAAACGTTTTCTGGGTCTTAACTGGCAAAGAGCAGAGAAATTTCCTCAAACATTTTAGAATACCAAAGAAGAGGCTGTCACCTTATTAATCTGCTGGTCAAACTTAACGTGGTTATCCATCCAAATGCCCAGATTTTTCACTCTGGGCATCAGTGCCGGGACCGGACCTAATTCTGTCGCCCACCATTGTGGCTCCCATAAAGGGGCTGATTGCTTACCACCATGATTTCCATTGTATTTCCATTCATTTTTAGACAATTAACATACATCCATTTGGCCACTGATTGACGACAATGCTTGAATTTGGATGAGTCCTTGTTCTCATCAGACGTAAATCTGACGATAATCTGTGTATCGTCACCATAGGAAATTGTAGAGAAGCCAAAGGTTTCCATTATATTTGCTAAAGGATGCACATAGTCACTGAAAAGTGTAGGGCTCGGAGAAGAACCTTGTGGCACCCCTTACCGAATCTGCGTACAATGATGTCGTAGAAGCTTCAGATAGTACCTGAAAAGAGCAATCACTCAGAAACTAGCCAAATCAGTTCAGAGCTCTGCCTGACACCCCAAACTCTTCCAGTCTCCCAAGTAGTATCTGATGGGACACTGTATCAAATGCTGCACTAAGGTCCAATAAGACCAGGTCCACTGTGCCTCCTGCGTCAATCGTGACTTTAAGATCTTCTGTCGCCACCAGGAGCGCAGACTCCGTACTATGGACCGAGCGAAAGCCTGATTGAGAGGGCTAAAAAAGATGGTGCTGCTCGTGATAGTTTGAAAGATGGAAATTAATATGAGTTTCCAGAATTGTCGCTGTAAAAGAAAATAGTGAAACAGGGCGGTAATTCTCGAGTTTGGAAGGATCTAACATAGGTTTCTTCATTCAAGGAAGAACCACTGCATGCTTCGAAGCCTGCAAGACTGTCGCTGTAATGATTGATAAATTCCATAATTCAAGCAAAGCAGGAAACAAAACCGAACTGGTCTGCTTCAACACCCAAACGGGAGCTGGGTCCAGAGGAGAACCCGATTTCACAAAAGAAGCCAAAGCAATTAGTTTACTTTTGTCAAGCAGTGTAAAATTGAACAGAGAGGGACCCTCCCCCCGTTTGCTCACTTGTATCCGTTCCATGCCATCATCTCCTCGGTTATCTGTGAAAGATGCGTAAATATCGGAAAGTTTGTCCTGTGTCCTTCTGCATCTCTGGCACGTCAGAGCCACAGGGACGCTGTGGAATTCTGAGTCCATCTCAGAAGGATGA
Organism: Calotriton arnoldi; assembly: GCA_963921515.1. Lineage (NCBI taxonomy): Eukaryota > Metazoa > Chordata > Amphibia > Caudata > Salamandridae > Calotriton > Calotriton arnoldi. Next base: position 39,186 of record CAWUFW010009031.1, read on the forward strand.
AGGCTCCGCTGACCAGGTGTGTTTAGTAGCTCATACCAGACGACTGGTATCACAGCACATCTCATAGAGGGCCATAGAGTACTACGGTCGGTCAGGTACCACAGGAAAGGGCTGGTGGGAAGTGGCATCAGCAGGTGTAGTGACCGGCTGGTCACGGTCTAGTGTTTCTACAATAATGTGTTTTCACCAGGCACTCCCTGAGGGATGTCTTCCACACTCTCCCCACACCTATCCATCACTGGTTTCATTGGTCAGGTGACCCTGCAAATAAAAGGGGTCCGGCGCACGTGCCCTTGGCCAGTAACAGACCGTAACGTTATGTGTCTGTGTCATCATTCCCACTGCATGAGGGTCTACACCCCTAACCATTACAGCAGGTAGTGCGCAGGGCTTGTGGGGGGAAGAAGCTACCTTGATGAATGGTCAAAGGTGTGGGATTTTTGAGGCCCAGAGGGCAGTGTAAAGGTTTTAGGGGGCTGGGAGTCTGAGAGTGTGTGGTGATGTTTAGCTGGAGGGCTTGCAGCTGCTGGTGTGGGTGGCTAGAGTTGTGCGCTTGGGCAATATTTGAGGGCTTGCTGGCTTTGCAGTGTGGTGTGGGGAAGTGGTGGTTGTACAGTAGAGGGTTTTAAAATACAGAGGTGTGTACATTCGCTCGCTAAGGGGAAATTAATCTGGAGCCCCGTATGACGTTGCAGGCATGCCGCTGCAGGGCCAAAACCAGCCTCTGCTCAGAAGACGGGTCTATAAATCTGAAACCACCAGGGTTTAACCCCTGTTCGTCCTCCCCCACTAGGCACGGTTGCGTAATCCCGGGACGATCGCTTAATCTCACTGTGCTCGAGCCGGTAAAGCGGCACAGCAAGCCAACCCCACACTGCAGCAACCTGCAGATGCAGGTCTGAATTCCCGCAGGTCGCCTCCGCCTTTCATCAATCGGAGGTTGATGAGATGGCCTCAGAGTGATGGGCTCATAGCAGTACCGTTATTTATAGCACTTTGGACCTGTAATCCTGTATCCGCAGTATTAAGTGATCTATAGATGCCACTGAATGTTAAGAGTTTAGAAGCCGTGTTAACCTAAAGCACTAAGCGCCGTGCGGTACGAAGAAGGACGCTGGGGGGGTGGGACGTCTAGGAGCTGCCAGCTATGCTTCTTTGGCAGATAATAGGTAAAAGGAAATATGTTCTCATGCGTGCACCCTGCACCGTTATAATATCATAATACGGATGTTCCTCTTCCACGAGGCCGCCAAACACCCTGAATAAGTAAGTCGATAAGCACCTTTCCCTCCCCGCGAGGAGTGGGGGTGAGGGGTTGTCTCAGGGCTCGAGCACCGCGAGTGTACTGTTCACATGACCGGGGCTGGAATGACAGGCTGGGGTGGTGGGCGGGCGTGCGGGCGCTAAGACCCTGCAGCTGCTGCAGTCCCCTGGATGGAGCAGGCTCTGCATGTGCAGGGAGGGAAGGAAGTCATTAGGGCCGAGGAGGACAGTTTGGTGCTGCTGCAGGATTTCCTTCCAGGTTTTCCAGAGTGGGAATTTGCCGGTTCCTAGTTGTGTCTGGGATTTGGGAAGCAGCCTGGCTGCGTCTGACAAGTAAGCGCTGGCGAAAGTGGCCTGGGGTTCCCAGAGGAGGCGTCAGGCAGGGGAAAGCCCTCCTCCCTGCCGGCAGACCATCGGAATTCGCGAACATGAAGCGAGGAGTTCGCGGTTCTCCGACTTCGGATCTGGACTCGTGACGTGACATCCAGTGGAGCAGGAGGAGACAGGATCTGCCTTTGCCACCCTGAGAGTGGGCATCTGAAACAGCTTCAGCAGGGCATGCAACGCGCAAAACAAAAAAACTACTATCAGACCATAGCACACCTTCTGCAAATGTTCAGTTAAAAGGGGAGGCAGCGACAGTGCGCCCCCAACCTTGGGTCTTTCCTCTTGAAAGCGATCTGTCAACTTTAGCGCCGCACCAGGGAACACTATCGGATTTGCTTCTGTGGATTTCTATGTCTTTTTATTTTGTCACCAATGTTTTTATTTTCTGTCGGATTTTTGTTTCGCCAAGGAAGGGAGAAAGAGCTGGAGAGGAGACTTCTGCGGTTTTTCTTGTTTTCTTTTCTCCACGTCGTGTTTTTTACCGGGAATAATTATGCTTTAGGTTGAAAGGGGCAGGAAGCATGGTTTTCTGCCACCGCCGCTTGCCCACGCCTGCCACCCTCTCCCGTCTGACCTCTTGATGCCCGCTGACTTCGCCGTACAAATATGATGAAATGGCAGCCCCGGAAGAAGGTGAGCTGTGGGTAGGGTTTTGAGTGAGTGAATAAGTGTGTGAGGAGATTTGTGCTGTTTAACAGCGCCAACTTGATCATTTCTGGGCGCGTTTAGGCAGAACAGAGGGATCCAGATTGTCATGCCTGTCCACATGCTTTGTATAGCGTTTTATATATGATGCTAATAGTGATTCTTCACATATTGGTAGCGATGTGTCCAGGATCACACGGTTGTCAAGGATTAGATATTGCATTTCCCCGTTTCAAAGTCTGTATTCCAGCAGTACCAGTTGTTGCTGACATCAATAAAATGGTACACATGCTGCATTGTTTAACTTTTCACTCTTGTGTATTAGCAATCCTTACTCGTCGTATGTGTTGTTGCTGCTCTGCACTGGTATGGTGTTCCAAGCTACATGTGTTGGTAAAGTGTTTCCCGTCGAGGCTGTGTGTTCGGTGCAGAAGGCACTGTCATGTTTTTAGTGGGCATAAACAATCCCGTGCTGTCACCGCTGTATTCAGGGCAGAGTCCCATTGAGAGCTCAGTCCTGGGCAGCCGGACGTCAGTGGCAGTACACAGTGGTGAGCAGTCATCGTGCGTGTTTAGAGCGCAACACTAACATATCAACCCTTTGTGTTCCGTGCACGGTACTGAGCAGTAAGTACCATGTACAGTGCACAATCGATTAAATGCATTGTGAAGAATACAGAACGCACAGTGCACAATCCTGAACAGCTTCTCCCTAGCAAATTGTGCACGATCCTGAGCAGTCTTCTTCCTACTTAATTGTGCACAACCCTGAGCAGCTTCTCTCTACCGAATTATGTACAGTCCTGAGCAGCCTTCTCCCTACATAATTGTGCACACCCCTGAGCAGTCTCCTCCCTATCTTATTGCGCACAATCCTGATCAGCTTCTCTATACCGAAGTATGTACAGTCCTGAGCAGTGTTCTCCCTACCTAATTGTGCACAATCCTGAGCAGGCTTCTTTCTCCCTACCAAATTGTGCGAAATTCTGAATAGTCTTCACCCATCTAATTTTCCGGAATCCAAAGCAATCTTCTCCCTACCTGTGCACAATCCTGAGCAGTCAGTCCGCTATGTTCGGTGCACAATCCTGACATGTCATTTTGCTGTTTCGTGCACACTCCTGAGCACTTCGCTCCCAGTGTTCCGTGCACAATCTTGAGCAGTCGGCTCTCGTGGGCAATCCAAGGTAGCCCTCCCATGTGCAATGCACAGCCGCAGTAGTTCCACCCATGTTCAATGCACCGTCCTGACCAGTCAAGCCCCCCCCCCCCCTCCGCCCGGCCCCTATGCACAGTCCCGAGCAGGCACCTACCGCCACCACGTTCATTGCTGATTCCTTAAAAGCCAATCCCCAGAGTTCATTACACAATCCTGAGCAGTCTACCCAGTCCTGAGCAGCAAGCCCACCTCCATATTCAGTGCATAATTTCAAGCAGTACACCCCTCCCCGTATTCGGTGCACAGCCCTGCTCAGTTGGCGCCGGTGCTCACTGCACAGATGCCGAGGGCTGTTTATTTTCGGAGGGTCGCTGCAAAGACCTGATTGAATCTGGAAGAGATTGAATAAATCCGTATTCCCATCGGAAGGCACGACATCCCCCACCCTCCCTGGCCCCCAGGGTACATGTTCCAAAAGCCCCGCGTGTGTCAGGCAACCAAGCGGCGTGGAATCCTATACCCCGCCACCTCGGCTTCCCTTTCCGCGGATCGGATTTCGCTCGTAGCCCTGGAAATCGGCAGGATTTATATGCGGGTTTCATTCGCAGGAATGCAGCGCCGGGGCAGTTGTAGTCTGTAATAACTCACAGAGATTCGTGGAATAGATTTGACTCCATATGAGGCCTTTCGGCTGAGAGCTGCGAGCTCTTAATATTGCATACAGGGAATGAAACGGCATCATAGTCTGTAAATAGTTATTAACCCGGAGGGGATTGCGTCACGTCACGCGCTGACCCGCGAGGGGAGCCGCCTGCGCGCGGACACGGTGTAACCCGGGAGGCTAGCGGTCTCTGCGCCGGCATTAACGCCCTCTCCTGCTATGTATGGTGCCCGTGCCCCTGCACAGTTTCTACACTACTCCACACTGTGCCCGCACTACTGCCAAACAATGACCCACTCTTCACAGTGTGCAGTGTACCCACTACAACAAGCCATGCACAGTATAGTGCGATTACTACGTTTCCCTCGGCACTGCATGTATAGTGCCCACACCATTGCCAAGCCCCGACCCCCTCCCCCCTCAGTGTGCTGTGTAAGTACTGCTGCACCGGTACTACTCTATCACCTTTACTGTATGATGCCTGCACCGTTACTACACCACCCCCTCGTCCAGGTATAGTGTCCTCTGGAATTAACTCCTCCTAGGCTGTAGGTTCCAACACGACTCCGTGCACTATCTGTTGCTGCACCCTGAAACAAGCATTGACTTCCCCTGCACTGTATAGTGCCAGAACCCCTGCACTGTTACTGTACTACCTACGTACTGTATAGTGCCAGCAACACTGATTCCCCCCGCACTGCATGGTGTCAGCGTCCTTTCACCATTACTACAGTATCACCTTTACTCTGTGATCCCAGAACCCATTCATCATTTGTGACTTCCCCCACTGCATTGCATGGTGCCAGTGCCCTAACACCAGTATCACACTACCCCTGCACTATATGATGCCGTGATCGCTGCCACGCCACTCCACTACCCATGCACTGTTTGGGGCCAGCACCCACAACTCACTGCTGGCCTCTACTGCGCAATGCACGATCATAGCGCCATGTACCAGTGTGGTGCAACAGCCCTTCGCCAGTATCGACCCCCTCCCTCGCGCTGTATCAGGCCAAGACCTACTACGCGCGCATTTCTTCGTGCCACTGTACTCCATGGCGACCGCATCAGCGCTGACCCCGCCCCCTGCGCGGTATGGTGCTCCAGGCTTCACCCCTCATGCGCTGTATGGTGACAACACTCCCTACTCCAGGATCGACCCTCTCCCCACTGCACTCCAAGCGACCTGTGCTACCTCCGCTCACCATACGTGACTCCCCGTGCACTGCATGCTACCAGCAGTGACCCCGCAGCTCACGCGTGACGCAGGAGTCCGCATAGTGAGGTGTCCCGGGCCTCTCCCTCAGCAGTTAACACGTCTCCCTCCTCGGGAGTTTCTGCGGGGCCCGCCGGGGGGCGGACAGCAGATGTAACAATGGAACATATGTTTTGTTAATAGATCTGAAGCAAATAGCAGCGTGACTAACACTTCTGGCTGCTCCACAAGTGCTGACGCGCGCTGTCTGTACTCTAATGAAAATACTACTGCGGCGCGCGGTGTCTCTTGGTTGGTGCCCCGCGGACGATAAAGACCAGGCCATGGAGGCGCGAGCGCGCCCTTCCTCTGGGACGTGTAGGTGTGTTGGTGAGGCGAGGTGGCGCCTCTGGTGACCTGTGGGTGTGAAGATGAGGTGGCGTTAGTCCTCTGGTGACGTGGAGTTGACTTAGCTCCTCTCCTGAGGCACGAATGTTGTGGTGAGGTATGTACTCGAGGTGAGGTGACTCCTCTGCTGATGTGTGGTTGTGATGGGGAGGCGATTCGGCTCCTCTGATGACGTGTGGGTGTGAAGGAGGGGCTCCTCCAGAGGCATGCAGGTGTTGAGGTGAGGGGGCTTCTCTAGTGTAACATGGGTGTCGTCACATGTTGGCGACGTGTTGGTTGGTGTGGACATGACGTGAGGTGGCTCCTCTGGTTATGTGTGGGTGTGATGGGGAGGTGAGTCTGCTCTTCTTGGGACATGAGGTTGTGGAGGTGAAGGACCTCCTCTGGTGATGTGTGGGTGTAATGGTTGGGTCAATTGGCTCCTCTGATGACTTGTGGTGTGGTGGTGTATTGACTTCTCTGGTGATGCATGAGTGTAGTGAGCAGGGGGTGGCTCCTCTGGTGACTTGCGGTGATGAGGTAGCCTTCTAGTTGTGTGGGTTTGGAGGTGAGCTGAGGCGGTTCTTTTGTTGGTGTTGTGGTGCTGAGGTCAGGCAGCTCCTCCGGTGACGTATGGGTATAGAGGTGAGGAGGCTCCTCTAATGACGCATGAGTGTAGAGGCGATACAGCTCCTCTATGACGTGATTGTTGAGGTGAGGCTGCTTCACTTGTGATGTGCGGGAGTGGAAGTGAGGCAGTTTTTCTAGTGACGTGGGTGTGGAGGTGAGTTAAGACAGCTCCTCTGTTGATGCATGGGTGTGGTGGTAAGTGAGAAGGTTTTTCTGGTGACTTCTGGATGTGGAGGTGAGATGAGGCAGCCTCTCAGGTGATGTGTAGGTATGGAGGTGAGAGTGTTCCCCTTGTGAAGTGGGTGTGGCAGTGAGGGGAGGGGGCTAATATGGTCATGGTTGAATGTCGTAATGAGGTAAATTGGTTCCTCTGGTCATGTGTAGGTTTGGACGCTTGGTGGCTCTTCTGGTGACATGCAGGTGTGGAGTTGAGGCTGCGCCTCTGGTGACGTGTGGGTGTGTAGGTGAGATGAAACCACCTCCTCGCCCCCAACACCCAAAGGCTGCACAGCTCTGACGTGCGCACACATTTTTCAGTGATTGTAATCAGTAGTCAATAGAACATGTGTTTTTTTTCCTTTTTGCTTTGATTTGTAGTTTGGTGGTCAGTTGTAATTGCAGTGCGGAATATATAGAAAGTTATGGATGAGTACATATCAACAACAGGAAAGCCTCCCATTGAGGATTTCAGCGTCTAAGGCACTGCAAGTGAAGCTATTTTGTCACTACTGCTTACGAGGGCCGTAGATTGCGAAAGCTGATCCTAAAGTGGACACGGTGTCACTAGGGGTTAAGAGTGACTTACATATTAAGAGCAGTATACTGCCTGAATATCGGGATTTAGATATTGTGCTACTAAAATATATTAGCGAAAAAATATCCTGAGCCCTGGGATTTGGCATGAATTACACTGCAAGAGCAGACCATGAGACATCTGTGATGTCACCAGGGGTTAAGAGGGACTTAGACTGCGGGAATGGAGCCTTAAATAGCTATGTTGTCACTAGGGGTTAGGAGTGTCTCATACTGTAAAAGCAAAGACTAAAATGGCTATGTTGTCACTAGGGGTTAAGAGTGGCTTACACTGCCGTAGTGGAGCCTGAAAAGGCTATGATGTCACTAAAGGTTCCCGATAGACAGCAAGATTGCAGCTCCAGATGTCTTTGGTGTCACTAGGGGCACTGACTGGTGTGCACTGCAAGAGCTAATCATAAAATGTCTATGATGTCACCAGAGGTTCAGAGTGACATTCTCAAAGCGGCATTATTGGCAGTAGCACGTTCGAGAGCCTTGGGTAAGTGGACTTTGCGGCACCTTGTCACTTGGCTTGTGTTCGGTGAGGAGAACTAAGCACAGTGGTAGGAGGTCATCACAAAGTGACTTGTCACAGACAAGTCTCAAATTCTGTGGTTCTCCCTTGTGGAGCAGCTTTTGGTACAACTATGAGGCTGATAGATTTGTTCAGATTCTCCTGCAGCAGGGACATATCCTCAGGCAAAATGCCCCACCTGGAGGTCCTCTTGTAGAGAAGGTATAGTGACGTATTTAGGGAGGCTGCAGTCCCAGCAGAGAAAGATACTTACGTGGGTATGTGCGATGACCATCACTTCAAAGTGCACGCCGCTGCTCGCAGTCAGCATTTCCACCACTGTCCTTGCAGTGATAAAAATCTGGACGGTACCTCAACCCCAACTTTGAATGTTTGTGTTCCTTGTATGATACACATTTTCGGCTATGAGGAAATACCAAAAAAACACATTGTTTAGCTCAGGATAGTTCCCATTCAATCAAACACATCTGGTGAGTACTCAACTGTAGGAGTACACATAAATCAAGGCGGGGTTTGAGATCACATCTTGTCCGTGTTTGCATAATGCCAGAGAGAGAGTTTCAATGACTTAACTATCTTTCTTTTCCAGTGGTCATAGAGTAACCGAGTGCCTGAGTACATAGGAGACCAGTTCCTGATGACTGCTAGGAAGGGTGGAGATGCGCAGTCACCCAGTAAAGAGAGCAGAGACAACCACATATAAAGAAGTAGAAGCTCAGAACCTTTGCACAGAATTCAGGAACCATAGGCTTTTTAAGTTGGGGGACCTAAACCTGAAATCTAGGATCAATCATATCATGCAGGGCACCTTGATTCAAATACCCCACGTTTGAAGAGCCAACCAATAGCTCATGCTGAATTTCTTTGAGCATTAATCAACAATTCTGTTGTTCCAAAGTTGTACCATGATGGCCAGGTCCACTCGTGACTGCCTTTTAACACGCCCTATCTCCTCCAGGAAGGTGGCAAGTGTCTGACATTTGAAATAAGGAAGCACAACCCTGTTTTTCCATGATTTGATCACTTTATTTGTTATCAATTCATGCTAGATACATTTTAAGATGTTTTGCAAATCATCACAGGCCAAGGAAAGAGGCACCATTCAGGCAGTTTCCCTAATCTGGCTTCTACTGTCATTCTTCTCTGTTGACCGCATCCCTTTCAGATACTTGCCTAGGGGTTGGTCAGTATTTTCCATTCTTGGTACATCAAGGCTGCTTTCTAGCCCTTGACTACACATCTGTCTCCTCACCACCCTCGTCTGTTCTGTTGGTTATTTATGTGGGGACTAGATGTGAATAAGCCTCTGGTATTTCTCAAAATTAATTATGATAATCAAGAAATTCAAATAAACATAGCCTCTTTCCCTCAACCCAATAACAGTTGTTGAGTAATTTCCATAAATTAACAAATGACCTGTGGGTAGCATTTTTGAGATTTGACAGCGATGGTGGTAGTGGCAGCGGTTCCAGTATTCTTTAGTTGTAAGCGGCTCAAGTGCCAGACGCGCAGCATTTATTAGCACGTCAGTGGCGTACCTGCAGGGATGATGGTGGAGGACAGGGGGCTGCCACCTGGGACTTAGCCCAACGTGTTGTCAGCAATGTGGAAAGTGCCATGATGTTAATGCAAGCAAAGAAAGCAGGTCACCTGGGTCCTTTGGAACTGAAAGATAGATATAACTGGGGTGTCACAAGCCCCTCAAACCCAAGGGCCTCGGTGCCACTGCACCTGCTGCACTAATGATAGCTTTGTCCAGTGGTGTTGTCGATTTAATAGTGCTTTTATGCTTTATGTCCCCCCAACACAAATCAAAGTATTCCACAATACTTGTTACTGCTTGAAAGTGTACCTCGGTTACACAACCTTATAGCCACCAAGTCATCTTTTCACATGCATATGTAATCATCCGGTCGTGTTGAAACGTCCAACATATTGCTTTGCTGCATGACACGTTGAGGGTGTATTTTGATTTGTCTTACACATTTAAAGTTTATCCAACATCGTGAGATTTCTGGTGACTGTTTAAATGCTCAGTTAATGTACAGTAAGTCCTCATCTTTGATTTAAAATTTTCGTGCCACACAACCTTTTATTCTTTCCAGATACACAACGGGAGTGCAATGTCTGTTTGGGTCACATATTTTTTGGAGTGATTTATCAAATATTTACAATTGAGTAAAGGCAAACTTTATTTATTAGTTGGTCCTCTCCTTGTATAGCTCTCTGTACAAAGTAAATATTTTCTGTATGCTTAAAACAGGTTCTGTTATTGAGCAATTCATTAACTGAATGAGTCACGTGGCCAGCTCCAAAGCCAGCCAGGCTACTTTGATGCAAAGGAATACTTTCCCTTGCAGACACATTGCTGCATGTGGTCTGGTCCTATTTAACCAAAGTTCACTCATGAATTGTTGAGGTTTGCAAGGACCAGTCCAGCTATCAACTGTTCTCACTTTGTATCGCCCCTTTACTGCTAATGGGGATATAAATGACAACCGTGGGGTATTCCTGATCCGGCCTGCCATCCGTTGGGGGCCTAACCCCTTCCTAAAGATGACTGGCCTACACGTACTCTGTCGTCCGCTGACACGCTAACAAGCTGTGGTCATGTGACTCCCTGTCCTTAAGAAGGGCGGGCCTGTACGCTTCCACAGACGCGGGTACAGTGGGAAAGCACCTGACATGTGTGAGACTTGAAGCCCTACGCAGGGAGAAGGGAAGGCCGAAACATGCAGTGACAGCAGGGCAGGGGCTTCATTCAGGTGTTGAGCGGTTTTCATACATAAACCTCCAAAACTGAAATCCAGTAGGTTAAAGACTTATATAAATTGCACAGGACCTAAACTATACATTTCTGCTTTGGAGTCTCAGAAGTATTTTTAAATTAACTTCTTTACTAAAAAAAAATATGATGCAACGAAGCGAGTACACTTCCAAAATGTTAGGCTTATAATTTCATGAATTTTTCTCTGAAGTATTACCATAACCTCTGGCTGGTCGAAGCCACCTCTCCGCCATGTTGTGCTGTTTTCTCTCTTGTGCTTATGTTGGCAGTGTGCCCTACCTTCCAAGAGGGGACACTTTCTCCAGTATTCCAATGCATGACACCATTTTGCACATTTTGCTGAGGTTTGTGCATGCATTAACTGGTCCTGTGACCTGGGCTACTGTCAATGAACGTCTGGAATGAATCTCACCCCCCACCCCTCTGCTTTCTGATTAATTAGTGGAATCTTTTTAATTCTAGTAGAGGTCTTTGGTCACCTGCCAGTCACCACTGTACTAGAATCCCGGGTAAAACGTGCCACGGACTACCTCCTACACATTTATGACATGGCTACACCTGGCGTACTGGAGGACAGACATTGCCTTGCCTATATTGTAATTGTAATTGCATTTATATAGTGATTACTACGCCTGACAAGGCATCAAAGTGCTCTTCGGCGAGTAGCATGCTACTCCGGAACCCAAAAAAGGATTGGTGGTGAATTAGTATAGGAAAATATGAAATTAATTTGAGTGGTGGACATGTGAGTCTGTTTTTTGGATTGAAAAAGGATAGTGGAGGGATAGAAGAGGAAGGGTTTGCATTTATATTACCCTGACCTGTGTTTAAACCTGGCGGAGATTGTAGATGGTTACAGAGAAGAGACATGTCGCTTAAACAAATGAGACCGTGTTCACAAAGCTTCATAAAGTAATTGTTTCATACTATTTTCTTAGATATGCATACAAACTGACTGTCAAGGCCTCATTCACAAAGCTTCATCTGTGAATATGTGTCTTGCTCCAGGCTTAGGGGTGATTGCTCATCATTTTTCTGGAGCAAATCATGCTTATGTATTTGTGTATTTATTTAGGGGTTTGTTAGGCACCACGTTAAAATATTAGGTTATTTGAGAGCACTACTCACAGAACAACATATTTTGTGATTCACAAAGCTTTTTCACTTCAGTAAGCACGCCTTACTCCTGGAAATACACAAGTATGTTTTGGTATTTCTAGAGCACGAACCTCAGTAGCTAGCAGTGAGCGGTGCACAGGGAGCAAACCCCAGTGGATTGACAAAGGAGGGAGGGGACTGAGAAATAAGGTAGAGCTAGTGGAGGAGGGTCAGAGGTCCACCTCTCCGAGGTAGTTGATTTTCTTCCTGAATTGTAGGTGGGTTGGTGCTGTTATGATGTTGGAGGGGATTTTGTTTCAAATACTGGGAAATATGTTGTGAAGGCGTGCTTTCTTGCTTTTCTCTTTCATGCATTAATTTGCAATAAGTTGCAGCCAAGGGTGGAGTAAGGAATAAGTACTCACAGAATAAGCCTTATGAATGAGGCTTGGATAATCAAATTAAATTCATGTTTAAACCCATAGCAAGCCACAATTAGTCATGGAAAAAGGTTGTGTATAAGACCTGGTAATTCAGGTGTATTTTACATGTAAGACTGGAGTAAGACACAACTACTTATAGAAAAACCTTTGTGAATTACCTCTACCTTGACCTATGTTAAAACTCATGCCCAGGGTTCTCCAAAGTCGGTCCTGGAGAGCGGGATCCATGCCAGACTTTTAGCATATCCCCATTTAGATAAATGTAGTTATCTTAAAAATCTGGAATGGATCCGGCCCTCCAGGACCAACTTTGAAGAACCCTGATTTATAGGCATGACCACTTGCAGAATGTCTTTTACCTCCAGCTTTGCTTGCAATATATGCCATGCATCGGAGGCATGACCACTTGGAGAATGTTTTCTTACCTCCACCTTGGATTGCAATATATGCTATACTGCCGAGACCTGACCACTTAGAGAATGTCTTATACCTCCACCTTGGCTTGCGATATATATATCATGCTTCGGAGTCATGCTCAAAAAGAACAAATTATGGATGGAATGCTGAACAATTTCAAACGCTCACCCCCAGTCAGAGATCTGGGCCTAAATCCATTGTTTTTCCCTCACCACGCCATTCCAGTTTGGACCCAGCCATATGCAAATCAGTCTTGACCCTGCTCCCCCTGGGAACAGCCCAGCCCAAACTGCCGGGCCCGGTCCTTCCTGGACCAGAAACAAGCATGCTAGAACCGGTTTCGGGGTATCACCCCTCATCAGCCAAGATAGCTTGAATCCAGTGACATGGTGTGCATGGGACCCATGTATGGGCATACCCGTCCCACTTGGGGTGACAAATGCAATAAGAACAAATGATGGACTGAATGCTGAACAATGTCAAACACTCACCCCCCATCAGAGATCTGGGCCTAAATTCATGATTTTTTTGTTCACCACAACATTCCAGTTTGGACCTAGCCATAGGCAAATTAGTCTTGACCTTGTTCCCATGGGAACACTTGAGCCTGAGCTGCCAGGCCAGGTCCTCCCTGGACCGGAAACAAGCATCATAGGACTGGTTTCGGGATATCATCCCTCATCAGCCAGTGTAGCTTGAATCCTGTGGCATGGCAAGCATGGGACCCAAGCAAAAAAACAATGGATTTAGGCCCAGGTCTCTGACTCGGGGCAAGCGTTTGACATTGTTCCGCATTCCATCCATCAATTGTTCTTTTTGCATGCTTCGGAGGCATGACAACTTGGAGAATTTCTTTTACCTCCACCCTGGTTTGCCTCAAAGTCATGTTTCGGAGGCATTATTCCTTATAGAATGTCTTGTACCTCCACCTTGGCCCACATTGAAAGTCATTCTTTGGAGACACGACCACGTGGAGAATGTCTTTCACCTCCACCTTTGACTGCATTAACAGCCACGCCTCAGAGGCATGGCCACTTGGAGGATGATTTTACCTCCACCTTAGCCTGCATTAACAGCCATGCTTCAGAGGCATGCCTATTCGGAGAATATCTTTTATCTCCACCTTCACCTTCATTAAAAGCCAGGCTTTGGAGGTTTGACCACTTGAATAATGTCTTTTACCTCCACCTTGGCATGCATAAAAATCCACACTTTTGAGGTATAATTTCTTGGAAAAGTCTTTAACAGCCCCTCCCCCCCCACCCACCCTGGCCTGCTTTAAAAGCCATGCTTTGGAGGTATGACCACTTAGAGAATATAATTTACCTCCACCATGGTTTGCATTAAAGTCATGCTTCGGAGGTATGACCTCTTGGAGAATTATTTTACCTCCACCTTGGCTTGCGTTCAAAGCACGAGTCAGGGGTACACGCAGGTCCACGGCGTCCCCCCCACTATTTTCACAGGGTGGACGCCGTCCCCCCTGCAAGAAGCTGGGCCCCACAGAAATATGTTGAACTTGTCCCAGTGTAAGACACCGGAACACGTTCAGCAGCGCCTGCACGTTGTCTGCTTTCCATTTCCAGCAGCAACGTGCAGGCAGCGAGGGGGCTTTTTTTCACCTCCAGCTAGGCCTAAGTTAAGGGGCCATCAGGCCTCCTTTCTGGAACCTCACACTTAAATGTAAAGAGGGAAACAAAGGCACACAGCTTGCTATTTCTTCACATGTATTTAAGAGAGGCATGCTTTTGCCTTTGTTCTGTCCCTGTATATAAGTGCAGAAAACTGTAAGACTGTCAGAGAGCCTGGTCTGTCCCAGTATTTACACAAATAATTTAAATAGCACTAGTTTATTTTTTTTATAGCGCTACGTCGTGATGTCATGTGCTGTGATGGCAGGTGTCATGATGTCACTTGCATAGTGTATAACTTGGTCAGTCCCCCCACTTCTTTTTATAGGACTTGTGCCCTGCTTGCGTTAAAGGCCAAGCTTCGGAGGCATGACCACTCGGGCAATGATTTTACCTCCACCTTGGCTTGCGTTAAAGGCCAAGCTTCGGAGGCATGACCACTCGGGCAATGATTTTACCTCCACCTTGGCTTGCGTTAAAGGCCAAGCTTCGGAGGCATGACCACTCGGGCAGTGATTTTACCTCCACCTTGGCTTGCGTTAAAGGACAAGCTTCGGAGGCATGACCACTCGGGCAATGATTTTACCTCCACCTTGGCTTGCGTTAAAGGCCAAGCTTCGGAGGCATGACCACTCGGCAATGATTTTACCTCCACCTTGGCTTGCGTTAAAGGCCAAGCTCGGAGGCATGACCACTCGGGCAATGATTTTACCTCCACCTTGGCTTGCGTTAAAGGCCAAGCTTCGGAGGCATGACCACTCGGGCAGTGATTTTACCTCCACCTTGGCTTGCGTTAAAGGACAAGCTTCGGAGGCATGACCACTCGGGCAATGATTTTACCTCCACCTTGGCTTGCGTTAAAGGCCAAGCTCGGAGGCATGACCACTCGGGCAATGATTTTACCTCCACCTTGGCTTGCGTTAAAGGCCAAGCTTCGGAGGCATGACCACTCGGGCAATGATTTTACCTCCACCTTGGCTTGCGTTAAAGGCCAAGCTTCGGAGGCATGACCACTCGGGCAATGATTTTACCTCCACCTTGGCTTGCGTTAAAGGCCAAGCTTCGGTGACATGGCCACTCGGGCAATAATTTTCCGTCCACCTTGGGCTGCATTAAAAGCCACGCTTCGGAGGCATGGCCACTTGGGCATTGATTTTCCCTCCACCTTGGCCAGCGTTACAAGCCGCGCTTTGAAGAGTTTCTCATTTCACCGCGTGCAGCATTATTGTGGACAAGCCACTTTCCCACACCTCCTCCGTGTGCTCTCTGAAGCGCGGCGCAGCCAGGTTTCCTGTTTTACTTCTCCGTGAAGCTCGAATCGTTCCGTTTACGCCACATTGCCCCTGGTATATGCAGTAATGCTTCCTGCCTCACTTCCAGAGGCTTGGACGGAGATCCCCGCTCTGCTATGCGCATTAAACACTCGCGGAATAAATGCACGCAACAGACTTGTGCTGAAACCAAATCCATCCTCATTTTCCCAATCAATATAAAACTTCTGATCAAATTGCTGTTTAGATGTTTCTAAAGCCAGAATCCCAGATGTCTGCTTTTACCATTCCGCTGCACACACAGTAACACATGTGGCCGAGGCTGGAAACCCCCGCGGAATATGAGTTAGGAGTTATTGACTAAACTGCGGGAGTATTATTTTTGGCAGCCTGGCGGACAGCTTGATTCTAGAAGTTTCTGTTTAAAGTGTCAGGCTTTTGCTCTACAGCCTCGTATTTATTCACCTTGCCTCTGCCCAAATCACAAAGCCAGAGTGTTTTACGTTTTGACTGTGCTCATACCTCAGTAAGATCCGTGGAGTGAAGTATTTCAGTCAGCCTTTTCTGAGGTTGCATTCAGCTTGTGCAGAAGAATACAAAGCTGTTGATGTTTCCTGCATGGGAGAGTGATGGATAAATCACATTCATGACCAGATTGCTGCTTGTTCAACACTCCCTGCTGGCATCTGCTGTGGCATGCATAAGTCAAACCCCAGCAGGGCCAACTAAGCCCTTTATTCATCAGAGGTCAGTTGATACATTTTTAATAGTAATACTTCTCACAGCACTTAGAAACTAGAGGAGCAAACGGTAACTCCCACTGGATCATTTAAAAAAAAAAAAAAAAAAAATTCTAAAGCAGCCCTGTTTCCTTTACGAAAATCACGATGCATTTAAAAGAAAAACTTTCTTTTTTTAAAAGCAATCACAGAGATGGTGGTCTGCTGACCCTTGCAAGCCACCATCTCTATGTTTTTAACTAAGTAGGTTGGACTGCAACACCCTCTAATCCATTCTTTTGTAAACTAACCTATTAGTACATAGGCCAGTTTGCAAATTAAGACTCTAGTTGCATAAAGACTGGTTGCAAATTGCAACCCGTTTTTGCGACCGGACTAATGTTTTTTATTATTGGATTTGATTTCTACGAGTGTGAAAAACAAGATTTCCTATTACAACTTTTTGGATATCTTAACTCACACTTTCAGGATTTCCATGTGGTAAGTACGATGATTTATGCTGAGAAGTTCACCTTCTTTTTGGACTTTTCAACTTGCGAAAGCCAGGAATGGGGTGGGACAGGGGAGTTTTTGGGGTGCTCCAAAGGGCATACAAATTAATTTCAATACCCATAAACGTAAAGTTTTTCAATGGCGTACATCTACAAAAAGTAGGAGTAAGTGCATTTCCGAGGTGTGAAATTGAATGGAGGCATCCTCGTATTAAAATTAAAAAGTATATTTTTTGTCAGCAGACAGCCCATATGGTGAGGGTGAATGGAATGAGACTTAGGCCTGAAAATCTAGTAGGCATACATTTGCGTTCTATGAATTTCAATCTTTTTAGGGTGTGGTAAACTCCAAACCCACTGGGCTTTATGAATGGCAAACACTTTCGCATTTTGTGACTCCGGCCTAGACCATCTGAGTCCAGAGGCAGCCTGGCCTATAGTGAATTTGGGAAGCATTCACGTCACAAGTGTAGAGAGCCACCCGGGCTCTCCCAAACAATGTATCACACATACATGCATCCACGCACCCCTCGGGGCGCGCTCGACCCGAGGGGATAAATAAACGGCCAGAAGACCGCTCGTGGTCTTCCAGCCATCACCCAAGTAACTGTGTGGCGTACCTGATTTTCAGCGCTGCTGCGGCCTGTATCCCCATGGCCCCGCCGCGCTACAACAAGCACCACCACCTTCCTCGGATCTCTTCCCCATTTGCCAAAAGGCCAGCAGGCGCGTGGACGGTGGTCCACTTAACTCCTCAAAAATCAAATCATGAATTCCTTACCTTACACATGGACATTATTCAGTATTTTGGAAGTCTTAAGATGTCCGAACTAAGGGGCATATTATCAAGGGCTCGATCGCCGCTTTAGCGGGACTTTTTCCCGCTAAAGCGGCGATAATTCAAACGCCCTATTAGCAAGCTGTCGCTAACTGCTGTTAGCGACAGCTGTTAGGCGATAGCGACCGGGTTGGGTGCCGCTTTGCATGCCAGCGATATTTATCGCTAATGGCATGCAAAGTAGGCGTTCCCAACCAAAAAGCGACTGGAAACAGTCGCTAAGGTCGCTATCGCCTATTAGCGAGGCAGGGGAGGTGATTAACGAACCAGCGCTAAACACGTTTAGCGCTGGTTTGTCAACGCCTGGTCTCACCCTGATTTAGCCATGTAATCCAATGGGAGGTGGATTACATGGCTAAATCCCCCTCGCCCTATCGCCAAGCTAACACTGGTCACAGTGTGAATATCGCTTGTTTTCAAGCGATATTCACACTGTTCTCCAGGGTTTCTATCGCTTTGGAGATAAGCGTTGCTGATAGCACGCTATCTCCGCGATAGAAACCTGCGATAGCCGGCGATAATTATCCTAGCGCTAACTGCGCTTAGCGATAATTATCGCTGGTTATTGCTAATAGGCCCCTAAATATTCTAGGTGTTTATCGGACCCTTGACAACATAAAGTAACCAATAGTTAGGGGAGATTGCAGGTGGAGTTGCCCAGCCTAATGCTTTTGAAGGATAAAACCAAGCAGCAGTCAAGACAGCCAATCACGTTAGAGTCCCTTTGGGACACAGGAACTGAAGGGAGGGACACAGAGAATGACATCGGAAACACACAGACAGTGGTGAGATTGCACAGCTTGAAGCAGTATTTTAAACACAGCTACAGACCTGTAGAAAAAAATCATTCCGTTTTTGGCTGCTTAGCTATTTTGACAATCATTTAGGCTCTTCTGGATTTGCACACGTCCTAACAGAAGCACCACCTCTGCGTGGGGGACTGGCCCGGCCGTAGAACGGGGCGGTGACGCAGACGGTGCCAGCGGCGCGCTTTCGCCACCCTGCACGCGATCAATGCTGTGGGGTGACATGGTTCATTAAACGCATTCTTGCATTCGTCGAACAATTAAAGCAGGCGTTGCGGGAAAGACAAAAAGCGCGTTTGACATCTGCGGTTCACCGGATCGATACAAGCAATCCGATTGCAAATCTGCCGAGGAAAAAGCGTGCCTTCTGCCCCCTCTCAGGTGGCAGCGGGGATCCGAGCGGAAGGACAAAACCAGGCCTTCGGTGCGGAGCTCCCCGGACAACAATATGAGCCCTTTATCAACGTCGGGCTGCATTTGTGGAGGGGAGGAGGATGTGGCGTGCTTGGAGGTCGACCCACAAAAGTCACAATCGCGATGTGCAGCCGCCCTTTCGCCAGATGGCTTTATCAGGGGTACTCTGATTCAGCGAGGTTCGGTGTCCACTGTTGCGTGCCGTAAAAATCATGCTGTGTATTGATTTGGCAATCCGAATGTTGTTTTAATTGGAAACGGCTCAGTGAACCTTGTTTTCTTGATTTTATATTTACATCCGTTCAATGGGACAAGCGCGTATTGCTGAACTATGCGCGTGTCATTTGTAGGTCGCAGATGCGAGCCCTTGCCTGGGCCAACCGGCTTTTCATCCTTCTGAGGCCGATAAACGATGTACCATGGGGATATTAAAAGTAACATCTATATTTCAAGAGAAAAGAGAGCATTCGTTTCTGCACTGCACGCTTTATGAAGGTTGATTGGTGATATCTGTAGCGTACTATCAGAAGGGGACTGGCCTAAATCCAGAGAGTTCAGCACCTTTTAAAGACCAGCGGGTTTGGGACAGAGTCAGTCACGTCAGCTAGTGCCTAACGTGTGCCTGTCTCAGCCCTGGTCCGTGCTTCTGATAGTCAGCAAGGTTTGGAAAGAGTGATGTTAGACACCCCAAGTTTAGTGGGGGCAGATATTCCGTCTAATCTAAGATGCTGTGAAAGGCAAAGAGGCACAACAGCCTTGAGTCATCTTCCTTGACACAACCCTCTCTAGCTGGTAAACCGACCCAGGCATTCCTTCAAACCTTCAGATTCTCGATAACAACATGTTGCATTCGGGAATGGAGTTTCATTTTTAACAATGAAAGTGTATTCTTAAAACTCGCTGCAAAAAAGTCTCGTTGGTTAAAAAAATGAATAGCCAGATCTGGTTAAAGGAATCACACATGCAACCAGACTCAGGTCTGTAGGTCTTGATTTTTTGTACATCACAAGTTTTTGGCCTTTTTTTTCCTTTTTCAAAATATTTAGGAATGCGGTTCTTAATAATCTAACTGTATTTTAACTCCTGCTTATTTTTTCCCCACCAGAAATGTACACATCCTGTATATTAATCATATCATGACAAGAATAAGAAATGGAAAAATCCCATAAACTGTGACATGCACTAGTAACAATACACCTCCCTTGATGATCTACACACCACACAATGCCACAACCTGTGATCAAAGGATTTAAATACACAATGAAGGCAGAGGCAAAACCTGTAGGAATCTGCGTTCTAGCTAGAAAATGCCATCTTTCTGCATTGGCAATTGCAAGCAAAAGCTCACAGTAATGTCAGTCTCTTATCAGTTTCACAGCAAGTTTCCCAGCCAAAGACTGACATTTGTAAGCGATGATCAAAAACATGCTTCATGTGAGCTCATTCGTTTTTTGTAGTTGATATTCCGTGAGACAAATGCAACTGAGGTACTTGGGCAGATGTGGTTCTAGTCTACCAGGGTTGGGCCTAAAGACAGTTCTGAACTATCCGTAGTGAGGCGTTGGATTTACTCTCCTAATGCATACGTGTGAGACCAGAAATGTATTCAGCTGCCGTATTGTAGCTCAAGTTGTGGGAAAAACCTACATTTTTTGTTTAATATTTTTATATTATTGGGTGAACTACCAGAGTGGAGAGACCGTATTTACTGGTTTGCGTACCACGTGGATGACATTGAGATGATCCATGGTGGGGATTCGATAGTTAGTGGTTGGATCTAGGGTGGTGGGGGCCCAGATTTTATAATAGGAGAACGACCAAGGGAAATGGGGTCGACTCTCTTTTAAGACCAGCTGTTATTCACTGAAGATTTTAAGACAGGGTAAAGTAAGGTGTCAGTAAGCACTATCAAATCTCTTTTCCTTAAACGGGGGTTCTAATTCCCAAGTAGCGTGAGTTGGTATTGACTAGAAGAAAGAGGTACGGATCCTGAATGTCGCGGGACACTGATATCATAGACAGAATATTGAGGGACAAAATATTGGAAGGTAAGTCTGTATATATAACTCCATATTTATGTACCCTGATGATATATATATAGGTATCTTCAAGGTACATAGATGTCGAGTTAAGAATAGTCAATTTATTTTTCCCTATATGAACTTACCTTTTGATATTTTGTCACTTGATTTTTTGTAGTCGATGTGAGTGTGCCACAATATTCTGTACTCAATATTCCAGAGGACAATAATCCTGGAGACAGGATATTACGAGAGTACGAGGGAAGGCTGATGAACGTAACTTTTGATATTTTGTCCTGTGATATTTTGTACTCGATATGAGTGTGCCACGATATTCTTTACTTGATATTCCAGAGGACCATCAAGCAAGGGACAGGATATTACGAGAGTACGGGGAGGGCTGATGAACTTACCTTTTGATATTCAGTCTTTTGATATTTTGTAGTCGATGTGAGTGCGCCACGATATTCTGTACTCAATATTCCAGAGGACAATGAAGAAAGAGACAATATATTACGAGAGTACGGGGAGGGCTGATGAACTTACCTTTTTAATATTTTTTCCCGTGATATTTTGTACTCAATATGAGTGCGCCTACATTTTGTACTCGATATTCCAGAGGACAATGAAGAAAGAGACAATATATTACGAGAGTACGGGGGAGGGCTGATGAACTTACCTTTTTTAATATTTTTTCCCGTGATATTTTGTACTCAATATGAGTGCGCCACGATATTGTGTACTCGATATTCCAGAGGACAATCAAGCAAGAGACAGGATATCGCGAGAGTACGGGGGAGGGCTGCTGGACTTACCTTTTGATATTTTGTCCTGTGATATTTTGTACTCGATATGAGTGCGCCTACATTTTGTACTCGATATTCCAGAGGCCAATCAAGCAAGAGACTGGATAACGCGAGAGTACGGGGGAGGGCTGAAACTGATGACATGGCAGGATTCCGAATACTTGCCTCCAGGCCATGATCATAGGAAGACCCAGAAGGCAACTAAACAATTGTCAATTCAGAAACACATCTGGGAATTGATTTGAGGTTGAGTGGCTCAAAGATGTAGAAAGGAGCATTGTTTTAGCATCCATCAGGGGTGCAACAGAATGGTATGCGGCCAGTGGAGACAGGGAAGGATGGACGATAACGACCAAATTAGAGAAAACAGAGGAAGCGGTGATGCTGAAAGGAGGAATGTGAGCGAGAGTGGAGGAAAGGGGGTAGAGAAGGAGCAGGGAAGAAAGCTTCTTTTAGAAGGCGAGGAACCATTCTACAAAGAGCCTGTGTGCAGTGTCCTGGGGGAAGGCATGTCCGCTCCTCGACTACATCACAGGCACCTGGAGGCAGACTTCAAAGACATCTAAATATTGAGCTTGTGCGCATTCTGTACATTTCACAGCCTGTACCATTTCAATAATGCAACGTGCTTTAGCACAAGTAGGCAAGAGGAATGGAGTTAGCCCATGAAAATGGATGCAGAATAACAATAAATTGCCTTTCAAATCTTTGTTTTTACGTTCCTACAAGAAAACGTGTTTTAAATGTTTACCTTGCAATAAAAAAGAACAAGCTATGTGTTACTTGTGTTGATATGTTTTTTTTTATTCGGTTATAATTTTTCTCACCATAGATATCTGCCTTTCAACTTTTTTAATTTCTGTAACATATTGTTGATTTTCAATGGAAGATATATATATATGTACAATAAAATTCTCTTCGTCTTTAAAAACAGAGAAGTTAACTTCCTGTTGGCAGGCGATGCCACCAGAACACGTTGATGGCGATACAGGAAGATATTGAACTGTTGCTCGTTATGTATTTTAATTTTACATGTTTATTTTGTTGTATCTAGTTCGTAAACACAGGTTTTTTTGGGGGGAGGAAACACTTATTGAAAATAGTAAGTGTAATTATTGATTATTTTTCCTAGAATTTGTGTGTTCATGATAGTTATATATATATATATATATATATATATATATATATATATATATCGCACAACAATGCTCCTGCTGGGATCACGGGCCCGACACGGGCCCGACACGGGCCCGAGGCAAGTGGCGCGGAATGGCGGCGGAGCCAGCCGTCAGTCAATCGCACACAACAGAAGAAAGGAAAATGTCCGCACTCTCGGGTATAGACGTAGTGAATTTAATGACAAGGGGTAACGTGTCCATGAAATGCAGAGTTTACATAGGCTTTGGTAATGAACAACGGACAAAACAAAACACAATTACGCATGTGCAAAGGTGAAAGTAAGTTTTGCAACTATGGAGGCCATCTTATAGTGTATGTAAATATACGGTATCGATGGAATAGAATTGGCATATAAACAGTAAACGAAAATGTAACATTGATCAAACGTTACATAAATGACAACACATCTCTATATGCATAAGACAAATATATATACTGTCAACACAATAATGCAATATTGATTACGTCATTAGCATATAAAGTGTATGCCAAGATCATGCCTGGCGCCAAGTGTAAACCCATAGGAGAAGCCTCGCTAGTATGAGTGGCATGGTGCCTAAATGGGTGCCACGAACGTGTTAAATGCGGGATATATGCTCACCAGACGCTTAATCTAATACACTTGGTATGGATAAAAATTATGTGTAAAAAGTATAGGTGGCAAGTACCATTAGTGGAAATATACTGTCAGGCAAAGTGCCCTTTAGACACAGAGTGTAAAACATAGGTGAACAAAAGATATGCAGGGAAATATGGTAATAATGACTAAGCGACGAGAGCCCAAGTGGGCGCCCCAGTTATATATGGTAAGGTTATGGATGGTCCCAGTACGGAGGTGTTGTTAAAGATATGTGTGATTTGAGGTGCAGCTAGAAAGTGAATACTTGAGCTAGTATGTATCGGAAGGCCTAGTGCCTCCTAGCCACACAGTGTAAGATGTATCGGTGGCAGGTACCGTTAATGGAAATATTCTATCAGGCAAGGTGCCTAGTAGCCACCATGTGTTAAAAATAGGTAAACAGAGGAGTATGCAAGAAAATATTTTACACTGACAGACCCAGTTCGGTAATATGGCTTTAGATACAACTATAAATTCAATATTGAAAACAGTATATATTGAAAGGCCTAGTGCCTCCTAGCCATATGACGAAGTACAGCAGACATAAATGGGCTTGAAGCAAAAATCCGTTGTCTGGGACAGAGTGTTATAGCTAGATGCAATAGATGTCTATTGTCTGGGACAAAGTGTTATAACTAGATGCGTAAGAAAAACAAGTAAGACCTAAACATGCAATTGACTTAAAGGCAACCCAAATAGAGGTACTTAGTCAAAGTTAAATAATAGCAAGAACATCATAAAGCCTATTAGTGATGACATTTCTGCATTCAATGAACAACAATTGACAAGCAAAAAACACAGGAAAAGTTAATGTACACACAGTAATTAGTGACATAAGTGAAATCTTATCTTGATATGGTGATACCCCCGAAGGGGGAAGAAAAGGGTAGGGAACCCGTGAAAAAAGTGTCCGTGAATACGGGGTGGGTCCCTTCCTTTCCTCCTGTGAGAATAAAGAAAAAAATGTAAAATTAAAACCAAATTGTACAAGCTTATGCACAGAATATACAATAATCAATGCTCAGTTTTTGAACATGAAGAATAGAAGAACAGAAAGTTAAAAGAGAGACACAAGTATGCAGGATAAATGGACAATTAGTCAACATGTAAGTGTATACTAAGCTCTTCATCCAGATTGTGACCCCTAGGTTGTTTGGTTTCAAGCTGTAGAATCCACTTGGACTCTCGTTTGCATAACAATTGTACTCTGTTGCCGCCACGGTTACCTGTGTGTGCCTGTTCAATTATGAAATAACTCAGTAGGAAGCTGTTGGATAAATGATGTATTTGGAAGTGGCGTGCTACTGGATAGTGCGGATCTTTGTTATTTATGGCTCGCATGTGTTCCATGACTCTTTTCTTGGCCATAAGAGTGGTACTACCGATGTAACGGAGTCCAAATGGGCAGTCCAGTGCATATACAACAAATGTTGTGCTACAGGTGAGAAATTGTGTAATTTGTTTTTTTTTTAGTTCTCCCTGGTATTCTGTATTCCTTGACATGACGGCTGTTGCGACAGGCTCTACAGTGGCTGCACGGGAAAAAACCTTTCAAATTATGGTCTCTTAGTAAAGGGGGTTGTGTAATGTCATTGTGAACTAAGATGTCCCTAAAGCTGTGGCCTTTTCTGTACGTGATTCTAGGGCGTTTGTGAATGGTTTTGCCAATGACTGAGTCACCTTTCAGTATGGGCCAATGTTGCGCAAAAATCTTATAGATTTGTTGCGAGTTGCGGTTGTATGTAGTGATTATTTTAGTTTCGCCGGATTCTGTGTTATCCAGTTTCGTGTGGTATTCACTGTCAGTTATGTGTTCCTGCAGGGTGCCAGTTCTACTGATCTTGCTGACCTTTTCTATGGCCTGGTCGAGTACCCACTTAGGGTAGCCTCTGTTGGTAAATCTGGTTATCATGAGATCTCTCTCGATACTGAATGTTTCATCAGTGCTGCAGTTTCTCCTCGCCCTCAGCAGTTCACCAAATGGAATGCTCCATTTTAAGGTATCAGGGTGGCTGCTGAGGGCGTGCAGAATGGTGTTACCTGCAGTCGCTTTTCTAAAAAGACGTGTCTTGAGGGTATTATATTTTGCCATGACCAGTACATCTAGGAATTCAATCTGGTATTTATTTATGTTAGAAGATAGTTTGATGTTATAACTGTTGAAATTAAGTTTGTCAACAAATTCTGAGACCTCGTCCTGTGTGCCTTGCCAAATAAGAAACAGGCCATTAATATAACGTAACCATAAGCGTACTTTGGAAAAATCGAGTGCAAGGGTAGCTTCTTTCCTTATTTCCTCTTTCCAGAGCCCCAGGAAGAGGTTGGCAAAGCTAGGGGCAAAACAAGTGCCCATAGCTGTGCCAAGGACCTGTTTGTACAGCTCTCCATCAAACATAAAAATATTGTTTTTCAAACATTGATTCATCATTTCGAAGTGAATTCACATCAAGTGTTACTAAGAGGAAGTCTTCTTCCCAGATAATCCCTTCTATTTTGGTCCAAAAATCTTTAGTGTCCCTGACATGGGTGGGCAATGCTGTTACATATCCACTCAAAAAATGATCTACATATTTGGACACATTCTCCAATGCGCTACCAATAGATGAGACTATAGGTCTCCCTGGCGGCTTATTGGGGTCTTTATGTACCTTCGATAAAAGGTACAAAATTGGAAGTTTCGGGAAGTCTCTTTTCAAGAAGCAGTATTCATCCCAGGTGATGATACCGCTGTGTTGCCAATCCTTGAGTTTGTTCCAAATTTCTAGTATGCTGTCACTGTAGACACTGTTGTTAATTTTCAAATAGAACCTAGTGTCTTGTAATTGACGTTGGGCTTCATTGATATACATATCGCGACTTAAGAGGACAATGTTGCCCCCTTTGTCAGCTGGACGGATTACAATGTTAGTATCTTCAGCTAGCGACTTGATAATAGCTTTTTGCTTGAGGGTCAAGTTATTTTTGGAGGATACATTTTTCCAGCTCTGTTGTTTGAGTTTCAATAGATCTTCTACCACCATGTCATTAAATGTTTCAATGTTATCGTGGGGTAATGCCAGACAAAAAACAGAACGAGGTTTGAATTTAGTAGAGGCGGCTAGATCTGTCGGGAAGTCCAAGTTAATGTTCTCCATGGGGGATAAATTCGATCGTTCTGATATGTCACGTAGGTCTTCATGGTAATCAGTGTCTCAGCATCGCCCACAGACAGATTAGTAGGTATGGTATGTGTTGTGTTGGTGGTAGGTACCATATTCGCAGTAGGATTCTTCAGAGTATGCCATTTGGTGAGTTTAAGTTTTCTCACGAATTTAAAAAGATCTACACGGGTGTCAGAGTAATTAAACACTTCAGTGGGACAGAATGCCGGTCCTAGGCATAAAGTTCTTTTCTCTAGGAAGGAAAGGGAACGTTCAGATAAATTTATAATAGTTTTATTTACCATATCCATTATTGGTTGGTCATGGAGCTCGTTGCTTTTCCCATGTGCTCCTTTGTTTTGTCGTTTCTGACTTTTCTGTTTTCTTCGTTTCCTTCTTTGTTTGCTCCTCCCCTCCCTCTTCCTCTTCCTCTGGCACGTTGTCCCCGTCCTCTCCCTCGGTTGGTTGGTGGTGGTGTCGTTCTTGGAATCTGCCGGCCCCTGCGTAGGTGCCTGTATTCGTCTAAAAAAAGTGACGGGTTTGGAGGGGATCACTCTTTCAGATATGGAGCTTGTGGTTGCTATTGAAATGTCGGTGTCTGAGTCACTTGCTTCCACTGATGATGGTATATTTGTCTCGCTTCTTGCATTGGGAGTTGTTTGAATAGTGGTGGTATTTTCATATAAATAGACATATTTGCGACTGTAGGTCAGTATCCGGCCGCATTCGTAATCAACGCAATCACGATGAAGTTTGTGCTGTTTGCGGATTTTGATATCTTCTTCGTGTTGCTTCAATTTAGGTTTCAGTTCATCCATAAAGCTGCTTATGATCCCTTGTTCTTTGCTGGCTGCGAATTCTGCTTCCAATGTGGTAATCTCCGCCAGGATGGTCTCACGATCTTTCCAAGCATATTTAACTAATATGCTAAGCATTGTTTTTGAGCTTTTGGCAGAATTTTCTGCCCATTCTTCCAACATCTGTGGGTTGGGTGACTCATATAACGGGGTTATATATATTCTTAGTCCGCGGGGCACCATGTTCTTATCTATATAGTCTTGCAAAGACACTGCTTCCCACCATTTCGCTGTTTCGGATTTCTTTAATCTCTCAAACCATTTGAGTTTAGTTTGTAGTTTGTGTATATATATATATATATATATATATATATATATATATATATATAGTATGGCACTACACTGGAAGGTTGAGTTTGAAACACGGATTCATCACAGTACAGATCAGGGTCAGTGAGAAGTGTGGCCCCAAGAGGGTGAGTGCGGAGAATTTGTCATACACATGGAGGACTGAAAAGTCCCGCTCTTATTACGTGGATCACTCTGAGCTGAATTTCTTGGTGACTTGTGTGTATATATATATATATATATATATATATATAATATGCACTAGTTGGGTAAATACTGGTAGACCTTGTCTGTTGGCACTTCTTTCTTTCTTGCCCCAGGAGCAGCGCTGAGTGCTATCTGCAGGACGCTGTAAGGTTATGAATGTGAGGAATGCCCCGTGTGGGCCTTAACTGAGACAAAAACACCTGGCAGAGACACGAACAGGAAGCATAAACGGGGCGGAAGGGGAGGCCTCAGGAGGTGCCAGAGGTCAGTGGAGGAGTTAGAAGCCTCCTTCTGCTCTGATGTTCTCCATAGGTTTTGTGTGGGTGTGTGTGTGCGTGCGTGCGTGTGTGTGTCTGTCATAGATTAAATAGCGGTTTCGTGAATACTTTTCTTACTCTTGCCCTCTGCAAGGTGAATTACTGACTTTTTTTTTTTACTTTGAACAAAGATTCTCGATACCCTTACATCTGCTACTTTCTTTCCATTTAAAGCACTCGTTGAACATGATATACAAATGTTTCATTGGGGAAACATGATACATTTTACAGTCCCCACATTGAAAATATGCTATGTTTAAATGGCTTTCAATAAAAGAGAATTTCACATTGCCAACTGGTCTGGTGTCAACAAAGGCCTGATTGCAATACCAGAATGAGCAAGCGTCCATAGTTTGTCGAAAGCAGGCAGTAAGTAGGCTGTTAAAGCAGTGCTGACATTAAATTGTATACAGTGGCAAGGACAAAGGGAACATTGACCTGTGCACTATTGTTCAATAACTCTATGGCACTCTTGTCCGGAAATAAGTGAACCAGCAGCTCTACAACCACCTCCATGTATTCACTCGGGTTACATGACGCCAAGTCACAATACCTTGTTTCCTTACTCGAATGAATTCTGGGACTTGTAGTCCTGGCTTTTGTTCCTTTGAACACTTTCCACTATCTCATCTGAAAATATTGTTCTGTAAAAGGAGAGGCCGGGTCTTCAAACACAGTACTGGTGGTAACCCTAAGATCCTCAAGCGCAGGTCGTTCCGCTACATCAGGGTTTCCCTACCGTCTGATTAAGATGTTGCGTATGAGAGTGCTCCAAGCTCAAAGCCATCATCCGCTCAAACATTATCCAGGTAGAGTGTGGCTCACTTCCACCCCATGTCGAGCAGGGCTGGACTGGGGAACGAAAAGTAGCCCTAGCACAAAATTTTAAAACCAGTCCAGCTTCCTCCCTTTTGTCACTTTCTCTCTCTTTCCTTTCATCCATTCATCTCTCTTCTTTCTCCCTGATCTCCTCTCTCCACCTCCCTCTCCTCCCCCCCTCTCTCTCTCTTTCCCTCTTGAAGCCTTCCTGTGCCTGCTGCACCTAACCTAGGGGAGCTGGGAAAAGTGACATAGGCACAAGCAGCCTCCCCGGTGTTTCAAATCTGGCCTCCAATGGCTGCAGCCCACCTGGAAAATGCCTGTAAAATAAAGACTTGTCCGGCGCTGCATGTGTCAAGATACATTTTTTTTCGGAAGATCAGTCAAACAAAGGCAGATTCCATACTGCTCCCAACATCTTGAAGCATTGCAGCAGCCGGCAGTTCTAATCGTGGTACAGGAAGTGAAATGTAGTAGTGGGAACCAGTCGGATTACGCAAGGTATTCACTATCTTCCTGTCCAATCAGATGGAAGAGAGTGCAAGACGGTCATCAGTGCAGTATCCATGCAAAGACCCTGGCAAAGAAAGCCTATTTGGAAAGAGCCGTAGAAAGCTCTTTGCCCCTAGTTTGGGGATGTCAGATGACTCTGTGTCATGAAGAACTCAATTTTCCCGGTCTGGGCTTACAATGAACAATGTTATGGGGTCTGAAGGTTGTAGCATTGGTGTGTATCAAGAGGACCAGCTGGATGGAAGTACCAGACCATAGTGGTGGATACATATACATACTGGGCCAGGGGTATTTGTATCCATGGTGCCATTTGATTGTATTTAATGAGTTTGCTGGTGTTGTGTAGCACTTTTACAAGTAGTCATTTCTTTCAAAGTCCTTGGAGAATAAGGATGGAGGAAGAAATGGAGTTTTACAAGAGAATGGACTTAAACAGATACCAGTTTTATGCTTGGTGAAAGAGGGAGGTCTTCAAAGGGGATCATTTGATAACCCTGTATGTCTTTTGTGGCCAAACTACTACAGGGCACGTTTCTCGAACACCTTCAATCAAGATAATAGAAATGGTACTAAACGTAGCAAAATCATCCTGGCCTTCATCAGTTCTTTTGAAGAGAGCTGAAGAAGCACATTCAACAGAGGCAGGATTCCTCATTCAGAAAGCTGAATTTGAGGACCAGGTGTAAAGGTACA
This sequence comes from Calotriton arnoldi, assembly GCA_963921515.1. Classification (NCBI taxonomy): domain Eukaryota; kingdom Metazoa; phylum Chordata; class Amphibia; order Caudata; family Salamandridae; genus Calotriton; species Calotriton arnoldi. The sequence goes on from CAWUFW010009031.1 coordinate 69,239, forward strand.
TGATCTTATATATGGAATTTGCAAGAGTGGAATAATTGTCCATCAAAGTATTGTTACCAGATCGCCCTGGTCAGCAAAGACACTCTATTCCAGGCATGGGCTTCGGTTTAACAATTATGTGCATTCAGCGAGTTGTCGGCTACATCAATTCAATTGAATCACTTGGACGACTGCACGTAAACACAATAGTTTGTAAAAGGAAAGACCAGTAATCATATATGTGGTCCACGGTGATATTGCATCCATTTTCAAGGCTTTTATTTCAAGTAAAGCGTTGGGACTATAGAAAGATGGAAGACAAAATGTGAACTGCAAAGATTAAATGGCTGAGAGCCCTTGCATATTTTTAGCTCCTAGGGTAATGTAAATGATTAGAAGTTTTGATAGTAAGGGAAAGTGACTCCAAAGAGCTGACATAGCTGTCACATGCAACCCTGAAGGGACAAGTCCATAAAAGGCCAAGTGCAAGCTGGCCTGTGTCACAGGACTTTGATTACTGTGCTATTGCAGTCCATTGTTGTGAACAGTTGTTCTAGGACCTAAGGATTTAGATGTTGGTACACAAAGACAACGTTAACTAATACAAGATGCACAACAGAAGAATGACATGCATACAGTGATCGCACACATATACAGCCTATAGTGACCAGATATCTATTTGCATGCACATGGATGTGGTGTATAGTGTGTATAGTGTGCACCTGGCCACTGCGCAATATAGTGATGTATAGGGTCTTGTTTGTATCTGTGGTCAGGAGTTTGCTCATTGGCAAGAAGGCTGTTACTAATACTGGGCATTCTGCTATTCCATGGAGTATAGAACGATATACAAAATCGTATAAAAATGATCTCTACTTACAGAGGACTATGTAGCCGCTTCAGGTTAAAGGTGCAACCAAACTTTTTGCATATGTCATCAATTGTTGTCCTATGCCCACGTAGGCATGCCATTGGCAAACTACCTTTAATCAGTGTTAGTTTGTAAAAGGGCTCCGGACTACAACTCCCAAAATGCACTGATTTGCTTAGTAGAGTCCCAGCGCTGGAAAAGTAGTTTGATGGTGACAAAGGATCATTTGGTCACCCTGCGAAAGAGCACTCACTCAATATTCGGATAGCTTTAGAAATTAAACTTTAATATATATATATATATATATATATATATATTTATATATATATATATGTCTGGTTTAGTCTCATTTCAAAATAATAAGCAAACAATTGAGAACCTAAACAACTGACCCACTTCCCTATTTTCGTTTCCCCTCTAAGTGTTACTTACAAAGAAAATACATTCCTTTACATGATTACAAACATAGCCAAGTTTATATTACAAACATAGCCAAGTTTATATTAAAGAAACACTTGCTTTATTAGAGTGTTAAAGAGACACTGGAACATGTACTAAAGAAAAGCGAATAAATGTAGATATGTGGTAATGGTGCAATACAATATGTCCAAAATAGGGTAGTTGAACCAACAGGGTCATATTAGGGTGTTTAACTGAGGGAATGATCAGGAAGCAGTTAAGATTATTAAGACTGTGCTTCCAATAATTGTTGAGATGAGATTAGACAGGAAGTGACAAAAAAGGGTGATGCGTCGCTGCACATACAACTGAATCGATGCATTCATCAAGTTATTTTTGATGAAATCCCTGTGAGTGCTTTGATATTTCTTGATCAATGGAGCACAAATGTGAGAATAATTTAGACGAAGGTGTGCTCAAGGCCTTAGCTCTCCTGTCCCATTTCACGGAAAGGTCTTTGTGGCTGAGCATCTGAGGACGCGGGTTGTACGAGAGAAGACACAAACACAATGATCAAACAGTAGGACAGACCTGCTTCCCTGTGGGATTCACCAGACCCTGCAGCAGCAGAAAAAACATGCCTTCTCCTCAGAGATCCGCAGACAGATCCACCTCATTTCACTCTAAGCCAAGATGACTCCTGTCCGGAGGATTGGCGGCTCATCTCTCTCAGCTGCTGCGGTGCAGATTGCGTGCCAAATGCTTGCTTTTCTCTCCAGTGGTGCCAGCAGATGATCCGGAAACATTTCCGCTTCAGGGCTCTGAAAGGCTGTGGTCTTCTGCATCCGCAGTGCTTTTGGGAGTTTACCGGCAAAGTAAAGATCTGCACTAGAAGTTTTTGCTACTGAATGGTTGCCTGAGCAGGAAAGAAGGACTTGGATTCTAGTGAAAGGGAATTATCACCTTAAAGTCAGAGCTGGCGCTAGATTGTAGGCCGCTATGCTGCGGCATGACCACAGTAGGGTGAAAGATCACCACAACAGACCTCAAATGGCCCTTTTGCTTTGGGAGGGGAATCATTGTTGAGAATCCTTGCATGAAGATATGTAAAGGAGACATGCCATGATCATTTCTGGAACCCTCACTGCTCAACGGCATTCCTCTGTTGCTTGAATCCACCAGGGAAGAAGTAAGAGACTACAGTGATATAGGCTAGAGGCATATAATTGTTGTTACGGTTCCAAGCAGGATGGCATAGGTTTGTGCCTCCACCATCCCGGCCTAGCAAAGTCCCAAAGCTGCTCTTCAGAAACAGGAGCCTAAATACAGAAATATTTAACACAGGAGGGAAATACCATAGAATAGTTTTGCACCGTGAATCTTTCTGGATTCACATGCTGTGCATTATATGCCTTCTCATGGTTGGATCTGTAATTGTTTCAGTTTTCTTCTTCTTCTCTTCTCTTCTTTTTTTGAGTGGGCGTCATCCTTGGCATGGTGTTATGTTCCTGTTTGATGATGTCAGATGTATGCCCAGGAAGCTCTAATGCTTGGTTGCCATATTTAGATTCTTTTTCCGCCGTTGGGTCTGGATGCAGTGGGGGTAGCTCCCTTCGGATAGGAGAAGAAGAAGTTTTTCAAGGAAAGTGGAAGAAGACCCAGAGCAACCCAAAGAAAAAGCACCAGACACTGCAGAACACCAATCACCGGTTGTACACCGAAGATCTCAGGATTTTCAAACCTAGGAGACCACAAGGTTCTCAACTGCATGGTGGAATGAGTGGAATGCAGTGGAATGCAGAATGCTGTTGGGGCATGGAACACATGACATTCAGGTTCTGCCCCAAATGTCACCAAATGTTCACACAGTAGGATAGTCATCAAGCCTGCAACTTGTATCTGCTCATGGATTACATGCTGGAAGGCTGCAAAGCCACTGTCAAATTCCAACCAAAGATTCTCAAAGTTCGGGCAAAACAGAGGTGGGCGCACTACTCCATGTCACAGGCGCAGAAACAGACCCCCATGGCAGAGGAGGCCTACAGAAATAAGCAAGACTCCAAAATGGCACAACAGCAAGATTCTGATGCAGAGACAATCAACGCTGAGAAGGGGATGGCGCAGAAGGGTGAAAACATAAGGTACAGCAGCCGAGATTGGGGATGGAGCTGAAAGGGTCAGACCCTAAACTCAAGAACCCTAGTTCGACGTTAAAGGCAGCAGAGGCCAAACAGAAGCCTGAAGAGCCCCTCAGATTTACACACACAGATAAACTTCGGAGGCAAACCCTTTGTACCAGCCTCGACTTAGAAAGTAGATCGAGAGCATTGGAGGGAGTAGTTGGCATGGGAGGGGGACACTTCAGTGCCAAAAAAGATGGCACTGGCAGTCGATGTCAACACAAAGAATAAAGCATTCAGTGTTGAAAGGGAGGTGCCTCAAGCCGAAATGGAGGCTAAAGACACACAGGACTGATAATGACAAACCACAACTAGATACCCAGTATGTGGAAACAATTGTCTAGTATATCCACTACAGTTGGAAAGTGAGTTCTTGAATTTCTTTAGTCAATGACGCCTTGTTTTCCCATTGTTAAAAAGGCTTTGTCCTTCACTCCAATAGCAGTCATTCTTTCCACAGCTTTCAGTCAATTTAGGGTGCTTTGCACCTCAGGTTTTGCCCCTGCTCCACAGAAGCAACATTACTCTGTATCCTAAAGAAATTGGTAGAAATTGACAGAGTGGGTGAGTTCCAAGTCCTAAACCCCAGGCTTCCTGTGCACTGTGCATGACTGCTATATGTCCACCAGGCTACACCAACTCTTTTTTTACCTATGCATTCACAGAAGCACTTTCCATAGACAAAAAGACAAGCTATAGGAAAAGATAGGGCTGGGCTTGTTCCCAGAGCATCTTTGTAACCCAGCTGCTTGAATTGCTAAACTCATCTTCACCTAGAAGAGACTTGACAGAAAGAATACCTTCACTAGTCACCTGGAAAGATAATTTCTAGGGAAGACATGTAAATGTCAAGCTGAGAATGAATACGTAAGTAAAAAAAAAAACCAGGGAGTGGTGTTGTTGGGCCTCTTTCTTTAATCAGACTTCCCTCTGTCGATGATTACATTCTGAATGGCTGGCATGGGCCACAGGTTTGTATTTTTGAGTCATAATAATATAACTTTTTTTATACAGCACATCTACCACATATTTGCCACTTCATAGCATTCTTTACTACTACCTAACTCAATGCTAATGAATTAATTAGCCTTGGATGAATAGATTGCATTATCTCTGCCCGGATTTGAACCTGTGACCAGCAACTTTAGTACAGATGTCAGCAAAGAGTTCTTAACTGAAATCAATAAATAAATAAATGAACGGAGGTAAGAAGTACGCAACACAAGCCTGGTTGCCTCTATATGAAAGTTCCCAACAATCATAAAGTAATTTTATTGTTAGCAGCTCCATGGAGGTGCGTTAACTGACACATGCCACACAAAAGATGAACCAGTCAGGGAGAGAGGCTTTCTAAATTGCGACCCTAATTGTTGAAACGGTCAATACCTTGTTATACCACAATATCTTAGTCCAAACAATACTGGCTACCATTATTCTGGGAAGGTAAGTGTAGATGTGGAGTCAAGAACAGTAAATCCATATTTCTTTATATACACATATCTAGGGGTGAGCGAAAATTCCGCTCTGTCGGGGGAATTTTGCCCACTCTGCATTCTGCTTGGAACGCGGAGCTCTAGCAAAACTCCGCAACCATCAAGTGGCGGAGTTTTCTCTTGCGCGTAGATCACCAACTTTAAGTTGGCGAGTGACAATTTGCATCCCCTAGCATGATTTTCGGGCGTTAGAATGTCTCCCGGCAAGATTTTTCAATGTGGGCGGTCATGGCAGGTCACGACCATTTGCATTGTGAAAATTGCAGCTCGGGTAGAAAATCTACTCGAGCAGCAGAAAGAAGCAGTTCCCTCTGGTGCACTCCGTGGTTTGTGCTGGTTTTACAATGCAGAACAAGCTCCCGGCACTAAAAATCAGCATGAGCATTGCACTGTGCCGAACTCCACTCACTCACACAACTCTGTGGAATCTCACTGAGTTTTTATGTAACTCTGTGGAATTTCGCTGAGTGAAACTTCACGAGTTCTGCCCACCCTTACACATATCTTGACAATAGAGCAGTAATGGATATTGTGGGTTCAATATTTTTACACGTTGATATTTCAACCACAATGCCGTCAGATACAACTCTGTCGTGGTGGAACCAAGCCTACAGCTAAGAGGGTGGCACCACTCAAATCATGGTGGCAAAACACCAGGGCAAAGCCACATTACCGCCATCGGCGGTGATGCTAATACCACTGCTACCAGCCTCTGCCAGGGGATACATCTTGTATTAGCTATGCCTCACCCCAGTCTTTGCAGGAAGCACTGGACTTATCTGTGTTCAAGTTTGTGGGCACTCAGCTGAGATGCTCCTTCGTACAGACATCAAGACAAGCACACTTTGGTACCACTTCGTGTCAGTGCTGTCCTGCTTCAGTTTGTGATGTGATTTTGAAGGTTGTCTCTCACACAAGGTTTCAATCCGATGAGGAATCCATTGTTAAATTGATGCATTTGTTATATTGTAACCATGCAGCTTGTCTGTAGCACTTAATACCCCTGACGAGGCGCTGAGGCACATTAGCGGACAAATAGTACATTACACCCTCAGGGGAGCGTGGTTCAGAGAGTGCTGATTTGCAGTGGCAAGTGCTGTAATGTCCTGTATGACTGACCAGAGTGGGTACCAATGTCTGAAATTGACAAAAAGTACCACCGTCCTCCCTCTCCTTAGGGTCCCATATAAACCAGAGTCACAGCTATCTTTTCTCTAAAACACGCAGAGACACATTCCTAACAATATTTGATCTGCAAGCCAAGAGTTGTTTTATTTGGCTTCAGACCGCTATGCAGACACTGTAGCATCTGCTGCTAATGTTTCTGCAGTTCCCTGGAGTAGGGCGGGTGTCTGAGAAAGTTATTTATCTCATAGTCACCTTGCATTCCCTTTGGAGATGTAATGCAGGGTCTGTTCATGCTAAAAGATTGTTTCCCACTTTAAAATGCTGAGCTTTCTGGCCTTGTCACAAAGCTGGTGGCCTTCGATTAGCATGTGACAAAGCCTGGCTCAAGTGCTTTAAAAATGTAGACATGTATTGTTGATATTAGGTTTATTTCTTGCACAGGAAGGATCAACATGTTGCAGATGCTGGAATTGTAGTAAAATGTTCAGTATAATTTAGAAAAAATGCCAAAAGTTCAATCTCTAGGAGTCACAGGAAACCACTCCCATTATTTAGAGTTCTTGAAAGAGAGTGATATGTTCATTTACTGGTGTAAATGTCTACATTTATTTTTATGGCAACTGTACATGCTCATGAATTTCCAGCATCGTGAATTCGCTTCTTTGCATGAAGCGCTTCCTGAATGTCCCTTTGGTGCGTGTGAATCTTGGGTAGGAATGTAATGCTTCTGCAGGGCTCTGGATAGAGTGTATTTGGATGCTGGAGGTCTTACGTGACATTACATGCATTATTCAAAGAAATATTCTTACCTTGATCCGGCTTGATGATCCGAGCTTCCGCATTGCACTGCCAGGCAAAGATGTGCAAGCTAGCATCCCAGCCAATCGAAGCAATGCTATCATGCTGCTTTTAATACCAAACAGCACAAGAGCAGTGCCAGGATTGGCAGGGTCAGGGAGATACAATGCTCACTCTTAGACAGATGGGGCTGTGTCAAAGCTCTTCCATCTCCCAGGTGGCATTGATCATCAAAGCCTGAAGTGCGCATGTCATGTTGGCCACAGCAATAACACCGGCCAATCTGACATGCGCAGCTCATTATTACAGCATCATTCAATCCTCCCCAGATTGCTCTGTAGCCCTGCCCCTACCCTACAGGAACCAAATGCTCAAAGGTATGGAGTGTGTCTGGGGTGTGGTGGTTTGCAGTAGGGGGTCAACGCCACCACACTCCTATGGATGAGCAGCCCCTGAATTCATGTTTTGAAATATTCACCAGATGATTCCTGAGTCAGACTTGAGTCGGTGACCTGGAGTCTCCTATAATCAGCGATGGTGCAAGAATATTGGAGCCGTTGATAAAATAACATTTTGCTGTTCAGAACCGTACTTTCCAGCAGCAACAAGCAATTGTTAGCCATATGCTTCAGCCTTGTGCCCCTTCATAATCATTTGTGCAGGTGTAGCATGGGCCCTGTCTGTAACAATGTGGCAAACTTTTAAGGCATCAATTCCCCTTGGTGTACGATTGTTAAAAAACACAAATAGTCTGTTTTCTCATAGTTTAACTTCTAGGGTTTTGTTTTGTTCTTTTTTGTGCTTGGATTGTTGGGTGACCATGTTTGGAAATGATTTAAAATTTGGATGCATAGCTGACAAGTTGTCCATGATTTGCCACATAATCCATCATCTGCTGCATGAGCTGCAGATTTTACCCAAAAAATAGTTTCTAGCTCAAACGGATCAAAAGTTACTATAAGCATTATGACATGTGTGCATGTGCAGTGGAAGGCCCTTCGCAAAGGTTAACTGGTCCTCTTTCAGTTGCTTATTTCTGTCTTTGGTTGTTAAACTGGTAACAATGAGGTAAAATCTTTGCCCAGACAGTATTTCCATGTGTAAAAATGATGACGTAATACTATCAAAAATGTGCCTCATTATGCCACATAATTTGCCTTTTTTGCCGTGTAATTTAGTCAACCTTGACCCATAATTTGGTGCTCCCCTGCTGCATAATTCCAGTGGCCTTGATTATATTCTTAAACTTGCATTGTTAGAATGGGTTCCAAAATCCCAGCGTGCTATTGGCTAAAAATCCAAGAATGGTTGTTGGGGATTACACATGATGTGGGCTACTTGGCAGTCATGGCGGATGCTGACAATGCTATAAATTGTGGGGATCCCCCTAGGACTGTATTTGCATTCCTCTTCTCCTGTTTCCCTGATCCAACTGTCCCTCCCCTGACCGAGGCATAACAAGTTCCGCGGCAATGCTCAAAGTGCAGTCGCTTGGCTTTCCAGGTAGTAAGAGGTAATTGCTTGTAATTATGTAAATTTCAAGCAGAGCAGCCATCTTAATTTGCTCAAGCTAGGATGCTGAATCGCTGCTGTTATTGCCTCTGAATCCCTTCATTAAGCATAGGCTTTGAGCCATTATTGCTGTAAATGGACAGCCAGTCTCTCTGTACATCAAGAGTTATGTGTTTAATCTGCCTCTCAGAGTCGTCCTTGGGTTTAATTTCTTTTAACTGCAGACATTAATCGTAGAAGCAGGCCTGGTATTCAGTGAAAGGCAGTATATCCATATTAAGACGAGGTTGGATCAAGTTAACATTGACAATAATCACTGTTAATTCAGCAAGTAGATTTACATTTGAATTTTTGTTTTAATCTTTGGTATTTCACTGTAGTATAGTAGAGGCTTTAAATGTATTTATCATCATGAAAACATTGGCATATAAATCAAAGCACTAGATGTAGTTACTTGCCGACCAGTTTCTTGCTATGTTGTATATATTATGTGCACACCTCTTCCTCCCCACCCCCACTTACTTCTTTATCACGCTCACTGTGGTCTATCTTTCTCCTCAATGGGACACAGTCCTCTATGGCTTCGTTGCCTCTACTTTGACACTTTTCTGTCTTGCTTTTTTTTTTGGGTTGTTTTACATAGCGCAAACTCGACCCGAAGGTACTGGAGCGCTTTACATGGGCACCAGTTACATTACACAAGGACACATTCATTTTATTTTTTTTGTATGTACCGGGAGATGACGCACAGACTCGAACCTGAAGTTCCAAATTCGGCCACTCTGGCCATTACACCACATTGTCGCATAGCTATCTCTATTTCCTATCCCAAACTTCCCTTCCTGTCCCACTTTGGTGATTAACTCCTCTATTTTAGAAAGAAAAGCAGGTGCAAGATCATTTGCCACCAAAAGGCAAAACATACTTGCAGATGATCAAATGCAGTGCACACTACTCTTACCCCAACAAGACGCCACAAGAACACCTGAAAAAATAACTTTTTTCAACAAGCAACTTTTCAGAGTGGCCCTAAACAAGGAAAGAGGTGAATGAAAATAACTCTGGGTCTAATGGTGCTGGATTCCTCTTGAGCCTCCAAAATGTATTCTACTATCTTGTTATCAAACCTTTGTCGCCATATATGTTACTGTGCTCCTTCCAAATGAACTCTGTGCCATCCTCAGTTAGGCAGCAATTTGTGTAAAACGAGGCCACCCTAATAACCAGTACTTCGCCTCCTATCTTTTACTCTTGTCAAGTGCGAGCATATCCAAAGCAAAGCAGCCAGAATGGTATAAAACCTCCACCACACAGTGCTAAAAAAATCATCCTAAATAACTTATACCGGTTACCAGTAGACTCGTGCAGCACCCTACTAGATTCTCTATACTGCCCAACATATGTACTTGCAGAAGGTGGCCATCGCTACACACCCACACACCTAAGAAGTTTGTGGTAAGTACCAAAATTATACATACACCAGAATGGCAGACACAGTTTTGCCATAGAAGCGTCCACTCCTTGGAACTCTCTGCCACTGCCACTAAGAGAAGAGCTAAATCTGCTGCAATTCTAGATGATAAACATCTTCACTTTCTCACTCTTCTGTGAATAATTCTCCTACGCCCTGTACAGCAACGTGTTGACTTGTCAATCCAAGCTATCACCCTTCAACCACGTCTTCTATTAGCTGTTTGCACTGTGTAGCCACACCTTCTTGTTCTTTCGAATAGTAACAAATCTTCAACTAATTAAAATGCAACCTATCGCAGATGCCCCTTACCGGAAGTAATGTATCCATCCAGAGTGTGTTGATACCATACATGAGCATAACCTTGATTGTCAAAATACAATTTCCATGGATGCAATTGTACTTGTTGGGTCGCTGCATCCACAGTAAGTTCTACAGGAGATTAAAACCCTTCTCTGGAAAAGGAAAATTGATGATGGGGTACCAGAAGGCTCTCGCTCAAGAGCTGCTTTCCACTTTCTTATTCACCATCCCGATGGTTGTAGTTTTAAGGTTCCCAGGCACTGCCCATTGAAATCATTTTGACGCTTCCCCAAAGAATTTCAGGTTTTGAGTAAATATTCCTAGCTTGATGCTTTAGGCTTCTCAATAAGACAGTCATTTTAAGGTTAGAGGTCACACTTGAGCCCTGACGAAACCATTAAAGGGCAAAATCACCCCGGTAGCTGAGTTGGTGGGATACACCCGCATGGATACCAGTCTCTATGGTGAGTACCTTTGTACTCCACTCTGTGCTAGTGCTGCAGTGCAGACTTAAATTCACTGGTAGTATTTGCTCTTTGTGGCAGCTTCATGCTTTCTAGGTCTCGACCTAAAGACCACTTTAGTCGGCTGTTTTCAAAGATCAATTGTGTACAATACAAGATACATAGAGTGGACTTTGGGTTACCCCCTCGCTCTACATTGGATTGCTTTCTTGCCTATCTCAGTTCCCTGGTCCTTTTTGAATGTCTTGCTTTCCTGTTCTCCTTTTTGTGCTGCCCTTGGAGCATAGCTTCTTTTTGATCATTTTGCCTGGTCGACTTGTAGCCTCCATTGCTAAAGCAAGTGGATTATTTTGTCGCTCCATGGGAGCGCATGACTTTCTTTGCAATCTTCCCTGTGCCTCTACTTTATTTTTTATTTCCTATTGTTCTTTTTTCTTTTTTTGGAGGGGTCGGCAGCTTCACACTGCTTCTGAGCCACTCATTTATTGCCATTTGCTCCTATCCTCTGTGCCTTCCCTGAGCTGTCCACTTCCCTCCGCCTGCCCCATGCATCAGCTTTCTCCCCCTCATGCCTTCTACCATGGTGCCAACTGTCCCACCACTTAGTCCGCTCTCCTTCAACCTGAACTCCCCAAACTCGTTTTTAAAAAACTTTTTAAAAATTATTTTTGCAAGGACCTGGCAGCAGCACACTGCTACCAGGCCACTTGCTTCATTCCCACCGTGTGGCATCCCTTGCGACATTTATTTTTTTCAACTGCTGTTACAAGATGGCATCCTTCCATCCTGGACAGTTAAAGTTAAAATAAAGTAAAAAGGTGACCAGCATGTATACATGCACATGCATGGCAGCCATATTTAAATGATTTTTTTGTTTTAATAAGAATCATTTAAAGATGGCTGCTATACTTGCATAAACATGCATACATGGCAGTCATTTTGTTATGATTTTTCTTAAAGTGGAAGAAAAAACATTCAAAGAAGGTCACTGTGCACACGTATATGTGGTGGCCATCTTGGATGATTTTTTTATCACCTTAAGAAATATTATTATAGCATGACCGACATTCTTACATGGACACGTGCAGTGAATATTAGAGGAAACGTAAATATTGACAAAGTCCATTGGTTTTACAGACATGACCTATTGACTTTGCCAGTTCTTGGTTTTTTTTTAAGGTTTTGTCAGGACTTGAGTGTGACTCGAGGCCTTAAGGTGGCCCTCCTACTGAATTGTGTTGGGAATACGTTGCGTTACAATATTAAAGTTAGACCAGATGCCTTGGTCAATGCGTATTCTTTTTTCCTTACAGGGAAAAATCCCTTTGAAGTTTATCATTCCTTAACTCATCCTTGTAAATTGGGGGTATTGAATGCGCTTTCATATGCTTCCTGCATCACCTACATTTGGAACATTTGAAACATTCATGTACAAGTTTAAAATTGCAGCTAAATGTAGGAAAGGCATTGCAAAAAATTTGAATTTAGGTGGTGTTCACTCGATTTGCACTGCATTTTAATGATCACTCCCTGAGGAGTTTTTGGAAGCACATACAACCAATTGTGTAGGTCCCACGTATGAATGGAATATAAAAATCTGCAGGCATAGCAAAGGTTCCAAATACATAGATTATGCATCCTCTTGTAAAACTGACTTTGTGAATTGCTTTTCAGTTTTGTATGTAAATTTCCTGTCTTTTGCATGAATAAAAAAAAGGGTGTTGGAAATAGCGAAGCCTTACAGTTCTCAACTCCATGAGATCTTTTTAATAGCGGGTAACAACACATTGTGCTCAGCTATTTGTAGATTAAAAAAATAGAATAGGGGCACTTTATTGTGACCTACCCGCCTATCTGCACTGAAAGTCCAGGTTGCAGAGCTGTTTTCCCAAAACGAACAGAACTGCCTAATACCCTGACACTCGTCTTTATTCAGTCTGACTACCCTTACTGGCACCGATCAGTCTTCAGTAGGACGGTGCAGCCTTTTCCATTATATTTCCCACTCCAGGATGTCTCACCCTTGGACATCATGGTACAGGAAATGGTCACAGAGCTGGTGGGAATGACTACTAGTCAGTGAAAGTAGGAATACCCATGTAACCGAATGTACCCAAAATGTTTAGATCTTTGCCAGCTGTGCATGCACAGTTTTAACATCACCCTCAATGTATAAGCCTGAATTATCGACAGAAGAAGTTTTGTGTATCTAGTCCCATATATATGTAAATGAAGGACTGTAATTTACTTCAAAACACAGTACAAAACCATGTCTAGTAATTGAAATATTACCCACAATCCTTTGCCGAACTCATTAGATAATGTAATTGAGACAGGACTTGGTAAACTTTATAAACTGGGGTGCTTCTCCCAACATATCTTCACAATGACCACACAATATGGAATATAATAACTATGCTTCTCCAATCAAAACTAGATGTACTCACTGTCACATTGCACCTGAAGAACTTCAACATGCCTAATTAATAACATATAGGACTCTAATCATAGCTCCCTTCCTTAACTTCACATACCTGGTTAACTATGTCTAACCTACTTTACACTTCTAACCTCAAGATAGAGAACAGTTAATCAGCTCTTTATAATGGTTGTCCCAGTATCAATTTGATATAATTCAGATCACCATATCATAATAATATTGTATTCTGATTCATTACTTGAGCCCTCGTTGTCAATGGGATACACATATAATGTTTGAAAGGACCTGTGGAACCCTGCTGGCACTGAATGGTACAGATGCAGGCAATAGCAGCACACTTAAATCACAACTAATTACTAACCAGGCAGGTATGCACAGTGATCTGCTGGTCAGCCGAGGTCTCTAACACTGTCTACCCTGCAGGTCCCAAATAGTCACAGACATCCTACACCTGGAAAGGATGATGATAATGCACTCCATCATGGCAAATCTCTTGTATTGACATCTCATAGTGGCAGTCATACAAATGAGGACTGCAATGAAGTCTATCCAGGCAGATCTCTGATCCCCTTCACTCTTTACTAACCAGTTACCTCTTTTAAATCCGTACGATCGCAGAGTGGATTTCCTCCCGCCACAGCCGCAAATAAGATTGACAACATAGAAGATAAGCTATTAGCACAATAAAGGAACCTGCAGAGGTCGTCAGAGCTGCCATATTTATAAAATGTGCATCTTTATCTCACACTTCCTCATCCATCACATTGTTAAGTGCTACGTCGCATAACATGATAACCGCGCCTTGGTGGTCAAGATGGTTGTATGGTGGAAAAACACATGTAAAAACATTGCATGGCTTTACAATGCATTTTTTACCTCGCATTTATTTAGCACACATATGCTTTTACCTCGCATGCCATTACCACGCATTATTAGTCTAAGATAAGTATTAGTGAGGTGAGTTTAAATAATTAAATGCATATGTATACATATATATTTTTATTTATTTTATTGTTATCCTTTTGGGGAGAGACCCCCTTAGCCCCCATACTTACCTTAAATGCATAGTAAAGTCATGCGTGGTAAAGGCGTATGCGTGGTAAAAACCTGCATGGTAATAAATGCGTGGTAAAGGCACCGCAATGTAAAAATCACGCTGTAAAGACTGTTTTCCGGTCATGATGTACAACATAGAAACACTTCTCACAGAGGCAGCAAGCAAAGGCAAGACGCTTTCAACCACACACCGAGGATGTAGCGCGCTATCCACAGGGATAAATAAGCACTTCAGCTTCCCACACAGGTATAGTGAGCACGCAGAAATACTGTAATACAATACAATTAAACTTAATTTCGCTTGCTTGTTCAAGCTTCTATAACTATAATACATCACTGTCATTTAGCCTGATACCAACCAGCTGGCTACCATGACCTTTGACCATCATGGATCAATAATGCTGGCAAGGATTGCTTTGGTCTTTGAAAAGTTGAAGGATGAGGTGTAAGGTTTCTAGCCTGTGATTGCTGGAAGATGCACAGTACCACAGAATGCTTACTATAGGCAATTCGTGGCCCGAGTTTTAACGGGGATCTATGAAAGCCAAGCTTTGTATGGAGCAGGAGCAACCTCTTCAACATGGTGAAGTCTCATGGAGTGTTCTTAAAAATAAATGTCTTTTGAAGTCACTCTGGACAAAAAGGACTTTCTATATTTAACCATAAAATAAATTATTTACGAAAAGGTGCACAAACACATGCATGGCGTTTTTCACACTCAGTTTCTGAACCCTTTCAGTCCTTTTTTGATTCCTGGTGCATTGTGTTAAAAGATGTCTGTGATATCCTTTTGGAAAACTGCTACTATGGGTAAAAGTACTCCTATGTTTTGCAGCTAGCCGGGACTGACTTAGTCTTTTAATATTCTGTTTTGGTGAACATTGTAAGAGGTAAGTGTAAATACCTTCATTTCTTCTTACATTTAGATTCATCCCCATCTATGGATTTGAAACCATTTTGCTAAGGAACCTGACACTGTAAGGGGACTGATATGTGTTGCCTTTTCCCCACAGACGTCCCTAATCAGCACCTTTCAGTTTGAACATTAAAGTATGTCGGTTCATCATCCACCCAGGTGAATTGGCATTCATATGGCTGTTCATACCACTGTATCCTTAGTCTACAGTATAATACTCAGGCCCTGTTGATTAACCAGGTGTAGAAACAATGGACCTGATTTCACCTGCTGGAATATCTCGCTTGTTAAATCGCCTTGGGAAGGGGCTGCATTGCAGCCCAGACTCATTATGTCCTCGTAGGTCAATCTCGTCCAGTCCTTACTGCATGAGCAGTCCCCTGCTCCCACAGATGTTCATTACCTTAACCAGTCAGAATATACCCCCAATATGGCCAAGCCTATCCCAGCATGCCATATTACAGAAAGCCCCACCTAACCACATCCTGACATATCCAAGTCCATAAGAACCAAAATGCTGGATGAGACTAGGGGGATGGGAATTCAGAACTGAGATGAAGAAGACCTGTATTCTGAGAAATCAAGTTCAGCGGTTAGTAACCGGGCATTCCTGGCCACTGTCTGACCCATTAGACAAAGAACGGGGGAGTGTGTAATGGGCCCCTTTGCAAGAAACGTTCTCCACTTCTCTCTAACTTCGACACCCCCTCCCTCACTCTCACCTTAAACCATAACCGTTGCACACGTTTACCACATGCGGAATGCAGGGTGTTTATCTATGTGTAGAAACGCAAGGGGTGGACTACTTTGTGAAATTCCAGCCAGTAATGTTGGTTCCACACAGTTGTTCCTCTTTTCCAAGGGGGTTAACTCGTAATTCCAGTAACTGTATGTAGAGAATCTGGCCAGTAACAGAAATTCTGGCCGCTCATAATCTGTCCATACAGTTCCTCACAGGTCCAGGCTTAGTGGCATTTTTGATTTCATGATGCTGAAAAATCTGAATTAGCATGTTAGTTGCTAGACTGTGGCTGCAAGTCCTGCTTGTGACGGTATGACCTTGGCTCCAACCAAGTTGATGGTTGACAGCAAGAAAGACAAAGCTCTAGGTAATAGGCTTCCATTAAGACCTCTGCAGGCCACATGATCCTGTTCGTTCGTGGGAAACATGGTGTCAGTGAGATACCCATCTCGAAAAGCAGACACTGCCCTCACCACTAGTGTTAATCTTGCAGGGCAACACGAGCTCACAGCAAGGGTGGAGCCAACCTGGAAAGGAAAAAAGGGACAAGGAGCTGATACAGGAAGGAAGATCACAGCATGGAGTAAGACGCGGAGCAAGAGCAAACGCCGAACATGCACCAAGAGAAGCAACACAGGAGATAAAGTCTAGAGAAGAGGACGCCATTACAGAGCCGCAGAGGAGATCAGTCTGACAGAGGGAAACTGGTTTAAGGAGCCAGATGTAGGACCTCAGAAGAAGCAGAAGATTGGGAGGCAGACAGTAGGGACCCAACTAGTGACCGTGACTGGTGATTCCCTGGGATCCAGGAGGACAGCAGCAGCCCACACATGGGCCAAGGGAGAACCACCCAAGGGCAGTAGTGGCTGGGAACTCGATGGCAGAAGGGGAGGTGTGACATGGATAGTGAAATGGAATTAACCTGGCTATTTTGGGGTCTTTTGAAAGAATGCTTTAAAATTAGGGAGAAATTGTCGAGAAAAAACTTTAATTATAAAAAAAAACCTAGTAAAAGTAGAAGAATAGAGCACGAATTAGGTATTCGAGACTAGAGCCTATTTTACTGCAGCAAAGATTAGAAATAAGATCAAAGGAACAAAAACGGAAAGCAATAGTAAAGGGAAATAGGAGCAATAACTTACTAACTCAATGCAACCACTTACTTTACTATATGTGTTCGCCCAAGGGGCAAACTCATTCCTGATGCCCCGGCAGGACATTGAGCTTCACCAGTCGCGGCCACCAGAAGTCAGACAAAGAAGAAGAAAAGGAGGAAAGCTTGGAGAGTGGGAGAATCCTGGGGAAGCAACTTTGTTTCCTAGAACTTGTGTGAAAAACGAACTAATTCGGTTATAAGAACAGCAGACAGACTCTTCAAAGCCTGAAGGAGGCTTCTGTCCACTCACACATTGTTTAGACCAGATTTCAAAGATATTCTTTTCTTTTGCTGCTGGTGTTTGGCAGGAAATAATGGTGTTGCACATTATTTAATGAGCGCCTTAAATTAATAGTGATATTTACATCTGGCTTAGTGACGTAATGTCCAAGCCTGTACCCTGGTATAGCCCTCTTCATGGCTTCTTTCTGGCAAGCAGTAGATCTATCACAGGATCAATTAATTTTAATGCACCTTATCCTGATTTTGGAGATGGGCTGCGGTTCTACTTATTGGTGGCCACATGCAGAGGGACTGCTGGTCTCTGAGCTATTGAATGATTTCCAGTACATTTAGGTTGCGTGACTCGTGTTAACAGTTTAATTTCTTTTCAGTATCCCTTCTTCTAAAGCCCCTGCTCTTTGAGATTCTGTGTGGTCAGGTCTCTGAGGCGGAAATGATGGGGTGCTTTGAAGCTAGGCAGTGAGGCGCGACATGAAGCTGTCACATGCATGCGGAATCTCTCTCTGCTAAAACATGGTAGTGGATATATGTGTAGCTATCGTCGTCGTTCCAGAGCACATATGCTAATTAATGCAGGCGGGTTTCTTTTTCTTTTTTCTTTGTATAGTTTGTACCTACCTTATTTAAGGGAACAGTGGATGCTTTAGGGCAGATGTTTCTCAAGCCTACCTAAAAGACATGAGATGATGAACAGCAGATGCATGCCTCAGTAACTTACAAAAGTTAAAAACTCCACGTTTGTCCACTGATGTAGACACAATCTATACAGTTTTTGGGCACACAGGTTTTCTAAAGCATTGGGTTGTGCATGTGTTGACCATGCCTCGGTTACTGAAAGTTTGAGTCTGGGACTGAAGGCCGATTAAAAAATTCATTTGTAATTAAGGGATGTAGTACTCTTTGAGTACTCTTTTACATACTCTTACATGCCTTTGTGAATCCGCTCCAAAACATCCAACTCTTTATTACTAAAAGTGCAAACAGGGCACAGTTCTTTCCATTTGCACCAATTGTATATGAATATCTCCTGAATATTCCCTTTGTATTCATATTATAAATTCACAGAGGCATGTTAGTGTACATAAAAAATTACTACAGAAATACTACTTTACTCACTCCAAAATGGCTTTGTGAATGCCGAAGTTACGAGGCAGATGGACTGTCTCGCGAGGATAAGAGATCTTTAGCCGCTATCTTCTCTGCAGTGGGTATAAAGGCACTTCAGCAGGTGTGAGTTTTTTAAGTGAGATTATTAGGAAATTAAATCTTAGTAGGGTTTCACCCAGACTACTAGGGGGCGTCTTCACATTCAGGCTAGGTTGTGCAGTAGGATGACATGTGAATGAATGAAGGTATATTGGCACTAGGACAGGTACATTTATTTGCCTGCTCCATGCTGAGACCACCTATAGGGGTGACACTAGCTGTGATGGAAATAGTCTTTGAAATGTTGTGAGTTCGTGTGGAGTGTGTCCACTGGAAACAATGTTAAAAAAGCCAACTTGCTTGCCATAGTGTGCCAATGTCCACCAGGTAGCCATGGCTTACAAAGCCTGCCTGGGTGGCATCTTAAACATTGAACTAGAAATTCCACCTGACATAGCATGCCTGAGGGACAACCTAGCAGACATAATTCTTATTCCTGGTTCAACCATTTTTACCAAATGGAATGATCCTGGGCAAATCACTTTAACTTCTTTTATATGAGTTTACATTTCTTCCCAGCTTGAAAGCTTTTGGAATAAGGCCGGTGAATATAAAGCTATATATACACTGGAATTTTAAATTTCTTCATTTTTTTCATCGTTTCCGTTCCTTGCACATGATATATTCATACACTCTATACTGTTACATTTGTTGATGGTTGTTAGCACATGCCCTACAGTGGGAAATCCCTTTGATCAGTCAGGCCCACTGTACAATGTTTAGAGACTTCTTACCAAACATTCCACTGTTGTTATGCCCTGTTTTTTTTCCCTAATGGAAAAATGTATTGAGCTTTTCTCTGACAGAAACAGAAATAGGACTCTGTTCTGTTGGATCCATTACAGCGTTTATGTCAGTGTTGGAAAGGGTCTGGGCAGCTGTTTGACATTACGGTCTTGGCAGCCATTGACGACTCCTCGTTCAGTCATGATACCGCTAAGCACGCAAACAGTTCAATGTTTAGGCACTGCTGAGGCTCATGACAAACATTTACATAGCCGTGTTGGATTATGGGACTCTGGTTGTAATCCGCCATAAGTGAATAAACCACGCTGCTACTTTGCTGTCGACCTGGGGCTACGCTTTCAGCTGTTGCCGAGCGATGATGTCTGTAAATAAGACGGGGATCGTCCCTGCCCTCTCAGGTATTTTCAGGTTATCATGACCGTGACCAAATAAGGCCTGGTCTTGGCCCAGCACCACCATCCTCTGGAGCAAATTAAGTCAGTTCATTTTTTAATGAATATTCTCTTTGTTTCCAATTTACATTTGCTTCATTTACATTTATCTCATGTGGTTATCTTGAAGTTCAATCATGGTTCAGGCTTTTGTGGAGCACATTTGGACACCTGTGATCTAGAATGTCACTGTACAAGGTCATATAAAGACATTGTATCATCATTGACTTGGCCAGGTGTGAACATTTGCCATGCCCAACTTTCTCGCTCATTAATGTTAGGAAGAGGAAAAAATCTGGCCATGTTTTATCCCGTCCCTTGGAGACAGAAAAAGTGCATAGATCTTGTGATTGACCATTTGAGTGAGAGAGATGCTTGTAAGGCCTGTAGTCATCTGGAAGCAACTTGGCTCTTAAATGATCCGACTAAAAAGAAAAAGTCTAAATAAAGCCCCAAATAAAATGAATGGAATGTGATATCCCTATGGAAACTCTGTGATTAAGGGTTAGTAGATGGATTTTTGAACCATCGTAAATTAATTTCTCTGTCAACAAATCCTTACCTTAATCTGAATTTGCCAGCACAAACACTCCACATCAGAAACAAATAATGCTGTAGCATTTTATTTACAATAATTTGTTTTACACTACCTAAAGAGGATCTCTGAATGGTACATCAGAAGTCCTGCTCTCCAGTGGTGGTTGGATGTGCTAAAAGGTACAGAAGAAAACAGGAATATTTACAAGAATTAAGACTGTCATAAAAGCATGTTTGTTCTTCATCGGAGACGTGCTCAATATTTCAGAACTGTAATTGCTCATTCCCCATGAGGAACATGTTTCTTTTGCCTCCTGAGGAAGACATTGTGTATCACTTTGCTGCCACAACCCTGAAAATACCCACCTTGTTTTCAGCCTGGAGTGGAATGCAATATTTTTTCCATGATAAGTTTGAAAGACTTTTGTTATAAAGCATGCTGTCTGATCTACGCTGCCCTGCTTTCATTTGGCAGACTTTCTATTAAAGGCGAAGCCCCCAGAGGTTTCTAGAAACATAGTTCAGTTTTCTTCCCCTGTGGAGGAAGGTTGAACTTTAAACTATCTTCATATTTTCCTTCTGAACCTTGTTCTGCAGGATTTTCAACAAAGTTACATTTTGAAGCATTTTTCTTTCAGATTCCTGCACATGCTTCAAAGCCTTGTTGTCCAAAGGGAGTGTTATAGATAGCATTTTTTTCTTTTTGGTATATTACTTGCTACTTCAATTTTAAAGTTTCATACACTGTAAATAACATCTGGTACTGTTACCAAACTTAGTGGTTCTCATTTATCGACTTCATGAGAATGGCTGGCTGAACTTGCCCTGCCTTGTTGCAAACCTGTGGCCAGCACGTTGGATACGATTTTAGAAACAACGGCTTAGCTTACTGGTTTATGGACTAAGTGCATGTGAAGTATACCATTTACTGAACCAAAACAAACAACATACAGAAATATAGATACGCTTTGAGGGTCACAAAAAAACAATCTGCTTGTAGAAATGTCCATGTGAATATCTTATAAATGTATTAGTAGGGCATAGGACCAACTGTACCATAAGAGACAAACAGCAGAGAGCAAAATTACACGGTGACAGAGTTTATTTATTTAAGGGTTTTGTAGAGCGCCTGAATCACTCCCGAAGGGGTATCTCTGCGCTGTAGCGGACCTACGGGCGTGCTATGGACAGATTAGAACAGGGAGGCTTTAAGCAGTTTCCTGAAACGTAGATAGTCCGGGCATTGTCGGAGCTGTAGGGGAGCTCATTCCAGTATAGGGGGCGAGGAGGGAAAAGGATTTCCCACCAAGTCTAGCTTTCCTGACCCTTGGTACCTGTAAAAGAAGTTTACAGCTAGATCTTAGGGTCCTATACGGGGTATAAGGCTTGAGCTTGCTCGAGTTGTAAGAGGGACCCTTTTATGGATAGCTCTGTAGACTATACAGCCTGCCTTAAACTTTATCCGCTTGCGGACCGGTAACCAGTGGAGTTTGCGTAGCAACGGCAAGGAAGGGGTTCCAGGTGTGGAGTTCGTAATGAGCCGTGCAGCAGTGTTCTGGACCACCTGAAGCCTGTTTAGGGAAGACTCGTTTGCAGAAAGCAGAAGAGCATTGCAATAATCAAGGCGGCCCAGAATCATAGTCTGAATAAGAGTTTTCCGAGTGCAGTCTGGCAAAAAGGGAAAGACTCGACGTAGCATGCCCAGCACATGAAAGCAATTGCTTGCAGTACGGGCGACATGCTACTTCAGTGTAAGTGCCTGATCAAGATGAATGCCCAGATTCTTAACTGAGGTTTTGGGAGTGGGGGGTGGGCCAAGAGCGACCGGACACCAATTCGGAGACCAAAGTAGAGGGGCATCTCCGAAGAGCATTATCTCGGTTTTCCCTGCGTTTAATTGGAGAAAATTTCTCCTCATCCAATCTGATATAGAGGTCATTCCTTCAGCGAAGGATGACAGAGCATATGTTGAGGTTTTATCAAAGGTGAAGAGAAGCTGAGTGTCATCAGCGTAGGAAATGGGCAGGAAACCATGAGACCTAAGCAAATGGGCCAAGGGAGCGATATAGATGTTAAAAAGCGTAGGGCTTAAACACGCGCCCTGCGGGACACCCTTGGTCAATTCCGTGGTCTTAGAACGGAATAGGCCCAGGTTGACGGTCTGAGTTCGAGATGACAAAAAGCTAGTCATCCACTGTAAGGCCGCTCCGTTGAGTCCAATCTCCCTCAGTCTCATAAGCATAATCTGGTGAGATATCATGTCGAATGCAGCAGAGAGATCCAATAGCACATGTATGGTGGAATGGCCACTATCAAGAGTCATTCTGATGTTATCCGTGACTTCCAATAGGGCCAATTCTGTGCTATGATTGGGCCTAAAACCTGATTGTGAAGGGTCTAGACAGATGTTGGTTTCGACATAGGTTGAAAGATGTTGATTAATATATTTTTCCAAGACTTTGCTAAGATGAGGTAAGAGGGAGATGGGCCGCAGATTGGACAGATCTGTCATAGAGGCCTTGGGGTTTTTTCGAATTGGAATGACCGGCGCCGCCTTCCAGGTTTGAGGGAGATAACCCTCTATCAGGGAGAGATTAAGGATGGTACTAACAGAAGAAGAAAGTACATTTGCAAGGAGGGAAGCTACTTTTGCAGGTATAACATCTAAAGGGGAACCCGATTTGACCGAACGGAGTAAGTCAGCCGCCATCTCATTGGTCATGGGGGGGGAAGCTGTTTAATGTTTGTGAAACTGAGGGAACCTCAGAGAAAAGGGAAGATGGAGTTATGGATTGTTTCTCGGCAAGAGCAATCTTATCATAAATTATATCAATTTTATTGGTGAAATGCTGAGCGATGTTGTCGCATAGGGATTGCGAAGAAATCTCAGGTTTCGCACAAGCCCTCGGGCTTGTGAAAGATTTTAGTATCTGAAATAAGGCTTTAGGCCTATTTTCGGCAGAATTGAGTTGCTGGGCGATGAACTTTTTCCGTGCTCCTTTTATACTGCTGTGGTAAGAGGAGATGGCAGCCTTAAAAATGTCTTTATCTTTTAAATTATGTGACCTACGCCAACGTTTCTCCAAGTTTCTACATTTTCGTTTTTCTATGCGCAGCTCCGGGGTGAAGCAGGCTGATTGGGAGCGATTTGTGGCATTGGAAATGGATCTGAGAGGCGCCAGCAGATCAAGGGTCCTAGTTGCGATCAAATTAAACCTTGCTAATCCCTCCTCAATGTTAGTGGAAGCGTCGTTGGTTTCCCAGATAGGAGAGAAAACTGCCTGAAAACTACCAGGGGAGATCTTATACCATTGTCTACGAACGGCAAGTGAGTTCGCAGTATTTTTGGCCGGAGCATGACGACCCTGGATGGTAAATTCTATGGATGAATGATCTGTCCATGTCAAGGGTTGAGGGGGTTCACATCTGATACCGGGGTTATTAGAAAAAATGGTTATTAAAAAAAATGGAGTAGTCTCCAAATGGTAAAACCCCCTCCCTCTTATAACCACTAAACCCCAAAACCCCAACCCACCTCCTCACCGTCCATAAACTTCTGGACTACCCATGTGGATACTATTGGGTGAAGATCAGGGCCACTGGAATTATGTTTTTGCTGCTGTACCAATTTCCACATAATTATGGATTTGCCACATTTACAACATAATCCTGAAATCTTCTGCATAATCTGCAGATTATAACAAAAGGATCAAAAGTTTAAAAAAATGTGGCAACATGTGTTGCTGCACAGTGGAAGGCCCTTCGTAAAGGTTGACTGGTCATCTTTTTGTTGCTTATTGCTGTATTTGGGTGTTAGACTGGTACTCATTTCGTGAAACATTTGCCTAGATAGGGTTGAAAGTGTAAAAATGACAAAATAATGAGGTACTACTACACATAATTTGCTTTTTCTTGCCACATAATTTAGTAAACCCTGCCGCATAATTTTATCCTCCCCTGCTGCATATTTCCATTGGCCTTGTTTGAGATGATGTCTGGTGGTCAGGTTGGCACGTCGTAAAATGGAGATCTGAGTTTTAAACATAGCACCAGCATATGACCATAAAATCATATGGTTCTGTGAAAGTTATTCCCTGTGCCTCAAATTGTAAATAACAGTATTGTAATTATGTAAAAAAATAAACAACTGCATAGTATGCTGGGCGCTTCTCCTCGGGAATGGTGCAAGCATTTGAGGAGCCCCAGGGAAAAGAGCATTTTGCCGTTAGGTCACTCTCTATACTTTTCCTGAGGAAGAGTTAACCAGAGTTGTCAATAGTGCAGCAGGTGCAATGGCACCGGGGCCCAAAGTCGTTAGGAGCCCCATGTACCAGAATTATGGCTGCTATCAATACCAACCTGGGTGTACAACGAGGCCTATTTACTTCTTTGAAATTTGAGCCCATGACCCTGTTCTTATGCAACAGTTATTACCTATACATTTAAAAGCTAATATATGTTTGTAACACCTGTATGTTATGTGCTGTGCTCACCAGTAAATGTTTAGTATTTTCAGGTTCAGTAAGAAAAAATCAGAAATTCATCTAAAAATACGAATTAACACCAGTCAACAAATAACGATCACCAACAATGGGCACGTTTGTTTGTTTCGTGATGTTTTTTGAGGGACAGCTGTGTTTTTCAGCTGTATTGTGACATCATTCGCCTGATGACCCTTTAAGTTGCAGCATAAAAAGGTTGGAATCTTGAATATGTAATATGATCTCGTAAAGGTATATGTTAACTGCTTCTCAACCCTAACAGTTCATTTTCATTATGATTAGATGCATTTTTATCCTCTACCCTACAATAGTGGAGAAATAAATCAAAACTTAAAAGTAATCATTCAATATTTCTCCGTTTCGAATTGTTCTATTATCTAATTAAATATTTTGACATTTTTTTCGAGGAAAAATAATAATGTGTTCGTTATTTAGTAAACAAATTCTATTGTGATATAAACCTGTAACATTTACAACCTTTTGTTCAACATATAAAAATCTATATACTCAAAGAAATGTGTCTGAGATAATAAGGTCTTTTATATGCTTCAGCCTTTCTCAGCTCTTCTGAGTGATCGATGTTTTAATTTCAGTATCACATCATCTCTTTTTTACTGGTCTTTTAAAGTATATTTATTTTGGGGTACATTCTATAGTAGATTATTAGTTGGAGTAAACATGTTAGAACAGAAAACCATTGCAATTGGGCGCCAGGATTCAACGTGTATTGATTTTTCCAGAGCCAAGAAAGAGCTGTTTTTTAATGGCGCTCGGCAGCCATTATTTTTCTCATTGCCCATGAGGTGGAAATCCCAGGGGTCGCATTCTTTCTGTCTAAATATTAAACCTATTGGGAGAAACTGCTGGGAGGCGTCTTTGATGTACTGACCAGCGGTCGAGGTCTCCCTGTCTGCGGGGTTCTTCTGTCCTGTGGAGTCCGCCGCATATTTTTGGGAGGTGGCGTGTCATTGCTTAGAAGATTTTGAAGTTTATCTACCACACCTGTGTCGTCAAACTTTAAGCCGCTCAGTTATTGAAGGGGGAAGATAGCATGCGTGGATCTAATCGGGAACTTGTGGGTGGGCGGTGCTCATTTAATTGGATACTAAGTATTGTTACCCTGGTACTTCAAAGGACCAATTCCTAAAAAAGCATATTGCAACTGCAACACTGATCTTGGTACAGATCATGGGGAGAGTCAGGTTAGTTCACATGCAAATGAGGAGATTTATGGGCCGCCTCATTTTTAGGGTGGTAGCTCTGTGGAGGGTAATAACATGCCAGGCGCGCCTCCATTGCACTCCTTCGGGGGCATCATACCTCCATTGCATAACCATCAGTGGCATCACCCACCAGAAGACTCCTGATAGTAACATCTCATCTGTGATATACCACCATCTGTGACATCAGTCTTTGCCACATCCCTGTTAGAGACATGATCCCTTGCATGTTGTCGTCAAGCAGTTATCATATATCTCAGTTACATCACACCACACCTAGGTCGCTTGCATGTTTCTTCAAGATAGTTAGGTTAGTGACCACATACTTCAATTATAACATTGTACATGTTGTTATACTTCATCGTACATCGATAAGGGAAATTATCCATCCTTAATAATTCTGTTAGTGCCCTCACCGGTCCAATACATCACTTTACGACCATCGGTGGCAGCATCTGTTGCCACACTACTGCTATCAAAATCAACCCTCATCATGATTTCCTCAATCATTGATCTGGTATTTTGATTATAAAGCCATCAGTGACATAAATCTTCATCGTTCATTTTTCATCAACATGATCCTGGCATAATAATTCCATTATTGACCTACCACGACAATGATATCACTATCATCACCTTCACATTCCCATGGTTGTATGTCAGTGAGAATATATCCCCATTAACTCCCAGCAGCAAATGCAGGGCTTGAAAAAATAGTAGACAGCTAGGCCAGATGCCATGGCGGCACTTAGAGCTTACATTTCTTTTCGTTCTAAGCTGCCGGCATGGTTCCAGGAAGCTGAAATTCATGCCATGTCACTTGAAGGTTGTGCCTTTCAGTAAAGATATTTGCTATATAAGTGATTCAAATTTATGTACATTGTATGTAAATTGATCTCATGCAATTAATTTGAAAATCTGGTGTGAGTTCAGTCCTTGTGGATCAGCAATGGATAACCCTTATATCAAGCTGACTTGATAGTCCTACCTCTGTTTTCATGTCTGATGACGTAAAGAAGCTGTCGTCATAGTCAGTGGGGGCTGCTAGGGAACAGGGGTGGGGGGGGGCGGCTGAGGCGGGGTTAGGAAAAGAAAAGAAAGCTTACCTTCAGAACGCCGACTGCCGCTTCTCCTCCGTTCTCCCTCGACTCCTGGCTTCCGGAAGCACCCAGGCCCTCAGACTCCCCTGATAAATCACAACGCTGCCTTACAGCAGCATTGTGATTGGTCTGAGCACTGTGGTTCGGCGCTCAGAGAGGGACTGGGGGCTCTGGGCATCTTCTCCCCCCAGACTGTAATGCAGCCATTGTAGAGAACATGCAAAGTGTGCATGTCATTTTGGCCTACCCGAGAGCACCGGCCAAACCGTCATGCTCACTTAAGTGCCCACCACTCCTCCCATTGCTGGCTGTGACGAAAGCCAAGCCCCACCCGCGCTGTAAAACTGCTGCATTACGGAAAAATAAAATGATAACGTAGAGTTATCATTTTATTTTTCCTTTTTTCGCTGCTCGTAGAGCAGTGGGGCGCACTCCTCCGCCGTAGCGGAGGAGCCGCTGCTGGTCATAGCGTGAATCATTATGGCTGCGTTTGGTGCACTAATGAGCTGTCGTCCTGGCGCATTTGATCGTCCTCATCATAAGGCTCAAGAAAGTTCAAGTCTTGTCTCCAAGCGATAACAAGATGTGGTGGTTTGCTGAGCTCGCGCTGACGAATCTTCCATTATAACTGTTAATAAATTCTGCTAAAGAAACCGTCTTTTTGCTTGCCCTGTTCCTTATACGTATCCACTTTCTCCCACCCCACTCTGATTACCCCAGTCTATGTCTGACGGAGGCTTTTTGTTTGCACTTTATTTCCTCTCCCTGATACATTTCATCCTCCTCTTTCCACCAGTCCACCCTCTGCCTCCTTCACTCTGCTTCTCATTGCTCTCCCTGTCCTGGACTCTCTTCCCATCCTGTTTCGCCCCACTACCTCTTACCTGCTACTCTCCATTTAGCCCTGGTCTGTCTCTCGTTAGACCCCAGTATTCCTACTTGTCTAAACCATCAGCCATTTCTTAGGGTCTCTCTAGGCCTCAAGTGTAGGCAAATGACGTCACCTTTAACCTCCATGCTAAGTTTACTGATTGGCTGAGACGATGTGAACGTTCGATTTAATATGCTAAAGTCATAGAGTAAGGTACTGTGTTGCACTAAATATCCCTTCTGTGTCCCTCTTCTCTTTCTGCCGGAGAGAAACACTGCAAGATGAACCAAACCCTCATTATCAACAAAGTGAAACTGGGCTAAAGGGGGTACAAGGCTATCCTTTGGGCATGAGAATAAAACCACCTACAACACGTCCAGCATATTATTTTTATTGCTTGTCTTTCAAACCCATTGAGTTATTTGGCTAAAATTGGATAATACTAACATAACGTGTATTTGTAAAGCACACATTCACCCACGGGCATCTTTGCGCTGAATAACATAGGGTTATTGTTACCCAACTCAATGGTGCTCATTTTATTGACCTCAGAAGGATGAAAGGCTGAGTGGACCCGCAGGATTTGAACGTGTGACCATGACTTCAAACACAGGCCCCTACAGTGGACACATTAGTCCAATTAGCCACCAGATCCGTCTTAGTACTCCCGATCCTGTGGTATTTTTGACATGTTTGTACTAAGATATATATTTTTTATCTTATTGGTGTTTTTCCACATCTGTTCTCAGGTCCTTGAAGGAAGCTGAAACTAATATAGGTTTCTTATTTAGTGCAGTCACATTTCAATGCCAGTGGGATAAGTAACCATGTACAATAGGCAACACACTTGCCTCGAACCATTAGTACGGTCAGACTAACAGATGCGCAGTTTTGCAGCTACTTAAGTTTCATTGTGATAGAAACCTGTAACATTTACAATATGTCAATACCCACAGCTATTGGCCTTTCGGCTGTGATTGTAAGCATGGCGGGAAACTCAGAAGAAGGATCAATTATGCATTTTTCTATTTTTAAATATAAATACAGACTGCAAAATAAATTGCTTTGTGTCCATAAAAACACAAAAATCTACAAACCTTAAGATACTGCACATAACCAGCAGTGTACCACAATCCTCTTACGTTCCTTTATCAGACCACTCTGCTGTCTGGCTGCCCTCCTGAAATCTAATTATACAGCGACTCGGCCAGTGGAAACTGGGAGCAGGTCAACTGCTTGAGAATGAGGTCAGATATGATAGTGTGCTTAATTTGGTGTCGTTTTCAGTTCTCACCTCTCAGCATTTTCCTATCAGTTAATTGCACGGTGGCTTCCTTCTGTTTTCTGCCAGGCACCAGCGACAGAGCCTTGTTGAAGGCTGCCACGCTTCCCTCCTCGCTCACATGGTCAAAAGATACATTGGCATAATCAGCCAGAAGTGCTCAGGTGGTCCTTTTGTGGACCCTTCTCTTCGGCTCCTTCCATGTAGACAGACTCTTGACTTTGTGTATCTGAAGAGCTTTTCTCTCCCTCTCAATGGATGGTCATTGATTGTTCCTGAATGCTCTATTTAGAATAGTAAAATGTACCACCGGATGTTTAATTGCTGAAATAGCTGCACACCGCCTAGTGTGATTTTGTAACAATCCTGTTTACAAGTAATTGGGGAAGGCAATTAATATCTTTACAGTCAGTTCATCAGTGCCTTCTCTCGCCAATTACAGTGACAATATAATCACCCAAGCGATTCAGTGTGATCGAAGTTGCGTATTTTTGCCCACCCCGTGCGCTTCCCCGACTCAATTAGCGCAGTGTTGCTCAGGGCGATGCGTGTGATGCTAATGACCTTGTAGCAGACCGCATGTCTCCAACTCACCACCATCTGCCCTGTTATATCTAATGCTTCTCAGTACGCAGGCTTGTGGAGGGTAAGAAGAAGGCAGATCATCTCTGGTGAGCATGTCTTCTCTCTACTCAAAGATAAGATGGTGCTCTTCAAACCTCCAAGGTTTCCAAATATAGAAGCAACATGTAGGAATTGTAAGGTAGCGTCCGTGGGGGACAGCAGCGCCACCCCCACGAGGAGCAACGCCCGATGATGAAGCATGACACCCGCAAGGGTGTGTGAGGGCACTAATTCCTAAAGGAGAAATTCCCCCACCTTTGTCAATTGGGAACCACATATAGAGACTTCCTTCCTTTTCCCTCCATTCCCTCCACCAACATAACCAAATAGGTTATGAATCTTAACTTTAGGAACAGTTACCATACAGTGGTTACAGCGTCAAACATGCACCAGTCATCAGCAGGGTTCCTGGCGTGTGATGATGGGCACACAGAAGTGTGAGGCTCTTTGGAATCCCTTTTCCTTGTTCCCCTTTAAGTACTTACAGAAAGTGCTCACATTCTCCTGTTTAGGCTTTGTGTACTAGATATGTATTGCTGAGGTAGGCTTCTGTGATTGCCAAAAGGCCTCACGAGTCATTGAAACTGATTGTGGATTGGGGGGGGGTCTTGGTCATGGTCATGGTTTGTGGTGCATAATATCATCCCAAGGCGTTCGCCTCCTACAACAGTGGTCTCTTTGAAGATACCTATTCCTTGATGCCCCACGACCAATAGAGTGAATTTCAGAATTGCAGGAGTCTCGCCCCCCTGTATTGTCTCCTCTCTGTTTAAGGTGAGAAGTGCATGGTGGCCCAAGTCATCACCTGTTCTGACAGGGAGAATCCTCCAGTTTGCTGTTTCAAGGCCCAATGCTGCATGATGTGGCCAATGGAGATCCCTATGAATAAAAGGATAAGCCAGGCTTTGGCTCAATTTAAGGTAAATGTGGGTTCAGATTTTAATTTCTTCCATTGTGCCAAAGTAGTGGCTAATTGCAGTGCAGTGTTAGTGGATTGGTCCCATTAATGTCTTTGATGCCATAATTTGTTGTATTTTTTGCATGTAGGTCTGTTCCATGATTGGAATTTTCATTTCAGGCTCAGCCTCCCTTGCTAACAGTAGCATGGCTCTATGAATTCTCCGTCTGTATGCCTCATGCTTATTTGTTTTGAATCATGAATATAGGCTTTGCCTTTTCACTCTGGTTGCCCTGGGAGCCATCTTTAAATTACCTGTCCACGCTCTTTGTGACTGATTAGGGTGATGTGGAAATGCTCATCCAGCCAGGTTGTGGATTCCTAATGACTGCCTCCAGGGATGTGTAGGAGGAGGGCCTGCCGCAGTCGCACTTGTTTGTCATTGATTACACTGATGAGTGAGGTGGATGCATGGGAGAGCGGCTGCCTCATATGTTCCAGTGGAGCTCTCCCTTGGGAGTGGGTCAGATAAATGTGCTAAACCATGCAGATCTCATTCTTTTGAGTGAGCGTATCTGCTCTGATTTCCCCCCTTTCCACTCCTACCAGGTTACAGAGAGTATCGAGCATTAATATTGAAGTATATATTTCATGAAGTGCTCGAAGGCGCGTTGGTTAATGGGTGATCCTTGCGGACTTGTTGTTCAGACCGCCACTGCCTTCATGGTAATGAGTGGGACCACTCTATTATTTTACATATTTCATATTTCAGAGACCACGCTTCCAGGAGGAGCTGAGCATTCTACAAAGAACATGTTTATGTAGCACAAGCATTGTTCGCCGGAGGTGCTGTACGTAGAAATATATGGTTTATGGCCTCTGGTTGAAGCCAAATTAGAAAAAAGTAAAGAAGTGATGGAAACTGGGATACTACAACAAACAAACAAAAAATTCTATTCCATTACACGTCCTCACTCTCAAGTACAGAGGCACATGATCGTTTTACCAAGCACCAAAGCCTAGATAAGACATTACATTACTAGGTAATACGGTGGTCATTTTAACTGCTAGATACGATTTCCTTCCCAACATTGATTGATGTCTCAGGAGTTACCTGCTCCAAGTTAGAACCCTTCCAAACAGGAGCAACCTGTGCAGGTAAGAGCGGCGGGGCGGGGTGGGGGTGGAGTCGACAGACGACGAGGGAAAACTAAATAAATATTTAATTTTCCCTCGTTATTATCTGTCGACTCCTTCACACCCCGCCCCACTGCTCTTACCTGCATGGGCCACTCCTACTTCCAACACGAGTTTCTCAGGTGGCAGAAAAAGGAGCGCCCCAAATATAGAATTGTATTCTTGCTACCTTCACTTCTGGGATTTAGAAGTGGATTGTAGCTACTGACATGTTGGCTGATGCGCCTGAAAGGCCAGTATGGCTGCTGCACAGTAAGATGTGTGTTACTCTGTCTGACATAAGATTGCTGCTGCCCCAGCCAGACTGGTCTCTCGGGGACACAGGCCTGCCAGGCAGGAGCCTTCTGCTGTCTCTACCGGCCGCTGTGCATCTTGTAGAATTACTTTCAGTCTGATGCACACAAGTAAAGGAGTGACACCGAATGGAAAGTGGAGGGTTGGGAAAAAAAGGAACATATGTAGGTACAAAACTTCTGGTTCAGCGACGCAGCTTCCTGGATAAAATCTTCTTCAACTTTACTTTACAACTCAAGATGTTTAATGTGTATCAAGTGGTCTGCACTGCTTTATGTAAGTGGATCAGCTCCAGCAACAGAAACTGTGGCAGGTATGCATACATCTGATTATGTTCTGGGTCAGTAAAGCACCAACAGGCAAGTCATGTGTGATTACTGGAAAGTATTAAGAATAGAAAGATTGGAAGTGGAAAAGGAAGGGGACAGGATACCTTTGAATTTACCAGGAGCGTCTCCTCCATTTGAGCGGAGGAGTGTCGGCCGACAACCCCAAAGCTGAAAAAATAAATAGTGATTAAGTTTATTTATTACCGTTTTATTTTTCAGCAAACCGTCCTGAACTAAGTGTCAGGACGGGGCAGGGCCAGCACTGCCGAGTGGCAGCAGCAGGGAGATGTGCACTTTAAAATGCACATGTCCCTTTGGTCGGCCGTCTTGGGATGGCCAGCCACACATGCACATTTTAAAGTTCTCTAACCTAACTGTCTTAGACAGCTAGGTTAGAGAAAGTGCAGGCCTCCAGGGCTCTTAGGAGTGCAGGAAGAGCCTGCTCTATCCAATCCTGCTGCTGCTTTCATGCTGTGAAAGCAGCGCCAGAATTGGGTAGTGCAGTTTCCTGCATCGGGAGCTTCCTGAAGACACCCGAGGGAGGAGAACGTCGCGCCTCGAACAAAGTAAGGTACGTTTATTTTATTTTTTTGTGCCCCCCGCCCCCTACCCTCCGTACATGCCAGCCATCGCTGAAATTTACTATACAAAAGCCTACAGTCACTGAAAAACAAGTTACCGTTAGATCAGATTCATGTTTATTTGTTTATTACTCATAATCGTAACAAAATATTGTCACTCTTCAATGCTAGAAACGCAACCATATTCTTTCGTCCTCTCGGCTCTACAGACAGAATATATAAATAAATTCTACACCTGTAGGATTAGTATTAAAAAGAGAAACAGTGGATAATACAGTTTGCATGTGCATCTATTTTCATTATCAAAAGTTGACACACTAAGGAAAGTATCACTCTACAGTATTCTTGACTATTGGGGGACAGTGTCCCTTAAACACAAAAAAACGACGTTGTATGACATATATATATATATATATATTCACTGAAAAAAACATAGGTTTCAGGGACAGTTATAGTTAGTTGGACATTTCACTCGTACAAAACCCGTGAAATTCCCCTGTTATAGTTATAGTTCAGCTAACTATAACTGGCGCCCCCGCAATGCACTGCTGATGACGTCACATATTACATCACTCATGACATGGTCAGTGACATCACTGATGACATCACTGATGACATCTCAAATAACATCACTGATGACATCACTGATGACATCATCCAGTGACTGTGTGTTTCTATAAAGTTTAAATATGTTTAATATATAGGGAAAGGCGTATTGAAGAATGAGTGGGTGTATAAGTGTCTGAATGGTTGATTTAGTAGGTGCGTGACTGACTCTATAAGTGAGTGATTAAACATATCTTTCTGAATGCATGGGTTAGTGAGTAAACTGTGTGAATGTCTGTATCCGTGTGTCTGTTGGTGTGTAAGCGGCTGCATGGGTTTGTGAATAGCTACATGAGTGTCTATATGGGTTATTGATTTGTTGTCTGAGTATCTGTATGGGTGCCTGAGTGTTTGTGTGGGTGGGGTGTGTGTGACTCTGAGCATAGATGTGTGAGTGGATTCACTGGGTGCATGCTTTCAAGAGTGCATCTGTGATGGACTGTATGAGTGTGTGTATGGGTGTGTTAGTGAGTGAATGTATATCTAAGTGGTACATGTGTGAGTAACTACATATGTGAAAAGTAGTATATATGTGTGTTGGAGTACATAATTGGCTACAAATGAGAGTGTGTTATTGTGAGAGTGGCTGTATGGATGAGTGTGTGCTTGTATCATTGATTGTATAAGAGCGTAAGAATGTGCTAGTATTTGTATGAGTAATTGAGCTGGTGTGTGTATAAGTGTATATCTGAGTAAATGGGAGTGTTATTAATTATTTGCATGACTGACTAGGTGTGTGAGTACCTCTCTGGATGAGTGGCGGTGTGTGAGTGTCTATATAGGTGTATGAGGGCATACGATAGTCCTGTACTGAGTGACCGTAAGTATGAGTGACTGTACGGGTGAGTGAGTGGATGTGTGAGTAGACCTAAGAGTCAGTGAGTGGGTATGTAGTTATTGGTGTTGGAGTGTCTATGGTTTTGAGAATGGTAGTGTGTAATTTAGAGTGGGTGTATCAAAAGTTATATTAGTGTGTGAGAAGATGCATGAAATTTTCAAATGGACGATGTCATCATTGGTCATCAGTGATGTTATTTGAGATGTCATCAGTGATGTCACTGACCATGTCATGAGTGATGTAATATGTGACGTCATCAGCAGTGCATTGCGGGGGCGCGAGTTATAGTTAGCTAAACTAACTATAACAGGGGAATTTCACGGGTTTTGTACGAGTGAAATGTCCAACTAACTATAACTGTCCCTGAAACCTATGGTTTTTTCAGTGAATTTCTAAGGTTTTTTTATTGCTAATTTCTAACTATAACGTGCCTGAAACCTATGGTTTTTTCAGTGAATTTCTAAGGTTTTTTAAATGCTAATTTCTAACTATAACGTGCCTGAAACCTATGGTTTTTTCAGTGAATTTCAAAGGTTTTTTAAATGCTAGTTTCTAACTATGCCTACAGAGGTAGGACATGTGATGAAAGAAGAAACAACGCACAGAAAGAAAAAAAAGAAATGCAGAAAGAAGCAACAGAAGTCCACAAAGACGAAGAAAAGTGCAGGAAGAAGAAGAGATGTACAGAAAGAACCAACAGAGGAGCAGAAAGTCCCCCTGTGCCCACAACTTTTTCAGACGGGTACTGGTGGTAACTAAATCTGACTAACCAGGCCTAGAGCCAGTGGTATGCTAAAAGACACTTAGAATACAGTGAAAACGCCTATATACACTAGGGAACACTATTCGTTGGGGTACCCCTGTGATTACCATGACCTCCTTTGTAAGACCCTAGTACATAATAGGGCAGGGGGATTAAAACTACCTCTTAAAACGCGCCACAGGGCGCGTTTGCACACTGGTGAAGGGAGGGAGAGACGTGAGGTGACATGTGTGCAAACACGCCCTGTGGCCGTTTTAAGTTGGGGGATAAAGTCCCCTTGAATCCTGAGGGTCGCTTGGGTCCAACTAGCCCACCAGGTATCTCCAGTAAGCGCCACAGAGCTGCGTTGCAGAGAGGTGTAAAAAGGGGCACAGCCTGGACCACCTCTCTGCAACGCAGCGCAGTGGCGCTTACTGGAAGCACCTGGTGGGCTAGTTGGCCCCCAGGGGCCCTCAGGATTGAAGGGGAATTATTTCCCCAACTTAAAACACGCCACAGGGCGTGTTTGCACACGTCACCTCAGGCCCCGTCCCCTCCTTTCACCACTGTGTAAACACGCCCTGTGGCCATTTTAATTTGGGAGATTAAGTCCCCTTGAATCCTGAGGGTCACTAGGGTCCAACTAGCCCACTAGGTACCTCCAGTAAGCGCCACAGAGCTGCGTTGCAGAGAGGTGTAAAAAGGGGCGTGGCCTCTGAACACCTGTCTGCAACGCAGCTCCCTGGCGCATACTGGAGTTCCCTGGTGGGCTAGTTAGCCCCCAGGGACCCTCAGTATTGAAGGAGAATTAATTCCCCAACTTACAACTCGCCAGGGGCGCGTTTGCACAGTGGTGAAGGAAGGGGCGGGGCCTGAGGTGACATGTGTGCAAACACGCCCTGTGGCGCGTTTTAAGTTGGGGAATTAATTCCTCTTCAATCCTGAGGGTCCCTGGCGCATACTGGAGGTTCCTGGTGGGCTAGTTGGCCCCCAGGGACACCCAGTATTCAAGGGGAATTAGTTCCCCATCTTACAACGCGCCAGGGGGCGCGTTTGCAGAGTGCTGCAGGGAGGGGGCGGGGCCTCCGGCGCGATGCCCCTTCCTTTCCTATTTTATTGGCCCTAGGGACCCCATCCCCCAGGGCCTGACCCCTATTTTTATTTAAAAAAATTGGAAGGGAGCCGCGTGGCCCCCCTCCCGAGGCCATATTCGGCCCCGGGGACCCCATCCCCCGGGGCATGGCCAGTTTTAAAAAAAAAATTATATTATTGGAGGGGGGCTGTGTGGCCCCCCTCCTCAGGCTATTTATGGCCCTGGGGACCCCATCCCCTGGGGCCGGCCTTTCCGTGTTTTTTTTTTTCTTTTCTAATGGGGGTAGGGGGCTGCGTGGCCCCCCTCCTGGGCCACTTATGGCCCCAGGGACCCCATCCCCCGGGGCCGGCCCTATCCGTTGGGGACCATGGGGGGGTCCCCAAACACCCCACGGTCCCGCCGGCTCCCCGCGTCCTGCGGGAGCCGGCATTGCTTTTCCACACGGGGAGCTGCTGACATGGAGCTCCCCGTGTGGAAAAGCAATCTGCTTTGCTTCATTGAAGCGAGAGCAGGGAAACCTGCTCTCGCTCCAATGAAGCAAAGCAAGTTTGCAATGACAGGGCGGGAGCCGCGAGGCTCCCGCCCTGTCATTGCAAACAGCAGTGTCCCCCCGGGACACTGCAGGAGCCATCATGGGCCCCCCTCCCATCCAATGCACAGCCCCGGGGAGGTGGTGGTCCCCGGGGCTCGGGGATCCGTAATGGACCCCCAAATTAGAATATTAGTGCCCCGGGAGGTGACGGTCCCCGGGCGTGTGAGGGGGCTCAAACCCCCCCCACCCAGGAGTATTTTTTTTTTTTTTAAAGCCCCGGGGGGTGGCGGTCCCCGGGGCTGGGGGGCCCTTTGAAGGCCCCCCAACAGATTAAAAAAGAAGCCCCGGGGGGTGGCGGTCCCCGGGGCTGCGGGGGGGCTGTGTGCCCCCCGCAAATATTTTGGTAAAGCCCCGGGGGGTGGCGGTCCCCGGGGCAGTGTGGGGGGGATTGGGGCCCCCCCCACACATTTTTTAACTGCCCCCGGGACCTGGCCCACCCGGGGGCTTAAATTAAACGAAGCGCGGGAGTCCTCGCTTCGTTTTTTTTTATTTTCGCGGCCGGATCCACGGATCCAGCGCGCACCTTGCGATTTTTTTTTTTTTTATTGCTATTTTTGGCCCTGGGGGTCCTTGTGGGACCCCCTGAGCAGGCCTAGGGGGTCAGGGTGTTTCTACCCTGCCCCCTTTTTTTGTTTTGCGCCTTAGTTTTTCTCTTTTCTTGTGCCTCGGTTCTACCGAGTCACAAGATGGCTGCCAACACTTCCTGGTTTGGAGTGTTGACAGCCAATTAGAATGCAGCTCGTGGTCGGGAGGGTGCGCGGATCCACCGCGGCCATAGATATCGAAACTTTTATTTTTTAATTTTCTCAGCAACT
The DNA here is from genome assembly GCA_963921515.1 of Calotriton arnoldi. Taxonomy (NCBI): domain Eukaryota; kingdom Metazoa; phylum Chordata; class Amphibia; order Caudata; family Salamandridae; genus Calotriton; species Calotriton arnoldi. The sequence continues at coordinate 106,895 of CAWUFW010009031.1, forward strand.
ACTGAACGGATTTACACCATTTAAAAAAAAGGGCGCTTTCTGAACCAAGCACTACCTTTTTCCCAAATTTGGTGTAATTCCGTTCAGCAGTTCGGGCTGTAGCCGTGGCTAAAATTTCCTATGGGAATTAACATGGAGAAAACATGTTTTGGGACCCCCCTTTTTTCTCGGCCCCCGCTTGCCGAATCACCCCGAAACTTTCAAGATAGGAGCGGACCGGAACGCCCCACTAGTTTTGAAAATTTCGCGAAGATTCGTCCTCCGGCGCCAAAGTTATTGGGAAAAGAATGTTACGAATTTCCTATGGATAATAGGTCCTAACTATATCTACTGGCGACTGCCAGTAGATAATATATATATATATATATATATATATATATATATATATTCACCAAACTCCTTCACCGCGTGTCAGCTTCACCAAACACAAAGAAAGAGCGCGGACCTCACCAATCTTCAATTTGCAGTATTTATTTGTGCTCCCCAAACAATGCTGCTGCCATGACGCGTTTCGTCCCTCTGAGGGACTTGATCACATGACGCACTGATAGCCTAGGCAGTTATTTAAATACCATTTACAATTGTGTCACATGACAACTTTCTTAAAGTGCACAGTGCTCATAAATAAATAAATAAAGATAACGTATCCAAACGGTCAAAATTGATAATACAATACCTGCATAAATGCTTTTTTACACCGATTTGTTTCATAAATACATGTATATATAAATATATATAAATAAATGTAAAATTCAATAAATATATAAATACATAGATATAACATTTAAAATCGGTATTCATACATTTCTGTGTCATGGCTTAAATGCTCCCTGGAAGTGAGTACCATTTATTAGTACCTTCTTCCACCTCATGTATATAATATGTATTGTCATTATCCACGTTTGGTTTATAAAGATAAATAAAACGTGTTTACACCCCTATCGTGTGTATATATATATATATATATATATATATATATATATATATATATATATATTCCTCTCCTCGCCACAATCCTCCGGAAAAAGGAGTGCAGACCTCTTTTAGTGCCGAAATTTTCATTTATTTCACCAGTCCTCTGCCATTACGCGTTTCAGCCGTACAAGCGGCCTTGATCACATGACAACGCTCAGCAGCTTCACCCTCACATTTAAAGTGCCCGTGCTTAATTAAAATCATGGAAATAGAAAACATGCTAAAAAATATATACACTACATGCATAAATGCCTCCTGTTTCATTACAAATCTTTTTAGTTGATTTTGTTGTTGTTTATAATTACTCTTCAACCTCTTAAATAGTTGTCCACATCATAATGAAACATATAACCACATAATTATTTATATTGGTTCAGGCTGAATATCTGCTTAAATGCCTCTTCACACATGTTATAATTTCCATTAAAATGACATCATTTATAAAAATAAAAACATCATCCACATAAAAAATATCTCAATACAAACGTGAAAACAAACCTTCACCTACCCTATGTACTATAAAAGTTTATGTGGCTAACAAATTTCTCTAAAAAAAGCACATATTTCCTTTTTATTCCTTTAAGTTTAAATACTTAAACACTTCACGGTTTCCTCTGCTCCATACATTCTATAATGTTCATATCTTTTTTATATATATTTTTCAAATAAATTTGTATATATTTGTTGATCACAGATAAATCTGTTATTTCAATGTTACCCCATTGTACCAATGATTACATTGTGCGATTGTTTTCTATTTTTTTGGATTATAATTGCTTAAATGCATTTATGCACATCTGTAAATCATTTGATAACATTATCAATATACTTTGGATGGACAGATAAAGTGACTCAGTGCTACAGTACTTAGAGTTGAAATCAATAGTGCTATAAATATTAAATATCTGAAGGAAAAGACATATAAATTCATTATGCATTGGTACAGATTATCATAGTATATTCTTTAAATACAACTTACTATAAAACTTGTAAATTACTCCATGATGTAGGGGAGATATCTGAAAGTGTCGATAAAGCATTGACCTTTAAAATCATGCCATAAAAAACCTTTTGTAAAATTGTAAACAAAACGGTAAAAAGCTTTAAGGCATCACTATAAAACCACCCTAAGTCTAAAACCATTCCTATAAAAATTAGGCTAGTTCTAAAAATTATTAGTGGCTTCAATATAATAATGACTCTTACCCAAGGTTCTTCAGACATAATCTTTAAGAAAAAAGGCGTCTCTTCATTATTGCAATCCGATTGCCTCACCCACTGTTCAATGCCTGACCTATGGGAGACTGACTTCATCAGTTATAAAAACGTGTGCAGATCTTCTGTAATATTGAGCCCGCCTGGAGACTTAGAATCAAACTCTAAAATATAACTCGTCTCCAGGCGTCTCAATTTAGCTTCTCTGTCACCCCCTCTTTTCATAATAGGTATGGCTTCAATGGCATAATAGCGTAAAAATTGTGGATTGCTATTGTGAACAGTTTGAAAATGTCTTGCAACAGGGTAATTTTGATCCTTATTAATAATTGCCCTGATATGTTGAAGAATACGTTTATGGACTGCCAATTTTGTGCTGCCTATATATTTCAATTGACAGTCACATTCCAATACGTATACCATGACGCGTTTCGTCCCTCTGGGGGACTTGATCACATGACGCGCTGATAGCCTAGGCAGTTATTTAAATACCATTTACAATTGTGTCACATGACAACTTTCTTAAAGTGCACAGTGCTCATAAATAAATAAATAAAGATAACGTATCCAAACGGTCAAAATTGATAATACAATACCTGCATAAATGCTTTTTTACACCGATTTGTTTCATAAATACATGTATATATAAATATATATAAATAAATGTAAAATTCAATAAATATATAAATACATAGATATAACATTTAAAATCGGTATTCATACATTTCTGTGTCATGGCTTAAATGCTCCCTGGAAGTGAGTACCATTTATTAGTACCTTCTTCCACCTCATGTATATAATATGTATTGTCATTATCCACGTTTGGTTTATAAAGATAAATAAAACGTGTTTACACCCCTATCGTGTGTATATGTATATATATATATATATATATATATATATATATATATACACATATGTGTGTATATATACATATGTGTGTATATATACACCCCACACTTGATGAATACGCTTTTCAAAGACGCCCTCCAATCGTCATTCAAAATTGGCCAAATGCATAAAACAATGGCCGAAGATTCTATTTGTATCTGCAAAAGCAGCATTCTGGCCTAGCGAACCTCACCGCCTTCAGTTACCTCTGTTTAATCAACACAAACCTCAGGTGGATACATTTACATTTTAAAGGCAGGGAACAATTTCAAATACAGGTCATCCTTTCGCTAGACTGCAAGATCCCAAACCGAGCCCTGATTGTGTTTTTGCAACTAAGTTCAAATAGTGCTATTCAAATGATGTCTGTTACAATCTGTCAGTAATGATTGACTTATACTGAATAATTGAAGATATTGACAACCTTTCCAGTTGGACTTGCAAAGCGCACCCTCCATGTAAACTGGCCAGCCAATAACAGAGGCCCAAGATGCTACACAATTTTGCTCCTAGATAAGTCTGTGATGATCCTTGAGGCGCCCTTCAATCTTGAACCATGTATTCAGGAGGTACTCTTCTGAAGTCCATGTTTCTATCATGTAGCTGAATTCCAGCCTGTTTGCCTGAGCCGTCACATTTCAGAGCCCAAGCAGAGATTTGAAAGTATAACACTGCGCTAAGCACTGCCATTTAGAACATTTCTCTAGGAAAGCAGCACAGCCATTGGTGTGAAGGGGCTAGAGCTTGGCCCTGTTAACATTTAGAGGGGTTGAACAAATAGCCAGACAATATAATAAAGCCAAATTCATAGAGGTGGACCTAGAGTTTAATAAGGTCAAATGTTTAAAAATGACTGCCTTTTCTTTAAGCCAAGTGCTCAACTGATTGTATTGCAGCAACGCTTTTTTTGGGGGGGAGTTTTATACTGCGCAACCTAGACCCGAAGGTATCAGAGCACTGTACATGAGTACCAGTTGCGTTACAGACGGACACATTATTTTTTTTGTTAGGCATGGGGAGATTAAGTGATTTGCCCACAATCACAGGATGTTGAGCCTCCCTGCCGAGACTCAAACCTGGTTCCCCAACTACGAGGTCGGCCACATCCTCTCCCTAAATGCTTAAATTCAAATGCATTTAAAACACACCTTCCCAGGTTTGTGTATTTTTTCCTTCCCATGGCCGCAACCTTGTTTTATTTGGAATTTCACTGCATGCCTGCAAAACCTAGAAGTAATCATCTAGAGCAGCGAATGAATGTTGGAGCCGTATTCTGGTGCATTCTAAGAGCAGTGTCATCTGCATACCTCAGAATGGTAACCCCGTTAGCTAGTAGCTTGGGAGGAAATGCTCTTCCTGTCCACATTGGCGATTTATAAGTTGAACAACAGGGGTGCTAAAACACATCCTATTTCAGTTCCTCAATTTTGTTCCTTGGCGTATACATTTAAGGTATCATGTTGACATTTGGGTGAGAAGAGATAATTTGTAATATTGATGCTACTAGACGAAATCTAGGAGTATGCTCACTGCACCAATATATCAGTGTCTTAGCAATGACATCAAAGTGGCAATCTGGTGAGTGATGTCACTGTAGGCCCTCAAAACCCATGCAGACATCAAACGAATGAACATTCTGGAAGGTCTACTGCCGGTGATTGTTAGAGATGCATGACTGGATAAAGAGAACTGTTTTTCTCTGCACACGATGGCCCCTTTAAAAGGTCACTTTGCTTTTATGATGGGCATTGGACAGTGTGCCAGTTGCAAAGATCAAGGAATGAACTATTTAAAATCTCGTTATTTTATTGTCCACCTCACCCTTTTGCACAACTCTAGTGCTGGGCAATGTTTACATATATATCCGCAGGGTCTGTAAAGCGGGAGTAATTTAGCCTATGGCTCTACTGTATCTGTTTAAGGTCTGCTCGTTCAAAAGTTAAACCATACATTACCTAATAGTGTTTTTGATTTTTTTCCTTTTCCCCTTTGGATTTATCACAATTGGAAACATGAAAACGACGTCATCAGGTTGGATTTCCATTGCTCTATAAATAAAGAAATATTTCCATTTCCAAACATCTGTCTGTTAACTTGTTTCTGGAGCCAGCACCTGGAGGAAGGATCTGTTTGAGTGGACAGCCTAACAAATTGAAGCGTTACCCCGTAAAACATGTTCTGGCAAACAGAGAACTCTGAAAGAATCTGAGGCTATTCTGGTTGAATTGAGCTGTTCTCTGGCATCTTCAATATTAAAAACCAAGCACAATATCTTGGAGGGATTGTGGTAGAGGGCATGAGTATTGGGCAAAGTGACTCATTTCTAGCATTCCGAGAAATATTAAGTAACAAAAAGTCCTTACTAAAGTATTTAATTTTTCCAAAGTGAACAACAACTTTATTGTGATTGAGGACATTGGCAATTCCTCACTTTGGGATATATATAAGCAATTAAGGAGAAGTATTTACATTTGCGTTAAACATTCTCGATTACTCTTGTAAGTTTAATGTGAATCTGTGGGATGCCTCAGAGTGAGCAGAATTGAGCTCTAGTTCTTGCACATTGTCCTCCCTCTTTACAGTGAGAGCTACTTGAGGTTGAGGAATTCCATTCTGGATTCAGCACTGCTTCCCAATGCAGGAGAACATCAGATCAATGTCGCCTTCCCTTTGTGACTCCCTGATTGTGGCAAGCTCTGAGTTCTGCAGGGCAGTGACAGGTTTATCATTGTGTTCATCTTTGACTGGATGGGGAATAAAGTGAAAATAGACAGCAAGGCACCAAGAGGTCCTAAAGGGGCAACACTTCTGCAGGCGTTCACTGTGCTCTGCTTATGAACAGAACGTTTGATTAATTTGTTTAAAAGGTTTGTGGAGGAGCCACACACCTGTCGGGCGGTACCAAAACACTAGGATTTGCATGAGCAAGAGGAAAGATTATTAAAGTCAATGTAACTGCTCCCATTAGAGGCACCTGATACTTGACTAGTGATTACTGGAAACTATATGGAAACTATATTGTGGTTACTGGAAACTATATAGTAGAACGTGTGGCTTTTTACAACTTTTCTGAACTTCAAGTGGTCTGACTCTATTTGGAGGCACAGTGGTAGCAGGCTCCAGAGTGTGCACTCTTGGATGAGGCAAGATCTTTCCCCTATTGCTTTTATTTTGTTTTATGGAGAGACCTTAGGTTCAAGGAAGTTGACCCTATGTGTTTGGTGGTTCATAGGGTAGGATTTCTCTGGTGGGATTGTCTGGTGCTAGTCCATTGAATAATTTGTGGGTTTGGCACATGGCTTTGAAGACATCTTGCTCTTGCCACTGCATGAATCTCATTGCTGCTGCAATTTGGTCAGAGTACTTAATCCACATATTTGTTGTACTGTGAAGTTTTGGTCCATTTGGAGTTTTGGTATAATTGGAATAGTTATAACTTCGTTATATATATGGGGAGAGAATGTGGCCTCACCGCTAGTGCGGTCGACCTCGGAGCTGGGGAACCGGGTTCGAGTCTCGGCAGGGACGCTCAACATTCTGTGATTCTGGGCAAATCACTTAACCTCACCTTTGGGTCTAGTTCACACTTTATAAAACTCCCCTCCCCCCAAAAAAAAAAAAATATATAGTGTTTTTTCCACAGTTCTGCTGTTCTTTTTTGAGTTGTCACTAAGAGGTGTGACTACTACCCAATTTAATTATATTCAATGAACTCACTATTGAAGGATAAGTTGGCCTTTGCCGGAATTCATATTTGTAACCTTCAAATCATATCAGTTGCCAGAGGCTGATGCCTGACTCACTGAGCCATCTTACCAGCTGGCATGTCTTAAATATACCCTATCGCACTGCTGCTCTCAGTGGGACGTTACCACTGCTTGGAATAGGGTGGCACTCTACTTTGGGACAAGTACTGGTGAGTATAGGAGCCACAGTTAGCAGAAGATTCACTTTGTGCCTACTTTGACCTGGATTCAAGAATGAAGTGGGTCTCGAAGGTGACACCTCAATCTTCTGAGGAGGTGAAGGGAAGTGCCCAAGGTCTATGATGTGAGCCTTTGACACCATCCAGTCTCCCTCCTTTAATTTTCAATGTGAAGACACAAGGCCACAATCAAGAATATATGAATGTATGTATGCTTGTATGTATGCCTGCGCTATATTTATAGAAAACCCAGCTGAAGGGAAGAGGGCTCTGTACAGGGTCGAAGGCAGTGAGATAATCAGAAAGTGAATCTAGGAGATGGTTGTGAGTCGGAAGGTGGACTATTTACTGTTTTGCGGTGTAGTATTTTTTAAAGAGGTGTGCCTTCATATCTTTCTTAGGTTGAAAAGGGCAGGACGGTCCAGGCGGAGACAGTATGTGGCTCCAAATTCTGAGTGCATAGATGGAGAAGGCATGTTTCCTAGGTTTTTTTCTTTCTTCCACTCCTTTGTCTCCAGTCTGATGGTCTCCTGAATGTGGGAGTGCCGCAAGCGAATGGTGATGGTGAGCTTGTCAGCCAGGTAGGTAAAGGTGCCGGTTGTGATGGATTTTTAGATGATACAGATGATGCGCTGACCTTGAATGTTTGCTCTTTCTGCCTCCAAGGAGAAATATATTACTGTACTTTGGGAGGACTTTGCAGTGCCAATAACAGTGCTTTGACTCAAACTTTGTCTGTACATTCCATCCATGGGTTCACAGAAGAATCAAATTGTCCCGGGAGGTCGTGAAGATGGGATTAGTGGGTATTCTGAGTAAGGCAAACCTTCCTCTTCAATTACCATCTCATTTAATTAAGGGAGCATCTTCTGCTCTAAGTCAAAAGCACTGAGTAAATAAAACTTCTCCCAGATACCCAAATGGACCAATATTAATATGAAGGTCAGAAATGTCCAATAACCACCGATACGATTGTATGTAGCACTCATTATATGTGTCATAGTAAGTGAAACACATGAAGCAATTTCATATACACCAAGATGTCATTTTATTGTCTTCATATAACTTAACTCTTGAGATTGGATTCATTTTGATATAACCCATGACTATACATCATTTTGCTTTTTTTTATTTCATGTGAAATCTCTGCATCTGTTTTATTTTCCAAGAAGTTGTGAGATCTGCGTTCTGTTGTTTGCACTGACGCAGATGCATCCTGGGAGCTTTTTTTAATATACTGCACTCTATACTTCCCATGTAGAAAATAAATCGAGGGCTCCCGAGATTCATATTATTCAGCATCCAGAGAGTGGGGTGAATTATGACCATCATGAAAATCCATTGCAGCGGGGCCGCTTACCAGTTCAAACGTGTCTGAATTTGCAATAAGGAAAAAAAATGATAATTTTCGGGTCTGTTTTCATCATCTAGATGCATGAGTGGGTTGGGCAGATGCCCTGTATTTCTCTGACAACCATTTTCAAAACTCACTGTACACATTCACAGCGGTGTTGTTCTCTTCTGTTAGCACTGTACCATATCACGGAAGCAATATTGGCTTTATAGCGCCTCATCAGTAACTGTGATTACCCGCCATCTTGGGTCTTCACTCATTGCCTTTGTTTTGTTACTGCCCTAGTTGAACACCATTATTCCTTTTTTTTTAACTTGTGTTCCGTAGCCTGTCACCATAATTGTGCGCTTCTTTGGGAAACTAGGTCTCATCAGAGTAAATTAATTGCAACTGGAAACATATATGGAGGATGGCAGAGCAAATATAAGATTGTTTGTGTAAGTATCTGTTTTCTGAGGAGAGGAAGTAACAAGCATTTCATTGTCCTTTGCCGTGGTGGCTGGGAGGCTGCAGGCTTTGATGAATTCCGGTGCTGCGGTGAATGAAACGTAATGGTCTGGTTATGCCTAACCAACCATTTATCTTACTGCTGTCACATGGCGGCTAGCAAATGTCAGCCACTCACCATAGTTTGGAACAATAGATTTTCAAATAGCCTTTTAAAGAGAACGTGTTGTCTTGCCTCACATTTGCAGAGGTAGGATTTCAGCATGCATAGTGCCCGTTTTCACTATTCCTACCATGAGATGACGTCTGCTCAGCATGGACGACGTGTGTTGGCAGAGAAAGGGGAGCTATCGTTATTGCTGTGAGGCCCTCAGAGACCGTGTCTGTCACGTTTCAGTATAATGAGGAGGCCCTGTGCCCACTGTAGCTGGTCATCCATGTTGTACAAAGGATTCCACTGCACTAACAAGTTTTAGGCTAGAGCGTCCTGGACGTCAGAGCCATTTTGTTCTTCACTTCAGGCGCTGTACTAAAGCAGCAAAGGAAGGGGATGCCAGATGTCTGAGCTTTGCCATGCCATATGCATTTATTGCTGTAGGCACTTCTGATCTGACAGCCCAAATAGTGAATCGGACCATCACACAATTTTTTAGGTAACATCAGTGATAATTTACAATCGGAACAGTAAAGGTCGTCCTGCGTGCTGTGACAAGATGAGTATCAGGCAGCTGCGGCTCTGGAATTCTTACCATGCCTTTATATGGCTACAACTTAAGACGTGAACATTTACAAAATGGCCTGCTTGGGGCATGCAGTGGTGTCCACTGGCTCTTCTACCTGTCTCACACAGAAACCGGGCATCTCAGGTAGGCTCCATTCACGAGGAAGTTTGAAGACTCGTCCTATAAATAGACTGGTCTGTAAGAAACACTGCACCATGGCAGAACTGTACTCAGGGTGCATACCGAGGGGCTACGACTCTGTTCCCTCTTATATCCGGGTGTCCTTTCCCATGCTTCCTTTAAATAAACCAAAACCACCTTGTTCTTCAGCGACATATCCTATATGATCTCTCTTGATGCCCTGCACTTGAGCTAAGTACTAAGCCTGGGCGGAGTTCGCAGAGTTTCACTCCGTGGAAATCCGCGGAGTGCCTGAAAAACTCCACCGCGTTCCACGGAGTTCCTCCAGCGGCGGAGTCTGTTAAGTTGTGCTGCTCGCACTGATTTTTAGAACCGGGAGTTTGCCCTGCACTGTAAAATCAGCACAAATGGCACTATACGTCGCACCAGAGGGCGCTGCTGCTTTCTACCGCTCGAGTAGAAATTCTACTCGAGCAGCAGTTTCCTCAACACGAATAGCAGATTTATCAATGTGAGTGGTCGCGACCTGCCGTGATGAGAAATCTCGCTGGGATGAGTTCTAGCGTGTGATTTTTTTCCCACAAACGCTTGACAACTTACAGTTGGCGAGCCGCTTGAGAGAAAAAACTCTGCTCCGCGTCACTTCGCAGAGTTTTTCAGAACTCCGCACTCCGTGCAGAGTGGCCAAAACTCGGCAAACTCCGCCTGCGGAGTGGAATTCTTCGACCACCCCTACTAAGTACCTCGGTTCATAGGTTTAAGGTCTCTTATCTGCTGCTCTGCTGCTTCAATCTCTGCATATTACTCTCTCTTTAGGACATATCCTTTAATCTACACATATACTTTGAAAATAGAAATGCTGCCCAAGTAATTAATCTGAAGTTAAATTTATGCCAACTTCCTATTTTTCCATTGTTTTCTGTAAAGTACTCTGATGCCCTCTGGGACCTGGTGCTACAAATAAATATAGTTACATTTTAAATAAATACTTCAAAGATGAAGACAAGAACTGCTCGCGAGATCGTTATTCCTCCAATGATCCTGATAAAGGTCTCTGTCTCAATGTTTGTCAGGGTCCAGATTTAGACAGTAGCACTCTCCTTACAGAGGGCCGGGTCCAATCCCAATATAACATAGTTGTCATTGCATTTCACCATCCATCACCTGTGCTACGCAACTAAATCAAACTCGCTTCCTAAAGAATACTGAATAATGACTTCTGTGCCTGTTCGAGCAGATATTTAAAGTGGTTGGTAGTATCATTCTCATAATCCTTGCCCAGATTAAATAGACATTGCACTAGTGCAGTGCAGTTGTGCACTGACATTTGTTCTGACCGCCCAGTTGTAAAATTACACTCTTGAACTCACTGGTTGGTGCAAAGGTCATATTTGGACTGGCCAGTCTGCAAAACTGGCGTGCAATTTGTAACATCACGTAATAGGATACACATAGGTTTGGACTGTCAGACTTACAATTTCTCTACTTCTGATCGTAAGTTAACCATAAATGATCCTTTCTTGACACGGCTCATCTTTTCTCCCTAGTGCTTCATTCTTTTTCGAAACTTATTAAATTCTTTCCCATATAAATGTAATTTGTATACAAGTTATAATCATGCAATTTAAAATTAATATTACTTATTGCATTCTTATAAGAATAGGATTAATGGTATGCATGTTTTATTTTGTTATTTCATAACTAGATATTGGCTGTATCATTACCAACTTGGTTGTAGTTCTGTCAATGAAAGCTTTTTAAACCAATCGTAAATTATTTGTTAAATAGGTGCAGCAAAACTTGCTGTTAACTGGCTTTGAATGGCATCAACCATGTCTCATGTGTGGAACATGGGCTGCTGAGACTTTGGAAACAACCTTGAGAGGGCCATGTATTCTTATCTCCTTTGTATGAGTATTGCTTACTCAAACCTGTTCAACCAGACACCGCAATAAATTAAGGTAAAGGGTGTGTATTCTTCAATCACTACTCTTGCGTCTTCTACATGATTCAGTGCAGTAACCAATGGCGGGATAAGCACACCAGTCTAGTTGTCACACATCACACCGGAACACTCCCAAGCAGGCCGCAGTACACTCCAGAACCCTTCAAACCAAGCACTCCCCGGTGAGGTAGTGTGCTACTCATCCACTAAAGCACTTTGTTCCAGTCGCGGCCGGCATGACTCGTGTGGGGGGGGTGGGGGGGTCGCGCAGGGGCTCATGTGTGTGTGGGGGTTAATTTAGAAGAAAAAAAAAAAACTTACCTTCCCGGGTCGCGCCGTCTCAGCCCCTGGCCGGGTCCCGTGGAAGAGGAAGCAGGCAGCCTCCCTCCCCTCCCCTCCCCTCCGCTAAGCCAATCACAACGTTGCAATGGCAGCGTTGTGATTGGTGGGGACGCTGACCAGCCAGGCGTCTATGAGGAGGCAATTTTCTCCAGGTAGGCTGCATGCAGCCTACATGAAGAAAAGGGAGAGTGCGCATGACTGGTTTGGTCGGCCCCAGACGGCCTACCAAACAGTCAGGACCCGCAGAATTGGGCAAGCCATTCCTCCCCTGCCCTCGAGCAGACCCGCCCACCCCCAACCAAACCCTTCTGCTTTCTCGCAGTGCAAGAAGCAGAAACATAAAATGGTAGTTTTACCATTTTATGTTTCTGCTTCTCGCACTGTGAAAAAGCAGTGGGGCGACGCTCCTCCGCCCTAACGGAGGAGCCACCCCTGCTTTGTTCCCTCGTCAGGGTATAAAGCACTATATAGATGCAACTACAAAACAATATGAATTAGTAAGCTTGTTTACGTAAAGTGTTGGTCTTTGGCCAACATATGTTCTCTATACCAGCATACCATAATTTGACATACATTAGTCTGGATGGATCTCATCTGCATAGTCCGGTATAATCCTGTGGCATGGATTTGGCAGTCCTTGACCTAAATTGGGCCTCCGAGGTGTACTGACCATGTTGCTCTGTCATACTCTTGTGTACTTTGCTCATCACCTTTGAAAAGTGCCTCGTTTTCACTTAAAAGAATTGCCACTTGAATCGAATCATCACATTGCCAAGGTATGGTTCTGCAGGAGGAAATATCCCCCAAATGTTGGCTCCAATGCAGACATTAAAAAGTCTATAAAGGCTGGCAGGTTGTAAAAGTCAACTACGTCTGCATTAACGCCATTAGAAACGAGTCTGTGGCATTTAAAATGTGATATGAAAACAGAACAATCTGTATTTTCACACTATGCTTTATTGCATGTTGTAAAAACACAAAAAAAGTACGTCTGAAAAGGTTCCAAATTTCCTTCTGGCAAATCAGGACACAGGACGCTGGCTCGGCGTGCAGGGTCGGCGTGCTGGGTCCTTGCTCGGCTGCAGGGTCGGCGTGCAGGGCCCTTGCTCGACGTGCAGGGTCCTTGCTGGGCGTGCAGGGTCGGCGTGCAGGGTCGTGCAGGGTTGGCGTGCAGGGCCCTTGCTCGGCGTGCAGGGCCCTTTCTCTGAGGTAGAACCGAGGAGTCCAGCGTGTGCTCTTTCCATTAGCCACTCACTACCTTGGTTTATTATGTTTCCAGTGTGCGCATCAGCCAGAAATAATGTGCAAAGGATCCCAACCAAAGCAAACATAATGCAAACCTGAAAATGAAATGTATCCCAGAGCTAAGTTCTCCATTGCTGTTTTTCTAGCTCCGGAATGCGCCGTTTTGACTTGTTCTTTTTATATTTTGAAAACTCACCCACAGTCGGGACCTGTCACAACACTCGGCATGGGGCACGTATCAATTATTACATGTGGTGATTAAATGTAGCCCCCGGCATGGATTTTCGATGCTGGTGCTGTAAGGAATAACAGCTCTCCACAGTCCCTGGTAATGCCCCATAATTCTTGTCAATCTGCGGCGCGCGCGTGCTGCTGCGCCATTGTGGCCTTCGACGCTTGGTAATTACCTCAACCTTAGAAATCGTTGGCTCTGGAAGTGTGGGGGGCGGGGTGGGAGGGGGCAGAGTGAGTGTATTGTTCAGAGAGGTGGTTTATGGGGGTTGCAGATGTACCTTCTGCATTGCACTGTGCCCAAAGGGCTAGGGTTCAACGCTGGCACAACGATCTCACATCACAAGGTTTCATCTTCTAAACGTTGTCTATGCCTCCCTCATTGTTTTGTTTGCAGATTCCTACATCCAATACCTTTTTACACATATATATATATATATATACATATATATATACATATATATATCTATAGCGTAAAATATAAAGGTGAATTGTTTACAAACTGGCCTTAAATCAAATGTACAACTGTGAAGAGGTAGATTGCCTTTTACAATATGTATTTTAACATGTTCAAAGATGGCGCCCACTGGGGTAGTGCAATAATCTCCTGATTACAAAACAGAAAAAAGAAAAGAAAAAAAAATGTTGTCCTTCGCTTATGTCAATGTTTACAATGACTATTTTAATGAAAAAAAATGGCGCGCCTACATTGTGAACAAGGTGGCGTCAAGCCGCCGAAACGCGTAGATGTTGTCGTTTTAAAATAAATAAATCCGAGTGATTATTACCTCATGGAGTGCTGGATGATCTTTGCTGTAAGCGGTGATCTTATGTGAGAGATATATCTCTCTCTATATATATATATATATGCCTCTCCCGCCGCCGCACGCCTCTCCTCTGTCTGCTAGCGGTACCGGAAGCACTCAGGCTTCTGGACTCTCCCAGCCAATCACGGCGTTGCCTGAGCAGCATCGTGATTGGTCTGGGCAGCCTGTTTGGCCGCTCAGGCAGTGCCTGGGGAGGGTGGGCATGATCTCCACGGGGCTGTGCAACACAGCCCAATGGAGAACATGCCAAGTGCGCATGACGGTTTGGCTGGCCCTAGAGGGCCGGTCAAGCTGTCATGCGCACAAAGGGAGGGAGTGCAAACCACTCCTGCTCCCTCTGCAGCGAGCCAGCCCCGCCTGACCTGGAGCAAAGAAAATTAAAATGATAATAACTTCTTGTTATTATCATTTTATTTTTATTTTGCACTGCTCAAGGAGCAGTGGGGCAATGCTCCTCCGCCTTAGCGGAGGAGCTGCCACTGATATATATATATATATATATGTATGTGTGTGTGTGTGTATAAATATATATATATATATTCTTCGCAATGCCTGCGCCTCTGCTAAACAAACAGGCACTGACACTTCGCTGGATCCAGTTTACCAAAGTTTATTAGCGTGACAACACCATAACGCGTTTTGGACGGATAAACGGCCTTTTTCACACAAGTAGACACCATCCTTTGCAATTCTTAAATAGTGTGACGTGCTAAGCAGGAGATCTCGAACAACATAGAAAAGATACTACATGGTGCTTTTGCCATAAATAAACATTGAAAATAATCATAAATGACTGATTGAATCAACAAAAGTTTTAGCAATTCATAATTTGTAGAGAACATGATCTTATATTTACATTAATATGTATTTCAAAAAGGCGCTGCCTATATGGTCACAGGATAAATCCATTTAGGTAAATGCATGCAAAATTCATCACTCCAGATTGCACATAAATGGTAAATTACAAAGAAAATGGAAAGGAAATTCAGTATGCTTCTAGATGGGTGTGTTTTTAACACAGTGAGTGACTCAATCTCATCACCTGTGTCAATATAACAAGTTTAGTCATTTTCCATGTCACTAAGGTATGTCTGACTCAGTAAGATACCCTAGTGGATATTATATTGCAGTTGTTTCAACAACTATCCAGCCCTTAGATATGTCTAAGTATTTGTGTGTGTGTATATATATATATATATAAACTTTTTTATAGCAACACTATATTTAGGCATAGTTTATATTTATATTATATATCATAGTTGACATCTGGCATAAAACATATTAGGAGGCACATTTGCCCTAGGCGTAATTGGCATATTTCCCCTCCACACCCACAGAAATTCAGCGCAAATTTGCAAAATTACGTGAAATTACACAAAGGTGCATAACCTGTTTAGGCCCAGTGTCTGGTTAAAGATTTTTAGGTGAATGCATGCCTTTGTATAGAAAAGGTACTCGAGATATCGCAGAAGATGATTGCGAGCAGAAAATGACTCTCAGTGAGACATTTTTTGTTCGGATCAATTTCTAGCAAGAAAAAAGTGCAAACTTTAGCATGATGTGAATGAGTGAATATTTCAAGTCGCATAACAAGTTGGTAATATTTTGGGATTATGCCCCCTCTAGTGAAAAGTACACACTAGCCTCATTGTTCCACGTTTAGAGATAACCGGGAGAGTGAAAAGGATGCTGCATGCACTGAAAGAAGTTTTTCTGTGCTATTACTGCATCAACATGTACCACTTCTCTGCAGGGCAAATCCATACCTGTCAGTCCCAACAAAACTACTGGGGCTGACCCAGGTGTGCACTTTTAAATCCATAAACATACAGAGTGTGGATGTGCAATTACATACTGATTGTGGGTTCCCAATTATTCCATCTTTTTCTGCAATACGTTCACATGCACGTTTAGGTGGGAAAAGCTGTTGGGAGTTTTGGTGATTTTCTGTTTTAATTTTGAGAATGTTCCCAAAAATCCCAGTGCCATTTCTGACTCCTTCCCCAGGTAGCATCTCTTATCCTTACTTGCGACAGTTGAGAGAGGTTTTTTGGGATTCCCTATTTTTGTGAATCAGAGTCTGTCAATTGCACCTACAAATGGCAACCTTTGGCCACCTAAGTAATACCTTGGTGCACAAAAGATTTTGTGAACCAACTACGTGTCTTTGCTTTGCCATTATAGGCCTCATTATGAGAGCCCTGGATTTAGGTGCAGGGATACTGGCGAGGGAGGACATTTTTCAGAATTTCTTGTATCCGAGTCAAGTGTCTCTTGTTTTTCATTTGTAGGAAAAAAATAGCCAAGTCTCCTCAATTTGAGAGGTAGCCAGCCAATAAATACCCTGCTAAAAGAACCATTCCCACACGTACGTAGTATTTTGCCTTTTTGAAGGCCTTTGGACACAAAAATTATGAATCAAGGTAAAACGCATATAACTTTGACTCTGTAATTGGCACAAAACTTGATTCTACACTAGGCCTTGGCGTGAAATTAAGCAGAGATTTTTCCTCGCTCGCACTCGCCAACGTTAAGTTGGCGAGTGTGAGCAAGGAAATCTTACTCCAGACCACCTCCTGGTGAGATTTCTCAACATGGGCAGATGGCTGCTACAGCTCGCGTTGGGAAACCTTCCGATCGCGTTGAGGACGCAGCCACTCAAGTAGAACATCTACTCGACCGGCAGAAAGAAGCAGCGCCCTCTTGCGCAGCTCATGGTGCCATTCGCGCTGATTTTCAAGCGTGGGACAAACACCCGGAGTGAAAAATCAGCGTGAACGGCGCAACCTTACGCACTCCACCGCTTGGGGAACTCTGCATAGCGCAGCAGAGTTTTGTGGTCGGAACTCCACAAACTCCGACCAGGCCTATTGTACACATGAAAAGACAATTTCAGCCAATGGAGTGTTACTATTATTTTCTATAGCTTAACTCACTCAAATTTCCACATTGCCTCCTGCTGTTCAGAAATAGAAATACATTTGGAACAGGTATCGAAAAGAGGAATGATTAGTAGATTGTGAAAACAGGAGGCAGAGGATGGATCCGAGAAGATGCCACTAAGGGGACCGGAGTTGTTACTGTGATGATGGTTTCAACTAGGCTGTGCCCTGATTCAGGCAAATGACCTTCCAAGCTGAACTCTGCTGCATCAGAGAAAGGAGTTTTGATTCTCGACTTTTGTTGGGATTTTCCCTACGTGGAAGTTGCGTAACAATAAGGGAGAGATGGGAGTCCAGGGGCCAAGAGATCAGAGCAGAGCAATGCCTATGAGAAACATCACTGCATGAAACATTAGGGAAAATCTGATACTTACATCTCCATACCCAGAAGATGCTGAAACAACTCACGATGCTACATACAATGCAGCCTTTCTAGTTTACATATGGAACGTCCCAGAAAGAGATCCTTATGGCCTCTGACCCAGGGGCATTGCAAATTAGCTTGGACTCTTATAATAGATATGTTCTTGAACTGTCTTCCACGTTATACCCTTATTTCCGTGGCCTCGAAATTGCTCAGCCAAAAACTGCACATCTGCTAATTTTCTGGCTTTCAGAATATGCTGCCTGCAAATGGGCATTTCAAGGGTATTCATCCCTTTGGGAACTGTGCACCGTGATATTCCGGTTCAGTGTATTTGGCGGTATTATAAATTTCCAGTCCAAGCGCTCGATTAATGAATTTGTGGGATTGCAGTTGACCTTCTGCCTTTATTCGGAAATTTACTGTAAGGACAGGCAAGCTTGCTGTTCTGAGACCCATGCTGTGCAGAAGAGAGGACAAACTGGTTGGTGCGTGAGAATTGATACAGACACCAAAATTAATCCACAACCTATTCTTTGTCACTGGAATGCCTCAATACATGCATGAATGAATCATTTAGCCTTAGTATGTGTCTGCATGACAGTCTTTCTCCTTCCAAAAAGCATCATCACTGAAAAGTGCATGAGTTAAAATAGCTACTCTCTCAAAGCAAACGGTGCTGTAAAAATTATGCAAAATAATGCTGGGGGGTTTCTTGGTAAGATGGAGAACATTCAGAATAAAACAAATCAGCATCTAATCGGCAACACTCTACATTACTTGTTGAAATCACAGTTTTCTCGCTAAATCTAAAGGATATGGGGGCATATTAGCAAGACCGGCGATAAAATTATCGCCGTTTTAGCGGCAGGAAACTGCCGCTAAAACGGCGATAATGGGCTTGCTAATATGCGTTATAAATTCCAATAGAAGCCCAGGTTAGATGTGCAGGACATCTAACCTGGGCTTCTATTGGAATTCCATAACGCATATTAGCAAGCCCATTATCGCCGTTTTAGCGGCAGTTTCCTGCCACTAAAACGGCGATAATTTTATCGCCGGTCTTGCTAATATGCCCCATGGTTCATTAAAATACTATTCGTACCAAGCTAGAAAGTGACCTAAGCGACCACCATACCAGGAAAAATATTCTTAGCAAATGCTGGTGATGTACCATGGATGCCTAGCATTAGCCTAACATTAGTATTCATGAAGTGGTGTTTGCTTAAGTCACTTTCTTGTTTGGCAATTACAGTGTTTAATTAATCCATCTAACTTAAACCTAGACACAGAATGTGCGGGTTGGCAACTTAGAGTGAGTGACGTTGGTGGATCATTGATGCGTTTATCACGACCACTTTCAGTCCATAATGAAACTATCAAAAGTTCATATTTTTGACCGAAAATAGGTGTGGTTGATTAGCTATCACAGTTTGTGTTGCTGTCTGGCTAAAATATGAAAAATATGATAGCCAGTTATTGCAATGTATACACTAATTTCAATGGCTGGAAGAAAACATGAACCTACTTTTTCTCCCCTTCATGATCACATCATGTTCCTTGTACGGTGTTACTACAGCAGTGCTGGGAAAAAAACAGGTGGACCATTGGTAACTCTAATAATACTGGATTTATTGACCTTGGAAAGATGAAACGCCGAGTTTACCATGCTGGCAATCAAACTTGTAACTTTTAGGTCATATCTTGTGGCAGTAGTAAGCGCTACAATTACTAAGCTGTTTCCCGGAGACCATTAAAGTCCTCCTGTCTCCATTGGATGCCTTCTATTTGGCCCAATGGTAAACATTATCTATAGATGTGCTCAATGTTCACTATGAGGTCAGATCAAAGTTAAATATTCAGGACATCCAGATGAGATCACCCAGATGAGATCACGTTACTTGCAACAAGGACTTTGAGGCCCAAGCTCCTGTTTCCATAGTCACAGGTGGTCAGGCTGAAATTGCAATTTGTGGATATGTCACTAGTATTAAAAAAAATCTCTAGCTGTAGACTGGCTAGTGCCCTGGAAGAAAGTTTTTTTTTTATCTGTTGGAGATTAGAGCTCCTTTTCCTATATCTATATATCTATCTATATATCTATATCTATATATATATTTGTTTGATGATTCTCATGTAGTTTCGCCCATTTTTATCTAGGATAGCGGTCAATGTCGTTTTAAACGGAAAGAAGAAATGACAGGCACATCACTTCGCCTTCAAAAAAAGTTGTTGGCAATATTACCAAATGGATATGGATGGAGGGTGGTAGCTGGACTTATTGGTTTTGATGATGCATTTACACATCCGCTTAGAAAGAGCTTTCCCTTCAAGGAGAAATCAAGCGAGGCGGAATTATTCCAGCAAAGTGCCCTGTTTTTGTTTTATTTCATCATTAGTTCTAGTCTTCTGCTTTCGGACTCAACTTGAAGTCCGTCGCGGAACGACAGCGCCTTTTCTACCTCATAGTCCCTAGGGCTGCAATTACATTTTCAATATGGCTGTCATGAGGAGTTCAGCCAGCAGCCCAGTATGGCAGCTGTCAGCTTGAGTCAATTGTGCTCTTATTCGCGTGTCACTATGCTTGAGCAGTCAAATATCTCATCAGCCGTGTTTGGGGTTCTAATTTGGCACCAGGGGAGAGGAAAGCAATATATAAAGAAGCATGTTTTATTAAAGACCATCTCTCGCACTATCTTTCATAAACACATATTACTCTATGCTGCTCCCTCCTGTCTGTATATGGCATGGTATTCGCAGGTATGTATTTCGTTAAAGATCACATAAAGGAAACATTTAGTCACTACACCAGGAACTTGAACATATATTAAACATACATGGCAGCGTGCTGTGCTTGTTTTGAACTGGTACTTTTACATCCCATGTTACAAATGGTGTTATTTGCAATGCATCATGTCTTTGGTGGGAGGCTTGGGGGGAAAGGGTAACTGTTGTCAGAGCTGTTTTAAGGCATGAGCAAAGTGGGCAATTGCCCAAGCCCCACACCTTCCAAAGGGACCCCTGGGAAAGTGAACTCTCTCTCACCTCTGTCTATTTCTATATGTCAACCTCTCTCCTCTGTCTCTCTATGCCCAATGCCATCTGAAGGATTTTGGAGCACCTGGCAAGGCATAGTTCCATTGTTTTTAATTTACCCCTATTTTTGAACGTTTGTTTGGCATCATGCAGGCTTGAATTAGCCGAAAATGAGTAAGCAAAGTCAATGTTGTTAAGTTGTTCCAAACAGGGGTCCCAGAAATCTGTCTTGCCCAGGGCCCCAAAAATCCTTAAGACGACATCGACTGTTGTATTATGTCAGGAATGAGAATTGAATTTTGCAGCCATGTGGGCAGTACGTGATGAAGAAGAGAGCCAGCATGGAGAGTGAGCTCAGAAAGTGGATGGACCCTCTTACCACTAGCCGTGGTCACACAATTAGTACCACCCGTGAGACGACTGCCCACAAAACGAGTAATTGCCAGCACCAGTTCTCTACCTTCACTGTGTGACTCCGTAACGTCAGAGGCCCACAGAGAGCTGCATCATGATGGCATACATATTTGGGCACTTTTGAGTGGTTCCCAAGGAGAGTATCCCTGGTGTGGCAGGCAATGGGTTTATATTTTGTGCCCACCACAGTCATAAAAATGTATCGTTTACTGAGATACCTTCCCCCCCATATCCCCCAGTGTCCGGATTACTCTTGGCTTCAGCTTAAGGGTTGCATTCAGGATCCCTGGAGATATATAAACACATAGAATCTGGGGGCAGATAAGGACATCTAGGTATGACTGTTTTGTCCAATATGATTCCTTGTCAAAAATCACCCCTGCAAAAGGAATGTTGTCTTAAGGTGGCAAATCAAGGGATTCATGAAACGGGTGAAAGAAAATAATGAATATTGTACTTTTGCACTGAACTGTAAGTTCTCACTGGAGCACTTACTCCGAGATTGCCTTTGATTTTAAAAACTGAGATGTATGTATCTGTGCCCGTTGTTTTAAATTGATGGTATTAACTCCTGTGTGCTGGCCTCGGGTCTTCTTGGACACATGCATGATTTGGATGTTACCATTGCATTGAGTAATTTTACATGCAAATAAGTCAAAATGGCCATGTTTTGCTATTTTAAAATCTTTTGTACTCACCTATTATAAGTATGAGTTTTTTTTAGGGCTCAGCACATAAAACCAATCCAATAAGTGTATGAATAAGTGACAATTCATTTGTGATCTGCCAATAACTATCCTCTGTGGAGGTTCATCATTCACAATATACTTCTGCATTCCTGCTTTCTGTACCTGAGCTTCCACTCCCAGGTCTTCCTCTAAGCTTTTTTTTCCTTTTAGCACTAAAATGCACTTGTTTTATTCTGTCCGCATTTCCTTTATGTAAAAGCTTTCCTTGGCCGGGGTCACCCTTTCATAATATATGATAGATTTGTAAATGTCAGTTTGAGAGGGGGTAGGGAGAGGGGGCAACATCGACCAGGATGTGAGTGGATTAATATGCAAAGGTCACTTTCTCGGGGGTGGACCTGCATTTGAAATGTACTGACTTGTATTTTCAGTAAAATAAAAAAAATCTGACACAGATAGATCACTTTGCATGGAGGCAGCACTAGACTGACAGGCAGATAACTTGTGGACAATCAACAGAAAGGCACAGGAGTAGACAAAAAGTCAGATAGCTGGGTGGATCATTCCAGCACAAAGGCTGAGAAGCGCAGACAAGTACTTAGAAAGGCAGACTTCATCGTCTAATATTTAATCTAAGTGCAAAGGGTTTAAGGTGGAAAGTTCTAACAGGGCGTTCTTCAGCAAGGTACAAATGTGTCATTATTGGATGAAAAGAGGAGATCGACAGAACTTCACAGTGGGAGGAAGCATCTTTGTATTGTCCCCGAGCTTGAGAGACCTATTTGCTAAGACATATTTATTGGAACACTGCATCAAATCACTTGTGAGCTTAGAATACTGATACCTTATGCGAAATAGAGAGGAGGTAGCCCTCCACAACTATTGTGGGTGGAAAGCATTTAAAAATAAGTTTTGCTGGTGGGCCCTTCAATTTCTTTAAAATGTGCTTCTTTCTCATATAATGCCCAGTTTTGCATGAGTCTTGGTCTGCTGTGCAGGATTACATCCTTCCAGGACATTCTAGTGCCTTCTGAAAAAATAGAACAAGTATTTGCAAAGCCAATGGGTTTCGCCTTCAGTTACTCTATTGGCTATGCCAATAATTTTTGCCAATGCTGTTCAGCATTAAAAAAAAGATGTTTTTCCTTAATGCCATGAAGCATCAGCAAAAAAAGAAAAAAGGGTCATTAACGTGGGTGCGTCCATGCATCATCACACATGTACACATACGCATCATGAGAATATGTTGCTCCAGCATGTGGCGTTCATGTGTCACCATGCATGAATGCAGATATGGCATGATACAGCCACCATTTTGTTTTGCTTTCATTAGTTACCATTTCAAGATAGATGATCCAAATCTTGCAGAGGTAAATAAGGAAAAAGTTAAATATATGTGAAAGCACCTACATAAAAAGTACTGGCCTGGCAGCAAATTACTACTGCCTGGCCATCCAAAAATTGTTTTAAAAAAACAAGGGAGCTGATGGTGGAAACATGGGCAGGAGCAGCGGGAAGCTGTGGCAGGCGCATCATTGAGGAGCTGAGGAAGGGGCAATGTAAAAAAAAAATCTGGCTGGGGTGGAGAAAGCAACAGTGAGATGGTGTTGAAAGGGGGACAACATGGTGCACGTGGTGGGGGTGGGAGTAGTATACTAGGGAGAGGGCAGTAAAATGCATGTGCTGTCATTAAGTACTGCAAGCGAAGAAAACAAGTATTTGCAATTCAATAGGTCTCGCATTTGTGAGAGTTTAAGCTATTGGCATTGTAAATGACAATGCTTTTTATTTATCTGTTTTGCTAATTAACACATAAACAAGCATTGGCATAGCCAATAGGTCTCGCCTTTGGGACCTTATAAGTATTTAGTTATGCAGCACAATATCCTTGGTGCAACAACATCAACTGTTGCATGGCTAAACACTTATAAGGTCCTAAAGGCGAGACCTATTGGCTATGCCAATGCTTGTTTAATTTTGATGTTGGTGATTCTTATATGGGGAGCTGCATAATGCGAAACGGTGACATTATAGGGTTGTAGATGTACTGGGTGCTAAAGGGAGACACAGGGGCGTCATCGGGTTGGGCAACTGGAGGTTTTGCCATATTAATGTACATTTAAATGCACTAGGTGTCTGGTTGAAATGCATGCTTGGAGTGTGTATTTGTGCCTGAACATGGGAGCAGTGAAAGTCATATGCATTCTTTATTTGTCATTGGTCAGTGAGGCTGGTCATAGACGTCAAACAAGGCACATTTTCTTTACTGGTATATATGTTAATGTTTATAATATGACGTCTCTGTTACTGTCTCTGTGTTAGCTTGCATGAAAGGCAATATGGCTGAATGGGACCAAGCATCATGGGGATACTTATCAATGACCAATGCACTCTCCTAATGGTGCCAATTAGCTCATTTGAAAAGGGGATAGGAACAACCATAAAGGATATTCAAACAGTCTTTCTCTCGGGGACACCGAGAACAAGCCACAATAAAACGTACTTTTTTTAGTATCAAAAACAACCGATCCATGTTGCATGTGTACATCAATTTTAGGCACTTTGCTCACAACCCAAGGTACCTAATAGAACTACAATAGTATCTTTTAAAATGTGCTCATGAGAACATTGTGCTCGAGCTGTAGTGGGCATAGATTCTGATTTTAACAGTGGTCTGTATGGAAGAGGTCTGTATGATATATTGGGTAATGATGCGTATCCTGGGTTCGAGACACAGTACAACACTGTGGCCCCCATTATGAGTTGAGCAGAGCCGTGCACCCTATAGAATTCCACTCCACTCAATCATGAGTGGGCTTTTGTTCTCGCACCCAGATTTACCTGGTGCAGGAACAACAGATCTGATGTTGCAGGCTGAATAAACCAGCCAACCGCTTCGGGTGCGGGCCACAGTCAGGGGCGTACCTTGGTCAGAAAGATTTGGGGGGGGGAGGGGGGTGAGTTTCAGATTTTCCAACAATATCACTAGCATTTAATGTCTAAATACCATATAACACAACATACGATTATCGTAATAAGGATAAAAAAACTGTGTACTTGGCATCCTTTAATGTTTTAACCCAACCGTGGGTTTCACGCTGTGCCCAGGGGGACGTCCCCTAACCAGGAGACGCCACTTGTTGTAAATACCATATACAACAAGCAGGGCATATGAGAGGGGTAAAGGGGCACTGGAAAGGGAGCCGAATGTGAATTGGAAAGGGTATTAAGTGAGAGAAAACACAATATTTTGTGAAAAAAACTGCATTTTTTAAGACTTTTAAAGCAGAGAGGGAGAGTGTCTGTGTGAGTTTTTGTCTGTGTTTATGTAAAAATTCCTTGTGAAATCCGACAGGCACCTCACCATAGACAACTTAAAGCACCTGTACCCAACTATTTACTAGAAAATACATTTATTAGGGGGATGTAACACCCCAAACACTCCCTCCTGAAACTACGCCCCTGGCCTCATTGCCCCCAAACCTCTTTCCTTGCCGGGCCTTCATTAGCAGGTGGTAATTGTGAACGATAATTTCCATAGAAAAATGAATGCTGTGGAAATTCTGCCTGGTAAAATAAAATCTGTACAGTTATTCCTCAGTCCATGAAGATAAGCTTGTAATTGCATGGTACTAGCGAGGTGGTAGCGCACGCTACTGGTTTTAACTCGTGTATTTACCACCCCTCCAGTACCGGACAGTACAGTGTAAGCAGGTAACTTGTCTTCTTAGGTAGGCATATTTTATCTTCTCCTTAGTTAATACCAGAACGAAATACAGTCAAAAAGAAAAAAAGAAGGGATGGATGCATGGTCCGCTCATGAGTGAATGAATGAGAACGAAGAGGCTTCCCATTATTGCGTAACTCACATTTTGCATGCTGAATGTGTCACACCACTCAAGGGGACTTTGTAGTACACTTAGCAAAAGTAAAAGGTGCATGGATGTAGCCTTATGGCTAGATCGGTCGACCTCGAAGCTGGGGAACCGGGTTCCAGTCTCGGCAGGGACGCTCAACATCCTGTGATTCTGGGCAAATCACTTAATCTCCCTGCGCCTAACAAAATGAATGTGTCTGTCTGTAATGCTACTGGTGCTCGTATAAAGCACTCCGATACCTGATATCTTCGGGTGGAGTTTGCGCTATATAAAACTCTATATTAAAAAAAAATCAGAACGCCATCAACTGTGCTTGCATAATATACCGCAGGTTTTTAACACTAGACTCTGATCACCATAAAAAATACAGCTCCAGGCCTCTTTATCCAAGGCCGGGCCAATGCTGACTGTCAAAACGCACGCCAATAAACCCATCACTTCCGAGAGTCTTTTGAAGTCCTTGTGTACTTTCCAGGCTGACTTAGCTTCTTATGCGGAAATCAGGATTTTGTACTGAATATACTGTGGCACAATGGCTGTCATGTGCTATTACGGCGTGCGTGCACACGCAAGCAGCGCCGTAGCTTTGAAGTTCCCTAATATGGCGGCCCACCTAAGAGTGGATGTTTTGTACTTTACGAAATCAAGGTTACCAAAGGTCCATGAAATATTATCCACTCCCTTGAAGCCGTAATAGAACCCAGAAATGCGTTGTGATTCTAATCGACTCGCACACACACACTCACAAGCACGTTTTCATTTTCGGAAGCGCCGAAAAGCATAAATGCTCATGCCTTAAGATCTCCCACGCGTAATTTACAACAATGTCTCAACCGGATTCAATAAGGAAGGCAAATGCATATGTATGTACACAACATTACAAAGCAGACGCAAAAAAGAGAGGGAGACTCCCGATCTTCTTTCAAAAGTGCTCATGGCATCATATATTTAAAATCTCAATTCATACAAAACAGTTATAACAGCACTGTAAGCAAAAATTGCGAAGGCAACCCAAGAGGACTTAGTGCACGTTGTGCTCGTGATGCAATGAGTGACGGCGCAAGTGACAAGTGAAAAACACAGCGGAAGACGCAAGGTGACAAGGTGAAGAAAAATTAGGTACAAGAATCAATGGTTCAATCGATATTGATCATCTTAGTAATTTACACATGATATATAATTTTGTGAACCAGAGCTGAATGTGCGCCATAAGTTGCGCTGTAAGATCGGTCGACGGCGTTTCGATCCTATTTAGTCAGGATCATCTTCAGGACCGGGTTGCCAAAAATTTTTGGGGTGCTGTAAAAAGGAGAAAACAATAGTTGACGGAAGGAACAGGGAAAAGAGAAATAGTGCATGGACAGGGATGGCGGAGGGGTCGTTGGAACAAGGCCTACCTGGAAGGTGACCAGGGCAGACTAACTCGTAAGTAGTCAAGTTAATTGAGGGACCCGTGTGGAAGGCGGTCCCGTGTACACAATGTATCCGGGGTCAATCAGGGCAGAGTCCCACCCTATGGAAAAGCCGAAGAATCAGAAAGGGAAAACAAGGAACAACCAAACTTGACTAATTGTGTGCCTGAAGGAAAGAGAGAAAACTCACATGCTAATCTCCGCAATACAGCTGGAGAATGTAGGCAGCAAGGTCGGGTACCCGATCCAATGCGGTGGGCCCGGAGTGGGTACCTGAGTGTAAGGAAGGACACAAGATCGTGTTAATGGGCTCCTAGTGTGTCGGCTAGTTGGCCGAGGTCACGATCAATGGTAATGGGCTTACCTTGGGGAAAAAAAGTTCAGGCTCGCAGGATCGGGAGCCCGAAACCAAAAACTGGTCCCGGAGAGGGTACCTAAAAATAAGGGAATACATGCATTAGAGCTAAGGGACTAAGGAAATTAACAGCGGAGACGGCAATCATCCAGATCAGAGAGAACGTGAGCTTACCTAGAGGGAGGGAGAATCAAAGCCGTGAGTGAAACACGGAGCCGCAGAGACGCTGTGATTAGGTCCTGGCCGCCACGCTCGTGTGCGGTCTCGTCCGGTCAATCCGTTAGCAATGAAAGCTGGTAGAGGTGAAACTACAGAGTTAAGGGGGAAGGGCCTGTAAGAATCACATGACCGGAAATCAGTCAAGTGACGGGACAGTCGGTGGGACGAGGTTAGTGACGTTCGAACGTACGATGACGCGCGCTAAACAAAAGGAGGGGGAACAAGTGAGGAGGGACAGGGTAAAGAAAAGAAAGACAGACCGGGCAACTGTTCAGTTGGACTTGAACAAACGAATGAAGGGTAAAAAATACAACATGTGCAGACATAAGACAAACAAAATAACAAAGACTAAAACATTCGTCATTTTCATGACAGTAAGTCTACAAACTAATACAATAATAGGTAAAAACATTTGGCAATTGAAGAACAATTAATTTAACAAGTTGCTACAAAAACATACCATAGTTGTGTATGATAATGATAATTATGTACGAGGCAACCCAAGTCTGTATATCAGAGATATAGAAAATGAATATGGCGCAAAAGGTAGGACTCTGGATGCAATGAACAGCAATGTTATAGAAGATGTGGTGAAATAAGATACCAGGCGGTCAATACTGGCATCTGAAGGGGGTGAAGGAAGGGGAGAAAAGGGGGGAGGGGGGGGAGGGGGGGAGGGAAAAAGACCGAAATAGAAGGGTACAGAAACAAACCACAGCCTAGAGAAGTTGATGGTCAAGTAGAAATAGAGGACCAAACAACAGGATTAAAAGACAGGATAGCACTGGTACTATACTGAGTCCCACATAGAATTCTAGGGGACATCACTAGTAGACCAGGTAGGCAGGTGGACAAGGAGGGCCGTACAAAAGGTTTAAGATTCAGAGTTATATTTGTACTGTACTATTCCATTCATCAATGGTGTTAAGTCCCTGTTCTACTGAATTACAGCGCGTGATCCATTTACATTCGCTTCTGTTCAGTAGGGTCTGGAGGTTACCACCCCTGATGGGTAGTGAAGGTTGATCAATCACTTGCCAATAGATTTCTGATTCACTATGATTTTTTTCAATATAGTGTGACACCAGTGGGGCAGTCAGTACTTTGCAGTGAATTCTGCTTTTATGTTGTATTAATCTCTGTTTGACCATTTGGGTGGTTTGGCCAATGTAAATGAGGTCACAGGGACACCGAATTGCATAGATCACATTTTGAGATCTACAGTTGGTCAAGGTCTTGAGAAGATAGGTTTTGTTGTTAACCTTGAAGTCTTTAGTATTTGATGTGAGGTCACACACGATGCAGGATTGGCATTTGTAATGTCCGATTAGAGATGGTAGACCCCATGCGGCAGTAATCGAGCTCTGTTGCACTGGTTTGGTCGGCCAAGTAATGGCATGAACAAGATGATTGGCCAGATTGTCACCTCGTTGGTAGGAGAAAAGAGGAGGGTCTTGGAACATCTTTTGGGTTCTTAAAATAGACCAGTTTCGTGTAATGATTTTTTTAACTTGGTTGCTACTCGGGCTGAATTTAGTCACAAAGGGAATTCGAGTATTAATTTTCTTTGGCTGAGGTGTGAGAAGATCTTCTCGGTGGCAGTACCAAGCCCTTTTACGAGCACGTTTTACCAAACGGGCTGGGTAGCCTCTGGAAATAAGTTTGTCACGGAGAATGTCTGATTCTCTGAAATAGTCTTTCCGCCATTTACAATTTCTGCGAATACGCAAAAATTGACCGTAAGGTAAACCATCCCTAAGGCCACGCGGGTGGTAGCTAGAGTAGTGTAATAGCGTATTGCGTTCCGTAGGTTTCCGGAATAAGACGGTTCCAATTTTTCCGTCTTCCGCGTGGATGGTAACATCTAAAAAGTGTAGATCATTGGGTCTGCAATCCATGGTAAATTTGAGGTGTGGTTGAGAATGATTCAACCAATCAACAAAGGAATTCAAAGAGTCAGATTGGCCGCTCCACAGCAGAAGAATATCGTCTATGTAGCGTCGCCAGAGACAAATCTGTGTATGAAATGGATTGGTGGGGGTAAGTATATGTGTCATTTCCAGATTGTACACAAAAAGAATAGCAAAATTAGGGGCAAAACAAGCGCCCATGGAAACCCCTTTAGTTTGTAAATAAAATGAGTCCCTATAAAGAAAATAATTATTTTCTAGGGCGATATGCAGAAGATCCATGATAAAGGTAGTAGGGATCAAGGTGGGTCGGGGTCTTCTCTCGAGTAATTCTTCGATGACTAGGAGACCCTCCTCATGGGGGATGTTGGTGTAAAGAGACTCTATATCGAGTCCCACCATGAGTTCCGTGTTGATATCGAAGGGCCTATCCTCAATGGATTTGATAAGGTCCATGCTGTCACGTATGAATGTCTCTGTCAATGGAACAAATTCTTTGATGACACCATCGATGTATTTGCCCAGTGGTTCAAGGATGGAACCACAACCGGACACAATTGGGCGTCCAGGAGGGTTATTACTGTCCTTGTGGATCTTAGGGAGTACATAAATCACGGGCACTCGAGGGTGCGGGTTGTTTAAAAAGGCAAATTCCTTCTGTGTGATAATGCCATCGGACCTAGCTCGACTGGTGACTTGCTGGATCTTTATTTTCAACTCAGGTGATGGATCTTTAGTGAGTTTGCGATAATGCAACGAGTTGGACAATTGTCTCTTTATTTCAAAATCATATTTGTCGACATCCATAACCACAATCCCACCACCCTTGTCTGCAGGTTTAATGATGACATCAGTTCTATCCTTAAGACTAAGGAGAGCTTGTTTCTCCACCAAGGGGAGGTTGTAGGGGACATATTCAAATTGTTTCTGTAAATCCAATACCTCACGTAAGACCAATCGTTCAAATGAGAGTATTTCCGGGGGCATTGAAGAAGAGGGCGGATTGAAGGTAGATGGAAGATGAAACCGAGATCTGAGTACGTTGTTTGAATCAGGTTTGTCCATGAAGAATTGACGTAATCTAATCCGTCGAAAGAATTGAAGCAGTTGGGTCTGTAGTTCGAAGAAATTGCTCCGTTCTGTTGGTACAAAGCTGAGACCTCTGCTTAAAAGTTGGATTTCTTCACTAGATAAAATATGGCTGGAAAGGTTAAATATTGGAATGAGTTGTTGATCTAAATTGGTCTGGGTATTAGTGACATTCAATATGGGCGAAACATTGTTATTTCGACAATTTGTTACTGTGGTGGACCCCATTGGTAGAATCTGTTCCGGGTTTGTCTTTCTCCGGAGTATTGATATTGGTAATTGTTCCTGGTCCTGGTTTGGTTCTGGCCGCGTCCGCGGCCTTGTTCTAAAAACCAGTAGGCAGTAAGGGAGCCGGTCTATTGATGATTCTAGAAGTGCTTGGTCCCTCTCCAGAATCAGAGTCCTCTATGGATGTATTAGAGGAGTCAGAGAAAGTAATTTGTTTGTTATTGCGGTATCTACCCCAATTGCGTGTTCTTGGGGGTTGTACACAGTGTTATAAAATTCGTCTCGAAGATAAGGATAAGTTTTGTCAATGCTATAGTATTTAATATCTTTCTGGATTTTGGTGATTTTTTTATTCAACTCAAAAGTATTAAAAGTAGCAATAGTAGTGTTGATTTTATCCAAGAGATTTTTAGCATCCGATATTGAGCTATCCTCCAAAATGAGTTTCTCAATCTCGGCAATCTCTTCTAATTCTTTCTGGCTATGTTCGATAGCAGTGTCAATGCCTAACACCATCCAGTGCCGAGAGCAAGTGGTGGCTAGATGACTGAAGCCTGTCCGGAACTTAGGGTCTTGGGTAAAGATAGCAGGTGTGTTCCGAATCTGTAGGCCTAAAGGGATGATATCTGATTTAAGATATTCCGTGAGCATGCGTGCGTGAAGGGTTGTTCTAATCTGTTTCTTTTTAAGCTTCTCGAGCCTATCTAAGAGAACTTTGGAAGAGTTGGTGACTGGAGTGGTGGTGGTCAAGGGGCCGGGGTTCGAAAGCAAGGAGGGACCACTAAGTATATTTCGAATGTAGTCTTCTGTGTAGGCGGGAGTCTCTCTAGACATGTTTGGTAAAGAAATATTCAGGACCAAAATAACCAAGTCAATTGGTTGGAAAGTTATGGCCACAAAGGGACCTACTCTCGCAGCTCAGCAGCTGCTCACAATATGGTAAAAAGCAACAGGAGTATAACCCATAGACCAGGTTGAGATCTGGGTAACTAAGCGTAATTTACAACAATGTCTCAACCGGATTCAATAAGGAAGGCAAATGCATATGTATGTACACAACATTACAAAGCAGACGCAAAAAAAGAGAGGAGACTCCCGATCTTCTTTCAAAAGTGCTCATGGCATCATATATTTAAAATCTCAATTCATACAAAACAGTTATAACAGCACTGTAAGCAAAAATTGCGAAGGCAACCCAAGAGGACTTAGTGCACGTTGTGCTCGTGATGCAATGAGTGACGGCGCAAGTGACAAGTGAAAAACACAGCGGAAGACGCAAGGTGACAAGGTGAAGAAAAATTAGGTACAAGAATCAATGGTTCAATCGATATTGATCATCTTAGTAATTTACACATGATATATAATTTTGTGAACCAGAGCTGAATGTGCGCCATAAGTTGCGCTGTAAGATCGGTCGACGGCGTTTCGATCCTATTTAGTCAGGATCATCTTCAGGACCGGGTTGCCCAAAAATTTTTTGGGGTGCTGTAAAAAGGGAGAAAACAATAGTTGACGGAAGGAACAGGGAAAAGAGAAATAGTGCATGGACAGGGATGGCGGAGGGGTCGTTGGAACAAGGCCTACCTGGAAGGTGACCAGGGCAGACTAACTCGTAAGTAGTCAAGTTAATTGAGGGACCCGTGTGGAAGGCGGTCCCGTGTACACAATGTATCCGGGGTCAATCAGGGCAGAGTCCCACCCTATGGAAAAGCCGAAGAATCAGAAAGGGAAAACAAGGAACAACCAAACTTGACTAATTGTGTGCCTGAAGGAAAGAGAGAAAACTCACATGCTAATCTCCGCAATACAGCTGGAGAATGTAGGCAGCAAGGTCGGGTACCCGATCCAATGCGGTGGGCCCGGAGTGGGTACATGTTTGGTATATTTCTTTACCAAACATGTCTAGAGAGACTCCCGCCTACACAGAAGACTACATTCGAAATATACTTAGTGGTCCCTCCTTGCTTTCGAACCCCGGCCCCTTGACCACCACCACTCCAGTCACCAACTCTTCCAAAGTTCTCTTAGATAGGCTCGAGAAGCTTAAAAGAAACAGATTAGAACAACCCTTCACGCACGCATGCTCACGGAATATCTTAAATCAGATATCATCCCTTTAGGCCTACAGATTCGGAACACACCTGCTAACTTTACCCAAGACCCTAAGTTCCGGACAGGCTTCAGTCATCTAGCCACCACTTGCTCTCGGCACTGGATGGTGTTAGGCATTGACACTGCTATCGAACATAGCCAGAAAGAATTAGAAGAGATTGCCGAGATTGAGAAACTCATTTTGGAGGATAGCTCAATATCGGATGCTAAAAATCTCTTGGATAAAATCAACACTACTATTGCTACTTTTAATACTTTTGAGTTGAATAAAAAAATCACCAAAATCCAGAAAGATATTAAATACTATAGCATTGACAAAACGTATCCTTATCTTCGAGACGAATTTTATAACACTGTGTACAACCCCCCAAGAACACGCAATTGGGGTAGATACCGCAATAACAAACAAATTACTTTCTCTGACTCCTCTAATACATCCATAGAGGACTCTGATTCTGGAGAGGGACCAAGCACTTCTAGAATCATCAATAGACCGGCTCCCTTACTGCCTACTGGTTTTTTAGAACAAGGCCGCGGACGCGGCCAGAACCAAACCAGGACCAGGAACAATTACCAATATCAATACTCCGGAGAAAGACAAACCCGGAACAGATTCTACCAATGGGGTCCACCACAGTAACAAATTGTCGAAATAACAATGTTTCGCCCATATTGAATGTCACTAATACCCAGACCAATTTAGATCAACAACTCATTCCAATATTTAACCTTTCCAGCCATATTTTATCTAGTGAAGAAATCCAACTTTTAAGCAGAGGTCTCAGCTTTGTACCAACAGAACGGAGCAATTTCTTCGAACTACAGACCCAACTGCTTCAATTCTTTCGACGGATTAGATTACGTCAATTCTTCATGGACAAACCTGATTCAAACAACGTACTCAGATCTCGGTTTCATCTTCCATCTACCTTCAATCCGCCCTCTTCTTCAATGCCCCCGGAAATACTCTCATTTGAACGATTGGTCTTACGTGAGGTATTGGATTTACAGAAACAATTTGAATATGTCCCCTACAACCTCCCTTGGTGGAGAAACAAGCTCTCCTTAGTCTTAAGGATAGAACTGATGTCATCATTAAACCTGCAGACAAGGGTGGTGGGATTGTGGTTATGGATGTCGACAAATATGATTTTGAAATAAAGAGACAATTGTCCAACTTGTTGCATTATCGCAAACTCACTAAAGATCCATCACCTGAGTTGAAAATAAAGATCCAGCAAGTCACCAGTCGAGCTAGGTCCGATGGCATTATCACACAGAAGGAATTTGCCTTTTTAAACAACCCGCACCCTCGAGTGCCCGTGATTTATGTACTCCCTAAGATCCACAAGGACAGTAATAACCCTCCTGGACGCCCAATTGTGTCCGGTTGTGGTTCCATCCTTGAACCACTGGGCAAATACATCGATGGTGTCATCAAAGAATTTGTTCCATTGACAGAGACATTCATACGTGACAGCATGGACCTTATCAAATCCATTGAGGATAGGCCCTTCGATATCAACACGGAACTCATGGTGGGACTCGATATAGAGTCTCTTTACACCAACATCCCCCATGAGGAGGGTCTCCTAGTCATCGAAGAATTACTCGAGAGAAGACCCCGACCCACCTTGATCCCTACTACCTTTATCATGGATCTTCTGCATATCGCCCTAGAAAATAATTATTTTCTTTATAGGGACTCATTTTATTTACAAACTAAAGGGGTTTCCATGGGCGCTTGTTTTGCCCCTAATTTTGCTATTCTTTTTGTGTACAATCTGGAAATGACACATATACTTACCCCCACCAATCCATTTCATACACAGATTTGTCTCTGGCGACGCTACATAGACGATATTCTTCTGCTGTGGAGCGGCCAATCTGACTCTTTGAATTCCTTTGTTGATTGGTTGAATCATTCTCAACCACACCTCAAATTTACCATGGATTGCAGACCCAATGATCTACACTTTTTAGATGTTACCATCCACGCGGAAGACGGAAAAATTGGAACCGTCTTATTCCGGAAACCTACGGAACGCAATACGCTATTACACTACTCTAGCTACCACCCGCGTGGCCTTAGGGATGGTTTACCTTACGGTCAATTTTTGCGTATTCGCAGAAATTGTAAATGGCGGAAAGACTATTTCAGAGAATCAGACATTCTCCGTGACAAACTTATTTCCAGAGGCTACCCAGCCCGTTTGGTAAAACGTGCTCGTAAAAGGGCTTGGTACTGCCACCGAGAAGATCTTCTCACACCTCAGCCAAAGAAAATTAATACTCGAATTCCCTTTGTGACTAAATTCAGCCCGAGTAGCAACCAAGTTAAAAAAATCATTACACGAAACTGGTCTATTTTAAGAACCCAAAAGATGTTCCAAGACCCTCCTCTTTTCTCCTACCAACGAGGTGACAATCTGGCCAATCATCTTGTTCATGCCATTACTTGGCCGACCAAACCAGTGCAACAGAGCTCGATTACTGCCGCATGGGGTCTACCATCTCTAATCGGACATTACAAATGCCAATCCTGCATCGTGTGTGACCTCACATCAAATACTAAAGACTTCAAGGTTAACAACAAAACCTATCTTCTCAAGACCTTGACCAACTGTAGATCTCAAAATGTGATCTATGCAATTCGGTGTCCCTGTGACCTCATTTACATTGGCCAAACCACCCAAATGGTCAAACAGAGATTAATACAACATAAAAGCAGAATTCACTGCAAAGTACTGACTGCCCCACTGGTGTCACACTATATTGAAAAAAATCATAGTGAATCAGAAATCTATTGGCAAGTGATTGATCAACCTTCACTACCCATCAGGGGTGGTAACCTCCAGACCCTACTGAACAGAAGCGAATGTAAATGGATCACGCGCTGTAATTCAGTAGAACAGGGACTTAACACCATTGATGAATGGAATAGTACAGTACAAATATAACTCTGAATCTTAAACCTTTTGTACGGCCCTCCTTGTCCACCTGCCTACCTGGTCTACTAGTGATGTCCCCTAGAATTCTATGTGGGACTCAGTATAGTACCAGTGCTATCCTGTCTTTTAATCCTGTTGTTTGGTCCTCTATTTCTACTTGACCATCAACTTCTCTAGGCTGTGGTTTGTTTCTGTACCCTTCTATTTCGGTCTTTTTCCCTCCCCCCTCCCCCCCTCCCCCTTTTCTCCCCTTCCTTCACCCCCTTCAGATGCCAGTATTGACCGCCTGGTATCTTATTTCACCACATCTTCTATAACATTGCTGTTCATTGCATCCAGAGTCCTACCTTTTGCGCCATATTCATTTTCTATATCTCTGATATACAGACTTGGGTTGCCTCGTACATAATTATCATTATCATACACAACTATGGTATGTTTTTGTAGCAACTTGTTAAATTAATTGTTCTTCAATTGCCAAATGTTTTTACCTATTATTGTATTAGTTTGTAGACTTACTGTCATGAAAATGACGAATGTTTTAGTCTTTGTTATTTTGTTTGTCTTATGTCTGCACATGTTGTATTTTTTACCCTTCATTCGTTTGTTCAAGTCCAACTGAACAGTTGCCCGGTCTGTCTTTCTTTTCTTTACCCTGTCCCTCCTCACTTGTTCCCCCCTCCTTTTGTTTAGCGCGCGTCATCGTACGTTCGAACGTCACTAACCTCGTCCCACCGACTGTCCCGTCACTTGACTGATTTCCGGTCATGTGATTCTTACAGGCCCTTCCCCCTTAACTCTGTAGTTTCACCTCTACCAGCTTTCATTGCTAACGGATTGACCGGACGAGACCGCACACGAGCGTGGCGGCCAGGACCTAATCACAGCGTCTCTGCGGCTCCGTGTTTCACTCACGGCTTTGATTCTCCCTCCCTCTAGGTAAGCTCACGTTCTCTCTGATCTGGATGATTGCCGTCTCCGCTGTTAATTTCCTTAGTCCCTTAGCTCTAATGCATGTATTCCCTTATTTTTAGGTACCCTCTCCGGGACCAGTTTTTGGTTTCGGGCTCCCGATCCTGCGAGCCTGAACTTTTTTCCCCCAAGGTAAGCCCATTACCATTGATCGTGACCTCGGCCAACTAGCCGACACACTAGGAGCCCATTAACACGATCTTGTGTCCTTCCTTACACTCAGGTACCCACTCCGGGCCCACCGCATTGGATCGGGTACCCGACCTTGCTGCCTACATTCTCCAGCTGTATTGCGGAGATTAGCATGTGAGTTTTCTCTCTTTCCTTCAGGCACACAATTAGTCAAGTTTGGTTGTTCCTTGTTTTCCCTTTCTGATTCTTCGGCTTTTCCATAGGGTGGGACTCTGCCCTGATTGACCCCGGATACATTGTGTACACGGGACCGCCTTCCACACGGGTCCCTCAATTAACTTGACTACTTACGAGTTAGTCTGCCCTGGTCACCTTCCAGGTAGGCCTTGTTCCAACGACCCCTCCGCCATCCCTGTCCATGCACTATTTCTCTTTTCCCTGTTCCTTCCGTCAACTATTGTTTTCTCCTTTTTACAGCACCCCAAAAATTTTTTGGCAACCCGGTCCTGAAGATGATCCTGACTAAATAGGATCGAAACGCCGTCGACCGATCTTACAGCGCAACTTATGGCGCACATTCAGCTCTGGTTCACAAAATTATATATCATGTGTAAATTACTAAGATGATCAATATCGATTGAACCATTGATTCTTGTACCTAATTTTTCTTCACCTTGTCACCTTGCGTCTTCCGCTGTGTTTTTCACTTGTCACTTGCGCCGTCACTCATTGCATCACGAGCACAACGTGCACTAAGTCCTCTTGGGTTGCCTTCGCAATTTTTGCTTACAGTGCTGTTATAACTGTTTTGTATGAATTGAGATTTTAAATATATGATGCCATGAGCACTTTTGAAAGAAGATCGGGAGTCTCCCTCTCTTTTTTGCGTCTGCTTTGTAATGTTGTGTACATACATATGCATTTGCCTTCCTTATTGAATCCGGTTGAGACATTGTTGTAAATTACGCTTAGTTACCCAGATCTCAACCTGGTCTATGGGTTATACTCCTGTTGCTTTTTACCACCTTAAGATCTCCCACGGCAGAGAAAGCTAAAAAAACGAAAATGTGCCTCCAAAAAAATCAAAAGCACCCAGATTCTCCATAGGCAATCTGGAAAGCAGGTTTAACAAGCATTGGCCGCGCGGCCGTGCGAGACGCGCTCTGTGGTGGGGGAGGGGGGAGGAGCGGGAGAGCAA
This sequence comes from Calotriton arnoldi, assembly GCA_963921515.1. Classification (NCBI taxonomy): domain Eukaryota; kingdom Metazoa; phylum Chordata; class Amphibia; order Caudata; family Salamandridae; genus Calotriton; species Calotriton arnoldi. Next base: position 145,056 of record CAWUFW010009031.1, read on the forward strand.
GTGACGCGCGGCCGTGAAAGTGACACGGCCGCGCGGCCCCGAGAAGCGCTCTGTGGTGGGGGAGGGGGAGGAGCAAGTGAGAGGAAAGACATATGGCGCCTGGAGCATGCGAGGAATGCGCGTTACTGTGCGCGTACACGCATGCTCTAGGCCAGCCAAAAGTTGTGGTCGCATTTCTGCAAGCCCACCTCAAAATGTCTCGCCCAGAGCCAGCGCTGAAGCGCTGGCTTTCAGGGCGAGACCTAAAAAGGCATTGGCATTTACAATGCCAATAGCTCAAACTCTTGTAAATGCGAGACCTATTCAAAGAAGTGGGAGCCATTGTCCCGGGTTGCTCAGAAAGTGAAAGCAGGCATGGCGCGCTGAATCTTGCAAGAAAGCATGTCGTGCCTGCAGTAGGAGAAACTCATTAAAGAAAATAGTGCTTACAGACTAAACAAGCATTTGCAATGCAATCGGTCTCGCCTTTGGGACCTTATATGTATTTAGCTATGCAGCACATTAGCCTGGGTTCTGAAACATCTACTGTTCTTTAACATGGAGGGAAAGTAAGCACCCAACTGCGTGACACGCCAGTTATGGGAACACATGGAGAGAAATATTGCCTATCAGCGGGAAATGGTATAGTCTAAGCTTTGTTTTTAATATAAAATCAGGGCCTTCGGTGGTCATATCACTGAAAATACAAGATTTGAAAAAAATATTATTGTCTACGGGTGCTTGTGGAAGACAATTTCTATGGACTGGAATCTAGAGAATGCTAAAGTGATTCTGGTATTTTACTGACCTCTGCTGGTCGTTTTCTATCAAGAAAGTTAAATAGAGGCAGTTGCCAGAAAAATTAAAAAAAGAAAGTCCCTTAGCAGAAAGCAATTCTGGTATTTTACTGACCTCTGCTGGTCGTTTTCTATCAAGACAGTTAAATAGAGGCAGTTGAACAGAAAAAAAAGTCCCTAAGCGGAAGCAGACAAGTCCTAGATCTGATCTCCAGAGCCCACAAAGTACATACACATATAAGTATATACTAAAGTATATAAGTATATACTCAAGTATATACAAGAGGTCTTGAATGCTCGACCTAAAAAGACGTACTGTGTAACAACCGAAGTAAAAGGACCAGTCCTCATGTTAGGTTACAAATGAAGACAAGGCGGTACTAAGGAGGGACTAACAAGCCTATTAACGAATCAGAAGCCAGCATTTACGAAGGACAATGACACATATGGGAGGAAAGTGGGCGGGGCTTCTCTCCATATTCCAATACAGCATGCCGCAGAGCAGCGCATGCGCTGCCAAAGCTCGACCTAAACACATTTCCTGATAGTGAACAATGGAAGGATGCAAATCAGCCAATCAACCAGATGGTAAGCAGATGGCTGGACCAAAGCCCTCTGTAAGTAGTGGCATTGTTCACACTAGGTCTTTTTGACAAAATCTGTCAGTAGATGAGACATAGAAAGGGTCTAAGAAAATAAAGAGTAAAGGAACAATGTGTTTAAATAATGTGTTCCCCTCTCAGCAGTGGACAGGGACAAGAACTTATCACCACAGACTGCAAGATGCAGCATGGTGGCAGAAAGCGCCAAGAAGCCAATTGATTCATGGTGTGTGTTTTGTAAAAATCATAAATACATAAATGTATATTTAAATACAGACTAAACATACCACAAAAGGATAAGCGAGTTAATATTTGATGTTGTGCCTAAGGGCATGGATTGCAAATGGACAGTTTGTGCTGGCATACGGTGTCTTGCTGTCTTTAATAGGGTTTCACATTTCTGACTGGCTGTTAAAAGCTTCTCGTTTCCTTTTCGGAGCACAGGATCTTTCCGGAAATCTGCGTGTCCGTGATCCGCGCGCGCGTCACTCCCCATGTGTGCGCGCGGAGGTTTACGCCGACAAGTCGTTTTTCTCAGGAAAACAAATGCCGCTGTTTATTTTGCTTCCTTGACAGGGTGCTCATGGCTGAAAGGGTTTCATCAGAGGGATTTGCCCTGCAGTGCCTTTTTGTGGCATTGATCAACAAACCTGCAGATGAAGTTCGCCTCCCATAGGTCATAAATCTCTTCCGGAGCAGGCCTGCGCGGCCCTGGCTGTAAACCATATGCAGAGGCAGTTATAAATGCATAGGCCTGCGGTGGGCCTCTAGAGAGCTCGAACCTTTTCTGGATGGCCCTTGCAGCTGAGACAGAATGTCCGACACGAATGACTCTGCTCCAGCCCCACCAGCTTTAGAGCGCCACTATTGTTTTAAGACTTCAACCAAGTTCTTCTTTGCCATTTAGCTTATAGCTGTTGCTGTGAAGCAGGATAAAATAGACTGGCTCTCCCCAGCCCCATTAGGCCTCATTCTTCGTGTGCCAAGTCGTGCCCGCCTTGGCATTCTCTTGTGCTACCTCATACTATACAGCTTCTTTTAGATCTGAGCTTGAATTATGCGTAAATGCTGCATGTTTTGTTTCGCTTTTTTTCCAGATACCTTCTTTACCCAGCAGTGGCACTTTTTACCTGCCAGGTCAGAAGTTGGTGCAAGACACAGACCATCATTTTAAAGTGGGGCCCTTTGTAGGGAAATGAGAAATTTGCACAATTTCCTTTCACAATAAATACGATCAATTTTTGGAAAATAATATGAATTGTGAATCCTTCATTTAGCTCTATATAGCGCAAAAAACCCCACAAGTTTTACGAGCAACAGCGGCATGTGTTCTGGCCGTTTTCATTTGGTTGTAACATTTTGCCATGAATGGCTCGTAATTATGCGATATGACTCATGTCATCATATCGGAAACACGAAATTCCTGACATTATACCAATTACACCTGCATAATTTAAATTTCTCCCGGGCCTAGCCCTTTGTAGGAGAGGAGAACCCGTTTCAAAGTTTACAAATATGTCTTAGGCAAAGAGAAAACTTGGTAGATCAGTATCTGGTGCCATTTACTGGAATTAGCATGTTAGCTGCTTCCTCATTAACAAAGATGGTAGGTTTGTTTTTCATTTATATAAATACATATGTTACAGCACACATGTGGGATCCCTCAGAAGGCAAAGACGCTCTGTTTCCCACTTTGATATACGCATAACTCACTTTGATATACGCATACCTTTCATATACGCATTCTTCATTTTGATATAGGCATACCTCCATTTGATATACGCATACCTCACTTTCATATACGCATACTTCATTTTGATAAACGCATACCTCCATTTGATATACGCATACCTCACTTTCATATACGCATACTTCATTTTGATAAACGCATACCTCCATTTGATATAGGCATACCTCACTTTCAAATATGCATACTTCATGTTGATATGCGCATACCTCCATTTGATATACGCATACCTCATGTTGATCTATGCACACCACACTTTGATATATGCATGCCTCCATTTGATATACGCATACCTCATGTTGATCTATGCATACCTCACTTTACACGCATGTCTCCATTAGATATACGCATGGCCCTTTTTAGGCATCATCTGCATTCTAAGGTTGATCCCGACACACAGCTCTGTACATTACAGTAAGGCTCTTAGCTCTGAATCTCACTGCAGGCTGGGGGGAGGGACGGATAACTGGTGCTTTTTAGCCTGTGATCCTTAAATGGAATTAGTCTTCGAAACACACACTATCTGTCTGTCTCTCTCTCTCGCTTCAACTTTTTTCTTTTGCTGAGCTGCCTCTCCGTTTCTCCCTCTCCTTTTTGTTTAAGGCACAGTCCCGCCCTTATCCTCCTTCCTCCAGAGACATGGAAGAGAAACAACAAATTAAACCAGAAATGTACTTTAAAAAAAAAATCCGGATAAACAAATATAAGCCTTGACCAAACACTCGGTCAACATTTTTCCAATGTGATTCATGCAACTGCAAACGGTTGAACCGCAAACAGTACAACTTGTGCAGTAAGTGCAGCTACACGCAGACAAATGTGGCCACCATATGGAGGGGCGTAACAAGCAGCAGGTGCAGTAGCACCTGTGCCCAAGGGTGAGAGTGGGCCACAGCACCCCAATTATTGTTTTCTTTTTTTTACTATCAAACAAGATGATTGGCGGGTTGGGAGCTATTTTCCTTCCTTACCTTACGGCCCATGGCAGCGCTGCTATGCCATTGACCATAAGATTATAATATGTCCAGAGTTGCATCCTTGTCACATTTCCCATAAGCTCATAGCTTTATACGGTGGAGTCAGCTGGAGAACACAGTCAGATCTCCTCTAAGCCACGCCTCCTCTCTTGCGGCAGAGGGATGCCTTGGAAACTCCTGTCTGATCCCCTCCGGTGTAGCCAGGGCACCATGTGATCAGATTAAGCGTTCATGCTATTTACTGTATCCTCATTTCCCATCAGTTGAAAGAACCACCAAAGCTGCGGCTCTTTTCCACCTCATGCGATTAGCGCTTCTCTGTGTAATTAGTTTTTTCTGATTCATCTGATTACAATGCTAAGAACTTTAGTCTGAAAACTGATTAACTGGGAAAATAGCAACACAATGTAGAAGAAGACAGGCATCCTACAATACAGTGATAATGCGTGGATAATCATAACTTTGTTAAATGAGGATTTTCAATAATCATATTTTTATACATTGTCAAACCTTGGTCATTCCTTCTTCGTTACATTCAACTGAAATGTGTGCAACAAGATCATTTTGTAAAACATGAGAGGCAGCACCCCACCTGCGTTTAATGAAGCAAGGCTCATTGGGGGGGGGGCAGTGGCGTAGGTAGGCCTCAGGCTGCCCGTGGCGGCCCCAGCGTTTGCCGCCCTTGGAGAGGTGGGGGGGGGGTGCGGCCGCTTCTTGCGACGGCCGCAGGTTGGCAGGTTAGAGCGAGGGGAGAGGGCCGGCTGCCGCCCAAAAACTCGTGCCGCCTGGGGCGGTCCGCCCCCACCGCACCCCCCTAGCTACGCCAGTGGGGGGGGGAGGGATGGGGGCGTTCCACCATGAAGGAAATTTAAGGCAAACTAATTGTAGAATATTTGGGGCAGTCCAGTTGCTGGATTAGGGGCGTAGACATTCATTTTACAAGGCAACACTTTTTCAGCTTTTTGTGCAATAGCCAGTAGTTCTACTTAAATTGTGGAAAACGAAATGTTGGTTTGTAGATAGATAGATAGATAGATAGATAGATAGATAGATAGATAGATAGATAGATAGATAGATAGATAGATAGATAGATAGAAAGCACAAAGGCCAAAAGGTTTGTGAATGTCACCAGGAACAAAGATGCGAATATCAGATCGACCATATTACACTTGTTACCAATTCTGTACTTTTTTATATTACACGTTTGTTTTCAGAGCTTAAACTTGAAAAAAGGTGTTTTCTTCAAATTGCGACAAACAACAGAACCTGAGACACCGCCTACGTCTGTATATATTTTTTAACTTTTTGGATTAAAGAATCACACGGAACAGAGTTCTGTCCTTCTTCTTGGGAGAAGATTTGGAGTTTAGGTGTACCTATCTGTATATATATATATATATATATATATATATATATATATATATATATATATATAATTCACTGAAAAAAACCATAGGTTTTAGGGACAGTTATAGTTAGTTGGACATTGCACTCGTACAAAACCCGTGAAATTCCCCGTTATAGTTAGTTCAGCTAACTATAACTTGCGCCTCGTAATGCACTGCTGATGACGTCACATATTACATCACTCATGACATGGTCAGTGACATCACTGATGACATCACTGATGACATCTCAAATGACATCACTGAGGACATCATCCAGTGATTGTGTGTTTCTGTAAAGTTTAAATATTTTTAATATATATAGGGAAAGGCGTATTGAAGAATGAGTGGGTGTATAAGTGTCTGTATGGATGATTTAGTAGGTGCGTGACTAACTCTATAAGTGAGTGATTAAACGTATCTTACTGAATGCATGGGTTAGTGACTAAACTGGGTGAATGTCTGTATCCGTCTGTCTGTTGCTGTGTAAGTGGCTGCATGGGTTTGTGAATAGGTACATGAGTGTCTATATGAGTTATTGATTGGTTGTCTGAGTATCTGTATGGGTGCCTGAGTGTTTGTGTGGGTGGGGTGTGTGCGACTGTGCATAGATGTGTGAGTGGGTGATTCACTGGGTGGATGGTTTCAAGAGTGCATCTGTGATAGACTGTGTGGGTGGGTAAGTGTGTGTAAGAGTGTGTTAGTGAGTGAATGTATGTCCCAGTGGTACATGTGTGAGTAACTACATATGTGAAAGGCAGTATATATGTGTGTTGGAGTATATAAATAGCTATAAGCGAGAGTGTGTGATTGTGAGAGTGACTGTATGAATGAGTGTGTGCTTGTATCAGTGATTGTATAAGAGCGTAAGAATGTGCTAGTATTTGTATGAGTAAGTGAGCTGGTGTGTGTATAACTGTATAGGTGAGTAAATGGCAGTATGTTTAATTATTTGCATGACTGACTAGGTGTGTGAGTACCTCTATGGATGAGTGGCAGTGTTTGAGTGTCTATATAGGAGTATGAGTGCATATGATAGTCCTGTACTGAGTGACCGTAAGTATGAGTGACTGTACGGGTGAGTGAGTGGATGTGTGTGTAGACCTAAGAATCAGTGAGTGGGTATGTAGTTATTGGTCTTGGAGTGTCTATGGTTTTGCGAATGGCAGTCTGTAATTTAGAGTGGGTGTATCAAAGGTTATATTAGGGTGTGAGGAGGTGCATGAAATTATCACATGGATGATGTCATCAGTGATGTCATCAGTGATGTCATTTGAGACGTCATCAGTGATGTCATCAGTGATGTCACTGACCATGTCATGAGTGATGTAATATGTGACGTCATCAGCAGTGCATTGCGGGCGCAAGTTATAGTTAGCTGAACTAACTATAACGTGGGAATTTCACGGGTTTTGTACGAGTGCAATGTCCAACTAACTATAACTGTCCCTAAAACCTATGGTTTTTTCAGTGAATTTGTAAGGTTTTTAAATGCTAATTTCTAACTATAACGTGCCTGAAACCTATGGTTTTTTCAGTGAATTTCAAAGGTTTTTTAAATGCTAATTCCTAACTATAACATGTCTGAAACCTATGGTTTTTTTCAGTGAATTTAAAAGGTTTTGCAAATGACAATTTTTAAATGTATTAATTGTTTTATTTATTTTTTTGATACTGATTTACTACATTTTTTAAAACTATTTATTTTTAGATATTTTATTTTTTAAATTACATTGTAATTACATTATACATTACATTACAAAATATACTTTCTCAGAATGAATTACTTTAGTTCAAATACTTTGCAAATAGGCAATAGACTTTTAAGTACAGTAGTTACAGTTGTTGCAATGGGCAACACAATTTCAAACACAATGCAACATTGAGCTCAATGTGAATTTCTAGTTAAAGGCAATTAGTTACTTTATGGATTACTTTTCTAACCACAGGACTGGATCCTAGATTCAGTCCTGGGACATCTCCTGTAAACAGTTGAGTAAAAGTGTTTTGGTTACAGTAGTGATTTTTAAGGAATATTATTGTATTTTAAAAGTTGACACTTAGAAACTTTTTCACATAGAATCACCAATGTTATCCTATGGGAGGAAATTCACTTAGCAGGTAAGTAGTGTTATCGTTACTTTTTCTTACTCAGTGGTGGATCCTGGATCCAGCACTGGTGCATCTCCTGTAAACAGTTGAAAGAATGCGTTTAAGTCATACAGGCGATTTTTAAGGAATATTTGTAGTTTGTCAAAATCGACACTTTGAAATTTTTCTGCTGAAAACCAGACAATGGATTCCTACGGAAGGGGTTTGTTAAATCAGGGGTTTGTTAGGAAGGAAATACAAGTTACTGGTAAATACGGTTAGAATTACTTTTCAGGGTCAGTGCTGGGCTAAAAGATGCAGCACTGGGTTCTCTCCTGATAACAGGTGAGTAAATCGGAATTCGTAGTTCGGCTGATTTTAGAGGAATATTATAAAGTTCCAAAACTCCACACTTAGAAGAATTTCCAAGTGAAACCAGTCAATGTTAGCCTACGGAAGGAAATTCAAGTTACTGGTAAGTACGGTTAGAATTACTTTTCAGGATCAGTACTGGGCTCAAAGATGCAGCACTGAGGTCTCTCCTGATAACAGGTGAGTAAATCGGAATTCGTAGTTCTGCTGATTTTAGAGGAATATTTGTATGTTTCAAAAATCGACACTTAGAAACTTTTTCAGCAAAAAGCAGGCAATGATATCCTATGGAAGGAAATTCAAGTTACTGGTAAGTACGGTTAAAATTATTTTCAGGATTAGTGCTGGGCTCAAAGATGCAGCACTGAGGTCTCTCCTGATAACAGGTGAGTAAATCGGAATTCGTAGTTCGGCTGATTTTAGAGGAATATCATAAAGTTTCAAAACTCCACACTTAGAAGAATTTCCAAGTGAAACCAGTCAATGTTAGCCTATGGAAGGAAATTCAAGTTACTGGTAAGTACGGTTAAAATTACTTTTCTTGATCAGTACTGGGCTCAAAGATGCAGCACTGAGGTCTCTCCTGATAACAGGTGAGTAAATCGGAATTCGTAGTTCGGCTGATTTTAGAGGAATATTTGCACAATGGTGAAGGAAGGGGGTGGGGCCTGAGGTGACATGTCTGCAAACACGCCCTGTGGCGCGTTTTAAGTTGGAGAATTAATTCCTCCTCAATCCCGAGGGTCCCTGGGGCCCAACTAGCCCACCAGGAACCTCCAATATGCGCCTGGGGGCTGCGTTGCAGAGAGGTGCTCTGAAGCCACGCCCCTTTTTACACCTCTCTGCAACGCAGCTCTGTGGCGCTTTCTGGACGTACCTTGGTGGGCTAGTTGCCCCCCAGGGACCCTCAGGATTGAAGAGGATTTAATTCCCCATCTTAACACGCACCACGGGGCCTGTTTGCACACATGTCACCTCAAGCCCCGCCCCCTCCCTTCACCACTGTGCAAACGCGCCCCGTGGCACGTTTTAAGTTGGGGGATTAACTCCCCTTGAATCCTGAGGGTCCCTGGGGTGCAACTAGCCCACCAGCTACCTCCATTAAGCGCCACAGAGCTGCGTTGCAGAGAGGTCTAAAAAGGGGCATGGCCTCAGAACACCTCTCTGCAACGCAGCCCCCTGGCACATACTGGAGGTTCCTGGTGGGCTAGTTGGCCCCCAGGGACCCCCAGTATTCAAGGGGAATTCGTTCCCCCTTTGCAAACGCGCCAGGGGGCGCGTTTGCAGAGTGCTGCCAAGGAGGGGGCATGGCCTCCGGCGCGATGGCAGATTTTATTTTTTGGGATTTTTTTAAAAAAAGGGGGCTGTGTGGCCCCCCTTCTTTTTATTTAATTTGGGCCCTGGGGACCCCATCCCCCAGGGCCTGACCCCCTTTTTTTTTTTTTAAAGTAACGGGAAGGGGACCGCGTGGGCCCCCCTCCCGTGGCCAATTTTGGCCCGGGGACCCCATCCCCCGGGTCATTGCCACCTTTTTTTTTTTTTTTAATTTTCATGGAGGGGAGCTGTGTTGCCCCCCTCCTCAGGCCTCCTTAGGCCCCAGGGACCCCATCCCCCGGGGCCGGCCTTTTTTAAAAAACATTTGGGGGGGGGGCCATGTGGCCCCCCTCCTGGGCCACTACTTGCCCCGGGGACCCCATCCCCCGGGGCTGGCCCTATCCTTTGGGGACCGTGGGGGGACCCCAACTCCCCCATGGTCCCGCCGGCTCCCCGCGTCCTGCGGGAGCCGGCATTGCTTTTCCGCATGGGGAGCTGCTGACATGCAGCTCCCCATATGGAAAAGCAATTTGCTTTGAATTTTGGAAGAGAGAGCAGGTTTCCTGCTCTCTCTTCCAAAATCCAAAGCAGTTTGCTATGACAGGACGGGAGCCGCTAGGCTCCCGTCCTGTCATAGCAAACTACAGTGTCCCGGTGGTAGGCACCCCGGGACACTGCAGGAGCCAACCCTGGGGGATGGTGGACCCCAAGGCCATCAAGGGCTCCAGGAGGGGGGCCGCGCGGCCCCCCTCTCAACATCTACAAAGCCCCGGGGAGGTGGTGGTCCCCGGGCCTTCGGGTGTCCGAAACAGACCCCCACATTTGTTTAATTAGTGCCCCAGGGAGGTGGCGGTCCCCGGGGCATGTGGGGGGGCTCGAGCCCCCCCACACAGGTTATTAATATTTAAAAAAAGAAGCCCCGGGGGTGGCGGTCCCCGGGGCTGCGGGAGGGCGGAGAGCCCTCCACACCATTTTTCATTTAAAGCCCCGGGGGTGGCGGTCCCCGGGCTTGGGGGCCTTAGAGGCCCCCCACATAAAATATAAACCCACCCCCCGCATGCCCCCGGGACTTGGGCCACCCGGGGGCAAAATAGCAATGAAGCGCGGGAGACCGCGCTTCGAAATTTTTTTTTTATCGGCAAGATCCGCGCACCCTAAGCGTATCCCGCCAATTTAAAAAAAAAAAAAAAAAAATGCTTTTTTCTGCCCAGGGGGTCCTTGTGGGACCCCCTGAGCAGACCTAGGGGTCAGGGTGTTTCTACCCTGCCCCCTTTGTGCGTTTTGCGCACTTGTTTCTTTTTTTTCTCGGCGGGATCCGCGCACCCTAAGCGCATCCCGCCGATTAAAAAAAAAATGCTTTTTCTGCCCAGGGGTCCTTGTGGGACCCCTGAGCAGACCTAGGGGTCAGGGTGTTTCTACCCTGCCCCCTTTGTGCGTTTTGCGCACTTGTTTCTGTGCCTCGGTTCTACCGAGGCATAAAATGGCTGCCAACACTTCCTGATTTGGAGTGTTGGCAGCCACTTGACAGCCAATTAGCATGCAGCTCGTGATCGGGAGGGTACGCGGACCCTACTCGGCCATAGATATATATGTGACTTTACTTTTGATTTTCTCAGGAACTACTGAACGGATTTACACCATTTAAGCAAAAGGCATGACACTGAACCAAGGGCTACCTATTTGCCAAATTTGGTGTAATTCCGTTCAGCAGTTCGGGCTGTAGCTGCGACTAAAGGTTCCTATGGAAAATTGCATGGGGAAAACGCGTTTTGGGACCCCCCTTTTTTCTCGGCCCCCGCATGATGAATCACCCCGAGACTTTCAGGATAGGAGCGGACCGGAGCGCCCCAACAAGTTTGAAAATTTCGCGAAGATTCGTCAACCGGCGCCAAAGTTATTTCAAATAGAATGTTGCGGATTTCCTATGGAAAATAGGTCCTAACTATAACTATCTACTGGCGACCGCCAGTAGATAATATATATATATATATATATATATATATATATATATATATATATATATACATCTTTAATATATTATTTGTATTTTATATGTTTTGATATTTGTGTGTTTGATTGAAATGTCTTAGTAGTTTGAGATCCTTCTCTGTGTCAGTCTCCTTTTGGCAAGCTCTTGAGTGAGGTGCTGTTCTGGAAGTAGAACATGGAAACATTACAAGCGTTTGGCAAAAAATGGAAACCTTTTACTAGTTGAAAGCAATCAATCAATCATTTATAGAGTGCGGCACATCACTCGTGAGGGTCTTGAGGCGCTGGAGCCGTTCGCTGCTACTTGGAGTTTGATAATTCACACAGCCAGGTCTTTAGATATCGTCTGAATTGGTGGAACGACAATGCGGTCCTGAAGTGCAGGGGGAGGTTGTTCCAGGCCTTGGCTGCCAGGTGTGAGAAGGAGCTCCCTCCGCTGTTGGTTCGACGGATACGTGGGGTGTCTGCGATGGAGAGGGAAGCTGATTGGAGGTGTCTGGATGGTTGGTGGAAAGTTAGGCATTTGTTGATGTATGCTGGTCCTTCGTTGTGCAGGGCCTTGTAGGTCTGGCATCTCTTCTGATTTGGGAGCCAGTGCAGTTTCTTGAGATGTGGTGTGATGTGTGTCCTTACTGGGGAGGTCGAATATGAGTCTTGCTGCTGAGTTCTGTATTGTTTGGAGTCTTTTCAGGAGGCGTGCCGTGATTCGTAGGTAGAGCGTGTTTCCAGTCTGCTGGTGATAAGGGACTGTGTGACGGTACTTTTTGGGTTTATTTGAAGCCACCTGAAGATCTTGTAGATCATGCAAAGGGTGTAAAAACAGGCGGATGAAACTGTGTTGACATGTTTCTTCATGGATAGCAGTGTTTGGTTTGCTGCCATTACTGCATTACATCAGTTGTAGGAACATGGGAAGACAGAAGGCCAAGTCATGTGAAGGATATCCACAAGCTAACATTTGTTTACCACAACATTAGTCTTGATTGCTGTATGAAGGTGGCTTTTGCATCTATGCCTTTCTGTTGTTATTGTTAATATGACACAATTCCTATGCTAATATCTGTGCAAGGCCAGTTCAAGGACATTTGATGCTTTAGGCAAAGTGACACTTTATTGACTCTTGAGTAATCCAAAATATTGGGACTAGATTTGCTGCTTTCATTATAAATCTTGTGGTTCCCCTTGGGTTGGTTGTGCCCTTTCCTTTATTGCCCTGCCATAGAACCCAGCCTGTGTGTCTGGTAACTCTTTGAAAAATGATGAGCCTGTTTTGTTCCCAGCTTGGGTCAGAGTGAACTCGGATATTCAGAATTAAATGTTGGATGCAACTTCAGGTGTAAACTCCAGTAGTCAAAAGCTTTGTCTCTTCAAACCCTGTTCTTAAGAATAATTCAAGAAGCCCCCCGTCTGAGTGTTATAAAAATCAAGACATTGACCACACCCACTGCTCACTAAGCCAGTGCTCTGTTTGCCATCAACGGATTTACTGCAAGTGGGTAAGATAGAAGTTGGAAGGGTGGCAGCATGGCGTGTAGGCCAGATTGGGGAATGGGGTTGGGGGGGCTCTTTTAACAGACCATCAGTACCCTTGTCTGCTAGAATTAACGCCGTTTACTGACAGGACGTCATAGTGAAAGTGCTGCGTAAAAGCGGGATATTTGTAGTTGTTTCCATTTTGTGTGACATATGCAGTTAAAAGGTATTTCAAACGACTTCATGCACACCATTAAACTACACACAATATAAGTCAATATTTTACAGAACAAAGACACATAAAAAACATCTAGAAGCTTAAAGCCCTGGCTTCCCTTCACATAAGAATTCTGGAAACTAATCTCAGAAAGCAATGGCCTCTCGCTGTGACATCACTGACATTTAAACAAATCCAACCACAACTGCCTGTAAAAGGAGAAAAGGATTGGACAATGTTTACATACATGTATAAAACGTCTGGTCAAATGCTTTGTCCCTTAATCTCAACCTGGATGTGCTTTTACAGATCTGACTGTGGTTGTGTGCTACATTCTGAATGATAGTACATCCATATGAACAAAACGGTATCATCTCTGCCTGCCTTTCTAGCCTTGTTTTATTTATGAGTATTTGTATTTTCTGCCATGGCTACATTTAAACTCACTAAGCTATGGTGCAATATTGATGAAGCGGCTAGCAGAAGTACAGTGTGGCATGGAGACACTTTTAAAGTGATAGTATTGCTGCCCCACAATGCACTGGGTGCTTTGACAGTTACAAGGTGCTTTGCTGACCTGGCAAATCCCAGTGAATACAGGCATTCCCAGAAGACTTCAGTGATAATGGCTCATTGGCTGTAGGTGTTTGCAGTGTTGCTGTTACCATGTTTATACCACCAAGTGACTGTGACAGAGCCTGCTTTGGCCGTCACTGAAGGTGTTGTCAATTCTAAGAACTTGTCATGAGGTGGAGTGGAGATACGGTCAAGTGGCTAAATTGTTAAACGCGGAACTAGAAGAAGAGGGTTCTGGTCCCTGCTTGCTCACCCCATCAAAGTGTGTGATACTGGGTGCCTCTATTTTTAGGTCAAACCTGGGCAGCGCATGTGCTGCTCTGCGAGGCATGCTGTATTCACATATGGAATAGAAGCTCCGCCCATTTCCCGCCCATCTTTTCAATTGGCTTCTGTTACTGTCCTTTCGAAATCGTTGCTTTTTATTAAGGCTCCCTGTTTTCCATTTTTACTGATTTTTACAGATAAATACAGACCGAAAACCATTTATTTTCCTGTGTGCATGTATTTTTAAATGTGGATAAAAACGGAAATTAGATTGTTTTTGAGTGATTCTAAATGCTGTCTATCATGACTGCTGGGCCAATAGCTGGGTAGATTGACAGGCAAGGGGATAAAAAAACATATAGGGATTTTAGTAAAGAGCCTTAAACAGCAATTTGCACAACCTTGATACTAAAATGTACATATTTTCTTACAAGTGCATATTTTACCACCTGAGTGTGTATATATCATTGAAACCTGTCAGGCGTTCAGGCATAAGTGCACATTAACCGGTTAAATAAGCGCAGAAATATACACATTTCAGCTACATTTTTTCACAAAACCTAAAATAAATATGGATAAATACAGGTAGAATCTGCAAAAAATAAACATGGATAAATACAGACGGAAATGACAAAAATATAAATACCATAAAACTGGGAGCCCTATTTTGATTGATAAATAGGCTTAGTAGTCCCTCCTTGGTACCGCCTTGCCTGTATTTGTAACCTCCAATGAGGACTGGATTTTTTACTTGTGTTGTTACACAGTCTGCTTTATCGAAGCTGTGAGCATTATTTTCTTTAATGATGTAACACTATTCCACCCACGACGTGCTTTCCTACAAGGCAGCACTCCGCCCGCTTTTATATTTTTAATAGTAAAGTATTTATTTAATTTACAACGCGGTCAGATTTAACTATAGCAGCTGCGCTTATTTATTTAATGTACAGCTTATTTGATTTTCAGCGCTTTAACTACAGCGGCTGGGCTTATTTATTTAATTTACAGCGCGGTGCGCTTTCACTTTAGCGGCAGTGCTACAGTAACTTTCTTTCTTTCTTTTTGGGTGAAAGTGCCCCATACCACGCTTTCACTTTAATGTTGGGCGCGCCCCTTTATTTAGACACTACTCACTGTAACCTGACTACGGCGAGCAGTGTCTAAAAAAAGGGGCGCAGCCACCATTAAAGTGGTCTCGCATTTGCGAGAGTTTGAGCTATTGGCATTATAAATAGCAATGTCTTTTATATGTGTGTTGGTTTTAAAAAGACATAAATAAAAGGCATTGTCATTTACAATGCCAATAGCTTAAACTCTCGCAAATACTAGACCTATTGCATTGAAAATGCTTGTTTTATCTTTATGTGCTTTATTTACCTTATCTACAAACAGTGGGATAGGACTCTGAAAGCACAGTGTACAGGGGGAAGGAAAGGACATCCGGAGATTATTAGTAAGACAAAAATGCAACAAAGATCAGTCACAAAGAGCAATTTTGTTTCACAGACCCATCTTCTGGAGGGGCAGGTTTTTTTTTTAAAGAGGTGTACTATATAAACAGGCTAAACTTGATGATGCAAGCCTGTGGTATAAATGGAATTTGAATTTAAAGGCCTGGCTTCCTGAAACTTACGAGTGAAGAGCTGAAAGAGACTCATGTCCCTGGAAGAATATCTGCCAGAGCTTAAAACCTCCATTTTGATTCTGTTGTTCATTATCTCACAGGCAGTCAGATAGCTCTGTGGGTTTGGCACCCACTGTATTGATTTGTGAATAGCCCGCAGGTCACACAGCATCTCTGAGTTGGATAACAACCAACCCCTATTATTTGAGCACCAAGAGCCTGATTCACCAAGAGTACCCTGTGAGAAGGTCTGACTAACTCCTACATTTCTGCCGTACGTCTCACCTACTTGTGGAGTAAAGCCTTGTGAATTGGTCCACAGAAGGCCGTTGCGTTTGTGTCTTGAGGTACATATGTGGTTATCACTCACCGCTACTCAGTCTCACAAATGTGAGGTATCTTATCCTGAGCATGTTTACACTCAGCTGTAAAGCACCCCCTGTGCACATTGTTCTAGGCAAACCCATAGAACTAATTAGCAGTGTCCAAGTGTTGATACTCTTTAAACAGCAGGGACTCATTTACTTGCACTTCACAGGTTTAGGTGGAAACTTAGGAAAAAAAACTAACTTTGAAACTAAAAGGATCAGGAACAGTAATACAGTAAATCTTAATACTCTATAACTGATAATCAACTGATACACTGGAGTTGACACCTGCCAAAGGGATTTTGCAAACAGCGTTCAAATAATATTTAGCACACCTCTGATGTCAAGTCAAACAAACTTGCTGGCATTCAGCTGCAAATCACAGCTGGCGTGTTAAATCTTTCATGTAAAGAAGCTAAGCGAACCTAACTGGAGGCTGTACTCCTGGGCTTCAGGTTTTCATAGCTAACTGAGATATCTGCATGAAGAGATGAAAAGCAGCCATCAGGGGAATCCAAGCATCAGTCATTCATGCTTGTGGAGAGCAGAGAAGGTATTACAGAAAAGTGCACCCCTTGAGGACAATCATACACTCGCAAACCTACACAGACACGCACACCCACTGCAAGTGAGCCCATAAGCCCTTTCTCTATAGCAAGGAAAAAAGAAAATAACTGATTTCATGCTGAAATTTGCAAGAAAGGTTTATAAAATGGTTGTGTTACAATGTTCTTCATTTAGAAGAAAAGAGATTAGCTTGCTGCTACCAAGAGGTGGTTTGCTCCACAGTTGGTCCAACCCATCCATCCATCCATCCCACCCATCCACCAATCCATCCATCCATCACTTGTTAGTGATGGCTGAGAGATTAAAATAGAAGAGCATTGCCAGTGTAGATTGCAAATTATGGGACTTCAGTGGCATTTATTTGTATACCTGTTGCTTTTAGGTGACCTGCTTTCGGGTGACCCGGGACCATCATGAGTCAGGCACATTGAAGTTTACTTTGCAGTACGATGCAATATGGGCACCCCATGGGTGGTTAGCTAGTTCAGATTTTAGTACAGCTAAAAGTTTATCTTAAAATATTACGAAGAGGTCGTCAGTATGAGAAGCGGCAACTTACTTTATCTAAATTTGAGTTGGGTTCCACATTTGAGTTTGCCATGTACAATGCACTTACATTTGCCCTTATGGCACATCTGATGTTCCAGAGCCTGTTCTTTAGGACATATGAAACTGCACTGGCATCCTCCAAGCATCAGGTGATCCACTGAGGCTCACTCTGGGCTATTTAAATGTCATTCTTATTGATTTTTATTTTTAAAGTTTTATATAGTGCGAACATGACCCTCGCGGATATCCGAGCGCGTTACAAATGTTCAAAGAGCAGAGACATATAAAACCAATATTATCATAGTCGAGAAACAGTACAGGATATGGTAAACCCCAGATGAGTGCACAATCACCTCAATGATAAGACAGCTCGATCATAAACGATAGTATAACAAGCCAGCAGTAATCATGAGTGACGTTGACGAGTCCTGATATGCTCAGCGAGAAGAGTTCCAAGGATCTAGGGCAGAAATGTGTTCATGAGTAGTAGTTTTACTTCTTTCTTGAAAGATGTCATTGAGGATTCAGTCTGGTTTCAGGGGGGAGGGGGTTCCACATTCTCAGGGCGATGCCAGAGAAGGCTCTATTGTAGGTTTTCTTTTTAAAGAATCTCTGTAGTTTCAGCATTAACGTACTGGAGCTTCTAGAGGATCTGGAGCCTCCGTAAAGTTCAAGCTTCTGAGGATGATTTGTCACTTCAGGGTTATGGATTTCGGATTCCACCAATTCCACCCGACTTGTAATCTAGATGGTTGACTTGGAACCTCAGTTAGGGGCTAAGATACCGTAATGGCAGATGCTTTTCTGACAGACTGAAAAATATCCTTGGACATAGAAGACTGGTTGATAATTTGCTCATAAACCGCAAGAAGCTGAACTTTTTTTCCTTGATCTATCTGTCCTCCTTCATCTTAAGTGATCACCACACCCTGTAGACCCCTTTAAGTCAAGTGGTATACGGTTGCTAAAGAGCCCTCTCTTATTGGACATGCTCCTGTAAATTCTTGTATTTTCTGCTCCTGGAGTGGGGTACTTCAGTATAAACCTGCGTGGAAGCACACTTAGTTTGATGCCAATTTTTGCATCAAACAGAATGACTTCACAAATTCCTGAGGAAGTCAACCAGATATTCTTCTGCTTTCACTGGGGGCGTCCTTTGGGTCCACCCAGGATGATGGCCAGTCTGTTGGTAAACCAGACCATTTTTGATTATCATACCACCATTTTGCTGCTGCGTAGATCTTTCGGCTAAGACCTAGTTTCCTTTGGGAAGGCACTTTGAACACAAAGGACACGAATAGACAAATACAGATAAATCTCAAACTTTACAGGTTTGCTATATGCCAGTTACTTTGAGCCTGGACAGTGACTTCAAAAATCCTCTTATCGTAAGCCCAGCTCAGATTACTTTGAACAACAAGCATGTCTGTTTCCTGAACAGTTTCCTTGTACCCGTGTTTTTTTTTAATATCTCTTGTTCATCTCGTACCAGTGCTTTTAATGACCCTTCTTCATCAATTCGTTTTACATTCGTTTTACATTTTAATATAAATTAGGAATGATTGTTATGGTATTTTGTAAAGGGTATAACAATAATTTTATTCCACGATGATGATAATTCCCATTCCTAATGAAAGTAAAACTGACCTGATATATGGAGGTCTGTGGCTGATTTTCCATCAGGCCAGAGTTTGTGCCACAAACTCTTACATTCTGTGTGCAGGTACCAAGTGCAGATGACATCATGTGCATGTCACCACCATCATCTGTAACACAGACACTTCTGGTGGCAGGCGGGTGGTGCTCTTCCACAGCCCTCCTGCTGCGTAAATCCATTAGCAGATTAATCGCACTCAGCAGCTAGTGGAGCCGAAGCAGCCCCTCTGTCAGCAAAGGAATCGGCAATTATAGACTTCTCCTCACTCCCTAACCATTTATTGTGTAATGGCTCGTGCCAGGCTTAATGTATTTGTGTGTTTGTGTCAAGCTACTTCCCAAAATATTCTGACAAACATTGCACAAAACAGCACAAAACAAACAGAGGGGTGATTATAGGGTGGAGGAGGGGAGGACGAAGGGGATAAACCAGTCTTAAAAACTGAGAAGATGAGCGGCTAACACATGTCATTGGTGAGTTGAAACCAGTCTAAGAGGTTACCCGCGCGGTGGAAGCAGAGGGAGGGGATGCGCGAAGGGGGAGTTTGGGGGGGACTCAGGGGAATAATAGGAAATGACATTAATTAACTGTCAAAGCATTGAGCCGCAGGCGTGAGGGCAGAAGAGCAGGAAGAAAACTGCAAATATATTCAAAGAAAAGAAGAGCAAGTCAGACAAAAGTTTCAGCAAAAAATGGGAATTACCTGCAGGCAAGGAAACGACAGTGGAGTGACAAAATGGTGCAAGAGGAAATATCCCCAGAATGGCGCCTGGAGGGCTCCAGCAGTGTGTGAACCAGGGACACGTGTTTCGACCATGGGTTAGGACAAAACCTCGAGACAGCCTGGCCAGTGCTAAACTTGTAAACAAATGAGTGCAAAGGCAAATAGTTTTTTTGGGAGCTGGCGGTATGTGCTGTTGTTGAATACCAAGGCTGTTAAATTTTGATTAAACCATATGTCTCTTTCTACCACCACCCTACACTTACTGCATCTTTATCTCACTCTTTCAGGTTCTTTTTAGTAAATACATTTTCCCTGTTATCCGATCTCTATTCCATATTTTTTCTCTCTTTGCCTTTCTCTCGCTTGCTGTGAGTCAAAACCTGATAAAAAATAAATCCAGATGCTCAAAAGTGGGTGCTGGTGCCCACCATCCACAACCACCAGCACAAATTAAGCACTGAGAGTGTGCATCACTAAGGTGCAGCCCACTGTCCCAATCTCTCACTTGTTTTGAAAAATAGGGACAGTGGACAGATGTGGGGACTTAAAAGGCATGCCAGCCTATGGACAGTTGTGTGTGTGGAGTGTTTTACAATTTTTTTTATAACATATGTTAATGATTTTCTGAATATGCAACAAAAAAAAAACAAAGACCAACAACGCAGTCCTGTATGTACCTCAGTGGCTCTGCCGCAACCCGCAAAAAGATGAGCAGAGAAAACCCGTACAAGCACATTAAGAGCTTTGCAGATGGGAAGCAGCAAATCAAATCTACAGTGGTACACAATGGGTCCCTCAGAAGGGCACCAGGAAAAGGATAGAGAGAAGGGAGTTATTGATCCGTACCTGCCCAGGGGGCGGAGTGGGACACCCAGTGTGCCCGGGGAGCATTCAATCCTTGCTGATGAAACTACTCTTCCAGGGCACCCAGATGCCATCCTACTTGTGATGGACCCGCTTGCTTTGTACACCAATTTCTCCATTGCTGCACAGTAATCAATGCCCCTCTCCCACTCATGGAACCAACCACATTGACACCAGACTGAAAGAATGTGGATAGTTTAGGGCCACACCTGGGAGTTTCTGCATGATTGTGGTCACTGTAGATCTAGGACGATGTGTGTGCTTGTGGCTTGAAACAATGTCCACAGGTCTGTTACAAAGTGAATTGCCACCCAAGTTTCTCAGCACCGGGCCCTCTAACAAATCCCTGAGAGAAAGCACATGGTGTGCAGTGCACGTGGCCTGGGAGTAGTTGTGGGCAAGCCACTGAAGAATGCACCAGATACCTCTAGCTCTGGCTCAGCTCTAGTTTATCTTGGACCCTCGAGCCCAAAATGAGCTGAGGTTTCATGTGATTTCTGCCTGCAACCCACTCTTTAACCTCGTGTCTCAAGAATTAAATGCAAAATATTAGCCTCTGATGTAAAACAGGAGAGAGAAATAGGTACTCTCCTACTGGTTGAATTGCATGTGAAATCAGACACCTGGGATCAATCCTGGCCTCACCATTTGACTAAACTGTATGATCTCAGGCAAATATTTTATGTCACCAAGCCTCCTTTGTCTTCATTATCACATATGAGAGCACCTTCAAATATGGGAGTTCAAGGCGAGTGCTATCTAAAACTCACGCATAAGACTACTGACATGCCCCTTAGTTTGCTAATTTTATTGTCGCCAGGGTTGGGGAAGGAATGAATGTTTCTAAGTTCATGTTTGCAAACGATCACTTTTAATAAATTCCTCTCAATGCAGTGATATAATCCAATGTGCTAAGGTAAAATTCTTGCACATGGTAAAAAAATCTACTTTTTTTTTATTTCGAAGATACTTTGGGCCTGGTTTAGAGTTTGGCAGACAAGTTACCCCGTCACAAATGTGACAAATGTCCTGTCTGCCTTATTACAAATGCATTATACTCTATGGCACTTGTAATAAGACAGACAGGGTATCTGTCACGTTTATGATGGTCTAACCTGTCTGCCAAACTCTAAATCAGGCCCTTCACCATATTTTGTATGATGTTTGTTGCACGCTTTACATGCTAAACATTTCCACAGCTCGGTGCGGCTCGTGCCCAGGCTCTTGAAGGTAGGCCAAAGCCTTGGCTCGGCTCTCCTTTTTAGGTCTCGCCTAGCAGCGCGCATGCGCTGCTCTGCGAGACTTATTGTAAGGGGGCTTCAAAAAGCTCACCACACGCTTGTGCGTGTGTGGCCTATTGCTTGCGGTTACCCGCACAGGCACCATCTGTTTTGAATTATCGTGCCCAAACGCGTGCGCGATAATTCAAATCAGATGTTGTGGGGCGCGCGAGCACCACTCGCGTGCTTGTTATCTCCGGGCTCAGACCAGCTCAACCTCTCTGCCAAGCGTCATGCAAATGCACGCGGCTGCGTAATTATACGTTTAAGTCATGTAAAAAGCCGGCGGTAATTGTGAATAATGTAATATTAGTCCGGGACGCGGGGACCTGCTTTCCACGTGCTGTGCAATGGAACTGCTTTTCGCCCATAAACAATATGTACCCACTGTAAATAAAAATTTAAAATTATTCTGGAAAATAATTTACCTGCGGGAATTACTGTATATACGTTTTTGGAGTCCGAATAAAATATATTCGTGACATGTTCGTTGGTGACACTATGAACATGTATGCTACGTTTATATTGATAAATAAGTACCCAAACGTGCAATTTTCAACCTTATGAGTTTTTATTGCTACTTAAACTGGCAATACAAATTTCATAGAATCATATATTAATATACCGTTAATACTTAAATATACACATACGTGAGTGGTCAAAATAATATACAGAGCAATATAATGCCTATATATGTGCGGGCATATGTAAGTATACAATTATATACACATATATATATATGCCACAAACCACAGTCACTACTGACGGCTTAATGCCCTCGTTGTCTTTCAAACAAATTGGAAATTGTGGTATTGAGGACTCCTCCTGGAAGTTTCCGCGCTGCACACTACTAAGAAATGAGTAAATTAAAGCCGTATTGCAATGGTTTGACAATTGAATACGATCTCTTCTTTGTAGGAAAAAAACCCTTTCATATAGGGAGCGGAGAAAAATGTGGCATGCTTTGCGCGTCTAGCGTGCAAGGCGCTATTTTTATTTCTATGCGCACAGAGAAAGGCTTTGCTCTAAACTACAAAGTCTAAAGTAGCCCACGGTCACTATGGGTATCTGCAACTCTCTAAAGAATTACAAAGGAGCATGAATAACCCCTATAAAGAAACGCTAACTTGTGTGTCCAAAGATTAGGAATGTCTGCATATTTGTAACAAGTGAATATGTAAATGCGGTCCGCTGCACTTCAGGGAGGGCAGTATTCCTCATTTTTGGCGCCGTTTCGTATATTAAATACATTAGCAAATAGAGCATACGTTCTCATTAACATAGTTTATTTCGCTTGGACTTTTGTTTTAAATATAAACCAAATTGCCTTTTATGTTACTTTACTCCTTTCTGGTGTGACTTTGCCTTTTCTCCTTTTTAGGTCTTGCCTGAGCCAGCGCGCATGCGCTGCTCTGCGAGACTTTTTGTAAGGGAGCTTCAAAATCTGACCACACGCTCGTGCGTGTGGTTTGTTTTTGGTCAGAGGCTATTGGCCTTTGCGTGCGTCTTTCTAAGAAAGACAGCACGCAATTGGGCAAAGGCGGGTGCATGTCCCGCCTTTGCTCCGCTCACGGCCTATTGCTTGCGGTTACCCGCACAGGCACCATCTGTTTTGAATTATCGTGCCCAGATGTGTGCGCGATAATTCAATACAGATGTGTCGCTGCGGCGCGCGCGCACCACTCGCGTGCTTGTTTTT
Organism: Calotriton arnoldi; assembly: GCA_963921515.1. Classification (NCBI taxonomy): domain Eukaryota; kingdom Metazoa; phylum Chordata; class Amphibia; order Caudata; family Salamandridae; genus Calotriton; species Calotriton arnoldi. Next base: position 168,174 of record CAWUFW010009031.1, read on the forward strand.
GTTGGTGACGTCTTTCCCTTTCACGCCGCTTATTCTTTAAATGTGTTTCAACATGGCGCGCAGTTTAAATCTCCATATTGGACTTGTTTGGAAATACTCGCGGACGCATCTGACTAAGTTAAGGATTGGCCCTATATGGATGCGGCTTCTGGTCATTAAATCTACGGTATTTTGGCACTCTGCAGTGTATGTGTTTATTCGTAGTACGTAATGTATGTTATTTAATATATGGTTACCTATGGTAACGCCGAATAAAGTGGCTTCATATTTGGGATTGTGCAACACTTAATAGCATGTCGCATTTTTTGAGATTTAGCCTCCACTATGTTTTTGTGCGCAGTACGCCTCATAACGATTTCCATTAATGGGTACTATTTTTTCCGTATTCGGATGCGGGGTCTTATTTCCATCATGCCGCATCTCTTAATGAGGAGCCTTTACTACGGTTACGTGCACAATATGCCATTTGTGATTGAGCACTGACTACGATCCTCACTACTGGGGATAGCCTTTAATTCAACTGCTGGGCACTGTGGTCACCCTAACTAAATATAGTGCGTGGCATCTATGTGCTTGAATAGGTGATATACACGTTTCTTAATATCAACTTGCTAATGGTGCTTTCACCTTTTTAGGTCTGCCTCTCGTATTCAACCCTCATACCGCCTCCCTCCCGTTCCCACCCGTGTCTGTTTTCTTCCCTCGTTTCTCGCCCTGCCTTCATCCCTCTTCCACCCGCCCTTCGTTTGACCTCTCTCCGCCATCTCTCATTCCCCCACCCCACCTCTCCTTTTGTTCTAATGTCAACCCTTTAGTCCCCCTCTTCTTGTCTTTTGCTACCCACCTCTCACCTGATCATTTCCTCTCCCCTCAAATCCTGCATGCCCTCTTACCCCTCCACTATAACTCTTCCCCAGCTTCATTTTCTCTGCCCCATCACTATTTTCTACATTTCTCCTCCAACTTCCTTCAGTGTTGCCTCTCCACCTTCCTTCTCTTTTCCCCTTTCTTATCTCCCATTCTCTTTTTTAACCCCTCTCCACCACCGACTCTTTCCCTCCTCTCTCATTCTCTCTCTTCACTTCTCCCTCTTATACACTTCTTTCACCTTTACCTCTCTACCAACCCTCTCTCTCGTTTACACTTTAGCTTCTTGCATGTCCTTCCCAGGAGGTCCGCCTCCCTCCACCATCCCTTCTCTACCCCCTACTCCGCTTTCCCTCCTCTCCCCCTTCGCCCCCATCTATTCCTCTCTTTTTTTCTAATACCTCAAAAGTTTTCTAATGTATGATGCAATGGCTCTTTCTCGTAATATAAACCACCTAATGTTATCTCACTCAGCCCCCGCCCTTCCACACACTCACCTATTGCAGACTAACATTGGCAAAAATAGAAAAGTCAGTGTAATAGCTCCCGTCAGTCATACATATTTTAGGTGTGTTGCAAAGTGCCTAATGGCTCCTTCCGGTACCTTCTGAGCGCTGATATCTACACATATACGTGTATTTCAGCCTTACCAGTAAACAGTGGCACAGCAAGGAAAATTCCTCCCACTGCAACTGTTTTGGTCGTAAAAGAGGCCTGATTGGGGTGCTGTGGGCCCCTCACACGCCATTGCCCCAGGGCCACAGCACCTGCTGCACCAATGAAAGCCGCGAATCCGTTCAGTATTATGAATGCGCTCCGTCGCTCTAATGGGGTTTCGTGATCTGGGGCTTGACCTGTCGTGGGTGCAGGGGACAGCTACAGGATACAAGGCTTTGATGTGGTTTCGATGTCACTAAAGCGGCCACGAGCAGCCAGAACTGGCGGGTACTCGACTGAGCAGTCATGATGTGTCGGGATAGACGAACCAAAACAACCAATAGAACAGGCAGGAAATAGTTGCCAACATTCTCCCCCAAAAAATAAAAAAATAATTTTTTTTATAGTTTTTTAATAAGGTTGTTCAGTTATACATATCATCTTAATTATAGAAAAGGTAATAAAATGCTTACAACACTTTTTACTATTGCTTTGCTACACACAAGCCACACTTATCTACAACATAGCTTAAACATATTAGCAAAGCCAATAGGTCTAGCTAAACACTTACAAGGTCCCAAAGGCGAGACCTATTGGCTATGCCAATGCTTGTTAATTTTTTGGCACGCCCACCTCGACATGGGAGTACGCCAAGCAGTGTTGGTTGAGCTGCCGACCTTAGTTAGGGAGTCCTGTTATGGACTTAGGCCTCTATCTGAACCCATTGCTTATTCTGTCTCCTTGAGAGCCCAGCATGCTTTGCGGTTGGCTTGTCTTAATAATCCATTGTTGCTGCTTCAGTCTCTATAATCTTCATGCGCCCTGTATTGTGAATGCATTGCAATGAAGGTAGTGCTCGACTGCCACAACGGGGCATTGACGGACATGGCTTTCCTGACAGTGCAAAGCTGCATACCTTGGCCAGAACCTCTTTACAAAGATGCAAAGCCAGCAATATCCTCAGATGTTAGAAAGCGCAGGAGGGAATGAAATGAAGAGGCACTGAGACGGCATGGAAAATCTTTTTCAAAAGCGGCACAATTGTGGCAAAGTTGCTGCAGTTGGACAATATATAATCTGAATAATGTAATTCAAAGCTAGACCCAAGCATTATTCTTGAGGAGAAAGAGCTTTGAATCGGGCTCTCTTGCTATCACATAGTTAGATGGGGCATTGTGCTGCGGGGCCTGTCCTCGGTCTCAGCACCCACAGCTTAAACGCAGGTCTACAGCGAGAGACACGATTGGCAGCAGGAGACCGAGATGCCCAATGAATGAAGCGCACAAGGCGTTTATTGCACAAAAGAACGCATACATTAAAGGCGCAAATCCAGCTTCCGAAAAATGAAAGGCGGGCTCGAACAAAGTTCGTCTTGGGGGCAAATTGTGTGAGGGATTTGACGCCATTTTCCATTATGGTAGCGCTGTCTCTTCAGGATGAATAACACATCAGCATGTGCTGAATGTAATTTAATGAGATGACTGAGAACGCTCTCAAAGAGCAACCTAAGGGTGTGGTAGGCAGGGCCGGCTTTAGAGCTGGTGGCGCCGGGTGCAACAATCATTTTTGGCGCCCACACATCCTATGGCCTCCTCCTTGGATTCTCTCACTACCACAGAGCAAAAGTGCCCCTTATCTCTCGAATCATAAGATATTGCTAAACACAGCGCCCCTCCACAGGTCGGCACCCAGTGTGGCCGCACCAGTCGTACAGCCCTAAAGCCGGCCCTGATGGTGGGCTCTGACTTAAGTTTAATAGCTAAGCATCCATGAAGGCTTATTGTTACTGCTCGCACCCACAGGCCATCTAGATCAGGGGTGTCCATCCAAGTCCAGGAAGGCCAGACCTGTGCCAGATGTTCAAGATAACCACTGACCATGTACATGAGCCCCATTTACCTAAATTAATGTATGTCAATTTATCTTAAGTGGTTTTCCTGAAAACGTGACATGGATTTAGCCTTCTTAGACCTACAGTGGGCACACCCGACTTGCATCTTTACAGATGAGACAAGCAACTTGTTAGCACAGGATGTACTTTTTAGTAGTTCTTTATGTGTCAGTCTAGAGCATGAAGGGAAGATGACCCCATCTTACAATGCACAGCCATATATCATGTAATCTGTAATTTGGCAGACAGGAGACAATGGCTTATGGACTTTGATGTGGGTTAACACTACTTTTTAGGCACTTTATGTTTCTTGGTTAACATTTTGCCACCCAGTAGTGTTTTTTTAAAAAACACATTTTCACATCAAGTCAGTGTAGTTTGTGTTACAACACAAGCATTACAAATATTCTAGAGCCCTTTGTCGTGTTTAGGAGGCAGAATGCAGGATACATGAGTGAGAAAATAACACAGAATTGAAAATTTAAAACATGGGTTGAGTTGGGAAAAATCTAAGCCTAGAGAAGGCATTAAAAGGGTATTGACAACTGTACCACCTAAGCCGTACTGCAAATCTGCAGTGAGGCATTGATGTCTCATGCAGGCTCATTAGACTCCAACCGTGCAGGGTGTACTGCCAGCATGTACCAAACATCAAACTTCAATAGTTCTTTACCCATAGTCAGATCAAAATGTTTATCAATTATTATGAGAAAACACAAGTACAAACTGAACATATCCTTCCACAGGCTATTAGTCAATGCTTTGTGAACATTAAAATTGGCACACAGCAATATTATTTAATGAATTTATTGATTTGTAAAGTGCTGGCTTGTGAAAAAGAGCCACTTTGTGGTGCTAGTTCTGATGAAGAAACAAGTTTCGAGTTCAGGGCTTTTCAACCAGGGCAGAAGTTGCAGAGAGTTGCACGACTCAGGAATTTAAGAGCTCACCCAAGGTAGATAGTCTCCTTCCTCTCCACAGAACCCATGAGTCACAGTCCCCCCATACACCTCCGAACCCAAGAAGCTCGTTTGCAGAGTCCCCCAAGGATCTTCCCTCAGCCCAACCCTTTTCAAGGCATACATGGCATCCCCTCACCTGCATCATATGAGCCCATGATATCAACATTGTCTCATACGGCGACAACACAAAGCTCGTCCTCTCCCTCACTGACGAGAACAATACCACCAGGACTAACTTCACCTCCTGCATGAACAACGTGGCCAACTGGATAAGGGGATAATTGCCTAAAACTCATCACGGACAAAACGGAGATCCTGATCTTCTGAAACAAGAGCTCCCCATGGTATGACTCCAGGGGTTGTATTATACAAAGTACCCTGGGGGCGCAATGGGAGTTTCCGCCCACTTCCCCCCCCCCCCCGGGGCACTTTGGTATTACAGAAAGGGCCACAGACACTTGTGCGGCCCCTTTTGTAATACAGATAGCCCTGGCTCACATATAGCACCAGAGTCATCATCAGAGGGCGTTCCCTCATTTGCATGGTGGCGTGGCCCATGCATATGAGGGAATCTCTTTGCCTCTGCGCCCGCACCATATTATAGATGCGGGCACAGAGGGAAAGAAGCTGTCAAAAGGCACACTGATAGTGTGCCACCTAAGAGGTGGTGCACTGTCAGTGCGCTCCCTGATGACAGCCCTCTGGGGGGGGCACAGGGGATCCTATGCACCCCCCAGACATACCCATGCAGGTGGGTGCAGTCACTCATTTGCATGGTGTGGTTCTGTGCCCACATCGTATTATAGATGCGGGCACAGAGTCAAAGAAGCTGTCAGAATGACCGCTCTCTGGAGGGGGCAAAGGGGATCCTATGCACCCCCCAGACATACCTTTGCAGGTGGGTGCAGTCACTCACTGCACCCACCTGCAAGGGGATCTCTCGCCCCACTTAAAAGTGCTTGTGGGTTACCGCCTGCACAGTGAAACAAGGAGTGGCTGCTTCAAAGCCACTCCATATTTCACTTGAATGTGCTGCTCCCAGGGCAGCACAGCTTTGCGACTGCCCTGGGGGCAGTGCATTCAATATAATACGGTGCACTCTCCTTGTTTGCAGTGGGCTCACCTTTAGAAAGGTGCGCCCGGCGCAAACAAGGAAAATGCGCCCGATTGTGTAATACAGCCTGTGATGGCCAGACGAACTAGGACCTCCTTACAGACCACGCCAGAAACCTCAGTATCGTCCTAGAAGACAAACTCACAATGAATAAACAGGTTAATGTGCTGACAGCATCCTGCTGTTTCATTCTCAGAATGCTTCGCAAGATTTTCAAATGGCTCCCCACACTAACACACTGTCACCCAGGCCTTCATAATCAGCAGACTTGACTACAGCAACACACTCTATGTTGGCATCTCCAACTAGCTCATACAAAGACTCCAGACCATCCAAAACACCACAGCAGACTCATCCTAGATGTCCCCAGAAGCACTCACATTACTCCCTACCTCACAGAACTACACTGGCTACTCATCCAGAAATGATGCTGATTCAAGCTATTCATTCACACCTACTAAGCCCTCCACACCACCAGACCTGCTTACTTTAACGACCAACTTCAACTCTACCATCCAACCAGGCAGCTACCCTCAGCCTGTCTCACCCTTGCACATGCCCCCTACTTCTGCAGAAGAAATTCAGGATGGCGCTTCACCGCCAAGTTCTGGAATGAACTCCGTCAACACATCAGGACTGTCCCTTCACTACTCCACTCCCTCAAGAAATTGCGGGCCTGACTGTGCAACTAGGAGCTCCACCTGGTCTACGCTCTTGCTCCAGTGCCTGGATACCCTCACAGGTGATAAGTTGCACCATATAATTCAACCTGACCTAACAACATAACAACAGATGATCAGGTCTGGATATTGCCAAGGTAGATGCTCATTGTCCGTAGCCCAGTACAAAATACTATCCTTCGAGACCACTGTCCTCTAAAGGAATTAGGAGTAGTCCGAAGGGTATAATATAACACATGTTATTACTTTATTGCAAGACAAACAAGACAAACAAGAGGAGCAGAGAGGGCTGTGGTTGTAAATTAGTCCCCACTGCAGTGCAATGCAAGTACGTACTGGAGTGCACGTGGAAGGATACACACAAATAGCCAATAGCATTAGGTGAGTGATAAATACTCATTTAGTCTGAGCCAACATGTGATTGGCAAAGTCTCAAGCCGATGACTTAAAAAAAGCTGATCACAGAAAGCCAGTGGTTGAAAGGGACAAATTCAAAGACCTCTCTATGTCTACAGCAGTAGTGCTGTTTGACAGCTGCACTGTGAAATCCAGACCCAAAAAGGTATTACACAATATGAACACTGTATGCCTGTTCATTCTAGACTCTAAAATTCCTCTCTAGCATATAAAAACCAAATATTAATAATCACTCTCACCACAAATGATGTCTGTCAGAAGTGATGTTTTAAAACTTGCCAATGCCTGTAAAGAGTGTTTTCTACAAACTGAATCAGGCCAGTCGAATACTTTGCACAATATATAGAGTGGAGTTTCGTGAGAACCCCAGTAAAACAAGCATACATTTTCTTTATAGTACACCACGCCCACTTTTGGAAGCTCACATCTCAAGTGCGTGTGCACATACAGTCCTTGAATGTAGGTAGAATGTGTACATTAGAATACATTGAGCAAGAACAACGAAAAATCAAGGAATGAACAAATGGACGTGTTTACAGTGCACGCTATGTTTCCATGTCTCTTATCACTGTTCATCCAGGTGTCTCAAGCCCAGTGAAATAAAAACCTAAAAAAGGTGCGTCTTTAGAGCTAATATGATTTTTTGCACACTAGCTCACCTCTAAAGTTCCTGTGTCAGCAAGTTCCTGTGTCAGCAAGTTCCACCTGATCATACGTGAGAGGTCCCTTATCATGTATTCATGTTATTTTGTTTTCCAAGTTAAGATTTTAAAACAGAAATATAAATGTTTATAGTTCTTTTAAAGAATTGATGTTGTTTCTAATGCCAGCACAAAAGTCAGAAAGATAGCAAAAAGAGGAAATAAAGCCAAAATGATTTTTAAAAAGTCAAACCTAATTCCGGGTTAGATATTCATTAGTATTCTAATTAGAAAGGTATGGATAAGATTCCTACATCTTTTGGAAAGTGTAGGAATCTGAGTTAAATTCAGTTTTACTTTCATATCTTCCTTTAAGACATGGACTAGAATTTTATCGCGATTGAATTTTTTATAAACGCGTTGAAATACGCTAGACTTTTAAGTCTTGTTTTGTTGTTTACAGTTTCTCTTTTCAGTATTATTGACTAATGCATAAAGGTCCACGCCATAATTGTATTTATTTCACGATCGCAATATAATTCGACCTGTAATGGCTGTATATATCTTGCTTTCAAAGAAATTATAAACCGCATTGTGTGCATTTTGGAGGTTGTGCTCGCTGGCATCTGTAATTCATGAATAACTAGGCTTTGCCTCATGGGATTCTGAAGGCCTCGTTTTAGTTTCTCTTTTGTTTTCTTAGGAACTCGTGCTTGCATTGCGACCAGAAATTAGAAGCATGACGGGTAACAAACAGAATGTGCCGACAGGCCCACTCGGGTAAAGCGGAGAGTGGTCTACGGAAAATCATGAAGGCTTGAGAGAAATTGTAGACAGAAGACTTAAAAGCAACAACGCATGGAATTTGAATCCGGTTTCATGTAGTTAACATTTTCGAGTTTAAACATTTAACCATTACATCAACCCGATTACTAGTTGTTGAGTGGAAGGAGGGAAAGGGTATTGGTTGACTTCCTCAGTGCCACCCTTTCCAAAAAACACTGCAAGGCCACAAAGGTTTAAAGCCGCAAATTAAATTTGCTGAATTTACATTTGACTTGCTGATGGTGTATTAGTGGATGAATTGGCTTGCAGCGCTCAGTGCAATGTCATAAAATGTACAAACTTCAAGACAATCACATTTCCAAAAAAGTTAACAGACATAGCTTGAAAATATATATTTCTTATGCCCCTATTTCAAATTTGTTGCTTGTTCAGACACCAAATTGGGAGTTCCCTGCTCCAAGTCCCAGTTCAGAACAATTGGGTTAATGATTAAATCCACCAGATATAAATCGTCATGAAATAATGCCACTTAACAGCAATCGTCCAGAAGTGGCGCTCGCTGATGCACCTAGGTTGCAAGAGCATCAGTGCAGCCGAAAGAGCTGTGACCAAGTCACCAGGGTTCCCATGCCTCTAAGATAAGTATTTATTTTATTTTATTTTTGGTGTTTTGTATAAAGCTGGCATGTTGCCTCATAGCCACTACACAGCACTGAGGCCAGCGGAATATTCACTGGAAGGTTAGAGCTTTCCTCCTCCACCATATGAGTCCATTTTGTCACATGGATGGTTCAGGCTAATTCACTCGGACTGGGTGACAGGAAGTGATGTCTAGTCCCTTCTGACAGGGGATTGGTCCTTATGGAGACTCCTGTGTGGGTCATGTGCCTCTAAGAGAAGGAGTGTTGGACCCATTGGCAGTACTTGAAGTGGGGATCGTCTCCCTGAAGGAGGCTGTTCCAGGCTTTTCTTGAAAGAAGCCTTCAGAATATAGCGCCTAGAGACGCTGTTAGGGTGATTTGTAGCGCTCAACAAGTACCAATAATAAATAAATCCCATGAGGCAGAGACTAGTTATTCATGCATTACAGAGGCAAGGGATCACATCACAACCTCCAAAATATGGTTGTGTCCTCTGCTTAGTCTCCTGGAAGTACCATGATGTATGGCCTTGTGCCTTCACGGATTTGCCTCCAGGTTTTTAGGTCTCGCCCTGAAGCCAGCGCTTGCGCTGGTCTGGGCGAGAAATTTTGTAAGTGGGCATTTAAAAATGCGACCACTTTTTTTTGGGCTTGCCTAGAGCGTGCGAGTACGCGCACAATGACGAGCAGAGGCGCCATATGGCTTTCCTCTCTCGTCATGGTGCGCGCACATCGCACACCATTTGCCAGCCTGCTTGCACGTGCACAGCTGCTGCTCGCACTCCCTCCTCCCTTCTCCCCTCCCTTTTCGTGAGCTTTGATGAAGCTCCTCTGCTGCTGGCATTCCCCTCCCTTCTCGCCCAGCCCTTCTTGTCTAACTTTCTCTCTCTCTCGCCTGCCTCTGCTGCTGGCATTCCCCCTCCCTTCTCGCTTAGCCCTTCTTGTCTAACTTTCTCTCTCTTCGCCTGCATTGGGTCGAAATCTGATTATGGAAAACAAGCACTGGTCGCCCAAAACGAGTTCCGTGCCCACCACCCTCTACCTCTCTCTCTCTGCCTCTCTGCCTCTCTCTCTACCTCACTACCTCACTACCACTCTACCATCTCCTTCTACCTCTCTAACTCTCTACCTCTCTCTCTCTCCCTCTACCTCTCTCTCTACCTCTCTCTCTCTCCCTACCTCTCTACCTCTCTCTACCTCTCTCTCTCTACCTCTCCCTCTCTCTACCTCTCTCTCTCTCTCTACCTCTCTCTACCTCTCTCTCTACCTCTCTCTCTCTCTACCTCTCTCTCTACCTCTCTCTCTCTACCTCTCTCTCTCTACCTCTCTCTCTCTACCTCTCTACCTCACTACCTCTCTACCATCTCCTTCTACCTCTCTAACTCTCTACCTCTCTCTCTCTACCTCTCTCTCTCTACCTCTCTCTCTCTACCTCGCTCTCTCTACCTCTCTCTCTCTACCTCTCTCTCTCTACCTCACTGCCACTCTACCTCTGCCCCTACCCCTCTATCTCTCTACCTCTCTCTCTCTCTACCTCTCCCTCTCTCCACCTCTCTCTCTCTCTCTACCTCTCTCTCTACCTCTCCCTCTCTCCACCTCTCTACCTCTCTCTCTCTACCTCTCTCTACCTCTCTGCCTCTCTCTCTACCTCACTACCACTCTACCATCTCCTTCTACCCCTCTAACTCTCTACCTCTCTCTCTACCTCTCTACCTCTCTCTCTCTCTCTCTCTCTCTCTCTACCTCTCTCTCTCTACTTCTCTCTCTCTCTACCTCTCTCTCTCTCTCCCTCTCTCTCTCTCCCTCTCTCTCTACCTCTCTCCACCTCTCTACCTCTCTCCACCTCTCTACCTCTCTCTACCTCTCTCTCTACCTCTCTCCACCCCTCTCTCTCTCTCTACCTCTCTCTCTCTACCTCTCTCTCTACCTCTCTCTCTACCTCACTACCTCTCTACCATCTCCTTCTACCTCTCTCACTCTCTACCTATCTCTCTACCTCTCTCTCTCTCCCTCTCTCTCTCCCTCTCCCTCTACCTCTACCTCTACCTCTACCTCTCCCTCTACCTCTCTCCACCTCTCTCTCTCTACCTCTCCACCTCTCTCCCCCTCTCTCTCTACCTCACTACCTCTCTACCATCTCCTTCTACCTCTCTACCATCTCCTTCTACCTCTCTAACTCTCTACCTATCTCTCTACCATCTCCTTCTACCTCTCTAACTCTCTACCTATCTCTCTCTCCCTCTACCTCTCCCTCTACCTCTCCCTCTACCTCTCTCTCTACCTCTCTCCACCTCTCTACCTCTCTCTCTACCTCTCTCTCTACCTCTCTACCTCTCTACCATCTCCTTCTACCTCTCTAACTCTCTACCTATCTCTCTACCTCTACCTCTCTGTTAGAACTGGGGGTCTCTAGTTGGCAATGGTTTGCACCTTTGTCCAAATAGGGACCCTTGCTTCTAGTCAGGATAAGGGGGAAACACTCCTAAAATAACCCCTGCTCACCCCCTGGTAGCTTGGCACGAGCAGACAGGCTTATCTCAGAGGCAGTGTGTAAAGCATTTGTGACCACATACAGTAATACAGTGAAAACACTACAGATGGACACCACACAGGTTGTTTATGTAAAAATAAGTAATCTTTATATAGACTTATCACAAGACCCAATAGCAAAAATCCACAATACTGTAATCAAAAATAGGCTTTAAAAGGTTATAAAATAGTTCAGTTCTCTCAAGTTGTAAATGCGACACTTTACTCTCAATGTACCTTGAATGCGTAACGCAAAGAAAACAAAAGGGTCGCAGGGAAGGTGATGCGTCGGTTCCTTACACTCAGGGGAGTGGATGCGTCGGTTCCTTACTGCTGCGCAGGGAGTTGATGCTCGCTTCCTTACTGTGTGGGGAGGTGATGCGTCGGTTTCTTACTGCTTTCCGGTGCGATGCGACAAGATGGCACCTCGATGCGATACTCTTCTCCGGTACGATGCGACAAAATGGCGTCTTGGTTGCGATGCGACAACGTTGGTGTGATGCGTGCACGCCCGACGGCCGTGCGGCGACTCGATGATCTTTGGAGCCGCGACAGGCCCTGCGACGCGCTTCTCCGGCGATGCGACGATGACCTCTGTGGCAGCGTCTCGCTTCTCCGGTGATGCGCCGCGCTTCGGCGATGCGATGATGACAGCGGCAGCGGCGTCTCGCTTCTTCGGCGATGCGATGACCGCGGCTGCGGCGGCGACACGCTTCTCGTTGTTGCGTCGCGCTTCCAGCTCCCAGCGACACGCAGTCTCTCAGAAGGCCCAGCACAACAGCAGGCACTTCAATTCCCAGCAAGGGAATGCAGGGGGAGCTGGTTGGTGAAGTCTTGTATCCCTGAGACTTCGGGCAGGAGGCAAGCTCTAGTTCAAGCCCTTGGAGATTCTCTTCTTCAAGATGACAAAGCACAGCAAAGTCTTTTCTCCTGTCCTTGGCAGAAAGCAACCACTGCAGGCCAACCCCAATCAGCAAAACAGCACAGGGGCAGTACTCCTCCTTCAGCTTCTCCGGTTCTTCTCCTTGGCAACAGGTTTCTTGATTTCCCAGAAGTGATCTAATTTCCTAGGGGTCTGGGTCCCCTTTTTATACACCTTTTCCCTTTGTTCTCTGAAGGCAGAGAGGCCTTTGCCTAGTCCAAACCAGTTCTGGTCAGTCCTGGAGCACTTTGTTTTTCTGACTCCTTCTTTCCTTTGAGAGTGAGGGGCAGAGCCATCAGACGCCCGGCAGGAGGTGGAGCCAGCATTGTGGAAGGCAGGCACAGCCCTATTCAGACCCAGGTGCAACTCCTCCCACCCATCCTCCTTCAGGCAGACCTATTCAGCCTAGTGCTGACTCACCCTGCCTCCTGGAATCCCCCAGCCCCTGTCACTCACAAACCCAGACACACAATACACAACCTGAGCAGAGGCAGCTGGATGGTTTAGGCAAGAAAATACCTACTTTCTAAAAGTGGTATTTTCAAACAAAGAATGTTAAAACCAACTTCACTAAAAGATGTATTTTATCATTCTGAGTTCAGGCATACTAAATTCGTTTTTCTACCATGTTCTCTGGGTCAGTTAGGATTATAAGGTGTAATAATCAAACTGCCCATTCTGGCCTATGGAGAACAGGTAGCCTTGCAATAGTGAAAAACGAAAATGGCTGTAATTCACTATTAGGACATGCCACACACACCAGGGCATGTCCTACCTTATACTTACAATGCACCCTGCCCTTGGGCCTACCTTAGGGGTGTCTGATATGAAGATAAGGGAAGGTTTAGGGACTGGCAAGTGGGTGCACTTGCCAAGTCGACATGGCAGTCACAGACTGCACACAGGCTCTGCAATGGCAGGCCTGAGACACATTTTACAAGCCGCTTCTGTGGGTGGCACAACCAGTGCTGCAATCCCACCAGCGGCATTGGATTTACAAGCCCTGGGCACACTCCGTGCACTGTACTAGGGACTGACAAGTAAACCAATCATCCAATCATGGAGTCACTAATCCATACATCACTTTACAGTAGGGAGCACTTGCACTGTGGCACTGAACAGCAGTGGCACAGTGCCCAAAAGCATCTAAAACCAGCAAAACATAAGAGGCAACAGCAAAAAAAATGGAAGGGAGACCCACGCCAATGGTGCCAAGTCTAACACGTGTCCCCTCCAGCTGAAATGTGGGGAGAACTACCCTTCCTCCTGGGAGTTCTCATCACTAAGGCGGAAAAATCTGGACAGACCATCAGCATTGGCGTGTTCTGTACCAGGCGGTGTTCCACCGTAAAGTCCATCCCCTGTAGGGAAATGGACCACCTCAACAGTTTTGGATTCTCACCCTCATCTGCATTAACCATCTGAGGGGCCTGTGGTCTGTCTGAACCCGGAAGTGAGTCCCAAACAAGTATGGTCTCAACTTCTTCAGTGCCCAGACCACAGCAAATGCCTCACGTTCAATCGCACTCCACCTCTGTTCCCGTGGGAGTAACCTCCTACTAATAAAGGCTACAGGTTGGTCTAGGCCCTCCTCATTCATCTGTGAAAGCACAGCCCCAACACCATGCTCTGAAGCATCTGTCTGCACAATGAATTCCCTTGAGAAGTTGGGCGCCTGAAGCACGGGCGCCGTGCACATGGCAGATTTCAGGGCATCAAAAGCCTTTTGGCAGGCCTCAGTCCAGTTCACTTTCCTTTTTGTTCCTGGGACCGCAGAGACCTGTATACTTCACTTCTAGAAACACGATCGTCTATCACGAACCTTGCCTTGAAAAAGCCCTCGGCCGATGGGCCATATGGGCGAAACACGTGTCGGCTGTTTCTTTACTTTGTTTCTGTTCTATGCATGAGAATACAAATAAATATTACGCATTTGAAAATCACCAAAGAACGTTTGGAAATTATTCCGCACAGATACATCCGAATTTGAGAAGGCACAATCCTCCATTCTTCTCTAGACTTACCCTATAATGGCTTTTGGGTGTAGCCATTTGTGAGGAACGTGCCACTACTAATACTGGGCCCTGACAACTGTAGCACATAAACCCAGTTTTCTCTACCCATTAAAGTTACCATCTGAGGGGCCTGTGGTCTGTCTGAACCCGGAAGTGAGTCCCAAACAAGTATGGTCTCAACTTCTTCAGTGCCCAGACCACAGCAAATGCCTCACGTTCAATCGCACTCCACCTCTGTTCCCGTGGGAGTAACCTCCTACTAATAAAGGCTACAGGTTGGTCTAGGCCCTCCTCATTCATCTGTGAAAGCACAGCCCCAACACCATGCTCTGAAGCATCTGTCTGCACAATGAATTCCCTTGAGAAGTTGGGCGCCTGAAGCACGGGCGCCGTGCACATGGCAGATTTCAGGGCATCAAAAGCCTTTTGGCAGGCCTCAGTCCAGTTCACTTTCCTGGGCTGCTTCCTGGAAGTCAGCTCAGTCAAGGGTGCAACAATGTTGCCATACCCCTTGACAAACCTCCTGTAATACCCGGTGAGTCCTAAGAAGGCCCTCACCTCTGTCTGGGTTTTGGGGGTTCCCAAGCCAGGATGGTATCTATCTTGGGCTGTAGGGGCGCCACCTGGCCGCTCCCTACCTGGTGTCCCAAGTACACCACAGAACCCTGCCCGATCTGGCACTTACTCGCCTTGATCGTGAGGCCTGCCCTCCGCAGCGCCTTCAACACTTCCCAGAGGTGGTGCAGATGTTCCTCCCAAGTGGCGCTGAACACTGCAATGTCATCCAGGTAGGCGGCACTGAAATCCTCCAGCCCAGCCAACACCTGGTTGACCAACCTCTGAAAGGTGGCAGGGGCATTCTTCATCCCAAAGGGCATCACCCGGAATTGGTAGTGCCCATCTGGTGTGGAGAATGCTGACCTCTCTTTGGCCCCATCAGTTAAGGCGATCTGCCAGTATCCAGACGTTAGATCAAACGTGCTGAGGTACTGGGCAGCCCCTAACCGATCAATGAGCTCATCAGCTCTGGGGATGGGGTGCGCGTCAGTCCTGGTGACTGAATTGAGTCCTCGGTAGTCCACACAGAACCGGAGTTCAGGTGTGGCACCAGGCGCGGCAGCCTTTGGGACCAAGACCACTGGGCTGGCCCAAGGACTGTTAGAGGACTCAATCACCCCTAAGGCAAACATCTTGGAGACCTCCTCCTTGATGCAAGCTCTCACCCTGTCAGTCACTCTGTAAGTTTTGTGCTTTACAGGAGGACTGTCCCCAGTGTCCACATCATGGATGCACCATTCAGTGATACTGGGAGTCAGGGAGAACAGATCAGAAAACTGTCCCAACAGTTGGCGACAGTCATTCTGCTGCTCCGGGGTCAGGGTGGGAGAGAGGTTCACACCATCCACTGACCCATCTTGCTCTTTTGCATACAGGAGATCAGGAAGAGGTTCAGTCTCCTCTTCCATCCCAGCATCTGTTGCTAAGAGCATGCCCACTTCAGACCTCTCAAAGTGGGGCTTCAGGCGGTTCACATGCAGGACCCGCAAGGGGTTCCTGGGAGACTGCAAGTCCACCAAGTAGGTGACATCACTCTTGCGCTCCACCACCTCAAATGGTCCGGTCCACTTATCCTGGAGCGCACAGGGCTCCACTGGGGCCATGACCCAAACCTTTTGTCCAGGCTGAAACTCGATCAGAGTGGCGTTCTGATCATGCCAACGTTTCATCTCTTCCTGGCTGGCTTCCAGATTCGCCTCAGCGAGTTGTCTGAAACGCCGAGTCTGGTTCCTGAAGGCCAGCATGTAACTAAATACATCCTGGGGAGTTTTCCTGGGAGCTTTCTCCCAGCCTTCCTTGACCAGACTCAGAGGTCCTCTTACAGGATGGCCGTACAGCAGTTCAAAGGGACTGAACCCTAAGGACTTCTGGGGCACCTCTCTGTAAGCAAAGAGCAGGCATGGCAAGAGGACGTCCCACTTACGCCTCATGGGTTCTTCCAGACCCATAATCATGCCTTTAAGGGTCCGGTTGAATCTCTCAACCAGCCCATTACCTTGGGGGTGGTAAGGAGTGGTGAACTTATAGGTTACACCACACTCCTGCCACAGGGACTTCATATACTTGGAAATGAAGTTAGTACCACGGTCAGACACCACCTCCTTGGGGAACCCCACACGGGAGAAAATCCCCATCAGTGCACGTCCCACCACGGGGGCCGTCACTGTCCGAAGAGGGATGGCTTCCGGGTACCGGGTGGCATGGTCCACCAAGACCAGGATGAACCTGTTGCCCATGGCTGTCTTGGGATCCAGAGGCCCCACAATGTCAATACCCACCCTCTCAAAGGGGGTGCTGACAACAGGGAAAGGTTGGAGAGGAGCCTTGTGCTTCCTCCCACTCTTACCACTTGCCTGGCAAGTCTGACAGGTCCTGCAATGAGTATCTGAACTCTTGCGCATTTGGGGCCAATGAAAGTGGGTGACAAGCCTTTGAAAGGTCTTGTCTTGCCCCAAATGTCCTGCTAAAGGCACATCATGAGCCAGACCCAGTAGGAAGGCTCTGAAGCGCTGGGGTACCACCAGCACACGGGCTGACCCAGGCTCAGCAACCTTAGGCTCACTATACAGGAGACCATTCTCCCAGTAGATCCAGTGTGATCCAGACTGATCACCTGCTGCCTGGCTTACAGCCTGTTGCCGCAAGCCCTCAAGAGAAGGGCACTTCTTCTGCTCCTCGCAGAATTCTTCCCTGGAGGGGCCTCCCTCCTGCTGCCAATGGGTCAGCTCAGGCAGGTCCCCCAGTTCAGCCACTTGTTCCCCTGTAGGTTCCAGGGCATCCCCCTCAAGGTCTGCCTCCTCCTGGACTGTGGGAACTTCGGGGGCCGGTTTCCCGCGCCCCTGCCTCCTCTCTTTAAGGCAGGCACCTGGGCCCTTCTTCCAGGCTCCAGGTCCTCTTGAATACCCTTACCGGCTGCCATTGACCGAGTGGTCACACACGCCCACTCTGGCAGACCCAACATCTCCAAATGAGACCTCCGCTCCACCTTCGCCCAAGGGGAGCTCTCCAAATCATTGCCTAGCAGACAGTCAACAGGCATGGCTGGCCTCACAGCTACTTGAAGGATACCTGAGACCCCCCCACTCAAAGGGAACCTGGGCCACCTTGCAGTGGCTCTCTGAGTTGTCAGCGGCAACTACAGGGTAGAATACATTGGGGACCACCTGCTCCTCAGACACCAGCCGACAACTGACAGCTGTCACACTGGCCCCGGTGTCTCTCAGAGCCTCCACCCTATGGCCATTGATGGTCACCCACTGCCTGTATTTCTTAGTGTTATCAGGCAGCTGGGTCCTAGGGACCATCTCACTGTCTCCTAAAGAGACCAGGGACATCTCTGCGGGACCCCACCCACCTTGGGCACCCAACTCCTCCCCCAGGGCTACACTAGCCATCTGCCGGGGTGGTGCACCAGGGGGTGCAGTGGTCACAGTATTGGGACACTTGGGACTTCCTACAAAGTGACCCACCTGACCACAACTAAAACATGCTTTGGGCCCCTTCTGAACAGACTTATCTGTTGGGACCCATGGTCTTTTCTCAGTGGGAGGCTGGGAACCCTTACCTTGGTTCCCTTGGGGTTTACTTTGGGGCCCTTTTTGGAACTCCTTCTGTTTACCCTTGTCCCCCCCACTCTTCTGCTGGGGACCCTGCCCACCTTTGGCGGAGTCTCCCACAAGACCCTTGTGGACCCGGGTACTGACCCAGCGGTCCGCCTCCTCAGCAAGCTTCCTAGGATTAGTCAGCTTACTGTCAACTAGGTGCTGGCGTAGCTCTGGAAAACAACTACTGGACAAGTGCTCCCATGCGATTAAATCATAGAACTCCTGTAAGTCATTTACTTTGCTACCCTTCACCCATCCATCCAATGCTCTGCAAAAATAAGACACATACTCCACCCAGGTACTAGACTCCAGCTTTTTGCAGTTCCTAAACTTCTGCCTATAAAGCTCTGGAGTTAACCCATACCTTGCCACTAAAGCTTCCTTCAGGTGGGCATAGGACATCTGATCCACTGTGGGCAAGGCTAGCAAGGTTTCCCTTCCCTCACCTGCAAAGCGGCCCCACAACCCCGCTCCCCAATCCTTCTCAGGGACCCGGTGTGATGTCATGGCGATCTCATATGCTTTAAACCATTGCCCAATGTCCTCCCCCTTCATGAAATCCTTAATAACCTCCTTGGGGATGTACACTCTACTTTCTACAGGCACTGGAGGTGTGCTGCCACCAGAGGGAGTGATTTCTAGGCTTCTAGCCTTTAGCTCTAGCTCCCTCACCACTCTCTCATGCTCTAAAAGCATCTTCTTTTCTTCCATAGCCAACCTCTTACTTTCTAACTCCAATTTCTTATGCTCAAGGCTATCATGGCTTCCCTGTTTCAGTTTGGCCATCTCCATTTCATGCATCCTGCTTTTGTCCCTGTCCTCCAGCTCCTCTGGAGACAGGCCCTTTTGAGAAACACTGCTGCCCTCCCTGGAAGGCGCTCTCCTCCCAGTTAAGCCCAATGGCCCCTCAAGCTGCCCATCTAAATTCTCTGCCTCCTCCACAGGCTCCTCGGACTGCCCACTGGCATTCCGTGCTTCCAACCAGGCTCTCAGTGCCTTGTGAAACTCCTCCTTCCTGGTGAGGCCTCTCATAGAGATTTTAAACTTTTTGCAAACAGCTTTGAGTTCTGGCACAGTGTAGGTATCAACCCTATCTTCTTCAAATTCAATATCTGCAGGTGCAATGGATCCTTTTTTGCTCATGGTGAAAATTGGCAGTTCTCAACAAAAATAAAGGTTCCAAGGAAAAAAAGTCCTATCAAAAAGGTATGTGGTCGCGTATTGGTCTGCACTCACTAGTAGTGTACACCAATCACTGTATATGAATCACAAATGCAAGTCCAAATCCTCACCGCTGACCACCAATGTTAGAACTGGGGGTCTCTAGTTGGCAATGGTTTGCACCTTTGTCCAAATAGGGACCCTTGCTTCTAGTCAGGATAAGGGGAAACACTCCTAAAATAACCCCTGCTCACCCCCTGGTAGCTTGGCACGAGCAGACAGGCTTATCTCAGAGGCAGTGTGTAAAGCATTTGTGACCACATACAGTAATACAGTGAAAACACTACAGATGGACACCACACAGGTTGTTTATGTAAAAATAAGTAATCTTTATATAGACTTATCACAAGACCCAATAGCAAAAATCCACAATACTGTAATCAAAAATAGGCTTTAAAAGGTTATAAAATAGTTCAGTTCTCTCAAGTTGTAAATGCGACACTTTACTCTCAATGTACCTTGAATGCGTAACGCAAAGAAAACAAAAGGGTCGCAGGGAAGGTGATGCGTCGGTTCCTTACACTCAGGGGAGTGGATGCGTCGGTTCCTTACTGCTGCGCAGGGGAGTTGATGCTCGCTTCCTTACTGTGTGGGGAGGTGATGCGTCGGTTTCTTACTGCTTTCCGGTGCGATGCGACAAGATGGCACCTCGATGCGATACTCTTCTCCGGTACGATGCGACAAAATGGCGTCTTGGTTGCGATGCGACAACGTTGGTGTGATGCGTGCACGCCCGACGGCCGTGCGGCGACTCGATGATCTTTGGAGCCGCGACAGGCCCTGCGACGCGCTTCTCCGGCGATGCGACGATGACCTCTGTGGCAGCGTCTCGCTTCTCCGGTGATGCGCCGCGCTTCGGCGATGCGATGATGACAGCGGCAGCGGCGTCTCGCTTCTTCGGCGATGCGATGACCGCGGCTGCGGCGGCGACACGCTTCTCGTTGTTGCGTCGCGCTTCCAGCTCCCAGCGACACGCAGTCTCTCAGAAGGCCCAGCACAACAGCAGGCACTTCAATTCCCAGCAAGGGAATGCAGGGGGAGCTGGTTGGTGAAGTCTTGTATCCCTGAGACTTCGGGCAGGAGGCAAGCTCTAGTTCAAGCCCTTGGAGATTCTCTTCTTCAAGATGACAAAGCACAGCAAAGTCTTTTCTCCTGTCCTTGGCAGAAAGCAACCACTGCAGGCCAACCCCAATCAGCAAAACAGCACAGGGGCAGTACTCCTCCTTCAGCTTCTCCGGTTCTTCTCCTTGGCAACAGGTTTCTTGATTTCCCAGAAGTGATCTAATTTCCTAGGGGTCTGGGTCCCCTTTTTATACACCTTTTCCCTTTGTTCTCTGAAGGCAGAGAGGCCTTTGCCTAGTCCAAACCAGTTCTGGTCAGTCCTGGAGCACTTTGTTTTTCTGACTCCTTCTTTCCTTTGAGAGTGAGGGGCAGAGCCATCAGACGCCCGGCAGGAGGTGGAGCCAGCATTGTGGAAGGCAGGCACAGCCCTATTCAGACCCAGGTGCAACTCCTCCCACCCATCCTCCTTCAGGCAGACCTATTCAGCCTAGTGCTGACTCACCCTGCCTCCTGGAATCCCCCAGCCCCTGTCACTCACAAACCCAGACACACAATACACAACCTGAGCAGAGGCAGCTGGATGGTTTAGGCAAGAAAATACCTACTTTCTAAAAGTGGTATTTTCAAACAAAGAATGTTAAAACCAACTTCACTAAAAGATGTATTTTATCATTCTGAGTTCAGGCATACTAAATTCGTTTTTCTACCATGTTCTCTGGGTCAGTTAGGATTATAAGGTGTAATAATCAAACTGCCCATTCTGGCCTATGGAGAACAGGTAGCCTTGCAATAGTGAAAAACGAAAATGGCTGTAATTCACTATTAGGACATGCCACACACACCAGGGCATGTCCTACCTTATACTTACAATGCACCCTGCCCTTGGGCCTACCTTAGGGGTGTCTGATATGAAGATAAGGGAAGGTTTAGGGACTGGCAAGTGGGTGCACTTGCCAAGTCGACATGGCAGTCACAGACTGCACACAGGCTCTGCAATGGCAGGCCTGAGACACATTTTACAAGCCGCTTCTGTGGGTGGCACAACCAGTGCTGCAATCCCACCAGCGGCATTGGATTTACAAGCCCTGGGCACACTCCGTGCACTGTACTAGGGACTGACAAGTAAACCAATCATCCAATCATGGAGTCACTAATCCATACATCACTTTACAGTAGGGAGCACTTGCACTGTGGCACTGAACAGCAGTGGCACAGTGCCCAAAAGCATCTAAAACCAGCAAAACATAAGAGGCAACAGCAAAAAAAATGGAAGGGAGACCCACGCCAATGGTGCCAAGTCTAACACTCTCCCTCTACCTCTCCCTCTACTTCTCCCTCTACCTCTCTCTCTACCTCTCTCCACCTCTCTACCTCTCTCCACCTCTCTACCTCTCTCTACCTCTCTACCATCTCCTTCTACCTCTCTACCATCTCCTTCTACCTCTCTAACTCTCTACCTATCTCTCTACCATCTCCTTCTACCTCTCTAACTCTCTACCTCTCTCTCTCTACCTCTCTCTCTCTACCTCTCTCTCTACCTCTCTCTCTCTCTACCTCACTGCCACTCTACCTCTCCCTCTACCCCTCTATCTCTCTAGCTCTCTCTCTACCTCTCCCTCTCTCCCTCTCTCCACCTCTCTAACTCTCACTCTACCTCTCTCTCTATACCTCTCTCTCTACCTCACTACCACTCTACCATCTCCTTCTACCTCTCTAACTCTCTACCTGTCTTTCTCTACCTCTCTCTCTACCTCTCTCTCTACCTCTCTCTCTCTACCTCTCCCTCTACCTCTCCCTCTACCTCTCTCTCTACCTCTCTCTCTACCTCTCTCTCTCTCTCTACCTCTCCCTCTCTACCCTTCTCTCTCTCTCCCTCTCTACCTCTCTCTCTACCCCTCTCTCGCTCCCTCTTTCTCTCTACCTCTCTCTTGCTACCTCTCTCTCTCTACCGCTCTCTCTACCTCTCTCTCACTACCTCACTGCCACTCTACCTCTCCCTCTCTCCACCTCTCTAACTCTCTCTCTCTACCTCTCTACCTCTCTCTCTACCTCACTACCACTCTACCATCTCCTTCTACCTCTCTAACTCTCTACCTGTCTCTCTCTACCTCTCTCTCTACCTCTCCCTCTACCTCTCTCTCTACCTCTCTCTCTCTACCTCTCTCCCTCTCTCTCCCTCTCTCTCTCTCTCTCTACCTCTCTCTCTCTACCTCTCTCTCTCTACCTCTCTCTCTCTACCTCACTGCCACTCTACCTCTCTCTCTCCCTCTCCCTCTCTCCCTCTCTCCCTCTCTCTAACTCTCTCTCTACCTCTCTCTCTACCTCACTACCACTCTACCATCTCCTTCTACCTCTCTAACTCTCTACCTGTCTCTCTCTACCTCTCTCTCTACCTCTCTCTCTACCTCTCTCTCTACCTCTCCCTCTACCGCTCTCTCTACCTCTCCCTCTACCTCTCTCTCTACCTCTCTCCCTCTCTCTCTCTACCTCTCTCTCTCTACCTCTCTCTCTCTACCTCTCTCTCTCTCTACCTCACTGCCACTCTACCTCTCTCTCTACCTCTCCCTCTCTCCCTCTCTCCACCTCTCTAACTCTCTCTCTCTCTCTCTCTCTACCTCTCTCTCTCTCTACCTCTCTCTCTCTACCTCACTGCCACTCCACCTCTCTCTCTACCTCTCCCTCTCTCCACCTCTCTAACTCTCTCTCTACCTCTCTCTCTACCTCTCTCTCTACCTCTCTCCCTCTCTCTCTCTACCTCTCTCTCTCTACCTCTCTCTCTCTCTCTACCTCTCCCTCTCTCTCTACCTCTTTCTCTCTCTCTACCTCTCCCTCTCTCCCTCTCTCTCTCTACCTCTCTCTCTACCTCTCTCTCTCTACCCCTCTCTCTCTCTACCTCTCTCTCTCTACCTCTCTCTCTCTACCTCTCTCTCTACCTCACTGCCACTCTACCTCTCCCTCTACCCCTCTCTCTCTCTACCTCTCTCTCTACCTCTCTCTCTCTCTACCCCTCTCTCTCTCTACCTCTCTCTCTCTACCTCTCTCTCTCTACCTCTCTCTCTACCTCACTGCCACTCTACCTCTCCCTCTACCCCTCTCTCTCTCTACCTCTCTCTCTACCTCTCCCTCTCTCCACCTCTCTAACTCTCTCTCTACCTCTCTACCTCTCTCTCTACCTCACTACCACTCTACCATCTCCTTCTACCTCTCTCCCTCTCTACCTGTCTCTCTCTACCTGTCTCTCTCTACCTCTCTCTCTCTACCTCTCTACCTCTCTCTCTCTACCTCTCTACCTCTCTCTACCTCTCTACCATCTCCTTCTACCTCTCTAACTCTCTACCTCTCTCTCTCTACCTCTCTCTCTCTCTACCTCTCTCTCTACCTCTCCCTCTCTAACTCTCCCTCTCTACCTCTCTCTCTCTCTACCTCTCTCTCTCTCTACCTCTCTCTCTCTACCTCTCTCTCTCTCTACCTCTCTCTACCTCTCTCTCTCTACCTCTCTCTACCTCTACCTCTCTACCTCTACACCTCTCTCTACCTCTCTCTACCTCTCTCTCTACCTCTACACCTCTCTACCTCTCTACCTCTCTCTCTACCTCTCTCTCTACCTCTCTCTCTACCTCTCTACCTACCTCTCTACCTCTCTCTCTACCTCTCTCTCTACCTCTCTACCTCTCTCTCTCTACCTCTCTCTACCTCTCTACCTCTGTCCACCTCTCTACCTCTCTCTACCTCTGTCCACCTCTCTACCTCTCTCTACCTCTGTCCACCTCTCTACCTCTCTCTACCTCTGTCCACCTCTCTTCCTCTCTCTACATCTCTACATCTGTCTAGCTCTCTCTCTACCTCTGTCCACCTCTCTACCTCTCGCTACCTCTCTCAAATATAGCTACAACGTCTACGTATAATACGGTACACTAAGTGGCAGCCGCAGCCTAAAATCACTTCTTGTCCTTAAAAAACCCAATCATTACCATATCCAATATATCTCCCTTTATGACCTTATAAGTATTTACTTCTGCAGCACAATATCCTTTCGTCAACAACATCAAATGTTGCACAGCTAAACACTTATAAGGTCCCAAAGGCGAGACCTATTGGCTATGCCAATGCTTGTTTTGATTGAAGTTAACTATGTGAATTTAGATTACACTGCTCTGCTTGAGGGGCGGGGATGCAGCATAGTGGTGGCGAGACTCTTTAAGTGTTCTGGCCTAGAGCCCCCATGTACTTTGCGCATAGTACACTGCAGAAGATGTCTTCTGCCTTGCTTCCACAGTCATTTTAGTTTCACTTGTTGATTCCAAAATCTGTTCCCATCTTATCGCTATTGTCATTCAACATGTTCTTCCTAATTGGTAATAGCGTAGGTCTTGTTCACTGTTTTTTGGACCATCAGAATACAAGCAAAAGAGCACCAGAAGATTGCTCCACCTGCAGCAGTTACCCTGAGTTAGTTGACCAATGACTTTGAGCACATGGAGGGGCCTCTTGGACCATGTTCACTAGTGCATGCAACAGTTAGGAGGAGAGTAAATGCTAAGACGGCATCTCATTTCTGCAAGGTCTTGCACAGATGAGGCCACAGCTCCAGTCCTCTGGAAGGAGGTCAGCAATAGTCTCCAACCCCCTGAAGAATTTACCACAGGGTTCCCCCTGTTATCTGCTGCTAAACCCCCAATACTGCCTAAGCATTTGCTCAAGTCAGAAATCGAAGTTGGTGGACTGTTCTTTTACTGACCATCAACAGGTTATTTATCTTGTGTTACCTTTAAAGTGCTTTCTTTTGCCCAGGTAGATATGTATTCATAACACAAGGTTGCTTCTATGGATGCCTTAATGAAGCAATTCATGTTCAGGTTTGTGTGCCCTACTGTTATGTCAAAAGCTCCACATGTGCCTTACTTCCAAAACTATCACAGATTATGCCTTAACGCAAATAATTGTGGCATTTCAAAATAGTGTTATCTTATCCGGTTTATTTCCCCCATTGCATTTTATAATATTTTCCCTATTGTTCCCTTTTTCTTACAATTGGAATTTTTTTCTTGGCCTTTTCCTTTTCTTACTCACTGCTTTTGTAAATCTGACTCTTGTCCCCAGGTTTCTTCTAAGACCTGGTAGAGGTGTAGTAGTGAACTGAGCGTTCAGTGCATTGTTACCCTGCTGACACCGCCCATTCTTTGTGATTGGAGGAGGCTCTTCTTGTGAAAGAGGATGTGTTTCACATAATTCCTTAGCCTCTCTTAATCTGAAGTGGTTTTAGGTCTTGCCCACAGACTTCTTTTCGAAATCTGTTTGCGAAAGACCTCTTGTGGACCACATCAAAAACATACAGTGCTCTTAGAGCCTGCCTATCGCTTACCGTTGGTTGGCTTCATTTTCAATCTTATTTGCTTGCTTCTTATTCGATGGCCTGCATTCCACTTCTTGTGCTTGACTCAGCCCTGCAGAACAGCCTCTCTACCTTTCTTTAGATTGACAAACCTGTACCCTTCCACTACTCACATGTAGGGAACTACTTTTTCCTTAAGCATGCCATGAGAGTGTTTTTTTGCTTTTTCACATGTGCAGCTTCGCCCCTTGAACTACCTACCCCCTGTTACTTCCCCTTCACCCATTCCTCACCTGTTGCTCGCCCTCTCCTCCATTGCTCCTCATCCCCTCGTGATCCTTTAAATAAATTGCCATTTACTGCCGGACCGCTCTGCATTCCAAAAAAAAAGCCTCTATTACTCCCTTGCCCCCTGCGCACACTCCCAGTTGCTTCACTCCCATCTGCCCCTTGCTCCTCCTTTGCTGCCCCACTCTCGTACTCCTTTAAAAAAATATTTTCATTTTCATTTTTTTGGAGAGCTCAGCAGCTCGCATTCCAAAACGTGTTTTTACTCTAAAAATTTACGTTTTTTTAATTTACCGATCCACGTGACATCATACTGTAAGCGCACTCATGGGTGGTGATGCACCGTGCCCATGTCTTCACACCTTTTTTATTTTTTTTGATGATTCTGTGAAGCATCATTAAAAATCAACAAGCATTTTACTTTTTGCATGTGTTGCATAGCATCAGTTAAAAGCATTGCCAAAGGCAATTGGTCACAAAGGGAAGATCTGTTTGCTTTGCCAATGCTTTTTCTTTTGGTAATACGTTCATTGATGCTGCACTTATTAGCTACGGGCTAGTGAAATAAGTGATTTTGTGTAACAAAAAAACTATATTTTGCTTATTAAGTAACCTGAAGGAAACATGCAGAGCTGCATAAAAATACCTGCAACTTTAAAGAAATGAAAAAACTCAGGAATCAATTCTGCAAGACCAATCACTGTCTACATGTTTTTTTTTCTGCTACGTAACGTGCAGGAGTGTGTGGCACCACTTGTGTGCACCTCTGTTCCACATCAACCTGATCTTCTTACCAGAGCAGCCACGCCTGGCGGGTAAGAGCACAGGTAGCACAGAGCACGCATTATTCCAGGAGCAGACGCACGTGGCAGGTAATGCCTAATCAAGGCTTCCCTGCCCCTTATCGCGCGCTCCTGCCTCGCGCAGCAGGCTCAGTGTCATGGAGCTGGCATGAAACAGCACGTTGGAATGAAGTCAGCATGTGGTTGACTGCAGGCGTGTGGATATATACAACGTGATAACATGAAGAGAGCAGAAACATAAGCATTGCACATCATTTCCGGTGATGTTTACACTATGCAGAAGGGATATCTTTCACTCGTTTTAGCAGCAGTACACACCTAAGACGAAACAGTAATGCACGTTGAGCAGCGAGTGCTGTAAAAGGATGAGGAATGTCATTGCAGCAGCCTAGGCACAACTGTTGTGTATCAGGGTGCCATTAGATTACTTCAAAATAATTTCATGTGTCATCATTGCAAGGTTTGTGGGATGAAAATGTTGCACAAAATTACTTTATCTACCCATGCATTTGCTTATCAGCATCTAAGCAGAAGTGCTAAGCGATTCTCCGATACAATTTCACAGGTTTTGGGTCACTTTGTGCGATATGTACAATTTAAGCTCTAGTAAAAATGTTATTGTATGGCCGGAACAATTTCTGGAACTACTGCGATACGGGCCTCCTATGTCAAAACACTAATCTACCTATTCCATTGCAAAGAATTAGCAGACTCCTTAATGTGGAAGACACTTGTACTGCGTCCGTAGCTCATCGCCACAATGACCACTGTTTGGAGCTCATGCATGCAAGCCCTGGCTATTACATGCCATGATTTCTGCAATGTCATCTACTTGGGTCTAGAGCCCTGAGTGTCGGACAACTCATCGAAAAGATCCAACGGTTGCAAATCCAGGAAGCAAACACAACAATGTCAGACAAGCTCTGAAAGCACCTCAGTGGCTCCCACTGGATATAAGATTTAAGATCAAGGTCCTCTGGACTGTCCACATAGCCTGCTGTTGATAAGGTCCAAAATATCTACATGCATTAATCATCAATTATTCACCAAATAGGAACATCCACTCACTGCATCGCACAAAATTCCTTCTAACTCAAGAAGAGGCAGATACTTAGGAATAAGATGCCCTAAGCCACGGAACTCCCTAAATCCAAATCTGAGAACCTAAGGAGTACATCCAGTTCAGAAAACAGATATTTCAAAAGATCCCACAAACAAGTTTGTTGCAGAAAGGGGGGGGGGGGGGGGTGGGCATCAGAAGATCGGAGAAGGGTCTGTCTAACCAATTAGACTCCAGCGAACCTTGCAAATGACCAAATCTGATTTTCTTTTTCAGAAGTAACCGAAAGAAAGTAGACACATCTCATTCCATAAAACTCTCAAATGAATGAATAAATAGACAATTGTGTATCTAATACAGTTGTATGACTTATACCGTGCATGTAGTAAGCCAAACAACACTTGATTGTGTAGTATTTAAAAATCCATATCACTAGAGGAATACCCAATAGGGTTCTCACCTCTGCATTCGGATGAAGTATGATGACCACCACAGTATTTTATGGCCTAGTCTCAACCTAACCATTGTGAAGTGGACAGCCTGGTCAATGACCCGCAATGCTCTGTAAAAGTTCTGGGAATAAAAACCAAATACAGCTCTGTCACATTTGCTACATTTTGCACCAGTTCTTACCCTTGACCCTGGCTCAGAAGTGAACAGGTTTACAGCACTCTGGTATTCAGGATTTATTGCCTTGTAAGGTAACTTTCCTTTCCTGGTGGTTGCTTCTTAGAGTGTTTACACTCATCCCCTGCTTTAAAAAACACACACATGCAGTGTGAGGGAATAATTCCAGTGAGCCCATTAATTAAAGAGGCCTTCAAGATGTAACCAAAACTTTGTTCTGAAACAATTAGTAGGATAATTCAGAGATATAAAGAGACATTAAGTTAAAAAGAAGATACTTTAACTAGCTGTAGACTTCTGTAGACTTTATTCCACACTTGTAGACTTTAGTCCACTCTTGTGAAATATCACATGTTGTTGACTACAACTAGATAAAGGACAAAGATAGAATTCAGGGTGGACAAGCACTGTCTCTTTTCAAATGGGATGATCTTGGCAGGGTGTCTCACAAGATGCAGTTTTCTTTCTTGGGCAAGTTCATTAAGTGATCTGCCAATTTTTCCTTTGGGTGATATTTTTAGTAGGCCATCTCCAGGGTTAGGCTGGTAAACCCCAGAGTTGCATATGCCCTAGCTCTATAGTAAATAAGACAAGATCACACCCTTTTGTCCAATTTCCAAATCTGTGCATTTCTTATGCGCCCACTGAAGACAGCAGACTGTTCAACCATGACCTAACAGTAAGAGTGTGGTCATTGAAGTGTATCTGTGTTGAACTACTGCTGAAGGCGATGCGCATATGTGTCTCTTAAGAGGTTTCTGTAGTACCTGTGCAAGGAATCTGACTGGTAGGCTATCTAACTACCCACAAAGTTTCTTTTCTTTTCCTTGAGTTAACATTGCTCTATCAGTGATAGGTTTGTGTAAGCAGTAAGGCTTATTCCCAGGTTAAATGTAGGACTGGTATGGAGCACACCACCAAACAACAATACAGTTAAATAAAGAACTTAAAAGGGTTTCCAAGCTTAGCTAAAAAGATCAACTTTAGTGAAAAAAATACCTCAAAAATTGTGTCCGGGGCTTCAGAGTTACCAAAGAATTCAAAAGCATTGCATAGACATTAAAGAGAAACAGCTGGTCAATGAAAGTCTATAGATGTGGTACAAAATCTTGATAAAATAGTAATGACTCCTCATGCAATCCTTACTTGTGCTCTTGTAGCAAGTGAGGCAGGCTGGCAAGTGCTTGGGGACTGGGCTGGTCAATGATTCTACAGGGTGAGTTGAGTAGTTGTATCCTTGGAGTGATCTGGGCCCGCGAACATGAATGAGCAAAATACCGGTTTGCCTTGACAAAGTTTGTTAGATTTGGGTGTAACCTTCCTGGTCGTCATTCATTCTGCATACTTCTTTGCTAGTGCACATGCCTTACCATTATAGTGCATGCATGTGGCAATGGAATTCCCTCATTTGCTTAGAGCCATACCCCTGTGCACATAAGGGAAGGCTCTCTAATGTGCTCTCACTCAGTGGTGGCCCCTCCGCTAAGGCGGAGGAGCATTGCCCCACTGCCATAAAGCAGCAAAAGGATGAAGTCACACTTAAGTCAATATGGTCTTTTCAATATTCTTTATTCTTCTTTCAGATAAAAAATGACAGGACAACAGCCAACGCGTTTCGTTCCTTTTAATGGAACTTCATCAGGGCAAAAAGTTCCTGTGTGGACAAAGTCCCACTGTGTATATCAAGGGAGTAATCAGTCTCACGATGCGGACAACGTTAAATCTAATTCCGGCCAGGGTAATCTAAGTGATGTTTCTACGTGGTTAAAAGATCTAAAAAATCCGGCCCAAGAGAATTTGTAAATGCACAACAATGTCCAAATGCACAGGAATACTATTAATCAATTGCAACGAATGGCTGCTCTTTCAACTGTTG
Organism: Calotriton arnoldi; assembly: GCA_963921515.1. Taxonomy (NCBI): domain Eukaryota; kingdom Metazoa; phylum Chordata; class Amphibia; order Caudata; family Salamandridae; genus Calotriton; species Calotriton arnoldi. Next base: position 198,226 of record CAWUFW010009031.1, read on the forward strand.
GTCCGGGCATACCTGCCGCCGCCGTAATACAAGGCTCATGGGATCATCTCGGCTGAAGTTTATTATCACTTCATCCGTATTGTGGGACAGCTGGTAGCCACAAAGTGTTGTTGGAAGTTCTCCATACATTACCCTTCCTCTGACTATTGCGGTCGGATCCCATTCGTTGCAATTGATTAATAGTATTCCTGTGCATTTGGACATTGTTGTGCATTTACAAATTCTCTTGGGCTGGATTTTTTAGATCTTTTAACCGCATAGAAACTTCCGAATACCCTTGAGGGATCGTCTACACTTTTTTCTATTCAGTCGGAATATTGCGCCGACATCACTTAGATTACCCTGGCTGGAATTAGATTCAACGTTGTCCGCATCGTGGGACTGATTACTCCCTTGACATACACAGTGGGACTTTGTCCACACAGGAACTTTTTGCCCTGATGAAGTTCCTTTAAAAGGAACGAAACGCGTTGGCTGTTATCCTGTCATCTTTTATCTGAAAGAAGAATAAAGAATATTGAAAAGACCATATTGACTTAAGTGTGACTTCATCCCTGGTGCTGCCTCCATCTTTTCTCCAATTCATGTTTCTGGATTTCCAGTGAGACCCTATTGCAGCAGGTCTCGGAGGCTGCTTACACAGGACCTTATTACTATGTGGACATTATGATTGAGGTGCTAAACGTGTAGTCAGCTGCAGTTTCTACATCAATTAGCAAAAGAAAGGAAAAAAAATGATAATAACGTTATGTTATCATTTTAATTTGTCCTCCTGCTGCAGCAACTTGCGTGAGGGGGTGGGGCAGGGCTGCAGAGCAGGGGAGGAGTGGTAGAACACTCCTAAGTGCGCAATAACTATTTGGTCGGCCCTCTCAGGCCGCCCAAAACAGTCATGTGCACTTTCAGTTTTCTCCATGCAGGCTGCATTACAGCCTGCATGGAGAACATGCCCACCCCTCCAGCCCCTTACTGAGCGCCCTGTTACGGCACCCAGACCAATCACAACGCTGCATTGCAGCGTTGTGATTTGCTGCAGGGAGCGTGGGAGCCCTGGTGCTTCCTGTTTCTCCCAGGAAGACGACGCAGGAGAGACAGCGGCGGCAGGCCAGGCGGCCGGGCTGGGAGGTAAGTAGTTTGTTTTTTAAACCCGACCCCCCTGCCCCTCCTCCCCCCCTCCCGCCCCACTGCTGCTTCCAGGCAGTAGCCGCGTCTGCTCCCATTGCCAGCAATGGCACACCCTCAGTATTATAGAATAGGCATTGTGATCCATTCTGTAATACAAACATGTGGTCCATGCAGGGCAAATGGCACACAGGGTCATTCGCGCATAGACAGCAGATTCGGTAATCGGGACTATGATCTCGAGAACGAGAGCTCGTTTTCTTCCTACAGTTCTTTAAATGCCTTTGCACAATCTGGCCTTTATTTCACAGTTTACGAGAAGCTTTCATCCAATTATTATTACAGCACGAAAATGAAGATTATCAGAGAACAGAAGTGCGGGCCTTACCTTTACAGGAATGTCCATTAGCCAACCAGTTTAGCCCTAAGAAGACGATAAAGAAAATATCTACATTTATGACATACTTTATATGGCCGGGCTCCAAACATGAAACAATCTGGTCATTCTGAAGACTATGCTGGATATATCTGGAGTCCTACAGAGACACGTTCCTGCTGCATTTACCCAGCCTTAAGTGATAGGATATAGGCAGTGGCTGGTGAAGCGCTTTACAGCAGGTAGTACGCTACTCCAGAACCCCAAGGTGAGTGGTTAGTCCAGTGTTGCTGGTTATTGGGATTAGCCCTATACAAATGTAATTACAATACACTTTATCAGAGCCCACATTAGATATCTCTGCAATTTAACGCTAACTCAGAAATCTTGATTCTCAGGCGGCAAGACTAATGGTAGATTCCTGGTTCTTTCATTGCTTTATTTCAGCGGGACCCCCTCGCCTTTCCCATCCATTGTAAAATAAGAAGATGCATGTCACTGCTCTGTGCATCAGATGGTGTTAAGTGGCATATGCTCCCCCTCAGCCTTTGGAGTACTGCAGCACCTTGCGGTTACACTTCAAGGGGGAGGCACCGCACTTCAGGAGGCGGGAGGCCATTTGCAGGGGAGAGGCGGCTTTGACTGTCTGCCAGCTATCCTTGACAGTGGAGGTCCTGCAATGCTGCTTCAGAAGCACTTGTGTAGCAATCCGAGGAAAGGTTAAATGTGCTCTCTGGGGAGATAGTAGGTCTGGGGAGGCTGGAGCGCAGTATTGATACAGAGTATGGCAATAATACGACTTGACGTGAACAAATGTTAGCGAAGCCCGCTCTGTAAAACCGCGCATCATGTTCAATAATGGAGCGGTAGAGCTGCTGGCTTAATGGCTCCATCTTAAACATGGCGTGGCCTGCCTAATGCTCTTTGTTTAACCATTCAGGATGCCACAGCTGTCTTTGTATGGAGCTGCTCTTTTCGAAGTGGTCAGCCGTACTATCATGGTTCGACGGGGCTCCTTGAGTGGTGTATCGTAAGTCCATTGGATGTCAAGTCTATAATTCGCCATCCCGTGCAAGGAGCTTTATAACATTGTTGGGATTCTATACTAGTGATCAAGTGATCCCGGAACATGTGTAATAACGTAAGAAAGCGGGTAGGCAGAGGTGATGGTGAATCCAAAAGGTAGTTTATTCTTTAGTTCAATCAGGAGTATATAGTTACAGGTATTGTAGATAAGCTAGTTGTAGCAGTAGCAGTAGCTGAAGCCCCACCGGGAGCAGCTTCCCAGCTGCTCAGCCCACACACTCTGACTGACATATCACTCAACTAGAAATACATGAACATTCTATGATATCACTCTCACTGGCTGAGCAGCAGGGCACAGAATACAAAGGAAGGACTGAACATCAAGAAGATCAGAATACCACAACAAGCAAGGCTTAGGTATACCATTTATACGTTCTTATGTCAATATCAATAGATTGTCTCTTAATTGTGCTCTAAGTTTTTATGAACCACTTTTCTGCACTACCCCCATAATCAGTGCATTCTACAAGGCCCTACACATGGAAAGACAAATCAGTGGCACAGGTTTTTCGGCAGCAAACATACATTGTAGAATGATTTGGAATTTGCTACAGAGGTTAGGAATTTTGGAACTGACCTGCAGATGTTCTATCTCTGACTGAATTTCCAGGCCTGGCATGGGACTCGAGAAGGGAAGGAAGAATGTCTGGGGCTAAGGAGGTGGGGCTCGGGCCACAGCTGTCACCATAAGCTATCAGCTGTGCTGCCACTGACTAATTTACTGTGATGACAGAGCAGCGGTACACCCGCGAAGTGAATCTTTACAGAGAAGCCTTGTAGCCCGTTTCACTCAATCACTCAATGGAGACTTCCTTCCATCGCAATGACTGAGTGTGGTAAGCATGTGCATGGTTTTAGGGTTGCAAATATGTAGAGGGGAGGTTATGCTGTAGAAATCTTGCTGTCAGGACATCAGTTGTTTGTGTAAGATGTGTGTGAAGGGATCAGACATTGATTTAAGGCTGTACAAAGAAGGACTGAGAGGCGCGCTGGGGTGTTTGAGACCCTATATATTTCAATTAACTTCCTATGTAAACATTTGGAAAGTAAAAAATAAATTACCAAAGTGAAAGCAGTGTGCAGTTGGCTTCATTAGGTTGCCATTAAAATGTGTAAAAGTGTTACACGTTCTCACTGTTATTTCATCAGATTTGAAAGCCGTGCAGCACATTTTCTATGTTTTTGAAGACTATGGCAGCATCTAGTCCTAAACTTACTTGAACTACTTTGGTACATATTTTAAGATGGGTTTGTACGCATTGCTCGTTGCAGAGGTGGTAATTCAGAGGTCTCCTGGACGATAGGAATCGAGTTTAGATTAACTCCTGTCCTCTGATTTCACAGGGAACTTATGAGAAAACCTTTCGATAAACAGTGGCTCATAATAAGATGACATATTTAGTACTTAAGTAAAGAAGATGTTTGCTATGAATATTACCACTAAAGTCTTACATCTACCTAGCTGTAATATGCTTCCAATATCATTTTTTCTGAGTCAAGCTACCAGTGTTTTTCTAAACTTTTGAGACCTTGGTCAATCAAAGTCGTATTTCCAAAGTTGTAATAGACGGTTTAATTTCTCATAGGTTGACGATAGGCTCCTGGTATCGGGTTTCCTGACTCGGCACTTGACAGCTGTTTTCATTTTTTCAGAGTTGTAGATGGGATTCTAATAACAAAAGAAATGACAACGTCAGAATTAGGATGCTGAAATATTTTTATATCGGAGTCCCAGATAGAGAGTTGATATTATTTTTTCACTTTGATATAGGCTTCCAATATCATTATTGCATAGTCCAAATATTCTGAAGGTATGATTAATTCAGAGTCGAAGACGGGCTGCTGATATAATTATTTCAGACTTAAAGACAGGCTTCCAACATATTTTGTGTGAAATGGTCCAACAGGACAATTTTTTCAGAGTCAAACACAGACAGCGGATATTTTGTGACAGTCAGGGGTGTGCTGTGAGTATCATTCTGTCAGACCAGGTACCTTGTTTATTTATTTATTTAAAGAGTTTTATATGACTTTTACAGAGTTGGGTAATGAGTTCATACCATCCTTCAGCTCATCGGTTTGACTGCCGGGTAAATTATTTGCAGGCGAGATGACGCTGAAATGATGGGTACTGTGTGGCTGAGAATATTTCCACTGTGTACGTGAGCAGGTATCAAGGCCTCATCCATCATAGTAAATCCAGTTTAGGATACCACGATGTGCTCAAAACAATAGATCCTTCATTCAAAACACCTTCGAAGAACCACATCTGGTCACTTCTTGTCAACACTGCAAAGAGCACTGCTATAACCTTGTAGTTATCTAAGCTTGTTTGTCAGGAATGTTTCCTCTGTGATGCACTCTTGGAGCCTTACTGACATGATCTAGGACCATGAGACGTCATGGTGCTGGCGATGACGGTTGTCTGGGGGAGAAGCTGAGGACAGGATGGGCTGTTGGGTGGATGCAATAAAGTAGACATGCTATATAAATACTGGAGTGCATCTTTCTTAATAGGCACCTATTCTCTTCACCAATATTGCCACATCACTGCGGTTCAAGCCACAGCCTATGCAGCATCCTGCATCCCTCACCCGTTTTCCCTACATATGGTTTTCTTGACTTATTGGTTCACACGCTGTGATCAGGCTCTGATTTATCTCTTTCTGACCATTAAATTGATTCTCACGCTTACTATTTTTTCTTTAGATTGTAAAATGGCCTGAAGTCTCAAGAGTGCCAGGGCTCATGATTGCTGCAAGTTTAAAGCTCAGTGTATGGACATGTTTTCTGTGGTCTCAAAATATATGATAACGTGTAATCTATTACCCTCCAAAGCCACAAACGAAAGTATGTAATAATCTGGCAAACTGAAAAACACAAGAGGTAGTAATCGGTTACACTGTAAAGCATAAGAGATTTTGTAATAATCTGCCAAACCGCAAAACATGAGACGTCTTGGAGTGCAACACATTGGACACTTATTGTACGTTTAATTGTCTGTTTTGAGGCTTGAAAAGGAGCAGTGCTGTTGGTGCTTCGAGTGGTGATCCTCACACTTGTTGGATCCTTTCAGCTAATTACCCCGATTTGATTGATTGCCTTTTTTATGTTACTTTCATAACTTTATAATGTGTGTTGATCATTGATAGCTACACCTCAAGGAACACAAGGTTTTGCTCATGACTTACGGCCCTATTTATAGTTTGGCAGATGGGATACTCTGTCACAAATGTGGCCGATGTCCTGTCCTCCTTACCACAAGTGCATTATAGTGTACGGCACTTGTAATAGGGCAGACGGGATATCCACCACGTTTTTACGGAGTAGCCCATCCGCAACTGGTCTGTTAAACAGAGTTTTAATGACAAATTGTAGTGGGAATGAATGAATGAATGAAGCAACATTTATTGAGCGCATGGCTACCCTGGGGCATCCCAGCGCTAAGACAGTAACAGAGAGGGACAGCACAGCACACTTAAGGGAAGAGCCAGGTCTTCGATTTCCGGAAGGCTAAATGGCTAGTTTCCCTCCGTAGGCAGAGGGGAAGAGTATTCCACATCTTAGCAGCATTGTAGGCGAATAGGCGGCCGCCACTTCTGGCCCTCTTAATCCTGGGAACCGCCACCAGATGTAAATCGTCAGAGCGCAGCCGTCTATTTGCCATGGACCATGGAGTGGTTGATCGTGGGGCCTTTCCGGTTAGCGTCTTATGGGCAATGCACATGGCTTTAAAGCTGACTCTCTCCCGAACAGGAAGCCAGTGGAGCAACTTCAAGGCGGGCTTTGCGGATTACCGGTTTGAGATCCCCATAAGCATCCTTGCAGCGCAGTTTTGCACCGTTTGGAGCTTTGTGAGGGTCGAAACCAGAGCTCTGAGGTAAAGGGCATTCCCTTAGTCCAGGCGGGAAAGAATGAGTGCCTGTACCATAAGCCTTCTTGCCCGAAAGGGAGAAGAGGGAGCACTCTACGGAGCATCCTTAGTATGCCGAAACAGGAAGCCGCAACCTTGGGAAGGGGTTGTCATGTACTCAAGACGGGGCTCATTTATTGATTTTAATTCTTAAATGTGTTTTTAGAATGTTTTATGGACAATTGTCTAAATAAACTTGTTTTCTACCTACCTACCATCCGCAACACTCTAAATGAGGTCCTTAGTCCAGAGAGGACTGCTTGTTCTTCATTGCTTCCCAAAGGGCAGTGGGTGGCAATAGACAGCAGGTAATACTTAGCTTTTTTCCATTTTCTGAATAACCACAGGGGCAGACTGTTTCAGGCATTTTATATATGCATCCTCCATGGCTTCCCTCTATATGCAACACTTCATGGCCCTAGATCTACAACATACTCTGACTTACTCAATTTCTCCAACCTGAAACAAAATCCAGACATACTTGAATTAGGAGGAAAGCCAGACGCACGCTCTTAGATAGTTATTTCTATGCTTTGGGTTTTGAGTTTCCCCCGTTAAGGGCTAGTGTGGCCCATGTTAGGTGTTGCTGTGTAAGGCTACATAAGTGATCCCCTTGTGGAGTTGCAGGCATTGCACGATCTTATGGAAAGCAAATGCTATTTTAGGACTTTAGCCAAACATTCAATGCTTTTGTTTCAGTGGCCTTCTAATGACACCTGTTTTTTGGGTTCATTTTTTTAAGCGTTAATAATTTGTATTGAGATTTTCATGTTACAAAACTTAAGGCAGGAAATACACATCTTGCATATAAGGACCCCCCACAAACCCTCCCCCACCCACCTGGTGACAATTTCTGGTAAAGTCTGGCCAGTCCAGATCATATGCCCCCCCCCCTCGTTTAGCTATGCCTGGCTCCCTTGTAAGATATATTTTTCATTTTAGGGTGCATTTCAGTATGGATTTTTTTTCAGTGCCTAGATATATCTATGACAATATGCTCTACATTTGAGCTCCAGGACCCCTAAAGATTAATTTCTTTTTGGGTTAATATTTCTGTTGTGAGACACTCCAGGTCTCACTGAAGTCACCAAAACAAGGAATATTTCCTATCCTGTTTGAAGTTGGCAGACATTTTGAAATTGGTCGAAAAATGTTTGCGTATGTTTGTGTTTATCCTATTGGAAGGTCTGAGGTGATTCCATTGCCAGGAAGGACTTGTAAAGAACATTTTTGCATATTGTTTGATACTGAGAGCATAAGAAAATTATTTACTTTGTGAGCTCTGGGACGTGGGACTGTAAGAAATTTGCATGCAATGTTTGCTTTCTTTATGTGTTTATTTTGTTATATGATGAATATGGATATTCAGATGGGAGATGTGCCTGGCTAACCAAGACTGCCTTTAAAAAATCATGTTCTTAAAGCTAGTTGCTTTCCATGGGAGTATCGATTCCATCTTCCTAGAATCTGAAGATATATCTGATAATTACTGTTTTCACCATAAGTTATCTGAAACAAACTAGTAGAAATTTGCTGAGTTCTGTAAACTGGAAAACTTTTCAATAAATTAGGTTCAGCACATAATTTTAATGTGAAAACACCTCTTACACCCAAATGCATGTATTTGCATGGTTTGTGCGAGAGTTACATATACATCACAAGGTTCTTTCTAATTTCCAACCTCTTTCTTTTCTTCCTAATTTTTTTAAAAAAATCTTCTTTTCTTCAGATCCATAATTTAATATTCCCTGCTCAATCGTAGTTTCACCCTGGATACGTAACTGAAATGTCCCTGTTCTATTTCAATCCTTTACTCTTTTTAAAATAAACAATGAGCAATCTTTTTGGTTAATTCTTCTAGATGTATCTGCTGCATTTGACACAATAGACCCTCCTTTTCTCTTTTCTTCTCTCTTTGCAGTGGCCATTTCTGGTCATGCTCACGAGTCGTTTTCTTCTTATCTATTTGATAGATCTTTCTCAGTTTCCTGAAGGGCTCCTTTTTCTTTCCCTTGCTTTGTCTGAAAAGGGTCTCTCAGAGGCTGTCTTATGTCCTTTACTCTTTTACTTAAATAATAATTATTTATTTTCTACTTTTTTTGCTTTTGACCATAATTTTCCCCTTTTATGCCAATAACTCCAAAATTGTATTCCATTAGATCAGCATGGTACTCTGCTTGTATTTATGCCATTGACTCCTTGAGAGCTTCTCACTATCTCAAGCTTAACCAAATAAACTGAAAGTTCAATTTTTTTCTTGCAAGCTTTTTCTTCTCCTCTTCCTCCAGCAATTTTTTGCAATCAATCCTGATTTGTAGAGCGCGGCAAATCACCCGCGAGAGTATCCAGGCGCTGCTTCTCAGCTTCCCTTCTCTTATACCTTCAGAAACCTCGGTGTACTTCTCTCTTGACTATGCTCTTAGGATTGCTTCTGTGTCTATGACTTTCCATTTTCATCTGTATGATATTTTTAATATCAAAACATTTCATTCATTTCCCACCTTAAAATTACTCTTACGAACTATGGTTTTATGACGATTTAACTATTACTCTTTTTAATATTTTGGTTTACTGAAATAACTAATTGATTTAATTCAAGCCATTTACAATGCCTATATTCATTTGTTGTTTACTTTATCTCCTCATTCTCACACCTCTTCCTACCGAGCTCATTTATGATGGTTACCAGTCTTCATTCGATGTACATTGTTTTATTTGTATTGTCTTTAAATGTATTACTTTCTTAGACCCACTATGTATCTTTGTTCTTGTATTTATTTGTATACTCCTTCTACTGCTCTATGGTCTGTATCTCTGTGCCTGCTATGCCTCGTACCTCTTGTTTCTTCTCTTTCTTCTTATTTGCACCAAAGTTGTGAAAGGAGCTACCATTTTCTGTAAGATCAGCTCTCTCACTTGTGGACTTTACCACATTGTTAAAGGAATACCTCTTAGTATCATCTTGTAAGCAAGAATGATCCTTAGCAGTTACTAATGTTATTTTATATTTATTTGCCCTGAGTTTACTTTCTTCGTAAAGCACTTTATAGAAAGCGCTATAATAAATTCAATAAAAAAATGCATAAAACCACTCCATCAAAAAGTGGTTACAGTGAATGCATAAAGGGCAGTAAACACCACCAGATTCATCACTTGCACAGTGCACAGCCACATTGAAGGCCAGTTGAGCTTCAACCTCCTAGATTCACTGAGGCAGGGAGTTCAAGATGAGGGATGCTAGAACAGAGAAAGTCCAGCCTCTAGGACAGATAACGTTCAGCCCCCAGCCCTAATCTTGCTGTGGTGGGGAATAGATAGGGCATTGGTGTATAAATGGTAGAATGTGGCATGTGCATAGTATGGCAAACCCTGGATAATAAAGTAGGCCCACTTTGGCGGCGGGTATGTATACATAACACATAATAAAGTAGTTACTACGTTTGTTAGTGCAGCTGAGGGCCTAGGCTCTCACATTATAATTTGGTTAAAAAAAAAAAAAAGCTTTTAGGACGCGTTTTATATCAATTGTTTACAACTGTAAATAAAAGTGGCAGTCATGGAATGGAATGTGCATCATTTTGTTAATTTGCTAAGGTGGTGCTGCATATGCGGAAAGGAACTAGATACTGAATTATCAGAATCCACTAAATGGCATTTTCTCTAGGCTCTTGATGTTTAAATAAAATATTAAAATCCTTTATTGGAGCTGCAGTCAGATTTCTTGCCTTAAGTTATCCATGGAATCCTGTAACCTGCTAAAAGCAAGAGCGAGTCTTAATATTTTAGTGCATCCGGGTCCTGTACCGTGACCTCTTGTTTTCTGGGTCCCCGGCTTTTAATCCCAATAGGGAATTCAAGCCGAGGATGAAGGCAGAGCGCATCCTCTGCTGTGCATGTGCTGTCACGTAACATAGGCTTTTAATCTTGTTGACAGGAAGGACAAAGTTTGAGCTCTCCCACTTGACTTGAGGCAGCTGCTTGGAACCATGGCAGATTTTTCTGGCAGGCCTTCCAGTGAGTGTCCTGAGACTGGAGTTGAATGTATAAATGTGTGAAAGGAAAGCTGTTCAAAGTGTGTGTGTTTGGCTGTGAGCCCAGCTCTGTTGCCCTGTTTCAGATGACAAGGGCAAACTTTCTTTGTAAAAGACAGAAGGACTGCAGAATGTACAAGAGAGATGAGCAATCCTAAATCCCCCAGAAGAAAATGCAGTTATGTGTCTAGGGAATGGGCGTGGAGCATTGGCCTTTAAGTGGAGCACTTGCCTGTCCCATTGCCTCGGTCCTACCTTGTCAATACTAATGGGGCCCGATTACGATATGATGGGCCGGCTTCCGCGGTCCTGTCGGAGGCGGTCCAACTGCAGCTGTCTCATCGGAAGCGGTCAGTCCGACTACCGGATTACGATGCATGCATCCTGTACTCTGACCGACCGCTGAAAGACCGCCAACTTTGACAGCCTTTCTCGGACCGCCGAGGTGGCAGTCGGAGAAAAACAGCATCCATAGGGCAGTCCAGGGATCTCCGACCACTGTCCGAATTACGATGTGTGTTTCCGATGATCTGACCGCAGTGGTCCAACCGTACGTCTCTAGTTGTCAAAAACAATGGATTTGGGATGCATACTCACCCAAATCAGCATCTCTCTGACAGTCTCTGGTGTGGATCCCTTTCTCCACGTTCCCCCTACTCCACGGCAGCTGAACCTCGAAGACTACAACTCTGTGGGCGCTGGAATGCAGGTAAGTCCGTAGGTGGCATGTTTCCCCATTGACTGGACTGTGCACAGATCACTACACTTCAGCAATGGGGTACATGGTGCACAAGGCATATACCCACATATGTCATGCATGTGTGTATATATCACATGTTTACTGCAATTTGCACGCACTTACTGCAACATATTCAGGGGTATGTGCACCACCGTAGATGAGACCGTAACAATAGCAGTGGTTGCATCATAATAAAGTGAGGGGAACTTTCCCGGCCTCTGTAGTCTGAATTGGATTGTGGTTGTGGCGGTCAGATGGTTGGTCCGACCGGCATCGTAATCGGACCCTAAGACAAGAAATCATCTTTGTATTAAATAATGAATTTATCACCAAAAAGGAGTATTATGAAATAAAGGACTTTGGCTTTATATGATTGTGGCTTCAGGGATTGAGATTCAGAGGGAGGGGCCATGGTATGCATGAAGGCGGTAACAGGGTTGAACCAAACAATGAATGATAGTGGTTGAATTTACATTTGTCTGTTAAGGTTAGGTGTTTAGAGAGTAAAGAGTCAGGAATTAGGGGCAAGGGTCTGGAGTTTTGACAAAGGAATATTGCATGGTTTTACTTTTGAGAGATTTTCATGCTCCTGCATAAATGTTTCCACTTGGCATAGGGTGAAATTGAGAGGAATTATATGAAATAATGCCTCTCACGCCTGGTGGGGAAAAGGGTACAGAAGTCTGATTTTCTTCTGGCTGGATATAATTACACAGTTCTTCACATGAGCACCGCAAACATGTTTTCATGACAGGTGGATAGTGGTTGTATAGTGTCATTGAGATGAGAGCTATGGCCCCATGTTTGCATCAATTGTGGATCTCCCATGGATCACCTAAGGTGTTTTTCATGGAGACCCGTCGGTGTCCCATGGAGACCCGTCGGTGTCCCGTGGACACGCGGCTCCAAAGTAGACACACAAGTGCTGGTCTACTTGGGAGCAGGGTACAAACTTCTACAACCAGCTCCATAATGCTGATTCTCCATCCATTCTAAGTTGACAGTTAAAGGGACCGATTGGCAATTACCTATCATGAGTGCCGCCATCAGCATACGCACGAGTGCTGCTTTCTCACTCTTCATAGAAAATGCAGAGATCGCAGTGTCATGTTCGTTACTGGTGGTGCACCAAACTATTGGAGGTCAAGATTTAGTGACACTTAATTTTCAAAAGCAGGCAGTTTGGTGACTTAGTCATATAGTCTGTAGCAGTGTTATTGATGACGGTACCCACGTAGTGGGGAAAGAACCTTCCCGGAGACTGGCAGTTTGTGCACATTCATGCATGAGTCATCCCTTAAAGTTGACAGTGCTTATGTTAATGTGAAGTCTCATGACAGGATGTCAGCCATCTTTCTGTTGGCATAACATAAATGCCTTCCCAATCACAACCATGGGGTTAGGAAATTCGCTTGCAATACAGTTGCACACAAGGAATCGAAATGTGAATAATTTACATAATTGGCTGTGTTCCAGATAATGTGGCACGCATAAGGCCATTGTGGAACAATGTTTGAACCTATTATGTAGACAAAACCTCCTGTTTCACTCGGAACATCTGGTTTATTGACCCAATGATTATCAACAATGATTGGTACAAATTACTTCTTTAAATGGACATAAATGCACATGGGCAAAATTAGGCATCAGGTGTTGGGCAAAAGGCTCAAATAGGCCCATCAGAGACTAGCATAGAATAAATGAGATTAAAAAGGATCTCTTCCACCTGCTATTTCTGTAAAAGAGCACAGTAGATGAAAACATCCACTGTAGCCCTCAAGTATTTCAGAGCAGCTACCAAAGAATATGAATTATTTGTCTATGAGCCTGCCTATAGGTTATTCAGTAGCAGTCCTAGAAAATATCCTTCCATTTACTGAAACTTGATATTAAAAGGGCAAAAATCTACATGTTTGTTCATTTATGCATACAACATATCTGTACATATAGTGAAAATGAGAAAAAACAGTAGAAATAGATTACAGTTTTAAAGACCCTGAAATGTTCAACTCATCAGTTCAATGTTGTCCAAAGTCCTGGAGCCAAGCTATGCCTGATTTTGATAGAAGTTCTTGTTATCCCATGCCTCCTCTTTTTCTATGCCTTGGGTGTAAAAGGATGAACACTTCTTACTTTGATTTTAATATCTCTAAAGCCGTTGAGAAAATAACAGAACCCATTATTGTACAAGGAACCCATTGTTGGGTATCCTCTCTGGAAAGCTTTGGCTGTTTTTGGTAACGGGCCAATTGCAGCCAGTATAGACTTTGACTAGGCTTTGTGTCCATTATTCAATGGCCTACGTCTTTATCTCAGTTCCCCGCAGCTGATTTGATGGCTTTCTTTCCTATTCTTGTGTTTGTCCTACCCAAGGAGGAATTTGGTCTCACCATCTGTTGAATGAAAGAGTTGTATCCCTCCACTACTGATGCAAGGTCTTTGCATTGCAGGGTTTTGGGGGCTATTTTATCTCCATCTCTCTCTTCTTGCTCTCCAGGCTCCCCACCTTGCTCTCTTAATTCAAATAGTTGGCTCTACTCCAGTGTCTAAATGTCCCCCTCCAAGCTTCACATGCTGCCCCGGGGGGTGGTCGTGGGGGTGGTCATCTTTGAATATTTTGTAAACTATTCCAAGATAGCTGCCCATGTTTGTGCATGTAGACATGCCCAGTGGCCATCATGGAATGGGTTTTCTTTTTCTTCTTAACAATGGTTTTAGCTATAAATTAATGCAAAGGCAAAAACGTATTGGCATAGACCTACTGGTGTTGCCATTGCTTGTGTTTCTAATGCAATATATAATTTCACCATCTTGACTGACCTATCATGTAAATATGTGTTAAACAGTAAAGGCATGACTTACAGCTAGATATTTGTAAATGTCCGGCGTGCTCTCATAAGCTATTGCTCTTTCATGTCCCACCTCTCTAAATATTCATTTTGGTTAAAGACTATGATATGACTCAAAGTAAAACAATTTTAGAAGCAACAAAGGGGATATTTCTGCAGATTGTAGACACTAAGGCTGATTTAAATAAGTGTGGATGTCCATATTTGAGATGGGGAATGCCATCTGGAATTGTGAGAGACTGGAAGAAATGATAAGCTTTAAATACTGCTTGTTATTATGCAACTGCTCTAACTTTTCCAGCTACTTGTTAGCCTATATTTTGTTTTCTGTCTCAGTCCTCTCCACTTTTAATAGTTCCTCTGTTCTTTCTATCCTGTCAATCATATTTCTTGTCTTTCTAGATTTTATTTTTCTGCTCTTTCATTTCCACTCTTCATTGCGATGCCACTTTCCATTACCCGCTTGTAAGATCAGTAACTGGTTGAAGGCCTCGTCTGTACTTCTGGCACCAGGAAAAGTCTGGCACTGAAACACAAATAACTTAGCCTCTTCTTTTTCACTCCCCTGGTGAGATGTGTAACAGTACCCTAGTCATTTTGACTAGACTGTAGCATTTACGTTTTATTTTGGGGTCTTTACCAAGTTAGAAATAGTTCCTTCTGAAGAGGAAAGAAACAACGATTCCATTGGAACTTCGCATGCTACAGAAAAAGGAACACAGTAAGAACACGTTGAGGGATACCAGAAGAATAATTTTGTGTCTAATAGTTTGAGTAGGTTGTAGCTTTAATTTGTAAAGGCAGAGAACCTGATCTCCACATCTTTTGTTTAGAGAGCATCCCGAGCAAAGCTTCGACTTCCTCTGTGGAATGGGACGCCTTTAAAGTAGTCATAAGGGGACACTGCATCGCAGAGATGGTGGGAGTGCGTAAAGTGTTATTACGAGACATTCAGGAAGCAGATCAGCGCCTGCGAGAAGTAGAGCGGAAACGTCCTGAGAGGCCTGATAAGCAGGGGGAACTTATACAGGCGAAAGAGGCAGTTGCTGTACAGGTGGAGTGTCTGCGCTGCTTTGACTATAAAAAATACATCACTCGCGCCCATACTGAAAGAGACAAGTCTGGGGCCCTCTTGGCTTGGTTGGCTAACCCGGCCAGGAGGGGGACGGTAATTTTGGAGCTTAAAGACCAAACTGGGGAAGTCTGTGGTACCCAACAAGGCATTAACGACCGGTTCCTTGCTTACTATGCGGATCTGTACCAGAGTAAATTGGCCATAGTAGAAGACGATATCAATAGGTTTGTGACTGCAGAGGACCTACCGCACCTGGATAGGGAACAGGCGGACGCACTGGGCCGGGATATTGAACTCGGAGAAGTGTGGGGGGCTATAAAACACATGGCTAGGAACAAGACACCAGGGACAGATGGCGTACCGATTGAATTTTACTTAGCTTACACTGACCTGTTGGCCCATAGACTGGTAAAACTTTATAACGATGCGAAACAGGCGGGGCAGCTGCCTGCAACAACTCAGGAGGCAATCATTATTCCGCTGTTAAAACCCGGGAAACCGCCCTGGGACAGATCTGCTATCGCCCACTCTCTATGCTTAATACGGATTATAAGATCCTGAGTCGTATTTTAGCTACCCATCTCCTTCCCTATATGACGACACTAATACACAGGGATCAATCGGGTTCATCCCAACCAGGAACACAGCTATTAACGTACGGCGCCTCTTACGGATCTTAGAGGCTGATTCTTATCAGAAAGATGTCACGACTGTTTTCGCAGTGGACATAGAAAAGGCATTCGATAGTCTGGAGTGGCCTTACTTGTTCCAGGTGATGTGCAGATTTGGACTAGGGGACACATTTGTGGCTTGGACAGCCCTGTTATATAAAGATTCTACTGCAAGGGTTAAAACGGGTGGGTTGATTTCTGACACCTGTGACGTGGGCCGGGGAACGAAACAGGGATGCCCATTATGCCCCCTTTTGTTTGCCCTACATTATCGTGGCCTTAATGTGCATGGACAGACTCATCATATTGCGCTCTATGCGGACGACCTACTAATGTTTTTAGCGGATTTGGGAGAAGCGCTTACTGGAGCGAAAGACTTACTCCGTGAACTTGGTAGAGTAGCTAGGCTCAAGGTAAATTGGGCTAAATCCTGCCTATTCCCAACAACCGAAGTTAACGCTGGCCCGCAAGACACCGACGTAGTGAAATGGGAGTATAGATGCTTGACATATCTAGGGACCCAAATATATCACACACAGGGCGATTTACTGGAGGGCAATATTGGTAGAGCCATTAGGGGAATGAAAGGTAACTTTGATTTTTGGGGGGCGCTGCCTCTGTCTGTAGCTGGCCGGGTGGCCTTACTTAAAATGGTGGCCCTCCCGAGACTGCTGTACTACTTTGGGACCTTACCGATTTGGATACCGGTGAGATTCTTTACTCAACTCAAGACAATGATCACGGGGTTTTTATGGGGATCTGGCAGGCGGAGAGTAGCACTGGAAGTCCTTATGCAATCAAGATTAGAGGGAGGTGTGGCAGTGCCTGACTTTGAGGCTTATTACCTGGCTGCTCAGCTACAATGGCTCACGCAGGAAGTTGCGTCTGGGTTTCGAGGAGCTGAGGAGCGCAGAGGCGGGGCTCCGTCGCTGGGAGTACTGTCCCAAATTGTTTTGAAATTACCTATCCAACTTCATACTATACCGGGAGACCTACAAACAGCACGGCAATGCTGTAATAGGAGCCTGAAGCGCGCATGGATTACATATCTCTATGCGCCTGAAATCCCCCTATCCATGTGTGATGCATTGCCGCATGGGGGTAGATGGCAGGGATTGGCAACCTGGAGGGAGCAAGGACTGTCCACTATAGGGGACTTAAATGAGGAGAATACTATGATTCCCTTCAATGACTTACAGGAACGATATGACTTGCCCAGAGGGGACATTTTATTACATTCTGCACTTACTGCGGCTATCCGGAAGCATTGGAGGGAGGGCCTCAATGAACCACAGACATCGATGGGGTGTCAATACATAGTGACGGCGGCAGGAACCTTTAAAGCGGTCAGCTGTCTCTATATAACCGAATGACGCAAGAAATGCTAGTTCCTCTGACTACGCTGCGGTTAAAATGGGAAGAAGATCTGGGGGACGAGATTCCGGAAAAGGCCTGGGCTGATCTCGTGGAACGGGCGTGGAAAAGTTCTAGAAATGCCCGATTCCAATTGGTGCACTTTTATGTTTTACATAGGGCATATCTCACCCCGGCGAAGATTAACAAATATTTTGACACTAGAGTAGCAGCATGCCCACGCTGTAACAAGGAGGGGGCAGACTTTGGGGCAGACTTTCGCCATATGTTTTGGGACTACCCGCATCTGGAGAACTATTGGGTAGACGTGGTCACATTGTTGACTGAGATCACTGACAGGGAACTGGAGCCGGCTATAGGACCCTGCCTCTTACATTGGTTCCCCCACACGGCCAAAAATAAGATTACAAGCAAATTCCTGGACCTGGGGCTATTATTAGCTAAACAAGATATTACTATGCATTGGAAAGCAAAGAGGGGCCCACACGTACAAAGATGATAGACGGAATTAATCAAATGGGCGGAGTGTGAAGGGACAGTTCGGCTACAGTTAGCAAAACGGGCGGGAAGTGAGAGGGCATTAGAGGCAGCGAGGGCGTGGGAAACATTGGTGGTGCTCCTAAAGACCCCGGACAGTGATAGTGACGAAGATCCCACGGCTGAAGCTCCTGTGGAGCTGGATTAGATGGTTCACCCCTGTGCGCTGTATGAAACGGCGGACCTAGACACTGAATACGTGGCGCCCCCCGCACCTGTTAAAGGTTAGCTCCCTAAGCATTGCTTTAGCTACATTTGCGAAACTAACCTGCAGTAACCCCAGTCTGTAGATTAACTGCTGATTGTATGTGACACGCCTGGTGGGAGGGATGGGTGGGGGGAGGTATTAGAAGTGTAGGACTGTTTTAGGATATGGGATGCTGACAAAAAGTGCACCGCATGCTTATAGGTGTATGTGTGAATCCTACATTGTGGGTAGGGGAGTGGGAATTCCATATGCAGCCGAGCTACTACACTTATATTATATGCAGTGATGCTTTCGTTAATTGACCTGTGTGTACCTTGGCATTGATTGTGTCATGGAATGTACCTGTGCAAATATGTAAAACCCAATAAAGTTTGTTTAAAAAAACTAAAAAAATGAGGAGGCTTTCAGTTTTTTTCCTCATTTAAACAAAGCCAGTTTTCCTGCACTCAGTGATGGATCTGGGAGAGGCAATGTAAAGGCTGGGATTGTTTACCAGGAGTGATGTTAAGCATGAGATGGAGTTGTGTGTTGTTGCATGTCATAACCAATCTTGTAGGAGTCAAGAATCTTGGTGAGAGGATACTTGTGGATATTAAAAAGCATTGGGGGTAAGGCCAAGCCTTGACTCTGCTCGTGACGTTTGTTTACCTGGGGCCGAAAGAGCCCATTTTGACTTGGTGGGAGCAATTGGAAGAATAGTAAGTTATTTGTGCATACTGGGAGTATGCCTTCTTTATACCACTGAAGGAGGAGACTGGGACCTAAGATCCTGTATTTGCAGTGCTGACATGGGAACATTTTGTGCATAAAATATAAAAGTATAAAAATGTCTGTCTGTCCTATCATTCAGATCCAATGCTGGCTCTTATAGTCTGATTTTTTTCTCTAGAGGAGATAAGTTAAGAACTCTGCATGATGGTGACCTAATGTAAAAAGAGGATTCAAAATAGCAGATGCAATGGAAAGAGTGAGCAGACGAGTGAGTGATTGAACCAGTGTGATCATGTATAAAGTGCATACAGTGAGTGAACCAAAATAAACATTAAATTAAAGAGAGGCAACGGCCTACCCTTTCTACCAACATAATAGTCAGGGCTGTTGGAGGTTGACATGTATACCCACCAAATTTAAATGGGCGGACATACAGATCAGTTTTCACTGCCTGTCACCGCCAGGAAAACCCTGGCAGCAAGAAGCAGTGAAAACTGCAAAACGCCCCCTTGCCATGGGGGATAACTCCCATGGTGAGGGGAGCATTGTTGTTTTATTTTCCAAAACAAAATCACACTTTGGGGTTTCATTTTTGAGAAGAATAAAAATTTTAACTTTTCCATACCACTACGCCATAGTTGATAGAGCGGTGCAGCAAAGTTACAATACATTGTCCAGAACCTCCCTCACGGCAGTTCCTGTCAATTCTTGAAATGTCCGCTTGCCCGACGAACATTTCAAAATTTGGTCATGAGGATCTCCAGCAGGGGGACAGAGTAATCTACTCCATTGCGATGGCAGAGGATGGCCCACCCGTCAAATCATAAATTGGGCCCTTAGACATACTTTTTGATGCCTTGGTGACTTATGTTAATTCTCTGTCATTGGGTGGAGGCAAAGAAGGAAATTGAGAAAGGAAGGTAAATCTAAAGCAAACAATTTGTATTAAGCAGATCGTTTGGTAGACTGATTAATATATTTTAAGTTGTGTTTCTAATATTTTATTCAACTTGATTTCCAGGTTCATATGCATCTTAAGTAAACCCAACACAAACTGGATTTCTTATTGTAGTTCACCAAATCCTAGACGTTGTATGCTGGCCACAAGCAGACAGTGCTGTTCGTGTCTTTGCTGTATAGTCAACCGAAGCACCTGTTTGGTCCACAAGTTTTTCACTTCTAAATTCTCCTCAGACAAAATTCTGCTCCTCATGTTGGTAAGGATTCTCAGAATGGTTGACCGACCTGTCTCGGTTCTTGATGCCATACTCTGGAGGCTCTCTTCGGCTGTCCCATCAAAAATTACAAACGGTTCCACAAACAAGTAAATAGTGGCTTTTCCCCGAGTACGTTTTTCATTTTTTCATTTTTCGTTTCTCACCAATGTCTTGCACACTTACATCAGGTTTTGTTAAGGACCCTACCGTAGAAGGTCAGTTTCTATATCCTGATTGATTTTTTTCATTTATTTTTGTCTCTGGGGATCATAAAATCTCAGTTACCATACTGAACTCAAATCTATCTCTACTATGATCTCAGAGGAGTGTACTTAAGAATGTTTTTTGAGGTAGAAACATCTGATTGTTGCTATCCCTGTTCCCAAAATGCCACTGGCAATTATTTTTAATAAATCAGCTGTGTGGCAAAGGTGCATATTGTATTGTATTGTATTGTAATTGCATTTGTATAGCGCTTACTACCCCTGACGAGGCGTCGAAGCGCTTTTTCGGCGAGTAGCACGCTACTCCGGGACCCATAGCGGATTAGTGTTGAATTAGTATAGTGAAACATGCAAGTAAATTTTAAGTGGTGGATATGTTAGTCAGTTATTTGGATTCAGAAGGATAGCGGAGGGATAGAAGAGGAAAAAAGGTTTGCATATATATAGCGCTTCTAACCCCTGATGGGGTGTTGAATTGCTTTTTTTTTTTGGGCGAGTAGCATGCTACTCCGGAAACCCATAAAGGATTAGTGGTGAATTAGTATGGTGAAATATGAAAGTAATTTGAGTGGTGGATATTAGTCAGTTATTTGGAGTGAGAAGGATAGTGGAGGGATAGAAGGGAAAGAAAGGTTTGCATTCATATAGCGCCTGTTACCCCTGGTGGGTGTTGAAGCGCTTTCTGGGGAGTAGCACGCTACTCTGGAACCCATAAAGGATTAGTGGTGAATTAGTATAGTGGAATATGGAATTAGTGAAGTGAACATGCTAGTCTGTTATTTTGATTGAAAAGGATAGTTGTGGGATAGAAGAGTGAAGGATTTCTTTTTGTAGGTCATAGCAGTAGGAGGAGGCTTTTTGATGAGTAAAAAGGGTTTTTGGAGGGGAAGAGTCAGAGGGAAGAGTTTAGAAAGGTTTGTCTTGGGCATTGGTACAGTAAAGGAGGTGTCAGAAGATACAAGGAGGGGTAGAGTAGGAGAGAGTCAAAGGGTTATTTTGGGGAACATAGTAGTGGTATGGCGTTTGCGATAAATGAGAGAGTGGGTGTAGAGGATATAGTGATAGATGTATAGGGTGAGATAGGGTAGTGAATTGGAAAAAGTAGTAGAAAGAAGTTTGAGATGAGTCAAAAAGTTGGGCTAGAAGATATATTGAGGGAAGTATAGGCTGAGAAATAGGGTAGTGCATTGGAAATGCTAAATTAGAAGAAAGTGATAATTATATAGATCCATAAGTACATTGAAAGTATATAGATGCATAAAGGAGGTAAGTATATGCAGATTAAGAATATTGATAGAGGTAGCGGATGTGAAATAGGGTAGTGCATTAGATATGCTTTTTCAGGAGAAAAGTAATAGACACATTAATTAATGGGAAGATGGGCAGCATTCCTGGCCCTGGCCCGTCTCGAACAGGCTCAAACAGGCACTCACCCTTGTCCTCTCTGCCCTTAACAGGCTCAAACAGGCACTCACCCTTGTCCTCTCTGCCCTTAACAGGCTCAAACAGGCACTCACCCTTGTCCTCTCTGCCCTTAGCCTCGACGCCCGGGCTGAGACGCCCTAACCCTGGCCTTTGATACCCCTAGTAATCAGGTGACCCCGTCAGCCAATGGGAACCCTAGCCCTAATACTATCCAATCACAACACTAGCCCTAAAAGCTAGAACCAATAGGAGATCAGGACCTTACAGCCAATCTTAGCCCTACTCCAAGCATCCAGTCAGTTCAAAAACCCTGATCTCTATGTCCAATAGAGGCCCTAGCCCTACCAGTAGTCCCAACCCTAGTCCAAGCAACCAATGGGACGGGAAGCCCTAGTCACTACTTCCAATAGAAAGCCTAACCCTACTCTTAGTCCCACACCTAGTCCAGCAACCAATAACACCAGAAGCCCTAATCGCTACTTCCAATTAAAGGCCTAACCCTAGTCCTAGTTCCACCTTAGTCCCAACAACCAATAAAACAGGAAGCCCTAGTCCCTGCTTCCAATAGAAATCATAACCCTAGCCCTAGTCCCAACCCTACATTGATTGAATCACAGATCCAGAAACCAATCAGAACCCTCAAATACCCAACCAATGAGGACACTAACTCAAACCAATAGAAACATCAGATACAACCACCAATCAGTGTATACATGTAGCAGCCACTAGCAGACTATATAAGGTCCCAGCAACCTCAGACAAGGTTTGCTGCCCAGGGAGTTGGAAGCTGCTTCTCCTGTCCAGAATCTCCTAGGAGACAGACAGGCTCAATCCACACTTTGGATTTCTGCAGGTAAAGGCCTCACAAACTTGAAATCTAACAATACTGTTTGAATACAACTTTACTCCCTCTCCTGGCCAAAAAACGAAGTGCACAGTCCCTATTAAACACAGTTTAAACAGCTCACAGAAGCACCCTCTGATGTAGAAAATCCCTGTTGCTGGAGGGGGAGGCAGGGGGGGCTGGTTTCACTGGCTTGATAACACAAAATGGTGGCTGGGGGTGCACTGTTTAACATACAGGTCTTAGCACAGAGCAAAGGAGAAATTTGGAGGGAAAACTGAATAGTCACCAGGAATGAGAGCGACAAACTACAGAGTTTGGACTGCAAATCCCACAATTCAACACGTTAAATGGAAGCAATCATGGGCAGGAAAACTACAAGTTTAACACACAAAACAGGTGATAAAATATACAATCACAGGCAGGTTAAAACTACATTTTTAAACTGTAACAACCACAGGCAAAGACAGTAATCACAGAAAGGGAAAATCGTTTTTTTAAAACTTTTTGGAGGAGGGAAGAGACAGCACTAGTCTGCCTCCTTACCACTTGCTGGACTCTGCTCACTGCAATCTGGGGCACAGGTAGGCCGCAACTCACAAGATGGAGGAGAATGATTTGGGGTGCACCCAGCAAAGCCTTAAGGGACCTGGGCAGGTGTGAGGGGAGGGCTCAGAGTTGCCTGGGAGCTGAATAGCCAATCCCCAGTCCTAGGCCTGCTGGCCTGGGGGTGGGGGTGGGGGGCTGCTTCTCCTGTGTTAGCGACCTGTTTGGCACAGGTTTTATTCTAACAATATTAAACATTTTCTTTGTAGAAAAGCAGTATGTAATTGAACCTCATTTAGATAATGGTTAGTTACTTCATGTTTGACAGTAAAAAGAGTTTCATGTAATCGCAGTTTTTTATTCAAATAATTTAGAGTGACCTGACATGCGCACCCTCTGGCGTACTGAATTAAGGCTATTGTAAGTCGCAGAGTCATTATTATGCTTTTCGTTTGCATTGCAATATCACAGAAATTATTAGTTTCTAGCCTTGTTATGTTGTATTATTACTGTGTTTGTAGAGAATGAAACACGTAATGATACTGTTTGCCTTAATAATTCTGTGATTACACAGCGTATCAGCATCTGAAACAGGCCTGCCTGCAAACGCAAAAAAGGTACCTATTGCGCTTAATTTGTGCCGGAGGTTGGAAGAGGTGGGTACCAGCACTCGGTTTTGAGGTGTGAGACTTATTTTACATCATCAGACTTTGACCCTAGAGAAAGGCATAGAAAATCAGAAAATGAAGAAACAACATTTAGGAGAAAGTGAGGGGAACAGTAACAAATGGATAAAACACAGATGAAAAAGAACCTGCATGAATGGGACATGAAGGTTGTGGAAGAAAGAGGCATGGAGTCAAGTCTAGGCAGCTTTTGTATCCACCAACTCTGGCGTTAGGCTTTGTGGGCAAGCCCTCCAAAGAAAAATGTTTGTCCCCTGCACTTATTGTGTTTTTTATATAAATGAAACCTTAAGGCGGATACAATAAACCCATCTTCCTTAGAAGATAGTATCAGAGACCAGATGTTTGGGTATAAACATTCACAGCTGTCAGATTACAAAAGAATATCCAGAAAATCCATTAAATTACGCAAAATGTGGGAAGTCGTTCAAATTTAGGATGAGGAGCTTGGAAGGGACGCTGAGGAAAGAGGAGTGATCTAAAATCTATTGACTCCAAAGAGTTTTTCCAAATAACACGAGGCATATGTGTCCATATTTTGGTGGGGGTGGCTCTAGCCATGATGGCCTTGTATCACTCCATTTAAGGTCAATAAAAGGTTATTGCCAAATGTTGTAGATTATTTGTGGCTATATAAACTATTTTATAGATGTAACTTCTACTGAGGCAAGCCTCTTCTCTGTTGTTGGTTAATGAATCCCATGAAGCAGTACAATTTTTGCTATTCAAAACGACGCATTGGTACTCCCATGCACTGAGATTGGACATTCGGACATTTGCCATCACTTCTCACACAAGTCTTGTCAACACAAGAGTAGTGATCTCAGACTAACTAAAGATAGAGTAGACCCACCATACAAGTAATCATGCCCCTAACCAACCTACGTATGCACTACCCAGGGGTAGTAGAGTTTACACTGGAAGCAAATATTCTAGTGATGTGGCAGGAATAAACAACTCCTGATCCAATGTGAAAAGAGACATTGGAGCCAACGTAGGTGAGAGTTCTTAAAGTGAAATCTGGATAAGAAACAGCAAACAGGGAAACAAGAATCAAATATTCCAGGTTGCAAGATCACATGCATACCCCCAACATTTTATTGAAACTTGTGGGTGGAGTAAAAGTTGTTTCTTGGTTGTTACGGATCAAGATAGTCCACCAACTCCTGGATTGTGTTTGGGATAAGTGCTCATATTTCTAGAACGTTTCTACTGGGAGGGAGTTGAAGTTTTAGTGCCTTCTCTGTACAGGGGCTGCTGGTGGATGTAGGAGCAGTGACATATGCCCCATCTAGTTTCCTTTCTTTTATTAGAATCATATATTTCAACACACTCGAATACTCGTCAGGGAGCAGCCCAATTATTAACAGTTGAGGGCCATCTGTTCGATCTTGGGTTTGCCACAACAACAGCTGAAAACAACCAAGAGTCAACACGCCACGGCACTGTTCCCAACAGTAAGCTTGAGTTAAACAACTAGTCTAAGAGGTAAGGCGGCGAGGAACTGAATCCTTGAAGGATCCAGTTGCAAACAGAATCGTAATATTACTACTCATTCAGTGGCCTGTTTCTTCCTGCAACATCTTGGCAGGAGTTTTGTAGGCCTTTATAAATGAATGAGAACATATGCACTCCTTCATTCCCAGATAGCTTCCTGTTATACAAGTAGCCCATGGTACATACATGAATGTGGGATTAGCACAGGGACTGGATATAGATAGGTATTGGACTCTTGGCTATGCCCAAGATGTAGACTTCATGTAATACACAGGAACGAGTTAATCTAAGTAGTGCGTAATCAGAGCATGAAGAATCAGCAGGAAGAGTCAAAATTAATGCCATGTGACATTAAATGCCCTTAGCAGTCACCTAGCAGGTTTCTCTGTATTACACAGATACTGGTATCTTGGGCTCTGGAGACCTCAAGTTTCAAGAAAAAAGGACATTTGCTCCTGCTGATAGCCACTTTCAAACATTTGTGACATAATAGCATGTAACTAGCCCGGACATTGTATTTTCCTTTTTATGAGAAATGTTTTTAAGGAAATCATATACTACAAAGCAAAAATGCAATTCCAGGATACATGTTCACAATCTACTTAAATCTTGATAGGCCTAAAACTTTCATGAAAGCACTTCAGGAGACAATTAGGCATAAAATATAGTACTGCAGAAACTGAACTGTTGTGGCTGTACATTCCAAATCGTCTTTTGCTGCAAGTCTGTCCTTACGTAGTGATTTTACTGGTGCTTAGAGCTGCATTCAGGGGCTTGGTTTTACATGAATTACTGGTGGATAAGATTGTATTTTGAAAATTGGAAGAATATTATTGAGTAATTTTTGTTTTGGGGCAGGGGCTGTATTTACTGGACAATCAAGGGTGTTGTTAATTGGCCTATCAGCACAGGGAAGAAATCAAAAGTGGGTGTTGACCCCCTCCCTTCCCATTTCACGTCCACCTGAATCGATGCTGTCACGCGGCATACAGCATAGACGACAAGGGAAGGTACAAGTGGTATTGTGCATATGATAGAAGCTGGGATTTTTGGTTATTGGGGCGTACACCAGCTTCCACAAACATGTCAATAGCTTGAAAAACACCTAATTTTAAGCTGAGGTAAGCGGCACACAATACGCGGCATCTCTGCACCGGGGGTGTGTTATTTTCTGATGACAGAGCAACTTTTCAAGCTTGGATAAACTGAGCTCCTTCAAATCACCCTCATGTTGGGCTGCAGTTGCTTACCTCTGCATTGAATGTTATGGTAATTGCTTGCGGAAGTTCCACTTATATGTCAAGTCTCTATGACGAAATTTAATTGCTTTGCAGCTGAATTCCGAAAGGTGTATTATGTTCGCATTTAGAGAAAGATAAAACAAAATGAGTTAACATGTTGCTCTTCTCATCCATGCAATCCCTATTCCTTCTAACAGAATTAATAGTCTGAGGTTGCATATACCACTTTTCTTTAAGGTACTCACAAAGGTACCCACCCATAAAATTAATTTTGCTTTTTTACTACACAATTAGGTATATATCAAATGATACTCGTTGTTTTGCATTATTTATGGACGATGAGGATTAGCTAAATGAAATTTACTCTTTATGTATTTTGGTGGCTAAAACAGCTACCTCATTCTCCTTATGAAATGCTTTAATCCAAATGGCAATGCAGAAAACCTTCTTGGCATGTTGAAAACATTTGCCATGTATGCCAATATCCTGTCAGCACTTGGAATACATGCAGGAAATTAAAAGCAATGCAGATAGCTGGCACATAAGGAGGCAAGGCCTCTATTCAGGCCTTGGCTGTGAGAGGCGTTAGCTTCTAGGACTCTGTCTCCCTGCTGTCACTTACAATATGAGCACGGAGGCAGGGATGCTGATGACGATGATAACCAGTTCCGGCCTTTGCCAACAGAGCACCTTGGGCGTAGGCGGAGCGAAATAAGGCGCCCTTGCTGATGGTAGTGAATTAAATGAGGCAGCAGAGGGTCCCTTTTGTGTTCACTGGTCAGGACTGGCCCCTGAACACAAACATCCCCGGACCTCCCCCAGCTCACCTATATCACTGATCGCTTAGCTGCCTCAAGCAGATGATGGTTTTGTTGATGTGTGTCAGCAGGGGTCAGAGGTTGAAAGGAGGGCAAGTAAGAGGGCTAAAGGGGTGTTAAAAACATCGCCTGCCATGTGATAATGAAGGACTAAAATGACTTTAAACTGGCAAATCAGACAGAAACAAACAGGAAGGAACAGGGACAAGGCTGGAGCAAGATGACAAGGGTGTTGTTATTGGCATAACCTCAATGCATACCGCTCTATGCACCTCTCAGAATATTAGCGCCCTGGCCCAGCTCCCCATGGTCAAGGCCGGCCCTGATGATAGCATTGCCCCAAAATAAACCTGCCATGTAAGAAGTGAGAGGTGGTACACCGAGACAGGTTTTCACGTGGCAGGGTGAAGAGAAAAAATGGCGGTGGGGCACTCAACTCTGATCTCACGGTTGAAGGCTCCGGGGGAAGGGTAGACTGCAATATGGGCGAGGGAAACCAAAGGTAAAGGTACTCCCGATGTAATGACCTTGATTTAATGACTCCCGATGTAATTAAATGCCAAGTGACAACTTACATTCCTGAAACAAACTACATGTTTTTCAGTAAACTGCTGGAAACTGCATCATTCAAACATGTCGGTACTTGATTTCCACACTAACAAAGGGGTTGTAATTAAAGAACTGATGACTGCAGGCTTTAATGAAAATACTGTCAGTGCTCCGAAGTAACTTCAAGGAGGCAGGGAGCACTTAAACTCCAAAGCAAATCTATAACTTGAATACATCGTTGGCATTCCCCTTTGTTGGCGGCAGGGCCGGAGTGGCTACCGGGCGTTTTGGCATGCTGCCGAGCTGGGGGCTGATGTCACTGCGGTGGGGACTAATTTCGTTGATGGAGACCTGCGTGTGCTTCGAAATAAACAAAGCAAAACGAATTTCGTTCAGCACACGCAGGTCCCCATCAACGAAATCAGCCCCCAGCTCGGCAGCATGCCAAAACGCCCGGTAGCCAGTCCGGCCCTGGTTGGCGGGCGCTTGCACAGCCTAGGGAAGGTAATCCTAAATCCATCATGCTCTCTCTATCAATACACCAGGATTGACCCATATATGCACATCAGTGTGAAGGTCTGACATAGCTATATTCCTACCTCCCCATCTTTTGGGAAGCATTGCTTCATCCAAGTCTATTCTATTCACCTACAATTATGCCATGAAGTGCAACAAACCCTCATTATTGAGGAGAAGACTCAGACAATTTGCAAGGAACCCATAAACATAACTGTGTAGATTAAAGAAGATTTGTGTACTGCCTAATTGTATTTTTATACCTACTGATTTTTATCAGAAGATATGAACTGTGAGATAAACCTCCCAGTGCACAGCAGCTCTCCACCCCGAGCCAGACATATCTTGTAAAATGTGCACTTTAAACCCAGTTACTTTCAGGAGAGATTTAATCTCTTAGACGGTCTAAGGTCTGCCGATACACTGCTAGAGGATCAAGACGTAAATTACAGTTTTAGAACAGTGTACACAGCAGGGAAACATTTGCAATGGCTAACTGCCCACTGATGGAAGAAAGAGTGCAATGCGGATGAGGAGAGCATTCACTGCCCACTTTACAGCAGAAAGACGTGTGAGGGACTTTGTGCAAAAGTGCAGACGGGTGTTTGAATCTGCTTAAGAAAGAGATTTATCGAGCAAACACCATCCCAAACACCCACCTGATGCCAGAAGGTTGTCACATTTTTGTAGAATTTGCTTTTCCACTACTCATTAGCATATTTCAGGATTAAGTATTGCTACCGTTTACCATTAGGAAAAAGTACTGCGTTAAGCTATGTTGTGTGTGTATATCTTTACACATAATATCCAGACAATTCACAGTTGGAAAGTAGCAGAGAGAGAAGTCGCCGGTTTACTGGCAGGCGTCCATATCTGGATTCTTCCACTCCACAGATGTGTATGCTTAAGCTGGCCATTGTCCCAGAGTATTCATTGCTTGAAGAAGAAGGCACAGCTGCATCTCACGTGGACTTCACAGATGTTCATCATTGTATTAATGAATATTTAGGTATCATAAAATACAAAAATGACCAAGCAGATGCAAGTATGGTAACACATATATGTACAGATCCATTTGGGTCTGTCTCATTTTTGAACTAGTGGATAGAAGTGGACACAGACACATACACATACACACATACACCATGTTTAGACATCATGCTAAGATATAATCATTACACAAATTATATATTTAGGGTTTAAAAAGTAATTTCTGCACACATCTCAGCCGAATATTATATACACATCTACTTTATATTAGAATAAATGACAACTGAGGATGGTTAGAAAAATTCACATAAACTTGTCATGCCACTAATAAACTGAAAAATGTGAGTTTGTTTGGGTTTCTTTAGTTAATCAAGGATGGATGCCTAATTTGTTTTGTCAAGTCATCAATTGCTGCTCATGAGAGAGATTTTTAATTTTCAGGACTGACTTCTCAAATATGAGTGCATTCTAGATCCAAGTTAAGATGTCTGTTTATGCTTCTAATTCCCCCGTTTCCCTCCACTACTTCAAAAATGAGACAGACCCCATACTTACATCTGCTTGGTCATTTTTGTGTTTTTTGATACCTAAATATTCATTATACAATGAAGAACATTTGTGAAGTCCAAGTGAGATGCAGCTGTGCCTTCTTCTTCAAGCAATGAATACTCTGGGACAATGGCCAGCCTAAATATATGCATCTGTGGAGTGGAAGAATCCAGATATGGAAGCCTGCCAGTAAACCGGCGACTTCTCTATCTGCTACTTTCTGACTGTGATTTGCCTGGGTATTATGTGTAAAGGCTTATAAGGGCTCGTGTGTAGGTATATTTTATTGCTATTGTCACACTAGTTAAAATAAACAGCTATGTTAGAAAGGCTGGTCATGTATGGTACAGATGATCTTGTCTGAACCAATTAGACATCACATTTTTATGAGGTCACAAAATGGAACGTCTAGACCCCCCATTTGAAATGTCTAATAACTTATGATAAGGCCAGATCTTCAGGCATAAGCTACTTTGCCCCTGGAAATGATCGCATACATATGTGAGGGGGAATTTGATAGTGTAAATGTCAGTGTTTTTGTTGCAGGAGCATTTTGAACATGAGGAGCTTTATGCAGAGCAGTATTGTGTGTGGGGTTCTGATTGAAGTCAGAAAACAGAAACTAGTATTGTTGGGGAAATGAGTGGGACATGTAATTGGGACAGTACTAGACTGCAAAAGTTGTATTCTTTATAATATTACACCTATAGATAAAAAATGTACACTACACAATCTGACAAATTGAGATTTTGATACAGGAACATAAAATTATTTAACCACAATCGCACAAATTCTGTCCAAGTAACAATGCCTCCATAGAATATTTTGCAAAAGAACCACGATAGTGCCAGGGATTTGACTAGGAATCAGAGGACGTTCTCAGTATCCTCAGTTGGAAATTGTTATTTGTGTCAAGTTTATGACCCTATGTAAGGTGAGTAGCGGAACCAGAACGCAAAGTGATTCACATTCTATGTGGGTGAAAAGGTGACTCCTAATTCTTGTGGACAAGGGCCTGGTGTTATGGGTTCTCTACTAGATCCATGATCACCTGGTCCTTGGGTTTTGTGTTTTCTGAGCACACATGGCTCTCCTTCATTCAATGGTGTATCTCTCACAGGGAGTGTGTGAGTGTCCACATCATTGCCCAACCATATTCAATATTTTCTTGATAAAATAGTAGAAAATAGACAAAAGGTGGCAAGAGCTTCTACTAAAGTAGAAGTACTCCAGCTTAGTTGCTGAGTTAAGTCATCAAACTGCCTTGTAGCTTTTCTGAAAAATGCTGACATTGTGTTTTACCTACCCATGTTTAGATGAAAAACTGGCTGTACATCTGCGTTTATTTTGTTGTTGTCACATATTTAGCCAAGAGCACGTGAACGACTAGAATGTGAACATCTGCTGTTTGCAGATCTTCTGCTTTTTATGCTATTTTGTTAGTGCAAAATGCATCCTTGTGTCCAAAATGGAGTTTTCGTGCTAACATATAGTGCCATATGTCCGTTTTGTATTTCGTTTAATTGAGCATAAAATTCAGAAAATTCAGCATAATTAAGCAAATACAAATTATGCAGATTTTCGCACCTTTAGTCTTTTTGTGACTGGCCAAATATAAAACACATCTAAAACTTAGCTCTAGCAATTAAGTCCTGGGCTGAAAGGCAATACTCAAATTAGAACTATTCTGTTTGAATCATGTACATTGGTCATCTGTGAATTGAAGGTTAGTTTTTCATGCATGCGTCATGGGTTATTCAGTATTTCATTTGTTCTACTGGTACCTTATTTGAGGAGACTGTAATTTGATGGGTCACATACGTAGATAACAGGTCATCAACAGTAAGCCTTCATTGATAAGTACCAGAGTTCTTCAATGAGGCTATGATTTTCTCTGCTTAGCAGAACAATTGTAACCTTTCCATCTCATGCAGTTTCACAAACCCACAGCATTTCTGTGGAATCCATGGTAACCTCATTGATATGCAACAGAGCTAATTTGAGGCTCGCTAACTAAATAAAGACAGTGTGCGTCTCGCAATCTAAACATGTTTTCTCATATGTGGATAAATAACGGTTTGTTATTCACAAGTAGAAGTAGTGAGAAATCCCCAGAAAGACTTCAAAACTGCTATAGAAATCGAAAACTCCCAAAGCGAAGACAGCCCCTCTCACCAAAATTGCATATCCTCCTTGCTGGTTCTTCTCGCTGCCATCCAGACTGGGTAACACATTTGGGCATAGGAAGTGATAGTAATGGTCTTGGGCTTGATTATTGTTTTACTCTGTTGATGTTTGTGGTTCTTGGTCGCATGATGAAGTCTATTTATAAGCTTCCTTTTTTGTTCTCCATTGTCTGCTCTATTGATGCTTCTATATATTCATGGTGATGGTAAATGTGATTACTGCTGCCATGAATAGGTTTAATGATAGTTGATTGAGTTGTTTCATAGGGTGCATCTCAAAGCATCCAGGTCTCCTCTTTCTAAGCAAGCCTTCTTTAGAGGGTTGATTGCTGCTTTTGCCCTGTGGACATTAGGGATTGCCTGGGGCAAGCACAACATGGGGGACCATCTTCCTGGTACCAATATATCCAAGGCATCACTTGAGTCCTGTGGTTAGGTGTGGGTGAATGATCTGAAACATTTCCCTTGCTCAGCAAGTGCATCCCCTGTGAACCCAGATTGATCAAGGGCTATCAGATTTGTCAATGCATAGCTACAGAAGCAAGACTGCAGAGGTAAAATCACCTGGTCAGTCCCACAGATTTACATTTGAATGGTGATCCTTTCTTCATTTTGGTCTTCTGAGAAAGAGGGGCAACTGCTGGTTGGCTGTCATTGTGGTGGTGAGGCGTTCAGGATGCTGGGTGTTTTGACTGGCCTGCACTTGTAGTCCGCAATCAGGCATACATCTATGATCAGGCTGTTAGATGGCTGGTCTTGATGCCATTTCCTTCACAGGTTGGTTGTATGTGCTATAAATAACAGACACCTCCTATGAAAGTCTGTGAATTATTACCCACACATTCTTCCTGGCAAGGACCACTTAGGCTCTAATGATCCCAGGCTTGAGTCAATATCCCCTGCAAACTTGATCCACTGTGTCTGGCTGTTTCTGTGTGTCTCTAATAAGCAGTGGTTGGGAATTGACCTGCTGGAACTTCTTGGCAGATACAGAAACAACTAACGCAAAGGCACCCCCTGCTGATTGACACCACTGTTGTAATACTTTATTGCTTTCAATTCCATGTACCTGAATAAGCTATGCAAGAATACTGGCTGTATTTATTAGGGTGTTTGAAGCTGAAAAGAGTGATCGCAACCAACAATGATAATGTTTTTAATGGAAATGTATTTGTTGCAAATTATTTAACCTTCTCTCAAAATGAAAAATGGCACACAAGTGCTCTCATTTAAGCATTGGTACATTTCTCCTTCGATTGATGACAAATATTTGTGTGACTAAAACTATCTTGTTCTGGCCACACTTATGCCCATACGATCTGAAGCGGTGAGGTACGAGAAGGAACAGCACTTTCTAGAAATGTTTTTGTCCTGCTTTAACATTTCCGATTTCCAGTGCCAACAAAGGTGGCAAAGACAATATTAGCAATATTAGTAACATAATTCAAAAGGGCTTGAGACAGGCCAGAGGGGAATCACCGTGTCACAGCAAAGATGAATTACTTGTTATGAAAAGTAGGCACGTTGGTAGGCCAGTAGCCCTGCTGGATGTTATTGGCCTTTGGTAGTTATGAATCTATATTTTTTGTGGTTTGTGCTGTGAGTGGGCTGGCGTGGCAAAGACAAAGGGGGTTAATTAGAGTTTTAAAAATGTGGGGCATCTGCCACAAAAAGTTGTCCAATTTCCCACCCATTTTGTGTAAAGTGTATATCTATGTATCTTAAGGACTTTGGGGGCCCGGGCAAGACATACTTTAGGGGCCTCTGTCTGGAAAAGCTTTGCATTTTATTACCCGTTTTCTGCTAATTCAACCCCGATGATGCCATACAATATTGAATAGTACATTAAAGGCTGAGCTGTAGAAATAGGCTGATGTGAGCTAGAGAAAAAGTTCACTGTCCCAGGGGACCCCTTCAAATATGTGGGGCCTGGGCAATTGCCTACTTTGTTCATGCCTTAAAACGACTCTAAATAGGGTGAACAGGGCATCTGTCAATGTTTTTCACCCATCAAACTTTAGATGGACCCCAAAGTTGAAATTAGTACCTCCATATCAGAGGCCTGTACTGAAAACTACAAGGAGCCCACTCTTGAGACCCAGACTCAAAAGGGATTGGTAGGGGCGATCTCAGTAATGCTCATTTTCAAGCACAGGGAAGGGATGCACAGAGCCAGCTATAATGTCCTGGTGGTATGTGAAAGTCCTGATGAATGGTTCTGAAGGGGGCATTTCCCAGTAGGGGGCATTTACCAGTACAGGGGTGATTCCAAAAAGCAGAGGCTCAAGCCTGACCTTATTACCCCATGTGCCTCCATGGGCTGCATTCTCTTCCCTCTAAGTTTCTATAGTTGGATCGCCTGGATTCAGAAATATATAATATAGTAAATCAAGTGGCTCGAGGTGTTTTAATGCAAATATATTTTCTCCTCAAGAAATAAAATTGAAAAAATGATAAAACAAATTTGAAAATGTTGTAAATAAAAAACATTTTATGTGCCACTTCCTCTTCTTCTCACGCTCTTCCAATAAACAAAAACGTGTGACCCACAAATACTACCTGATGCCTGGTTAAGTCAATCATGTACTCTAATGAAGCACCTGGTCTGCTTTTTTTTCTCGTAGCATATTTGTGGATTGAACCCATTTAATGCAAATTTTAATAATGACACGGAATAACTGGAATCCTTCTCACCAGCTTTTCTATTTAATCTACTTACCAACGCGTTAGATCCCCTGCTGTGTTCTGTTATTAATGTTCCTAATTAGAATGTATTATAGAGAGTTTTCCTGGAGTGGCAGGCTGTGACAGGATAATGGGCTTGTGTTTTGAGTGGAGATGTCTCAGTGTTGTATTGTCAAATGTTCAAAAGTGGGGATGTGCAGCGTGTATGGCGGTGAAGAGAGGTTGGTTTTAGTGACATGAAACAAGGATTAATATCAGCTCCAGGGCTGTGCCAGCTGCGCCCTTGCAAAGGTTCAATTTATTAATGTCATTTCTTTCTTGAAAAAGCCAAGGATGCACCTTAAAAGCCTTTTCAAAGGGTACTTCTTTTGCAGATCTGCTGCGGCGTAAGTGTAATGTGATTTGGACAGATGAAATCAGATTGAGGTTCGCAGTGGGGACGGAGACATTTGTTTCAATGTAATATTCTCTTTAACCCATGCTGAAATCATGCTCAGCTGGCACAGTTTATCTCCTGCATGTCAATCCAGAAAAAAATAAGTTTCTCCGCTAACCTCCAGTCTGAATTTTAATGTTGAAATTGATGGCCAACCAAGCCTCCTGACTCATTTGCTTGCCCATCCATGCCTTCTTTGTATGGCCTTGCAGTAATTTCTCTGTGGAACTTTCTTCTGACGTGTGTTGAATGTAGGGCACTGTGATGGGTATCTGGAGACTCCTTACAATGGGTGATGAAGGAGGCGATGTGGCTGCACTTTTTAATTAAAGTCCTTCTTGTGGTTAGCAGCAAAGAAATTATAAGGCACCCGCCTTGATCCCTCCAGTAGTTTCCTGTAGAAACATTTAAAATCCTCAAATGTATTTATTTAATTGTTTTATAAAGTGCTGCATGCCACTGTGCGCTAACTTCAAACACTGAAGGTTTACATGCCCGAACATTTGACTCCTACTGGGATGGTGGCTGGGGGGTAGAGTTTGTGGCTTGAAGTCCTTCAGTTGGGACTGATATTCAACATGAGGCATGAGGTCTGGCTGAAAGGAAATTTAAACAGATCACCTTTCAAGAGTTTTTTGACTTAATGTAGTTTAATTAAACTCTCTGGATTGGCGTCAAGGCATTTCACAATTTGGGGTCCCGAATTCCTGGGGATGTGCCTGAGAGGCCAGGGTTTGAAGGTCCATTGGCTGAGTAAATCCTCTTGTTTACTTTCTTCTCTTGCATTCCATGAAATCACTGAGAGCACCATACCTATCACCCTTACCAGCTTCCACCAGTGGTCCATTGTTCTCTTCCATTTATTGTTGTGTATACCTCCTGCTTGCGCACTACCCTAGATTCTAGTGATCTTTTTCTTTTGTGATAGCTAACGTAATTCCTTTGTCTTATTAATACCACTGACTTCTAGTAAATTCAATGAAAGCCCACAAACTTGTGCCTACCACTCTGTTCAAGTTAGTGCAATAAAAGTCTGCAAACATGATCCCTCCGCTGGCTTCTGGTGGAAGCACTAATCCGTCTCTCTCTTTCTTTATTCTACTACTTTCAAATATCTTTAATAAGCCTGAACCGTTCTCTCTTTACTGGCATCACATAAATGCACAAAAAGTTCTGTGTCTTGATATTTCACTGGCTTCCAGTAGGCGTTGGCCAGCATGTACCTTTTGTCTTCATTAGCATTGCATAGAAGCATGAAAGATCCCTTACTTTGCGCATCCATCTGCTTCCAGTACAAGCACTAATCAACTCATTCCTTTCTTTTTTTCATTGGTGTCAGAGTTAAACAAAAAATTTGAAATGCCTTATTAACCAGTTCTAATTAGTTATTAAATTATAAACATGTTAGAGGCTATCCTGTCTGAAACACACAAAGGATAATGAAAGGAATGCTTGTAAATAGTCTAACCACAGGCAATCGCAGGGGGTAGCCTTCCAACTCCTCATTTTTCGCCAACTGTGCCACTAGAGAGAGAGAGATCCGACTTATGCAAATCACTACCAAATCTGCTCCTCGTAGGAGCAGTCAGTCCCGAACTGCTAGGTGAATTATGCTGAATTCTACAGAAATGTACTCTTCTGGAAAAGATACATTCTCACTGGAAGCGACCATTTTGGAATGGAGCTTCTTCTGGCAGCTGCACTCTGATAATGTCAAAGATAGGGATGCTGCTATGTTAAGGTGCAGGCCTTGTGAAAATGTTGTAGTTTTATCACTTTTGCTTCTTCAAATGAAAGTTCCATGTCTCTTATAGCACTAGCACGCTCTAGATTGAAACTGTGTCACAAATATTATTGCCTGTGACCCACATAAGCACACCAGAATCATACAGCCAGCATTTCACAGATTCAAATCTTAACAGCACTGACTCGTCAAATTTCCAAGGTCCCTCAAATAATTACCATTCAACTCAGTGGTAGTAACCCTTGGTTTTTACAGTGCTGTGAAACACCAGCCCTTTAGCAAGCGCTAGATAAAAACAAACTATTATTGTTATTTTTATTTGTATCAGTTCAGGGAGGAGAAACTCCAGCTTAAAGTTACCAGCGTGATACCACCATCAAGGCTTGGAACTCCACCTATGACATCATCATATAGTGACTTTCTGGGAAATCATGGCTCCCTCCATAGAACATATCCTCCTTATTACTGGAAATTTATAAACTAAACACATTAAAGCTTGTAATTGCTGTATTTTTTCAGTTGTTTAAGATTAAATCATATGTTCCACAAATACTTAGAGATTTGTTTCCTGGATCTCCCCTCGGTTCTTTATATACATACGTCATTGTGATAGTCCAGATTTGGCACCCTCTCATCCTTAGTCTGCGACTATGCTATCATATAGTCTTTTTCCAAAGCTCTATTTCAAATTTCATTTTTCTGCTGACAATTGATTTCAATTTCCCTTTTATGCTAATCCCTTACTGCTTAGTATGATTTGACTAATGGTATTGTTTACACTGTTAGCTGATGGAAAGGATAAAGCCAAAGTGAAGGAGAACATTAAATTGTAATAACAGTGCTGTGATATTCTCTAGCTGATGTCAGTTTCTATTGTATGTCATGCTGCTGGCTTGTTATGGCATGTTCAAAATTGTTTATTTCTGCCCATTAAATGACCCTTTCTTACACAACTTCCTGCATCATGATCTGAACTTTATTAAGTGTGGGTCTTATCGAGATGTAAACATAGGGAGACTGAAAGCAATTAGAAGCCTTCTACATAGAATAAAGACAACAGCTAGCTTAACGGAAAGTGAATGCCGCAATATCTTTAATATGCCTTGTGAAAATTTATCAAATGCCAGTGGTTGGCTCTTGTAGGAAAATGTTTAAAAAGCAATTTCTATTTTCATTCCAGAATGTCTGTCATCAAAGTTATGCGATTAGTTGAGTGATTAATGTGCAGGGTTTTATGAATAATTTAGGATATTACTAGAAACATTATTATTGCAGGATCTCATAATGAAAATAACTGGACAATTTTATCAAGGAATCGATATGTCATATTTTCAGCTCTTAGCAAATGTTACATTCTGCACACATGTTTTTAAGACCTGGCTGAAAACCATGTTTTAATTGTTTTATATTGTATTTTTATTTATTTTCCTCAGCTCTGCAATGGGGCATGTCATTTTTACAAAGTAGTTTGTTAAACTATTTGTCATTGAAAATATCATCGGGCATTGTAACCATTATTCTTTTGAGAAGAAGATAACATTAAAAATTAAATGAATAAAGGTTGTAATTCCAGTAGTAATATTGCTGCGATCCAATTTTATTTTTAAATGGTATGTGATTGCCCTCGAAGGTGAGGATAAGCCGTGGTAGGCTTAATCACATTCATGGCTTTTGCAGGCCAGTTTTTTCCCCCAATATTATACCCACATTTTATGGGGTTCACAATACCTGGCCTGCACAATCATCGATTTCTATTACTGTCTTAGTGCCCTAAACCTATTCCTGCAGATTGTCTTATGGGAAGGCGAGCTGTACCAGTAAGTATTGTGCTCCTATGAATTAACACATAACTTGTTTTTCATTTTTTATTTACCACAGCATTCTGTTTCCAGGTAGAAAATCCCTTCCCCTCCATAAAAATGGCAGTGATAGGGGCGCTTTTTAATTTCATTTGGACATAAACAGCAAACTCTTTTAGGAGTAAATTCACTTGTGCCAATTATGTGGCTTGAAAATTCCATTGCAAATAGTTGTGAACATCCACATAGTCACAATGTTGTGTGTTTTCACTTCCTTCCAAATGGCCACTCTCTATCCTCCCACTAGCGGACCCTCACGGTCACCTTTATCCTTGCATTTACGACTGTAGAAAGTCCTCCGTGCATGCAGATTTTCTCCTAGTGCAAGCGAAACCTGAGGTCAGAAAAACTGCAAAGTCAACATTTTGGACACCTAAATGGCACGATGGTGCAATAAATGTATTGCAGATCTGGCCCTATATATAGAACTACAGTGGAGATGCCTTCATCGTTATTCAGGTTTACTTCAATTTATTTATCGAAAGAGTCCGGTGAGAAAATGCTTAAACTTACCTTTTAGGACGTTTAAAATAAAATACTTTGCATTTTTTATTATCGAGTACCAATTTGCTATTAGCTAGACTAGGGATGTACAACACAGACCTAGGAGGGCTGGATGTATGAGAGATTTTGGAGAAATCCGGGGACTGTCTAAAGGAGTTACACTGAAGTTTGTTAAATTTAAATGAATCTTACGCGAATATCCTTGAAGTCTGGTGTGGCCCCGGTCCACCTGGGCCTACGTTGGATAACCTCGAGCTACAAAGAGTATTTCTGACACTAGCAACAGATAATGTGCATTTTAGAAAAAAAAATGCTTAAAACATGGTTATTTGCAGCCTCCATTTAAAAAACTTGTTTTGCTGCTGCAGTGCTTTCTTTGCCAGGATATCTCCCGAGGTCGCAGTGCGCTCTACAAATGGCCTATTCATTCATTCATTCATATTGTGAAATACAAAGCATATACGATGAATGCTTCCTTGTTTTCTTTAAACCGGTTATGTCCAAAATTTAAAATTCTTGCCAGCAGAGTATACAAGGCATTTTGAATGTGGATTTTTTAAGATCTACATAAGTCCGTTAATGCTTTGAGTCAATACTTATAAATATTATATGAAATAGTCTTGAAGAGAGAAAACAGTTATTTTGGACCACTTGCCTGCCTATATTTTATCTTATGATGTTTAGTATTTACAGAGGGCTTTTGCACCAGAGAATGCTCTCTGGGCGCTGGAGTTCTGAGCTGAAAGCAAGAGCTGCTGCATTAGGAAACTCTTAAGAAAATGAAAACAATAAATTATTGGTGCAGGGTCCTTGTCGTGAGGCATCTCCTAAGTGCTTTTATTCAGTTGCTATCGTCACCATCTAAAGATCTTTCTTCTGACAGGGCTGTGCAACCCACCACCCCCGACACTCCACCAGGGACACATTTGTACATTCTATCTTGTGGTAACATCAGCCACAAAGTCACAGAAATTCAAGAAAGCTGTAATGGGGTCCAATGTTTTGCATCCGTGCATTAATGGATGCATCTATACAGGGATCACATGAGCAGTCTTGAGGTACACAATACATAGAAACTAGAGTGAGGGATTATAGCATCAAATTTACTCATCAGTGTCTCTCTCACCTATGCACCACTTTGGGTTGATGGAGCCCACATGTATCCACACCTGTGGACGTCAACCGCATTAAGATACGCTCAACGAAGCAAGAGGGAGAGTGAGAATGAAATTGTAAAATGCATTTATTCTCCTAATTGCCCAAATGAGGGTTGGGACTAACTCAAGCGATGTGAAAGTCAACAATTCACAATACTACAATCTGAAGCAAATCCATGCGCCACGAAACTGAAATGTTGATTGTGTGTCTTACAGTATTGATCCTGCATTTAGGGACAAACAAATTTCTAACATCTGGACCCAATTTAATACCTACCAGTCCCTTTCACGCTGGCTGAGTTTAAACAAATCTTACCAATTAGTTCATCACTTATTTATCCTCTTCTTTCTCGATGAATCTTTGATAGTGGTTAGGGATTGGTAAATAATATTCAGAATTTAAAGAATTATCATCATAAAGAAATAATCATTCAAATTAACTAAATAATACTAATAATGACAGACTCTGTCTAAAGTCAAAATGCTTTATCTAAATTTGTGAAATGCTCATCAAGTATAATACAACTTGAATCATAGATCATCACACAAGAAACAGCAATGATAACAAAACTCGATTGTACATCTCAAATGTCAGCGCAATGAGTGAGTGGATAGGCGAAGAGACAAAATGATAAAGACATTTGCAAATAAGATTTATGCAAATTCAGAATATCATGCTAACCGATCACGCAAGTTCTAGAAATCAGAAAAGCTACCCTCTGGCCATGAGAGTAAGCTGGGCACCCCAAGAAGAATTGGGGTGCAAAGATCAAAGAGTAAGGATCAGCAGAACAACAGCCTGCCAATGAATTCAGGAAACAGCAACACAGCTCTCTCCACTCGCAAAGTAAGAAAAACGCGCTCTTTCCCCACCCTCTTTCTAGTATTAGTTATACCCTCAATTCACTAAAGATCCAACCCCTCATAAATCATCACACATAGAAACCTCATCTTTCATTGGTTAAAAACAGCGAGTGTCTGGTCACTCCACTCTCGATGTGCTTAACTTTTTCAACAGTTCTTTTGTATTTGGCAGCTCACGTCATCTGTCATTCAGCAAAGGAAGTACAGTTATTGTCTCTTCCGCGGCTTCTTCATTTCTCCATCTCAAAATTGTATCAACCCTGCAGTACAAGTGTCCACAAACTCTACTCAGCAAGGAAGTTCCATTCAAAATGTTCATTGTTTCCTCTACGCAACGTTGGCCACTCTCAGGAACTCACGAAGGACAAATTACATTTTCTTTTTCTACATTCTAATAAACAACTAAACCTAAAAAGACTTTTGAGGCCTTCTCTGCAGAGCAGTAAAATGCACTCTAGGAAAAACAAATACAAGTATGAGTATCACAGTTATTTTATAAAGCTCCACTATTAAATGCTCTAAGAATGCTTTTTGTTTACATTTTCTAATGCTCTGCGCATTTATTTTCAAACAGTTAGTGAAAAGAAACTCGCGGCTTTTGGCTGTTATTTTTCTACATTAATCATGTGCATTTTGGGGCCAACATTAACTCTCCCACCATGCGCTTGTGCAGTTTCATTTTTACCCCAATTAGTTTTACGCTGTTAATTTTCACACCATTTTGTTAATAATTCACACAATGAGGAGTTCAATCCGAGCAGGATTTATTTCGCGAAAACCCTGCTCCATCGGTATTGAGTGCATTCTTCTCTCTCTGCTTTCCCTCCAGCCATCGATGACGTTAGCGTCTCCAAGGTGGATGGACGAGTATGTGTACAAGTGATGGGAATGGACCGCC
The DNA here is from genome assembly GCA_963921515.1 of Calotriton arnoldi. NCBI lineage: Eukaryota > Metazoa > Chordata > Amphibia > Caudata > Salamandridae > Calotriton > Calotriton arnoldi. Next base: position 240,353 of record CAWUFW010009031.1, read on the forward strand.
TTCCAGAGTCTAGTCTTGATGGGATGATGACCTGTGCTGCATGTATCAGAACAGCAGTACCATTCCACCTTCATATTCAATATTCATTTTTGCAGGGCCCAGTGAAAATCTTTTTTACCATAGGACAAGACAGCTTGTGGAGCATAGTATGGACTTGTACCACAGTTTTGGATGTTTTCATTTTAGAGATGACCACACATAAGAGATAACTCTCCCCACGTGTTGATGCTGTGCACTGTCTTGCTATGTGGTTACCCACCAGAAACATGTGCACTGAGATGTAAGATTTTTTAACTGGGACTTGTGTTGTCTTGTGTAGAGGAGCCGTATCATTGTGCATGCACTGGTAGCATGCATTAGGCGGGTACTGGGACTGAGGCTGACGCCCTTTTGGGGTCTTTGCTCAGGATCATTTTGGCACAAAGCTTGTTTTTTGGATGGCTTAAGAACAAGTGATGAGCCTGTGAGTAGGAGGGCACGAGGCACGAAGTGGCGTGGTGTATGGGCTAAGTAAGCACCAGCTTTGCTCGTTCACTACTTCTTTCTGCCGTTATCTACTTCACCACTGACCCTGCTTTTTCAGCCTCTTGCATACGATATAAAGTTTGTTTTTATGTGAGCCTGTAACTTATTTAGCAGCCAGTGCTACTAGACCTTGTTGGAAACCTTAGTCATCAAGCCACAGATAATAAGCATGGAAGTACTCATTCACCGCAACTGTCTTTTTATTAATCTCTAATGGAGCTCACTTGCAAGTCATAATTGAGTGTGAAGGATATTTCGTGGTTATGCCATCCATTTGCACCACTGTAAGTGACATGTGGCTGGGATCTGCACGTGGGCCTGTTCCCTGTATTTTAATCTAAGTAGATTGATGTACTGTTTAGTGGCATCTAAAGATAATTGGACTCTTAATTTATCAACATCAATGCAGATAGGCTGCAATAAGTTCTATTGAGTGTTTTCTTCTATTACCAGCTGTTGAGTACATGTTAAAGGTGGGTGCATTTGTGTTTGTACTTAAAAGGGAACTGGGTCTCTGTGTGGGGAAGGGGCGTGGCCTAGCAGGTTGGGCTTGACAGCTCCTTTGGAGGTCGGTTGGACGTTTTGCATAAGGTTGGTTCTCTTCTCTACTGCAAAGAAGCACAAAAATAAAGGAAACACTATCTCACGCATTTCTACTACATGCTATTTTCTCTTTTAGCCTAACAAATCATTGATATTAACATAACATACAAAGATGATATAATTAAATTAATTTGACTTTGTATCTGCTCTCATCTTAGTAGCATTTTACAACATCAGTCACAAAGTTGCTGGCTTTTGAATAAGATTTAAATAGTCGAAGCATTTATGCTAGGCAGACATTGGACCTCAGGTTACCAGGTTCCTGAAATGAGGCTGAAATTCAACGGCCTCGAACATATATATGCTGGTAAATTTCTGCGGCAGACCGACAAGGACAGAGAGACATTTGAGTATAAAGCGCAGACCGCCTGCGGACTGTGGAGGTGAAGAATGCAGCATGATTGACAGTCGTCCTTTCCTTGCCTCCTGCAATCACCGGCCATGTGTACCACCGCATGTCAGATTTTTTTGAAGTTCAAAAAAGCGATCCGATTAATGTAGGTAAGACATTTATGTATCCTGACAGTGCTCTTTATAATGAGCTTAGATGGACAGCAGGCAAGTGGCTGCATCCAGCCATTATGGGTCGCCTTCTAATTTGCAACCAGTGCTCTCCGCAATACTTATCATTTATGCAACAGATGCAATTGCACCGAGGCCTAGGGCTCCATAGCCCCTCTGCATCCCAATTATGGCTGTCTTTTTCTAATCAACTAGGAAGGAGGGGGCCTATTTTCCTTGCTTGAGTTAGATCCCATAGAATTTTTGGTACATCAAAATTGAATTAGCTCAAAAACCCAAAGATTGCCCCTTTACTCTAACGGTGGTATGTGTGTTTGTAGTAGTTCCAATGTCAATGCTTCTTAGTCCATACATTTTTTGTGACTTTATAGTAATTAGAATTTACCACAATTAGTTCTTTACACATTATCTAAAGTGGCGCTTGGCACCATATAGGCGTGAGATTTGTCAGAGCCGGCGTGCTAACTAGCATACGCAGCTGTAGGCTTGCACCCACAGCGGGAGCCCAGTGTGGGGAAATCCTCTGGGAGGCGCGCTTCCGTGCTATGCAGGTGTCGAGCCTTCCTTGGAATACTAGCGTATCAAATATTTAAAAGAAGAAATCAATGATGGACTCGCTGGGCGTCTCTTAGCTCTAGGACTAATGAATAGAAGCAGACAATGTAGCGAACGTAGAACTCCACTGAGCATGGCAATGGTACTTTAAAAAAATACAGGACAAATAGGAAAGCATCTGTGATCCTGCATTTGCCACTGCTAGCTGTAAGCGGGGATGGGAAGTGCTGTCATTGTGGTGCCTCCAAATGGCATTCTAGTTATTGAGACCACATTGGCGCAGACAGAGAATTAGCTTGGATCTCATCCTCACAGGGAAAGCACTCTCCAAAGATGGCTGACATCAGAGACTTGTGAAGAAAATGTTGGCTGATGATGTAAGCTTGCATAATGATTTCTCCAATAAAATTAATTCTGTCTCTCAATTCTCCTTCCTTGCAGCTGTGGCTAGCCTATTGGACTCCTGTCCAGACTGAATCAACTATCACCATCGAAAGATGCCAATAGCAGCACCCTAATGCCTCGAGCGATATGCCTCTTTTGGCATTAAAGGCAGTGGTGTAGCTCAATAGAGTCGATAGTTTAGAGGTATAATAGCTTTCAATTTGAAATAAAAAAGGAGGTGCATTGAATCATGAGGCAGAGAAGAATCACTGGGTTCACCTGTTTTGTTATTTTATATTACTTGGTACTTGTGTAGTGTTAGAAATGGGGTCTCTAGTTGACAGTGGTTTGCACTCTGTCCAAGTAGGGACCCTCACTCTTGTCAGGGTAAGGGAGTGACATAGCTAAGATAACCCTAGCTCACCCCTTTGTAGCGTGGCATGAGCAGTCAGGCTTATCTCAGAGCAATGTGTAAAGTATTTGTACACACACACACAGTAACACAGTGAAAACAATAGAAAAGGAGTCCACACCAGTTTAGAAGAATAGCCAATATTTATCTGAATAAAACAAGACCAAAATTACAAAAATCCAACATACCCAAAACAAAATATCACTTGAAAAGATTAAGCAAGTTTAGTCCATAGAAATCAATGGATGTGTTCATTTTAGTACAAAGTACCTTAGATGCGTCAAAAATCAAAGACGGTGCAAGGCGCAGAGGAGGTGAGGCACCAGAAATGCAAAGCAATGCGTCGGTTTCTTACTACACAGGGGAGGTGATGCCTCGGTTCCTTACTGCTAGGCAGGGGAGGTGATGCGTTGGTTCCTTACTGGCAGGGGAGGTTTGCGTCGGTCCATTACTGGCAGGGGAGGTGATGCGTTGGTTTCCGGACACTCAGGCCTTGGTTCCTTACAGCGGTGCAGTGTCAAGGAAGAATCGGTTACTAGGGACAAAAATCCAGACGCGCTGCGTCAATGTGACAGCAGCGATGCAGGTGCTGCGTCGATTTCACAGCCACGTAGCAGGCGATGCGTCGATTTCACAGCCGCAAAGCAGGTCCTGTATCGGGGTCAGAGCGGGTGCCATGGACGTCAGTGACTCAGTGCTCGGGACTCATGCTGCAGTGATTTTTCTGATGTGCTGCTCTGGCAAGCTCGAGCCTTCGGTGAAAGCCGTGATCCATGAGTCAAGTGGGAACCACGCTTCAGTGCAAGCAGCAGTGATGTTTTGCAGAGGTGCATCGAGAAAACAGACCCTGGGATTTGATGCATGGATTTTCTTCTTAAAATCACCAGGTTACACTTCCAATGGTCCAGGAACTGGATTTGTCACCACTTGGCAAGTCAGGATTCTCAGCAGAAGAGCCCAGGCACTGGCAGGTGAAGTCTTTGATGGCCGTGAGACTTCTTACAGGAGGCAAGCACGTACAAGCCCTTGGAGAACTTTGGAAGCAGGATGTAGAAAGCAAAGTCCAGTCCTTTCACTCCCAGGACAGAAGCAGCATACAGGAGGCCAGCACGACCCCTTTCTGCCTTTAAAGCAGGCAAACTTTAAAGGAAAGTCTTTGTAGTGCACAAGACCCTGCCTTTATCTGACCTGGCTCAGGACACACTACATGGGGGTGGAGACAGCTTTGTGTGAGGACAGCACAGCCCTATTCAGGTGTCAGTGACAACTCCTTCCACCACTCTAGGTCAGGAAGGCCCATCAGCCTGTTGATGGGACATCAGGATATGCAAGGCACACCTCAGTTCCTTTTGCATGACTGTCTAGAGTGGATGAACAAGAGCCCAACTGTCATCCAACCCAGATGTGTATTCTACGAACATGCAGAGGCACAGAATGGTTAAGCTAGAAAATGCCCACTTTCTAAAATTGGTATTTTTGAACACACACTTTAATAAACAACTTCACCAAAAGATGTATTTTTAAATTGTGAGTTCAGAGACCCCAAACTCCAAATCTCTATCTGCTCCCAATGGGAAATTAAACTTGAAAGATATTTCAAGACAATCCCTATGTTACCCCATGGGAGAGATAGTCCTTGCAATAGTGGAAAACAAAATTAGAAGTATATCACTATTAGGATATGTAAAGGTACATATCGTACCTTTTAAATGCACTGCACCCTGCCCATGGGGCTGCCTTGGGCCTACCTTAAGGGTGACTAGCATGTAGTAAAAGGGAGATTTGGGCCTGGCAAGTGGGTGCACTTGCCAGGTGGAAATGGCAGTTTAAAACTGCACACACAGACACTGCAGTGGCAGGTCTGAGACATGTTTGCAGGGCTACTTATGTGGGTGGCACAATCAGTGCTGAAGGCCTACTAGTAGCATTTGATTTACAGGCCCTCGCACCTCTGGTGCACTTTATCAGGAATTACTAGTAAATCAAATATGCAAATCATGGATAAACCAATCACCAATACAATTTAGACAGAGAACATATGCACTTTAGCACTGGTTAGCAGTGATAAAGTGCCCCAAATCCTAAAATCAACAAAAACAGGTCAGAAAACATAGGAGGAAGAAGGCAAAAGGTTTGGGGATAACCCTGCAAAAAGGGCCAGGTCCAAAATGCAGCATTTGGTGTGTTACTTTGTATGCCAATGGTATGGTTTGTAGTGCAGTTAGGTACATTTTTGCAAGTCCGGGGATGGCAGATGATGGCATGTTGTGGATGATCGGAGTAGGCCATGTGTCTATGGGCATATGCTGCAGTGTTCCTTGTGACTTGCTTGTTGCAACTCCAGCCAGCGTTGCATGTGTTGGGTTTGCATGAGCATGGCTAGCAAAACCGGAGGGTGAGGCTGTTAGGTTTTGCTTTTTGCAAGAAAATGGTTGTCCATTTTCCTGTATGTCAGACTTAATGTTTGCAAATATTGGTGTACTTGATTCATAGTATTGACTAGGAGATGCATGTACAGTATGTACTAGATGTGTCGGGGAGCAGAATGCAATTTGCAAGTTTACTTGACTACTCAGCCACTACATCTCCTTCTCAGTCCCCAGCTTTGCTCTCTGTAGGAGGATGTCTTTCTTAAATCATGTTCTGCAAGAATGAAGCTTGGGTGTGACTTCCACCCTCTGCTGAAGCCCACCTTATCGCACACATACATCAGAGGGTTGCTGGTGAGCGATGTTATTTTTCACACTTTTTTCATCATGACCACACTTTTACAGACTTGAGAGTTTGCCTCTGGATATAGAGTGACACATTGTGCCAGGAATTATGCAATAGCTCTGCCATTACCATATATTTTAATGAAAAGGCCCTCAGGGGCTACACCACTCATTGTCGAGTTTGCCACTTGCAGCAGCGAAAAACAGTGGCCCTATATTGAAAAATACAAGCCAAAAGCTTAGTTTAGTGGAAAGAGGACACATACTTCAGGTAAACTGTAAAATAAAATATAATATATATTATTTTCTTCTTTTCCAACATATTTCAGGCTTCCTGTTTTTTTGTATATTTTATAAATTAACAGCTTTTCCCAGCCAAAAATGTCTTCCGTGTTCTTATAAATGAGTTACGTAAATAAACATGAGAACATGAAAAGTCACTTCATAGGACTTTCTGTAGCTTTATAGAGTAGAACATTTGTATTATTTTCCTGAACTAATTAATAATCATTGTTTTACATGAAGGCAAATATTTTTGAACTATGTCGAATCTTTCATTGGAGTTTACAGATCCGATTGCAGGCTGAGTTTGACTTTAAGGGAGTTTCTTACTTTTAATGCATACCCTGACAACACACACTTTAAGGTGATGTGTTACGTAGGTGTGCGTGAGGGGCGCTTACATGCGCAGTCTGACTGGGAGATGGAATGAGTGCTGCGTTGTGTTCTAAGCTGGTGAGGACTCCACCAGAGATCAGTTGTGGAGTTCATTAGGAGAAGGGTGGATGTGACATTAAACTCTGTTATCCTGGTGGATTGTACATATAGAATTTTCATAATATTGTACCCTAGAGTACATAGAGAATGATAAACATATCAACCTGGATACGTGTGTACATTAAATTCTACTGGGTGTCACGTGCATCCTGACGTATTTTGGGTCCTTGTAGAACACGTGCCTTTGGAAAAAAATCAGAGCCATCCCAAATGTACAGCCTTGGTAATTAGGCAGACATTTTTCAAAAAGTTTGAGGTTCCAAGGGCATCCAGTGCAGGGCCGGACTGGGAACCCAAAGCAGCCCTGGTAATTTTGTCGGACCAGCTCCTGGGGAAGCACTGCCAAGCCCCAGGAGGCTGGAAACGCTTGCTTGCTGCTTTTGTTATAGCGGGCCGATATTGCAGGGCTGCTGCAAAACCGGCCCCTAGTAACAAAACCGACCCCGCCACTGCAAAACCGGACCCCACCTTTCCAGCCTCCCCGGGGAAACGCCCGATGCACACAACGGCCAGTCCGGCCCTGATCCAGTGCAGAATACTCAAAGGTGTGGTGATATTATTACGGCACCAAATAGCCACGTCATTAAATTGATCTCTGGGTGGGGGTGCCTGAGGCGTCTGGTGCAAGCGGCATTCTTGGACACTGACAGGTATCCACAGAGCCAGGAGCTATATGTCCACATGCCACTGTCACATCCCAAGGGAAGGCTGCATGTAGGGCCAATGCTGCAAGGGTGCACAGAATGCTTTTATGCCATGTGAACAAAGTAGCTTTAGAATCTTTCATTTTAATACACACTCGGCTGAAATTGTAGGTGAAAATGTGTCTTGTCCATTTGTCTGCCATTTCCAATGGTATGGGTAACCCCAATACCTTTTCTTTTTTTAAAGTTTTATATAGCACAAACTTGGCAGATGGGCATTAGAGCGCTTTACATGCGCACCAGATTGCATCACACAAGGTAAGTTTTTACTTTTTTAGACACAGGGGAGATAAGGTGATTTGCTCAGAATCACAGGGCTTTTGGGACTCGAACGTGATTCGACAGCACTTGCTGTTTAATCCACATCTCCTCTCTTGCCTCCTGCCCTTGCTATACCTTTTTTGTGTGTGAGAGTGAAGCTTGTATTACTGATGTTGTCTGTGCTGTTCCTGGCCTCTATATTTAAAAAGAAGTCTGAATTACAGTTTTTTGGTATGTACCTGTGTTATGTGGGTGAACAAACCTTGCACTGTTGTCAGACTGAGGAACCAAATCAGCGTTAGCAAAGTACTCCAATCAGGCTCACTCCTTTCGTCTCCAAGTGCAATCCATTCTCTTCTCTCCTCTCTCTTGTCTCCCTCTCTGATCTCTTTCTTTCTACCTCCCCATCCCGCCCTCTCTTTTTAGGTCGAGCCTCGAGTAGCGCGCAAGCGCTGCCCTGCGAGACTTTATGTAAGGGGATTTTGAAAGCTGACCACATGCTCGTGCACAATGGCCTTTTCCGTGCGGTTACCCGCACGTTTCAGGCACGATGCACGAGTGTGTGGTCAGCACAGCAGGCTGCCGCGCTCGCTCGCCCCCGCTCCTCTCGTCCCCGCTCCTCTCTTGTTTTAGGACTTGTGCCCTGCTTACTACCATTCTTATGCGAATTTAGAGTGTACTTGTTTCGTATAATTTATATTATTCATGTACTCTTAAGTCCTTATGTAATGTAACTCGTTCTATTGTAAAGCGCTCCGACACCTTCGGGTAAAGTTCGCGCTAAATAAAAACTCATAAATACATGTCCTGATGTGCAGATACGAGCAGAATGCCCAGTCCTCGAACTAGCGAGCTCGTACGCAGATTCTCGACTTCCTCGCATTTACACTGTCAAACAGAAACATTATTAATATAAACACTGTCCTTCAAAATAATTCTGCCAAATATGCAGCTTCTCAACTTCCTCAAATTTACACGGCATCACATTAATACTGATAAAACGAAAATAATCCAACACGAAAAATTCATCCACCATACTTGTGTTAATGACCTCCCAACTCGTCTGTCACGCAAAGCTTGAAGTTTAACCTACAACCCCTTAACTAACACGACAACCCGTCAACTGTAACTTACACGGTTGGTCCGTGAATCAGTCTAGTGTCCGTTGTTGGTCGTTTAACAAGTAACATTAACCCCCATCCCCCAATCTTAGAGCTTCCGGATCACAAAACAACCAATACTGTCTATGAACTTTCTATGTGCGCAGTCTGTGTGTGGGAGGTACTACTGAGGCGTAAAGTGACCTAGGATTCATAGAATGACGAAAGTGTTGATTGGTTGTGGATCCGGACGTTGAACTGGCACAAGTTCTTCCATTTCCTCCAACAGTTCCTTGGTGCTGTCTTAGTTTTGTTGCGGTCTGTGCCTTTTTCGTCGGGGCCCCTATGATACGAGTTATTAGCGTACTAGACGGTATTCTGGCTCTTAGAGTGGGGGGGGAGTGATTGTTGGTAGCCGTTTGAACTAGTCTGACCTGCGGTGGTCAGAGAGAGCGAGGGTTGTGCCCGGTCATTCTTTCTCAGCGCGGTCTCTAACCAGGTCTGTTCAGTACTCGCTAGCGGTCCGCAACATTTGGAACAGGAGGTTTAGAGTGCACGGCGGTTTGTGCGCACGCACTTTAAACATGTTTTGTATTTTTATAGCGCTTACTATACCTGACGAGGCGTCAAAGCGTTTTATATTAGAAGAGGTTGCCAATTGTGTCCCTGTCAAGTGGGTGGGCTGCTCCAAATAACAGCAATCTATTAGGTAACAGATACTTCTCAATACGTGGAAAATCCACAGACATGACCCCATAGTTTCATTTTCATTTTTCTCCAATTTTCCTTATATGCCCATGTTTTGTCATGAAATGATCGCTGTGTTGATTTAAATCTATAATCCAGTTTAGGATTTTCTCTTAACACCTCATCATTAGGTGCTGTAAAAACAATACTGCCAAATCGTGGAACACAGCCTTTCACCAGTGTAGTTTTAAATAAGCATTGGCAAAACCAATAAGTTTTGCTTATGGGCTGTGGGAGTGGAGAACAGGACAGTAAAAAAAAAAACAAGCATTTACAATGCAATAGGTCTCGTAATAGCGAGATTTTGACCTATTGGCATTGCAAATGGCAATGCTTTTTATAATATTAAAAGGCATTGTCATTTAGAATACCAATAGGTCAAACTGTAGCAAAAGCAAGACCTATTGTATTGTAGGGCACGGTGTCCGTGAAACGGGCACCGCGCTCACCAATAAAGTAAACAAGCATTGGCATAGCCAATAGGTCTCGCCTTTGGGACCTTATAAGTGTTTAGCCATGCAACAGTTGATGTTGTTGCACCAAGGATATTGTGCTGCATAACTAAATACTTATAAGGTCCCAAAGGCGAGACCTATTGGCTATGCCAATGCTTGTTGTTTTTTGAAGCCTCCCTGTGCTTGCTGCATTTTACCTCTGTGAGCTGGGAAAAGAGACAGAAGCACCAGTAGCAGACCTAGGCTTTCAAACCCGGCCTCCAAGAGCTCCAGCCTACCGGGGAAATGCCCGGTGGAATAAAAGGCCTATCCGGCCCTGGTTCTGTGTATCTGTGTATACGAAGGCGCCTGCACTCCTACTTTCTGTGCTGTACTTGTCATGCATGTTTGATAGGAAGCGAGCATTCACTGCTCTTGACTGTGCTGTACCTGTGCTGTACTGTGTGTGTGTACATACATGAATCTGGCCCCACATTTACCCTTTGTGTACCCGATCTGAGTGTGGGGGAAGCTTGTCCTGCTGCTGCTTGAGGTGCAGCTGCTTTACATGTGAGGGAAGCATGCACTTCTGCTGTACCTATGCTTTGTGTTAATGAACCTTGGTAAAGCTGTTCACTGTGAAGCCATATAATTGGTTCTACGAGTGTTTTCTGCCATCACTGATGAGGGATGATTGCATGGTATCTTTCCTAAAACACCCACTACTTTACAGGTTACGGATGGATAGACATTGGCAAAGCTTTTTGGTTCAGATTCCTTGTCCTAAATGTTAGCATATTGCTGGAAACCACACGGTCTATCTCAGAATTAACCACAATGGGTGTGCATGGAGTCCCAAAATGGTGCTTATCTGTAGTAATGGGTGGGATTCTGTATTTTGTGGTTGTCCTGCTTGTTTATTATAACCAAGAATATTTATGGAAATTATATGGTGATTGAGTCAAAGGCAATGGAAGGTGCACGGAATTCTCTTGGCTTATTGTCGTTTTCGTGCTCCTGTCAAGAAGTAACCAGATCTCATTTGTGCAGTCCATATTTCAGTGTGAGCTGCAGAATCCTTGCTCACCTGCAGTGGTTCATTAGCAGGCTGACTGACAGCAATATATGGCTTATAATGAAGCAAACTGTCAAGTGCGGAGGGACTAGACATTACACATCCCGGCACCCTCCAGGGTCGGTAACTGCTGCTGCCCCTCGCCGCGGCGGGAGGTTCCTCACACAGTCACTTCCTGGTTCCTGGGCTTTAACAATGGCTCTCTGGCCGTCAGTCTGCACTCAGTTCATCTTGCGCGTGCTCAGGTGGGTGTCACAGTGTGTGAGGAAGCACCATTCAATAGATTCCCTAAAGGAGGCATGCATTCATATGCTGCATGATGTCTACAGCACCAGTAGATGAAGCCCCCGCAGTCCAAATGCAGATTTGTCTAGCGCAGCTTTTCACCCGTGAGGGTATCCAGGAGCTGTCCATTGGCATGGGGAGATTAAGTGATTTGATAAGAATCACAGGATGTTGAGCTGACCCTGAGACTCGAACCTGGATCCCCAGCTCTGAAGTCAGCCGCTCTAGCCGTAAGGCCACATCCTCAAACCTATAAGAAAAAACACATCAAGTACAAATACTGAAATTTGAAACAAGGGACTGTGCCTATCCATACAGAAATTAAAAATCTGGTTAACGAATACCCTACATCAGCACTACACGATGCACATTCCAAGCACCAGTCTGGCATCTCGCCACCTTTCGGTCGTGTTATCTTATCTCCGCCGGAGGGAGAGGGTTGGAAAATGATCGAGCATGTGTTTCCCTGGATTGCAGCCAAATATACACAAATGCCTTATTGGCTGCTCATTGATTAGAATGATGTGTAAAGTGAATATTGAATGCATTTGGTTGGCAGCCAGGTGCTAGGAAGCCTGCCTTTTAACTGAAAACAGAAATGCATTAAGATAAATGATTGATCTTTCTCCTCTTCTCTGGTGCTTCCTTGGGCATTGATAATCAGCATTTGGTACACAAGTAGTTAACATTTCTCAAGGTAATGTCTGAGAATTTGTAGCACCCATAATGGCATAGTGCAGTGACACTGTGAGGTTAAATCGTAATAATTTGCATGTCGGATTAATAGAAGTGAATCCACTTACAATCCATGACATTAACAATAGCAAACTGTTAGATATCATCTCATATACAATTAATGGAATAACACCTCAAAGAGAACGAAAGATGAGCCAATGGGATAGCACCTTACATTCTAAGGATGATGGGCTAATGAAACAGCATTTCAGCTTCAGTGGATGACGATCTAATGCAATAGCACCACATATAATATCTATTATCACCTAATAAAATCTCATTTACAATGAATTAAAAGCATGTGTAATAACATAATATATACCTCTCGAATGATGATAACATGAGATAACACTTCATGTCCAATCAATGACAGATCAATGAAATAGCGCCTAGAATGTTATGCATAACCAGATACTAAGAATAGTATCTTGTGTACAATGAATGATTAGATAATAGAGTAGCATCTCATGCACTTAATAATAATATAGCGTCATAGCGTCATGTACAATGAGTAGTGAGTTAGTTGTAGAGTATGCAGTGGATGCAACATCCCTCTCTCTTTGACCCCCATGATGTCACAGAAAGTGCCATTGTTCATACACTGATGGGACCAGTGGAGTCATCAATAAGAACAAACAAGAACAATTTGGAGACAGCAATCCTTTGCCACAATGTGCTTTAGAAAAAGATCTGTGCTAACTAATCAAAGAAACAAGGACCCAATGAACAAAAAAGCAGACATTAAATTATAAAAAATGGGTGTGAAACATATCAGTGACAGTGGAGGACTCATAGTGCTCATTAAACCTGATGCAACAAGGTACGCAACCAGATGTGCAATACAGAGAGGGCTATTTCTGTTATACTAAAAGTGTGTGAGAACCACATCATTCAATGAATGATTCGCAAAGAAGTGTTGTGTAGATAGGTAAAAAAAGTCCAAGCTGATAAAAGTCAACACTTTGACCCCAATTGTCTGACGCATGCGGGGTCATCACCAAGACAAGGAGTGAAGGTTCCGTCTAGTCACAAATCTGAGGACGAAGGTAAGGATGGAAACAATCCAAGGCAGTCAACTGAGTAGGGACAAATATTTTAGTCCTCTGTTGTATGGATCCGAAACCACGTTAAAGGGTCTTACCTCATGGCCATGGAGTAGCCATCCACCTTCTGCTTGTAAAGTAACAGTTTGTAACCATCTTCATTGGGTCCTAAATGACCCTTCAGTGAGTGACGTACAATCTACCTCTGAAGAGATATTGACAACGTGACTCTTGACGCACTCTGTCTCTACCACAGCACCCCATCCTTCCTTTGATGATGATTCCTGGATCCTTCACCTTCCGCCACCCAAAGGGGCACCTTGTGAGGGCGCACACTGTGCATCACTTGCTGGGTGTCTCACAGTTACCACTTCCTTTTAAAGCCTTCTCGGCTATCTCAACAACACTGTGTGGTGGAAACGTTTTTTCCTCATTTAATTTGGGTGAAATCTCTAGGGAAATGAACAGCTGTTTTTTTCCATTTTGTGGGTGCTAACCTCGCAGCCTGTTTTTTTTATGAAAGGGCATGTACATCTGCAACAGGTAGGGCACATGGATGGAAGCCCTACAAATCAGTTCTGATGCAAGTCGTGCCCTGAGGCGGCTTTGCTAATATGGCGCCAGATTTTAACAGCACCTTTGTATGAAAAAAAATACAATTCCACGTGCATGTAGCTTAAAAAATAATTCATCCTCCTGGCACGGTTAGTTGTCTGTTTTTCCTTTCAACTAAATACGCTTATTTTAACATATCATATTTGGCTGTATTATTTTGAAATGTGTTCAGTAGTCCTTGACATAATATACGCACATGCACGGATTTATTCAGCTGTGTGCTTTGAAAGCCTGGTTACAATAGTTTTTCCCTTGGAGGGAAACGCAGCTGAGCAGAAAGACACAATTTTTCAAGCAAGGAACATCTGGGCTGAAGGAAACTTTGACCTGCCTACTCTGCTGTTCAGTATTCGCTTCCCCCTTCATTTGAATGAGTCCTGAATTGTATTTTTCAGAAGGAAAGGCGTCCCTTTGATATTTTTGACAGTAAATAAGAAGGTTGAATCATGTAAAATTCCGTCCCCCAGTCATTTGAAAATAGCCTTTTAGAATGACCTTAAATGTAGCTAAACTGATGGGCGCTGGCCGAGCCAGATCTGAGCCTAGGCAGAATTGTTGGGGGTGGACTGACGTGTTTTATCCGAGGCTGGGCTGGCGCACTGCCTCCTGCCAGAAGACTCTGGGGGATATATCAGGTAAAAGGAATTCTGTAATTTAAGGGATGAACTGCGAGGCAATTACTTATGCCAGATCGGACAGATGAATTAGTATTGATGTGAGGCGTTAGGACAATTACAGAGATAAGTCCTTTGGACTGCGGTTCACTAGCAGAGGGCTTTCTAAAGTGCTGCTGCTGAGCGGAGAGCATTATGGAACGTGACAAGCGCGCCATTAATGTTTTGACCCGCCCTCGTTGCTGCCTGCCAATCAGCTTCCAGCAGACGTGGACCGCAGCTAGCCGCAGAATCTCGCGCCCGCTGGCCAGCAGTGGGCATATGGAACAAAGACTTTGATGTGCCGGGAACATCATGGGTTCCAAAAGGTCTTTAGGGGATGTGTATTGGTTTTAGCTGCTCATTCATTGTTGCAAACCGCCTAACATTCTCCGACCAAAGAGAGTTAGAGTTTTTCAAGTTTTAAAACACTAATTAGCATAATGATGATATCACTAAAATCATGCTGCGAGGCCTTTTGCTCAGTGATGACATTTCAGGAAGGCGCATTACATGACGTGACCTGGGTCAGAGGACAGGCCCTGGATGCTTCTGACCCGGAAGTCAAGGGACATGAATAAAATATCATGAAATAATAGAGTGACCTATGTGGCCTGTGGGCAGTTCCCTCCTCGCAGACGCATCTCTTCTACACCATACAGAGAACCGCCCTCCCCTGTATTTGAGGTTAGTCATAGCACTGCTCAGCTAGGGGTGCACTTTCTACAGGCTCTTTAACATAGGGCTGACCTGTGATTTGAGTCTCTTAAACACAATGTATCTCATTCTATTGCTTGCTCTAATCCACATCTCTCTAGCGCTTTCCCATCTCAGTACATATTTTGCTGACATACATCAATGAAAAATTGGTTTGTTTGTTTCTTTATGTTGCGTCCTTTATTGAACTGCACCGTTATATATTAAACCCCATTGTTTATGTAGTGCTTGGTGCAAACTGAATTGCACCTAGGAATTGGGATAACAGGTCTTATTATTGGGAAAAATCCTCCACTCCAATCTCACATGATATATGCAGTACATGGATCATGCAGAGAGAGAAACTGATCACACCTGTGCAACTTGACAACTGCAACATTCTGCAGCAGCAACTCCCCACAAAGTAAATATGCCACCACCAGCCTAGCCAAAAAGCAGAGCACATGAGTCTCGCTTCCCAAGAAACCATCCATAAAATGGTCCATGGAAACAACCCAAACTTCTTCCAGTGGGTGACCCTGGGCACACACCTAAACGAGTTGTGGTCTCCTAGCAACTGTCACATACCTGCTTCCTGATTTGTTTAACCTGATTTGCTATTTACTGCTTCGGACCTCTGGGACTTTCTGTGTTGACTTTAGTACACAATTCAAGATTGCTTCTGGCATACAAACTTGCCTTTTTAAAACCAAACACAGTTCCTGGCCAGTGTTTATCATCAAAGCTGACCAATTAGATCTCTCGCACTGTTCCAATTATAAGGGCTCCTCCAAATATTGCATGATCACTGCATGATCTGCTCAGACCTGGGCCATGGACAACAGTAGCTTCTCTTGAGCTAGGGCCTACTGACCCAGGTATAAATGTTTGGGTCAGAGAGTAGGTCACATCCTTTACAGATGTAGATCACGCAGAAAGAATGGGGAACGTAGACTGCTTTTGCAGAGGCAGAGAGGAAAGCGTGAAAGAAGAGATATCCTCACGCTCCCCATCCACAAGAACACTGTAACCAGTACAGCCTAATGCAGAGTGGAAAGAATACACAAAGAGAGAGCGCCCAGGTCAGCAGTGACCTGGACAACCTCACGCAGAGCAATCCACCATTTCAGGTTGCACCACACAAGTGGAATACAGGATGTGCCCCATCATGTACTCTTACTGACATGCACTCAGCCCGTACACTCAAACCATGATGCGCATAACATGCACACACCCTATCCACGCACATCCCCAGTGCCTAGAAATGAAAGACATGGACGAGGGAGTCTGGCGCATCCTTTAGGAAACAGGTCAAAACACATGCCCATTCATGAACAGGCTCATTAGCAACACCACCAGTCGGACAAAGCTTGGGTACAGAGGACAGTAGTCACTCTCTTAAGGAGGGCTGCTCTTTGAGTCCCCTTCTCAGCCTCAGGGGTGGCATAGTGAACAAAAGAAAGATGGATTTAACCCAGATCTCTTGACTGGGGCTGAATGTTTGATTTATTCAGGATTCCGTCCATCATTTGTTACCACAGCTTTCTCAGCCTCAGAGCACCACACTTGGGGTCTTTGTCGATTTAACAAGTAGGTCTTTTGTAGGCACAAATGACTGTCGGCTCAGTGATGCAACAGTGAACAACCACAGAGACTGCACAGGGAAAACGACATAGAGCAGGGGAAAACATTCTCTTCAGTCGTACAAGAGGCTTTGCATCCCAGCAGCAGTAGTAATAGCAGTAATAACAATAAGAAAAGGACGAATGCACAGACAGAAGTGTTTGCATGGACACGAACGAGTAGACGAAGAATGCAGGCTACAGTACTCAGGAAAAATTTGCCTGAAGATTCAGTTAATCTGCATCTCACTAGAGTCCGCTTCTGCACGTGCCAAGAGTATTAACGTACTGTAAATTTAATTTGCACTCTCTATAATATCGAGCATTAGTGTAATGCATGCTGGCTGTGCTTCGTCTTAGGGCCTGGTTGGTAAAAGTCAATACCACTTCGACAGTGGCCTCTTTCTATTCACGCGGGAGGTAATGAAGGACATCATAAAAATTCTTAATGCATTGTGACTACAGAAGGCTTAGACAAAGAATATCTACTTCCTTTAGTGGAGCCAGGGAACCAAGGGAGGAGGCTGTACCCCCCAACACACCACTAACCACACTGATGTACCTCTCTTTCACTAGCTGAGTAGTTGTACCGTTTGTTGATCCCTCCACTAAATCACAAAGCCTAATATTCTTAAAGTATGTACTTTAGAACTTTGCTAATGGCACTGGATGTAAGCTATTATTTTGGAGGAGGAACCCATAGAGAAGCCAAACTCTGTGGATGTACTTTAAAGGGCAACACCAGCCAAAGATTTAAAAAAAATACCCTCTTATTTTGTTTGTAATATCATTTGTGGATCTGGAATATGCTTAAAAGTGTTCTCTGACTGCATGTAGAACAGAAGCGAGCTAACCCTTATTATAATCCTGAGACATGATGCTCTGCATTATAGTCTGCGGTGTGGGAAGCAGGGCTTAGGCGTGCCATTGGTTGGTTAGAAGTGTAAATGATGATACTAAACGCAGAAGTCACTTCCATGTTTTGTGAGTAGGCTATTCTAATTTTAGATTATCCAGAAACAATAGCCAAAAAGAAAATGAAAAAGAAACCCTGTAATAAATCTCCACCCCCCATTTTTTTTCTTTTTTGTGGTGGCACAGTATCCTCAATCAATATTTTAACAATTTTTGAAGCTCCAGGCACGTGACCTTTCGGAATTGAATCTTTCTTAAAAGGAATTCCTTGTGAGATTTTTAATTTTCTGCTCTTGAATTTCGGCCCATTCCTCCCATCAGAGATGAAGAGTGGCTTCTAACGTAACAGCAGTGACTGGCCCTTCAGTAGTGCTTAATTTGTGAAAACGTAACTGCCAGGGCCCTCATCAGGGGACCACTGCAGTTTGCACCACACTTTGCCCCTCCCAATGCTGCCAATTGCTGTACCAACACAATTACTAATCATCGCACTCCTACAAGTGTGACCATTCAACCTATTTCAGGCCCCCACAGCTATAAGAATGGCTTGGGCGGCAGACAATTGTCATTTTTAATGTATATTGAATTAATAAACAACTGTTGTGCTCATCTTTAAATTAGACAGATAGTGCCACCATGTGGCAGAGTGTTACAAGCCCGGGTGTTCACAGTTAAGTGCCGGTGCTGAGCACTGGAAACCACTGGTTCAAATTAAGCACTTCCCTTCAGCAACCTATTGGCAAAGCCAATACTCCTCGCTTACATTGTGACTTATGTTCTACGTCCACTGACTTTGTCAATGTTTGTGAATAGCTGGAGGAAGCCGCTGGGTGCAATTAACAGCAGTAGACTGGCAGCAGGGTAGGAGTGCCATCGGATGCACTCGCAGTGCGAGCAGTATCCCAGCAACAGGTAAGAAGAGCCGCAGGGCGCACTCATTCAGCAAGCGGTGTCCCAGTGGCAGAAGAAAGTAGCCATAATGCTGGGATTACAACAGAGGCATCAAGCATTCAGAAAGGAAGCAGCTACCTGGCGGAACAGGGGAGGAGGGTTAAAGTATTAAAAGTGTGACTGTACTTTTCAGGAAAAAATATGTGATGATTGGCCATACTTTACCGATATAAAATAGTCCCTCATATCTCAGTTGAGGCTAAAGAATATACTCAAATGGCCAATTGAAAGACAGCGAGACTAAAATACTGCAATTGGTCGATTAAGGGTGTGATTGACAATGTCTTTAGCCAGTGGCTGAAGAGTCATGAGTCAAAGAAAATAATGCGCAAAGGAGACTTACCCAAAGGCCACTACATATGTTTATTATATATTGTTTAAAAAACAGACTTAAAAATACATTGCCATTTTAAATTGACAGTGTCACTCTTGACCCCATGCACAGATTTCATTTCTGCGTTTGTGCTTAGTACAATAGTTCGCAGGATAAATGTATTTTGAATTTTTATATAGCGCTATGTGTACCTTTGCACTTACCTTTAAACACTACATAAGGTACACACTAGGGGAATAAGAGTCCAATTGGTGAGAAGTCATCCAAGGTCTGATATTTTTCTGTCTCTACCCCTTGGAGATGTGGGGCATAACTGAATGCACGCAGGATCAGTTCTGTTTAGAAGCTCTTTCCACTTGCACTGAGCTTAGAGGAAGGCACCGCTGAGGTTGTAGTTCTGTTCTCAGAGCTTATTAGCCCTTGGTTGATGTATACAAGTTCCAGCATTAAGTAATAGCCTCTGTAAAACTTGCATGCCTGTCAGCCTCTTTAGAGCCTCTGTACTCATATTCCACTAAATAGATGGGCTGGGTTCATAAACTACTTCAGCAAAGTCCTGCCAATGATCTCATACAGTAGTAGGACTTGTAAATTCACTAGATTATGTTTCAAGCAGTCTCCACTTCTTAGTCTTATGATGTAGTGGGGCATGACTTTTGCCAGTTCCTATTCACCGTCTGACTCACAGTTCGGTATGTGACGGCAGCCTCAGTAATCGATATGTGCATTAACGCAAATTCGTCTTTTCACTTGGCACCTTATTATCTCGTGGGATTTAACATCTGGCTAGCAAGACTCCAGGATACCAACATATGTATTTCTTTCTACTCTTTGGACCTGCACACATTTGGTCTGCTTGCAGATGTATTGGCACTAACATTCATTTCAGGCAGCGTAAAGCAATTTTCTGAGAATGTAAGAGGCGGGGTGTGGCTTAATCCAGTGAGAGACACACAGAGGTTCCGATTGGCCAGTGCACATGAAGGGGAAGCATCCATAGGTGCAAAGGAAGTGTTCACTTGTGTGTTTGTGAAATGTGTATTAGGAGAACAGGCCATCAGCAGCACACACACAGTGGCAGTTAATCTATTATGCAAATTCTGGAACGCTATTTTGAAATGAATTGATGTGCTTAAGAAGGGCAATTTCTGACAGTCTCAGTATTTGATTGGTGATGTGACGGGGACATTTCATTCAGCACCATCATCATTTTCACAGGTGTACAAATAGTGCTACAGTGGTGGCGGCTACTTAACAGGGATGGCGGGGCTAGGGAGTGAAAAAAAAAATGACTGACCTGCAGGCTGGCCGCCGCCTCTCGGTCCTTTTCAGTTGTTGACGCCTAAAAGCACGAAGCACACAGGCTCCCCTAGCCAAACACAATGCTGCTTTCACCAGCATGACAGCAGAGTCGTGATTGGTCTGAGCGCCGTGGTTTGGGGCTCAGAGAGGGACTGGGAGGCTGTGCATGTTCTCCACGCAGTCTATGCAATACAGATGGGTGGAGAACATGCTAAGTACTCATGACTGGCCGCCCCAAGACAGCTGACCAACCCGTTATTCGCACTTAGAGAGTGCCCACCACTTCTCCCCCCTGCTCTGGTCAGCCCCGCCCTGCACCTATGCCAGTACGGAAAAATAAAATTATAATAAGATTGCGTTATCATTTTCTTTTTCCTTTTTGCACTGCTCACTGAGCAGTAGGGCGACACTCCTCCGTCTTAGCAGGGGAGCCACAGCTGAGTGCTATGTTGTTTTCTAGAGCACGTAGAAACGCACATATCAGTGCAGCCAAGTATCTCACCTTCATTGCACACATTGCCAAATACCACTATTTGATAATGTTGGTATTCTAAATCAGTTTCCATAAAAACTGTGTCCCTCCTGCGATCTCTGCCCCAACCACAAGAAAGGTATGGATTACAAGTGCTCATATTGCTTGTTTTTCAATATGACCCTGTTAAATGTCTGCTCCTGTATTTTACTAATGAAAAGCCATTTGGACTTGTTGTTTGATTCCAAATTTTGGAAACTAGTAAGTTCATAGGTGCATAGGTTTCAGAGCAGTGTGTCTGTATTACATGAGCTCGAACCAACATGGCTCTTTTGTGATACAGTAATGGTACGTTCGGCTAAGCAGTTTTTTCACACTCATGCAGTGGTGGCCGCCTCTTAACGGAGGAGGGGGAGTGGCAGGGATAGGGGGTAAATAAAAAAAATAATTTAAAAAACAATTACCTGCAGGCTGACCACCGCCTCTCGGTCCTCTTCGGCTCCTCGGTCAACTCCAGGAGCAGGAACCAGGAAGCACACAGGCTCCCAGACTCCCCTAGCCAATCATGATGCTGCCTTACAGCAGCATTGTGATTGGTCTGAGAGCCATGATTCGGGTGACGCTTAGCGGAGGAGCCGCTTCTGCGCTCTTGTACACTTTTACTTTGCCTCCTTCGCCTCTCTCCCTTCTTACTAGCTTCTCAGCTTCCTCGTCTCATATCCCGCTCCTCCTCCTGCTCTCCTCTTTCCAACGTCCGTCTACCTGCCCTTCTTTCCCCCCGCTCCTCTTTCCCCATCACCTTCTGATCCCTCCCTTGACTACGTCTAACTTGGTTATATTCCTCTACAGTTTGATGTGATGGGAGACCCGAGCTCCACTCTTTCGGTACATTGTACAGCGTGCTGACCCCATTGCGGAGAGTGGCTGGGGCTATTGAAAAATGCAAAGGAAAGAACTACAATGCATACTGACGTGAGGAAGCTGTGCGCCAAATGTAAAAATGCTGTCTAACTGCACCTCAGTAAGAATGGGCATAGAACATACCTATTTCATTGAAAGTTAATATACACTCTTGATTGAAATATAATTTGGATGAGCATTACATCATGGCTTGCCTCCTTGAAGGGTACTTACCTTGGAAAAAATCCAATCCCGGCTACCTGCTCCTGCCCTCCCTGTGACCTTTTCCTAACATCTTTTTAATATTTTGAACCTCCCATTGGTCACCAGTTGACTCCCTCAGGCCCATTTAATGGTTGCTTCACAGTGATGACCCCAGATGAAGTGCTCTCTGTTCTACACATTTACAACCTATACATTGCTTTCAGCTACCAACAAGAGGAAGTCAGAAGAAAACAATGTCGGCGAGCAGGCAAAGTTTACCACTATTGTTTTTCCCCAGTTTGTTAAAATGTTAGAGAGGTCCCTGGTAGGGGGTTGGGTGGGGAATGAGCAGGGTAATATAGTTATGTTTCTTTGTGGAACTATGCTTATACTGCTAGCAGAAAAGGAGAACTTAAAAAAAAGTGTACATCGAATCACTCCATTGCTATGTGAGATGATGAAACCTCACTCTATGCACAGAAATAGGTTATAGGTCATTCTCTACAGTAGAAAGGAATGTAAAGGACAATCCTTTTAGTAAAAAAAACAAAAGAAATCAGTAAAAGTGTCAAAAAAGTAACAGGCGCAGAATGCAACAGCCCTTTGTATGCGTGTCTGTGGCAGAATCCTACACTATTGGCTACAGGTGGGAAAGTTTGGATGGTGCATATGTTTTGTAAGTCAGTCGAGGGCCTCTGCTTCCTGTGTTGTGATTCTAGCACCTTAAACGGACATGATATGCAGTGAAGACAGACGAGAAAGACCAGTGCGTCATGACGGTTAAGTACGCCTTTGACACTGGGCTTCCAAGAAGGAGGTCCAAGTTCAAATGCACAGCTTGGATCCTGTTTGTTTGGGCAGCAGTGGTTGAATATATGCCTGGAAGAGCATTCCCAGCCAGGGGGAGCAAAAGAGCCAGTGGACACTTCACTTATTGAGGCGCTCTCCGGATTTGAGACGAGACAGCGGTGCTTTGTTGACCCTATGGAGTTTCGCTGATGATATACTTTGTCGAGAAGGGAAGGTATGAAAAAAGGCAGTAAAATCACTGTTTCTCTAGCAATGATGCCTCACAAATGGCGGCATTAAGAGGAGATGTGGCCTAGAGGCTCAAGCTGCCACCTCTGGAACATGAGACCTAGGTTTTAATCCCAGCCTCGGCACTAGACTCAACATTGTGTAATTCTGTACAAACCACTAAACCTCCCTGTGCCTAAATGTGTGTAAAATGTATTTGTATAATCCCCACTTGATGTACAGGAGGCTCCAACCCATCGTGTAATGTGCAGTGCTCTTTTGCTTCACAGCTAGTTTTGTGCTATATAAATACCAATACATACATACATAAAATCTCATCTGGTCTAATTATAAAGGTGTTGTATGAGGGTGAACCTTTACTGTCTACGGAACCGGGCGTATGGCACAAAGGAAGATCCACCAGTGTGTCAAGAATGTAAGGCTTCTTGACACAACTGGGAGTGGAAATGACATGATGATACAAAGCATGTTTCATTGGCCGTCTGCAAATGAATGTAGACGGTGTGAGCCACTTCATGGTGGAATTTTTATGCAGGGCACTGCGTTCATTCCGGGAGCGGAGCTCCTGCCTGGCGCGGTTAATGATGTCTTCTTTCCTTCACTACTGCTGCAGCAAATCACTTCATAATGTTGGCCTCTAATAGCAACCAATAAAATATACCCGTGCTGCTGCTGTGATGCATGCAATCATGACAAGCGAGTCAACGCAGGTGCTTCAAAATGGCGACGTGGGAACGGAGAGAGCTTTCATTTTCATAGTTCTGCGTTTATTCCAGGCCCATTTTACAAAGTACAGAGTAACCTTTCACTTCAGTAATGATTCAAGAAAGGATTTACCTCTGTGTAACTGTAATTCTACTCTGGCATAATACGAGCTTGTGTTTGTTCGACCGGAAGTGCTTCTTGGGGTGCATAACAAAACCATTAAAGCGATAATGCAGACATTAATAGTCGCCATTGACGGGCACACCAGGCTTCACGCACCGCCATTTTCAGATCAGCAATCTGCAGGATGTGGATGAGATGAAGGGCACCCTTAATCTTTCTGTTGATCCTGAATGCCAATATTGCACTCCAAGTAATGATTTTAGTAAGATGCACAGTCGAATGCATAACAAACAACAGCATTCATATTTGTCTGCGGAAATCTCATTTTTTAATTATTTACTTGTTTTTTAGCATAACAAACTCTAAGATCCTGCCTGAGCTGGTCTTTATCGTACATATTATACTCATCCGAAAGAAGAACAACACTCCCAAGCCCACAGGCAGCCAAAAACACCCACAAAACCCATAGGTCACATTATCAAAGCACTCCAACAGTGCAATGGGCAACTGGGCTAATTTTTAGCACTCTGGGGGCGCTTGAGTATTGCTGAGGGCTGCAGATCTTTGTGCAGCCTCTTAACTAATGCCACGTTTTGTGTAAAACCTCCTGCATGGGCACAAAGTTGGCAATTTAGAAAGTATTACCAACTAGGAGCTTCCTCGTTTACATAGAACACGGTGCCATGCTAATAATGGAACACCTTAGCCTGTGCATCAACTCCAAATTACATGCAAATTCTCGGGGAGGAGGGGAGCAAAAAGGCCCTTGAAAGACTGTGCATCACCGAGGAGATGTCACAACGTGATGACTACAAGGGTGCACTTTGGCATTGGTAGGGTGGCAGCACCCCTGCACAGGCGTTCACAGTGTGGCAGGGGTTGCTGTCAGTGCCTCTGTAGGTCAGGGCCGGTAGGCATCCGGCATTTCCCCAGGAGACTGGAACGGTGGGGGCCGGTGCTGCAATATCGGCCCCCAGTAACAAAAGCAGCAGTGCTTCACACTTGCACTCATCCCGGAACGGTTCCGAAAAAATGTCCAGGGCTGCTTTCCATCCCTGCTGTAGGTACACACCTGTACCCAGGCCTCTGATAAGTAAAAGAATCCCTTTGAATCGTCCATTGTTTGATCCGCGATGGTTTCGAGAAGGTTCTTTATGTGACGTTGGTTCGTGTATCAGTTGCTGCGCGCTGTGCGTGGGCCTGCGTGTGGTTTTCATTACGTTGCTCCTGTTCTGCAGCAGGCCCCTTCAGTTGTTTTTCCTCTATTAACGGGAAATTCTGACATTTGTACCTGTCATGTGGCTCTGTTTGTTCCTGCCACTGACCCAGCCTGTCCTCTCAGCGCGTACATGAGCCGAATCTGTAGCTGCGAAGCTTGACAAGCCGTCTCATTTAGAGAGAGCCGCCGAACGCGCAATGGAGGGCGCGACGCCGGGACTCCGGGCACGCTGACATTTAAGATCCGGCTGCCCATACGCCTCCTGACAAGCCACGCTGTCGGTTGAAATTACAGGTGCTATACATAAACGTAAAATAATGTAGCCTGTGACCGGTACATTATCTGCAGATTCTGCTCTGCTGAACTGAGAGATTGTCCCGTTTGAGTCGAAGTTCCAGCGGTGCTTTCCCTTCCGCAGATGTTTCCCAGATGAGCGGCTAGTCAGAGAGGTCATCTCTCTGCGCACCTCGTGGGACGTATGCATATTTCATCCTGACACGGAATTCACTGCCGAATTACTAGCGAATGTTTTATGCTCTTGCAATTTAACAAGTACGTCTTGGTGAAAGCAAGCATAGGAGGGCAGTAGATCTAAATGTGGCTTTCAGAGAGCGCGGGATCCCGGCGATGGTTGCAGGCCCCTGGCTCTTGGCTCACACTCTCTGGCGAGGATGTCTAAGGTAGGGCAGTAATGCTGGACCCAGGCTAGATTTTCAGGGTTATAATTATGTATAACTGTTTTCCATTAAGATTGCTGTATTGAAAGTTACCTTACACTGGTATCCTTAAAATCTGCTCTGGGTTTGGCCCAACTGGACCAGTCTGAGTACACCTCCCGTGTACTTTTCAGCTTTACCCTTTCCTCATACTGTGCCAACAACCTGAATTGCACGCTCCCTCTGTCGTAACCTGTAGGCAGTCCAGTAAATAGTCAAAGATACAGCACAATGTACTCTTTGAACAGCCTGACCATCCAGGCACCCTGATCACTTGATCGCTAAAGTTCAGTGCACGACCCTAGATGACATGCTAGGGGCTCCGGGAAGTGCTGTCTAAGCCCCTAGACTCTTTGTACATACCTAGGAGGCCTCTCTCACAATGGATCCATAACATAGCCAGAGCTAGTTGTAAGAAATGAAGACTGGGGGGCAGATCTACAAGAAAGTGCCGCAGCGTGGCGCTGTAAGCCCTTTGGCTGCGCCACGCTGCAGCACTTTCAGAGCACAGGAATGCGACATATTTACAAGAATATGTGGCATTCCTGTGCTCTCCCCTGCGCTGGCGCACAAACAGCTGCCAAGCGCCGGCGCAGGCACCCTTGCACCATGGTGCAAGGATGCCTGCGCCATGGGGAGATTGTTTTTGTGCAGGAAGGGGCACCTTTCTGCACAAAAACAATCAGTACAGGCTTTTCCTCTTTCAATGCGTGCTGTAGAATGCAGCACGCATTGAAAGAGGAAAAACGAGGAGAAATGAAAACATTTCTCCTCGGTGCGCCTCGCTACGCCACCTCTAGGGTGGCGTAGCTTTCAGACGCATCTCCAGATTTACGATTTCTCGTAAATCTGGAGATGTTTCTTGTTCCATGGGTGTTGCGTGGGAACACCCACAGCAACACCCATGGAACGCCCCTTCAACGCAAAGTGCTGCGTGTGAAGGGACGGTATTTACAAGGAGAGGAAAAGTCACGCATGGTGGCTTTTCCTCTCCTTGTAAATATCGAGGAGCCCCCTGCATCACCAGTACGTCACGAAAAGTGACGTACTGGTGGCGCAGGGGGCTTGTAAATCTGCCCCTGGATTTATAAAGGGGGCCGAAACAATATGCAGAGATAAGAACACACACTGCGCGTTGACAATTAGCATCCCCTAAGTAACGCTTGGATTGTCCCAAACAACGGGAAGGCCTAAAACTGTGACTAAAACTGTGCATCAACTGCTTTTAACCTGCTTTTTCATTCCATTTAAAGTGTGGGGCAGTGACCATAAGCACAAAGAGACAAATAAATCTATGTTATGCTAAGTTGGTGTGTGTGGATGTAAGGTGAAGTTTGTCCACAGAGGTGGTTATAGCCTTATGACTTACATCATGCATTAAGATTCTAGGCTGCTCCTGATTATACATCCTCACCTCTGGCTCTGGTCTATACTTCCTGCGAAGGCAATTAACAGCTATTAATGCCCTCAGCAGAGGAAATTTACATTGTATCATCTAAGCAGGGGGAGAAATAATGACATAAAGTCCTGTCTTTCCTTCAGTATGGTCGAGAAAGGAACTGTCAATGTTTTCAGGAAGTGACTGCTGCTAGAGGTATGTGCCGTCATGTGACATGATGCCACATTGCTATGCATTTCTCCTGCTCGACAACAAGCGCACCATGCAACGTTCGGTTCTTTCCTAAATGCAAAAAGCCCTCTGAGGTTGCCTGCAGAAGCTCCCTATATATTTTCTGTGCAATTACTGTGTTTGATGGTACTGCAGAATTGATGAGGGAAAAACAGTAAACGAATATTGAATGCATGCTTTTCAAATTACCACTCCTCGGGCTACGTGCTCTAATTCCTTTCATTTAAAGCCAACCTTCTATATTGTAAAAGCAGCATGTCGTGTTGTTGATCCATAATGTTGCATGAATCATATTTATGCTTGTAAACAGTGTACATTCCTTGTTTGTTCAGCGACTTGGCAAGGAATCAGGCAGTTTTAGTGTGGGTAGGAAATCTTTCTTCTGGGCTTGCTCGGCAGGAACTTCTACCCGCCATGCACCCAAGTGTTGAATTAAATATGATGGAGACATCATAGCAGGCTTCGCTGGACTTTTATTTCACTGTGAAGCAATCTTTATCGGTGATCGCCTGAAAAAAATAATAAGCTAAAATTAATAAGCAACAACATCCTGGAAATTTGCTGAAGTCAGCAGATGTGGCTTTCTGCGGCCATGTACTGGATATTTTCAATGCGCCTCCAGGGACCATCCGAGGTTTAGGGAGGAATATTAAGCTCTCAAGTTGTCTTCCATGTTTGCTTTTTTATGAAATACGTGTATATGTTTCTGCGTAAAAGTATACCACTAGCAGCGTCTTAGATTTCAACAATGCGCAAGCTTGAAGGGGTTCAGTTTGCCCTGCGGAATATCTCTAATTGGCGTCAGGGAAGAACAGTATTTGTCCTTTGGAGCAGATATTTTGAGGTTGAGATTGTAACCTTTAGAAGCGCTGTCAAGTGTCACAGCTGGTTTACATAAGCCGTTCTGCCATTAGCTAAATGACATAAATCCATCAATATTTTTTCTTTAAAGGACCATTATAGTTTCTGGTAAAATTACTGAAAGAGCTTTTTGATAATGAAAGTCACAAAAATGAAATTCCCTCATTTGGAGGTAATAATCTTTCTGATGTTCCTATAACACCAGCTTCTGACGCCTATGATTCCAGGTCATAATTTATGCGATTAAATTGCCTTTTATTTTGCTCAAATGTAGACAAGTAACATATTGACTATAAAAATGGATACTCCTAATTAATACACACTCACTGGAATACCTACATGTTGACAATTTGAGAGCATGTGATGTGACATGGGAGGCAGATGTTTGACGTCCATCTCTTTTTATGCTTTTGTCAATTGGATATAGAGGACATTGGAGGTGATACTTATATTGACATTAACAGAATGTTTTGTGGTAGAAGTTATGACTTTCTATCTTGACAATTATAAGATCCACCATTTCTATCATTCTTTCATTTGAAATACATTTCTGCAATGCCCTGACCAGAACTGTTATTGTCTCCACATCTAAGTGGTACTCATTTTATCATAATAGGACAGAGGAAAATCTGAGTATGCCAAGCCATATTCCAGTGGCGGCTCCTCCGCTGAGGCGGAGGAGCGTCGCCCCATTGCCAGGAGCAGCAAAGAAAGGAAAAAATAAAATGATAATTACGGAATGTTATTATCATTTTATTTTTTCCTCCGGCTGCAGCAGTGCATGAGGGGGCGGGGCAGAGCTGCAGGGGGGGAGTGGTAGAACACTCCTTTGTGCAATGACTGTTTGGTAGGCCCTCGATGGCCGCCCAAAACAGTCATGCGCACTTCCCTGTTCTCCATGCAGGCTGCATTACAGCCTGCATGGAGAACATGCCCACCCCTCCAGCCCCTGGCTGAGCGCCGTGTCAAGGCGCTCAGACCAATCACAACCCTGCATTGCAGCGTTGTGATTGGCTTAGGGGTGGGAGCCTGGCTGCCTGCTTCCTGTTCCGACCTGGAGTCAGACACAGGCGAGCAGTAGAGAAGATGCAGGACCTGGCGGGGGCAACAAGGAAAGTTTTTTTTTCTATTTTATTTTTATAAAGCAGCCCCCCCCCCCCACCCGCGAGCCGTGCTGGCCGCCCCTGCCAGATTCACACATGTAACCTTCAGGTTGAACCTGGATTTCTGCAGCTGCACAGAAGGGTACCGGACCTCTAGTGCATATTATACGTCTTACCCAGGATGGACTGCAAAGCCTTGACAAGCAGGTTAAATAAGCTCTTATCAACTCTGAATGCAGCCCTTGAGATGTGTCATTCTGGAGGGAGTTTGCGACCACAAATCACCTCTGCTGCCAAATGCGGGGCTACAAATCAGACCGCTGTCACTGCTCCAAGGCAACATGTTAGCCACCATCTTCATCATTTAGATGGAATGTGAATTCTCAACCCCTCTGAAGGGCTATGAAAGCACAGTACAGTCGTAAAGAGAACAGAACATTAACACAATGATCATGCTAGCAGACATAAGTAAAGAGAAGAAAAAAACCTGACGAACTAACAACTATAAAACACTGAAACACTGCTCATAAGCACAGTGTCCCTATATGCAGAATTTCTTTGACCACATAATGACAAGGATGAATTGTCGTGTCATATGAAGCTTCTTCCTGTGTTTTGTGGCATATATTGATGATCCTACAAATACTTTTGTAAAATCTAATGAGTGAGTGATTTCTGTGGAAAACTGACCCTGTGTTTGCTTACCTCTATAAGACCATAACAGCCAGCACGTCCTTAATCAATGCTTTTCATTCGTTTTAGTAAGCTGAAAGTGATTAAGATCTATATCATTCAAGCATCGGCATTAGGGACCTCCTGACACAAGGTTGTATATAGGTGTTCCATGGGAACAGCTCCAGACCAGATATTTAAGATATCAACATGAGATTTAGTATCATAAAATAATCCAAATGGGAGTCAATTACTGAAGTACCCCAGTGATCATCCTTAAAATGTGGCATGGATTAACCGACCAATGTTGGACAACCCTCTGTGAAAGTCTGTTCTCCAATCAGGAGCATTCTCAGTATCATAGCATCCGAAACGCAAAGGTATAAACCAAAGGGACAAGAGCACTAGTCCAGGGCAAATGGTTCTACATTGCAAAGTCAGGAAGCACAAGAAGTAAGTACATGAGGGACACGTCCCCACTTCCTAGTTTTGCCAATTACAAGCCAGCACTATACAACTAGCATACTCCTCACAGGAGAGCTGTTTCTGCTACCAACTCACCGCAAAGGCATGGGCCACACAATCTGAAGGTTGTAAGACTAGCACTGGAAAATGGCTGCTCCTCACAGGTTAGCTCTATAAAACACAATCAAATAAATTGTGTAAATAGTTTCCAAAATATCTCTCTCTTTGCAAATCTATTACAAATGTAAAATCTCCATAGCTCGTTGAGAGGGGCCTGGGTGAGGGGGGGAGGGAGGGGGGCTCCTCAGAATCCTGAAGACCAACAGATAAAAATCTCGGGGAAAACATTTTGTCAAATGAGAACAAGAGGCAACTTAAAGCTTTCTGAAAAAACTGTGAAACTTGAAACCAGATGAAGTGTGAACTGAGACCACTAGGTAGCCCTGAAGTTTTGATCATTCAAACAGGAATTTTTTCCTTTTTGTGTTATTGTAGTTTTTTTCTCAATTCAGCCAAAAAACGTTTGTTTAAGTAAAATGTCAATACCATCATAGCTTCATGACCACACAGAGAAAAAAAAAACCAGTAAAATACAATGAACTGCTAAAATCAATGAAAGATAGAAAAGGGAAACAACAAGCAATATAATAGAATAATCTTAATACTTCTTTTATTTAACTTTGAAACGTCATATTACAACTCCTTCCATTGCTAACAATAAAGCGAATATGTAAGCAACATTGCCTTCCAAGTGACTACAATTTTCGTTGTTTATTTTATCAATTGAAACTTTCTACAATATTTTATCACAGTGCAGTAAATGATTAAGTTCACTTTTTGATCTGAACATAGTTTACGCTATAGTTTGCTGGAAAAATATCAGACTATAATTTGTGGGTTCAGATGGAGTCTGCCTCACCATTTATGGAATAAGAATCTTTAATGATGAATATCTGGCCCTAGAGGTAAAGGATCACACAGAAAGTCACACTTGGGGAGAAATTCCCTGCTCCCTTTGAAAAAACAGGAAGCTAAGAGGTGCAGGAAACTCACAGCCTAGCCCAAAGTCCCTCCCCTCCGCATAAAATCTACTGCAACTCTAAGTATTTTAAAAAAGAATCAGTATGTCTCTAAACTGTATACATAACTATGTACATCACCTCTACTT
This sequence comes from Calotriton arnoldi, assembly GCA_963921515.1. Taxonomy (NCBI): domain Eukaryota; kingdom Metazoa; phylum Chordata; class Amphibia; order Caudata; family Salamandridae; genus Calotriton; species Calotriton arnoldi. The sequence continues at coordinate 271,593 of CAWUFW010009031.1, forward strand.
GCCCAAGAAAGGTATTTCTTCTGAGTAAAAACCTTTCTTTGCAAGAGGGGAGCATTCTATGGCACAATGAATCATGGCTCAAAATCCTGGGGCATGGGGGTTTTCAGATAGCATTGCACCAAGGTGTTTACTCACATTCTGATGATTGTAAGATTTTAAAAACTTTCCTTATCAGTCGTGGAACTGATTTGGCTGTAGATGTATTCAATCTCCTAGTTCTTGCATGGCTCAGAGGACTTACATATATGATGAGCCTAGTTCTGTATGTCATATTTTCTTTGCGGTTGAAAGGTCTATGTATTGAAGAGCATCATGAAAGTTTTCTAAAAGTAAACACAATAACATGTAATTGTAGGAGTCCAAACCACAGTTGCCTATGAATCAGCTTCAACCGACCTGGCATTATAATATCACCGAACTGCCTCTTTCAGACCCACTATCTATCTAGCGCAACAGTTGAAAGAGAGGAAAGAACATTAATTTATTGGATTTGCTTTTTAGCAATAAAGAGGTGCTTAGGCCTAATGTCTCTGATGACAATGTTTTACCTACACCCTTAAGACCCGAACAAGCTCTAGTTCAAGTCCTTTATGTTTTGTCTACTCATTAGCAGTGTTCCTGAGCATACAACCATTATTTTTCACTATAAGATATCATTCTCAAGTTTCGATTCTTCCAAAAATTGGCACGCCAAATCGTGTTTTGAAGTGTTCTCCATTAATTAGTGGTGTTTTATCACATGGGGAAGACTGGAAGGATGGGAACACATTAAATGACTGTCCTTTGACTGTCAGCAGCAGCACAATGGACAACTCGGCACAGATGATTTGTGTACAAATTAAGCATAGGAGACACCCAGACCCAGCCTTGTCAAACTCCTTGGTTATGTTGATAAGTTCGTGGACTGGTGATCCTTGTTTCATTTAACGTGGAGCATAGCAGCTTTATTAGAAAACAGACCCTTGATACATTTTTAGAGATGACAACTGACCCGCAATATGCATAGCCAAGTCTTTTACTGCTTCAGAGGTCACTTTAAAATGCTTAAATGCAATATATATTGGTTGCTTCTTCAAGATCACATATTTGGCATTTAAAGTATCCAGCTTAAGACTTTATTGAACTCTACATGACATATTTACAAAGCCCAGCTAGATTGTAAAATAATATCTTATCTTTTCAACATATTCATTTTCCCAGGCACGTCAGTTAGAGATGTTGTGCTAAAGCAGGCAGCATGGTTTGTTCACTGAGCTCTGCTTCTGCTAGAATTGGGAGCCAAGGCATAGGAGTAGCTCTGCTATGCTCAGGAATCACTTGCCAGGTGCAGCAGACTTACTTGCCAATACATTGGGTGCTAAAAGCTTGCTAAACATTAGTTTGGGTCTCAGAACCCTCTCAAGATCTACTCCCACTCGACTGCAAAACCTCCTGTGGAACTCAATATATATTTTTTTTAAACATCTCTTTATTGGGTACATAGTTGAAGAAAAGCAGACAAATATACTACAGCAGCTGGAAATGAGACTGATAAATATATCCAACTTACACAATATGGTCCCAACCACAGACAGGAAAATTCTCAGCATTACAACAGTCTGCCAATCTGGATGCCTATTAAATGAGAGGTGGCGATTAGTGTCGGCCTCCAAAGACATCATTATGGGAGCAACACATGGATTACCTCTATAAACATTCCAAGGGCCCCAAATTATTTCCTGTTTACGAGGGCAGCCCCTGCCTTCGTACACCACCTTCTCTGCCACCATACACCAGTCCATGTTCCATTTCCAATATCTAAGGAGTGGTGCAGTCGGTGCCCCCCATAAGCGGACTGTTTCCTCTCACAATCAGCATGCCTGGGGTGACCCAAATCTGTTCCAAGTCTTGCCCAAGTGCCAATATCCACTAACAGGGGGCAAAAGCTTTGCATTGACTTATAAGCCTTTTTTAGGTCTCGCCTACCAGACAGAGCAGGTTGTCTGTTTGAAAAAGTCCTACTCTGAGCTTACCAAAGTTAGAACTTACAGTAGGTTTACAGCACAAATATTGGTTCCCAATGGTTGGATTTATTGTCACTCTCATTTGCTTGCTTCTCATTTGATGGCTTACCTTTCCCATCTTGTGTTTGTCTGTCCTTTGAAGCAGAGCCTTTTTACCATCCTTTGGCTTAGCTGACTTGTGTCTTTCCACAGCTCACTTTTTAAAAACAAAATTCTGCTTAAACCCTCCATGACAGTGCATGTGTTTTCCAGCTCTTTGCCTCTTGTGCTTCTCCCCACTCCAAATGCCCCCTGTGCTCTGTGTTGCTGTCTCCCTCATGTTGCAAGCTCTCTCTTGTGTGCTTCCCCATGCCAAACTTCCACTCTCACCAACTTCTGTGTTGCTTTTTTCACTCGTTTTAATCTCTGCCCTGTGCTGCTGTCCCTCGTGTGCTGCTTTTTCCTCTCACCCTTTTACTCTTCATTGCTTCCGCCACCCATTGTGCCTGAAGACAAGACCTATGGTCTTTGTCTTTAAAAAAATATTTTACTTTTTATTAGTATTTTAGATTTTTGGGAGGACAAGGTAGCGAATTGCTGCCAGCCCCTCTGTCTTAAAAAAGAGCATTATCGCTACTTCTATTTCAATTTATATAGTAAATAAAGGGGACCTTTATCATAGAACCACCCTCCTTTTATGGCAAAAAAGGAAGAAGATACTCTTAAAGGAACAAAACCACTGGGTGGGTCTGTGTTAGCACATTCCTTCCTCAGGAGCGGCCGGCATGGCTCGCGGGTGGAAGGGGGTGGGGTCGCGCGAGGTGTGGGGATCACACGGGGGGAGGGGGGTTCAATAATAAAAATGTTCAAAAAATTAAACCTACCTTTCCGCCGGTCCCGCGTCTTCACTGCTCCTGCTCTCCTGTCCTCCGAACAGGAACAGGAAGCAGGCAGCCAGGCTCCCTCCCCATAACCAATCACAATGCTCCAGTGGAGCGTTGTGATTGGTCGGGGCGCCGCCCAGCCAGGGGCTGTAGGGGAGACCATGTCCTTCATGCAGGCTGCAATGCAGCCTGTATGGAGAAGGGCAGAGTGCGCATGACTGGTTTGGGCGGCCCGAGAGGGCCAACCAAAAAGTCTTTGCGCACTCAGGAGTAGGCAAACCACTCCTGCGGGCAACTCCGCCCACCCGCAATGCGCAAAGAAACATAAAATGTTAATAACCAAAAGTTATTACCATTTTATGTTTTGGTTTTCTTGCACTGCGAGAAAGCAGTGGGGCGACTCTCCTCCGCCCTAGTGAAGGAGCCGCCTCTGTCTTCCTACTCTTTAGAGGTTTCCATATAGATCTCACCATGAATACAAAGCTGTGAATGCCACAAAGCAGGCGTTGACCTTGAAAGCCTTTCAGTTTCTTAAAAATGTGTAAACTTTATTGTAACAGCAACAGTTTCTCAAAACAAAATTGTATTTAATATTTAACTGTTAACTAAATACTGCAGTTTTTTTCTGGAAATATTGCTTGTGTTTGTGTGCTATAACTTTCTTTCTTTCATTTATTTTGCGCTGTTGAAATAATTATATTTCATTTAACTCCTTCAATATGTCTTCAGAATTCTTGCCGATTTTACATAAATCTTCACGCTCCTTGTTAGGCCCTGAAGTAAATGCATTCTTTTATTCACCCATAAAGACTTCTGCCATCCAGGATAGGAGAATAAGGTCATATGTTTAATAAGTCGCTGTTTACATTTCTGCATCCCATTGACTGCAGCATCTGTTTATGATGTTCCGTAGCTGTGCTCTCACAGTGCTCGTGGGAGCCGACCTCATGTGGGCTCATACTAAATTGCTAAACCACAGGATGAACTTAGAGCAGTAGCACAAAATGTCCGGCACTGGAAGATCCTTGGGCTCTTTGTCTGGGGTTTGTGATTCTGAGCGACACCAAAATCCACCTCTTTAAGTAAAGGGTTTCAAGCAGTGTTCAATTAAAACAAACATCCACCCAAGCAGGTTTTGGACCATTTGGAACCTCTCATGATTACCTTACGGAACATCCATTTTTGTATCTTTTATTTTATCCCTAGAGTGCCGCCATCTTGAAAAATATATTTCAATAAAAATGTTAGTATCACTGATAAAGAGGATCTGCCTACCGCTCATAGTGCCTTCAAGTCAGCTGATCCAATGGCAAACCAAGCCATCTCTACCAGTCACAGGGGCCCTGAAGCTATGTACTCAACGCTTATTTTTGTGTTAAGTAGCTCCTGTCTTGGTGTAGTGGGACCGTATTGCTGGCAGTGACACCCCAGGATGAAGGAAGTCTTAGACTGGTGCAGCTTCGAGGCAGGATAGAGGCAGTGGGAAATGGCGCTGGAGCTCCAGCAGTAGGAGATAAAGTCAGGAGGCTGACCGCCTGTGAAGGAGTCCAGCATGATTCTTATCCTCGTCACTAGGAGCCCGCACAAACCCTAGTGCTCACGGTTTGTGATAGGGAGCCAATGCTACAGCAACTTTAGAAACGCTGAGGAAAACAATATGGTGATGGGTGTAAAATGCTTAAATTAATTTTAGTTACTGGTAATTACTTGGGCCACATTCCAGTTCATCGTTTACTGACTACTATGCTAGGATCAAGACTGATTTGCATATGGACAGTCATTGCCCAGAGTGACCGAGTGGGTGAAAAACAATGTATTGGAATGTGGCCCCAATCAATCGCCAAAGGCTGAGATGAATTTAAGCATTCCGTCCATCACCTTGGTCTTTGTTGCAGTTGATGACCGCGTCAGCTGTACAAGTGCCAGCAGCATGTATCATGAACAAAACATTGAAAAAGCACAGTTGACTATCAGTAAATAATTATTAACATGTGCCACACCAGACAACAGGTTATTCTGGATTGGTATGAGTTTCAGAATTGCTGAAGGCAGCCAGGCTGCCACAACCTCAACCACATGGCTCTTGTACCCTACCCGTTGGCAGAGATATAATTAAAGAAACAGCATGCTCATTGACATATATTTTCACTCGTATCTAAAAACAGAAATGTGATCCAAATTGCTCCCCTTTTTTCAACCGTTTGGCTTTGAAATAGACAGTTGACATGAAACAGCTGCACACAAAATTCATTTTGTTAATAATTCTGCTGAGTGAGCTATTACACTTTGCACTCTGATGCAAAGCTGCAAAAAGGATAAGGCTCTCTATGAGCCTCAAGACAACTGGTGCTCTTCAGTGGAAAATTTGCTTTGTGAATACCAGCATGCCTGGTATAACACGGACTGTTTTTTAATACACAGTAGTCAATGAGGTAACTTTTGTATCGATTGCATGTCGCCTAGATGCATGAACACATACATGGGGATATACACACGAGGCACTTGTTATCATGATAGATGTGTCAGAACGTGGCAATCTCTAGTGTAAGCACCAGTTGCACGTTTTTGGATCGCTTGTGGAGATGCTTAAGCAACAGATCACGCGGTGAGGTTAATAACATCTTTCTATTTAAATTAAATCTTTTCGGTGCTGACAGAGTTTTATATTTGCATTGTTTACAGACCCCTGAAGAAGGGAGATCTGACCCGGAATGCACTGGGTATTCGGCATTTTCTCGGTTTGGACTCATTGGATATGTTTGATGAATTAACAAGCATGAATATTGAAATTCACAAACAAGGTTTCGATTGTATTGAACGTACACAGAATTGTTGTGAATAAACAAGAGAAAAACGTTTGAACATTGTCGTTTGAAGTGACTTCATTGCAAAACAAGAGTATTCAGACAGAACCCGGTAGTTCGATTGCTAAGTGCGACCAGGGCAGGCAAGCGGGGATCCACTACCAGCACACAGCTCAGAATTGTAATCACAGCATCTAAAACAGCCACAGACACAATTTAGTTCTATTCCTCTTATTTTCACTGAGTGATCTATTAAGCAATATACATTAATAAGTCCACCTAAAGAGTCCATTGGGTATCCATATTTGGAATAAAGACTTGAGGTCCACAGTATGGTTCAGTAGTGAACCTCAAAGAAGACCTAAATTTGAGGTCCATGATATGATACAGTTATCACACGCAAACATGTTTCGTGGGAACCCCTACTTCTGCAGAGCTGCAACATAATTCATTTGACGACCTGTTAACAGTCAAAAATATAAAGCAAGAGAAAAAGAAGGTAAAAACATGCAGCAAACATTAAACACAATTGTAAAACATAAAATGCCCTGTATATGTGGTAGCAAAGATGGTGTCGACCAGAGAGGGCTGGAGGCTTACTGTGCAGGAAGCACACAGGAAGAGGGTGTTAGATGGGGGATGGAGGGCGAAGAGTAAGTGACATAGATGTGGAATAGATCTGTAATGGGTAAATCAGAGATGAGTTGAGGCCAGGGAGCGTAGGTCAAGTTGAGAGCAGGCCACTGTGGAGGTAAAAAGCAGGGATCCCTAGGGTTTCCCCCATGCTCTGACATAACACCTGATGAGATCTGCCTGTGGAGGCTGCCTGCAGGGCGCTTGCATCTGGTTTTGAGATCCGCATAACGGAACAACAATATGAATGCTGCACTAAATTCACCCAGACCATCAGAACTAATGTTGTTTTCCTGCTGCATGTCAGTGTAATTTTTTTGACATATTTTATTAATGCCGTGGTATAAAAAATTGTTGGCACAAACTTAGAATATCACAGTTTTGTCATTTGCAAGATATCTTCAGTGACAGCTTTTATCATTATCCGAAGCATTCTAATAAGTTTACTTTCTCAGATTTTCTTCCCTTACTAGATTGTAGAACATTAACGGGGCCAACCATAGGAAAGATGTCACAATGGATCTCAAAACTCCAGGTGACATCATCATACTAAGAAACATTCCAGAATGCCTATTGTTGTAATTGTTAGAGATATGGGTATCTGCAGAGGGAACTGTTGTGTTTCTCTGTACACGAGAAGGCCCCCTTTTAGAAAATCTACTTTGTTATTTTCAATTTTTTTTCACTACTTCTGCTGCCCTACTCAGCCAAAACCAGCTGCTCCTCTGTAATGAAGAGTTCTCGTAGGCGATCCGGTGAGTAAATGAAGATTTATTTAGGTTTCATAAGCACCCACAGCCGGGCGCCCCCGCTGCGTACCAGGATCTCCACCAACTGATTAACGTTGGTAGAATCCTGGCACGCATCGTTCTGCACCCGATTGTGTAGCGGTGTTCGAACAGACACATGCAGCACGAGACACTCTCGTGCCGGTAACACGAGAGCGCTCCTAGACATGTACATAATACTACAACTTCTCTCTTTCCACCAAAATAAACGAGGAATAACTGATCACAATAAACAAGAACCTTGAGAGAAAACAAGTCATCTGATATACAACATTGTAATAAAATAAAAAGAATAAAAATCATTTTCTTATGTCAAAACATAGTCATTAAATTTAACAGGCAATTTTCTTTGACGGGTGCTCAAATCAACATGTGAAGAAGATGCGAGTCCAGTCATATCAAAAGAAGCAGAATCATGCAAAGTATTATGCGTATTAAAACACTGCCCTGCAGTAGACTTTACTGAATCCTCTTGAGGGGCAAACGAGGAAATAACAGAAGAAGGATCACGCAACCAGTTTGTCCAGTCACATTGTTCCACCTCCTGTTTGGATAACTTGAGTAAAGAGGCAACTTGTGAGTCAGAAAGCCGCACAAGTGATCTCTTATTCCACCATCCCCTAGAACCAAGTAGCGCAGAGCCTTTGCTCACATTTGTGACTTGTACGGGTGATGAAAACTTAGACTGCCCCTTAGACACCTTTTTGGATTTTTGATAAGAACCCAATCATTGAATTTCAAACTGGTATTGTTAAACATTTTCCCTTGATCATGAACAGATTTCATGTAACCTTGTTTTTCTAAAACACGAGATACAAGATTTTTATCAACAGGTGTACCTTTGAAATGTTTATCTTGTAACCAATTGGGACATAAAATAGTGTGAACATTTCTACCTCTCAACAGAGAAAAAGGTGGAAGACCAGTGGTGCAATGTGGCGAAATGTTGTATGACCACAATTTGTCATCCAGGAAATCTTGAACATCCTTTCCTGAGGAAAGGGCTGCTTGAATAGCATCCTTGACTAATCTGTTTGCCCTTTCCACCAAGCCATTAGCGGATGGCGAATATAAGGCGACCTTCAAATGATTAACATCCTTCTCTGCTAAAAATGCAGAAAATTTCTGAGAAATGAAATGTGAACCATTGTCAGTAACCATAATGGAAGGTGAACCCTCAATGGAAAACACCTTCCTCAGAAATGTGATGGCATTAGTGGAACTGGGTGAATCACAAAACATATGATAAATCCATTTGGAATGATAATCTATCAATAAGATCAAAAACTTTAAGTCATGAGATAAAAGGTCATTGGGCCCGAGAAATCTACTCCAACCTTGTCCCAAGGTTTGTTCGGAAATGGAACAGGGTGTAAGGGCGTGTTCATGACTTTCCATTTCTTGTCTGACAAGAGGCATTCTGGACATGAATCAATATGAAACTTGACCTGGGCTTCTAAAGATGGCCACCAATAATACAACTTAATGAGTTGTGAGGTTTTGAAATGCCTAAGTGACCATGATGTGCGCATTTAATGATATCTTCTCTTAAACTTGAGGGAGGGACAAAAGCATCGTGTCTCATAACCATACCATTGACCAAGGAGAGTTCAGAAGCAACCATGGAAAAGGCCTTTAACTCATTACCAAGTTTCCTGCTTTCAGGCCAACCTTTTACAATATATTCCATGACAAGTTTAAGAATATCATCACTGCTATAAGCTTCAAGCCATGCTTGTTCAGAAATATTTGGGCATTCTCTAACAGCATCAAGTGCCGCCACCACACACTCTGTATCTTCAATACTCTCAACATCTGAAATATCCTGAAATGCCATGCGAGAAAGACAATCAGCCCGGAAATTCTTTCCACCAGAAATATGCTTGATGGAAAAATGAAATTCTTGCAATTTTGAAAGTAATCTGACCAACCTGGCTGAGGTCCTCCCAAGCCCATTGCCACTGAGTAAATGTGTAAGGGGTTTGTGGTCAGTGAACAATTCAAATTCACGCCCCAAATGTAATTTCTAAACTTCTCAATTGCCCAAACGCAGGCAAGCGCCTCGCGTTCAATTGTACTGTAATGAGTCTCAGAAGACTTAAGCATTCTTGATGAAAATGCTATAGTGTGCTCCTTTCCAGCGACCCACTGACCAAGAACTGCACCCAACCCTGTAAGGCTAGCATCCACCATGATAAAACACTTCGAATCATCTCGAAAAGCATGAAGTGCAGGTGCTTCAACAATGAGTTTCTTGGTTTGATCAAATGAAGATGATACTTCATCAGACCAAAGAAACTTTGATCCTTTGCGCAATAAGGCACGCAAAGGCTCAACAGTTTGAGCGTATCCCTTAACAAAGCGGGCATAGTACTCCGCCAATCCCAAAAATGATCGAAGAGAATCCTTGTCTTTAGGGGGAACAGCATGACTGATGGCCTTGATAAGTGATAACTTTGGTTTGATTCCTTGGGATGACAAAGTATGGCCTAAGTAATCCAACTGTTGTGTGCCAAATTGACATTTATCAGATCTGATGGTCATGCCTGCATCATTCAATTTGGTTAATACACAAGTAAGATTTTTTAAATGTGTTTCCCAATCATTGGCAAAAACAAGAATGTCATCTTGATAGGCCTGAACTCCCGGCGTGTCTCGAAAAGATTGTCCATCATTTTCTGAAACACGCTGGCCGCAGAGGCCAGGCCAAAGGGAAGTCTGAGATATTTGTAGACCCCAAAGGGTGTAACAAAAGTAGTCAGATCCTGTGAATCTTTTGTCAATTGAATCTGGTGATAAGCTGAGCGCAGGTCTATTATGGAAAAGAATTTGGCACCCCCCAAACTGGCCAGAAGTTCATGGATTTTGGGGAGGGGATGACAATCTATTAAAATGTGTTTATTTAAGGTGCGTAAGTCCGCACATAACCTGACCTCGCCAGATTTTTTCCGGACAATAACGATGGGAGAAACCCATTCTGAAGAGTCACATGGTGCAATGACCTCTTCATCACATAACTTCTTTAGTACTGACTTAAGCTCATCCCTGGCACTAAGGGGTAAAGGGCGAACCTTATGTACAAAAGGTTGAACATGAGGCTTAAGTTTTATTTAATGCTGAAATCCCTTGACAGTGCCTAACTTGTTGGAAAACAAATTGGGAAACAAGTCCAAGACTTTTTTGACGTCATGTGAATGATCAATGAAATTGACACAATCCAATGTGCTTTCTTCATTTTCTGACCAACCAGCTGGGGAATAACCTTGAGGAAGATCACCAAGCACAATTGGATTATCTGACCCAGGAACAAGGCGCAAACCCATTCTAGCAAGGTCCTGCCAGCCAACTATATTGCGTCCTCTGACTGCAACATAAACTTTTGTAAAAATTGACCTTCCTAGACATTCTAACCTTGAATTAAAGTAACCCATCATTTCTATATCAAATTCTCCAAATGCTTTTGGATTGATATCTGTTTTGGTCAACCCAATAGAACCTTGCCATTTTTCAAGAAACATGACATCAGATAAAATAGTTATAGGTGAACCAGAATCTGCCATAATTGGAATCTCAATTTTTCCAAATAATGCAACACCTAATGGACCTTTGACATGGTGGGGATTGAAAACTGAATTGCATTCAATTGAAACAATCATGTCATGAAATTGGTCAGTACAATCTTCAAGAGATTCTGTAAATTCCACACTATTGACTCTGGTAGGTCTCTTGGCAGATCTGCAAACACCTTGAAAATGTCCGATTTTCTTGCATAACACACATTTCTTTCCTGAAGCGGGACACATAGGATAGTTACCAAGATGTGATCTGGAACCACATCTAAAGCAAATAGTGTTCCCTTTTTAAAAGGTTGTTTATAAGATTTGATCACATTAACAGCATTAACGGAATTTCCCGGATCAAATGAAGTTGACTTGAAAGAGTTGATGGATTGATCTTGTTGAAGAGCTTTAGAGGTGACAATAGACCTCTCAATGCTCTTTGCGATATCAATTGTGTCTTGTAAAGATGGTTTTCTGCAGCTGAGAAGACGCTCTTGTATTTTTCTCGAATAGCAAGAGAAGACAAATTGATCACGTATGTAGATCTCTGGATCTGACTCAAATTCGCAAGTTGATGCAAGAACTCGTAAGGCAGCAATATACTCATCGACTGATTCATCCTCGCGTTGTTTTCTTCTGTTAAAGTTATGTCTTTCAAGCATTATGTTTGATTCTTGGTCATAGTGTCTTGCCAGGCGAGATAAAGCTTCTTTATAGGGATTCCAATGATCTCCATCCCCAGCTTCACCAGGGGAGTGGGAAACTTAGGTAAATTTTCAAACACATGCTGTGCTGCAAGTCCCAAACACCCGTAAAGGATTGCAACCTTGCGAACAGGAGAAAATTCTACAGCGTCAATGGCAACAATATGATTTTCAAAAGCTTTAATCCATTGACGCCAAGGAATATTGGGTTTACCTGGGTGTTGTAAAAGGGAGGAGGTTGAGCAAATTGTTGAGAAGTAGCCATGACTCTTAGTAGGTAAGTAATAAATAACAATAAACAAGTGAAATATGTTTGTACTCTTAATTTGTTTAAATTAATTAAGCATTCAGTAAGTATACTAATAAGCTTTTGAAATGTATATGAAAGAAGGTGAGCCTATCACCGAATATGAAGGCTCAAAAGATGAGAAAACTGGATGATAAGGTGAGCCTATCACCGTGTGTGAAGGTTCACTTGTGAAAACTGGTGAAAAACAAGTTAATAAGGTGAGCCTATCACCGTGTGTGAAGGTTCAATTGAGTAGACGCTCTAATTAAAGGTGTGCCTGTCACCGTGTAAGCAAACAGGCTGGATCATACCTGCGTGTGAATAAGGTGTTAAGGATCCGAAGACTTGAAATGTAGCCCAAACCAAGATGGCCGCCGCCGACGTGATGACGCTGAAGGGGCGGAGCTATGATGACATCAAACAGCAATGATGACGCTGGAGAGGCGGGGTAGTACCGCAACTCGGAGTCTCTTTAAATTCACCGAAGAAGGCGTGGGAGAAGCGGAGATCCGTTCGTCGCTGAAGTTGCAACAGTCGAGAGATGAAGAGCAGGGATCGGCAACGCTTCATGGAGTTTTGAAAGGAATTTGGCTGGTGGGTGCTGGATGCGTGGAAGGACTCCCGATCGTCGCCAAATGTAATGAAGAGTTCTCGTAGGCGATCCGGTGAGTAAATGAAGATTTATTTAGGTTTCATAAGCACCCACAGCCGGGCGCCCCCGCTGCGTACCAGGATCTCCACCAACTGATTAACGTTGGTAGAATCCTGGCACGCATCGTTCTGCACCCGATTGTGTAGCGGTGTTCGAACAGACACATGCAGCACGAGACACTCTCGTGCCGGTAACACGAGAGCGCTCCTAGACATGTACATAATACTACATCCTCCTGGAAAACATTGATGTTGCAGCAGTGGGTAGGTAGAAGGGATGTAATCAGGAAGTAAACAAGGGAGCAGGTGAAAGCTATCTTATCTTAGAATTTACATCCATCAGCCTGATCTTCTGCCTTTGAGAGTAGACAGACAGATGTGTGCCAAATCTAGCGAGTTAAATCTTGGTCGAAGGTGGAGCAGCTGGTGCTACTGCATTAACATGGAGGATACATAATTCATTATGCAGTATTTGGGATCTTAGGGACTCTGCAATGAATTCTACAAGGTAAAATTATGTCGGTGACATGCTGGAGTTTTTATTATAGTCTCTTCAATAATTCACCATGTCCGCCCCCTCCCAAAAGCTCAAATGAAACCACAGCAACCTCGCAGCTTGGAAAGACCAGAGCTCGGCGATGGGCTATTTAAATTCAGCTTTCTGCAACTTATTCAAAGAGCCTTGGCTTCAATTATTAGATTAGAAAAGAATGAATGAAAGAAACTTAATAATTCCACATTGAGTCCCCACCCTGGCTGCATATTTATTGATGAAGAGAAGAAAGAAGGCAACCTGACCACGCCGTAGACTGCCTTCCTTTATTCGGAGTTTACATGTAATTATGAAGTGTTAAACTTCATATTACTGATTTTTAGGATGTTTGAGGAGGAATCACACCAAAATGGCCACACATGCACTGAAGGTCTGCTGTTATAAGGAATGAATATTCAGTTGCTGTAAATTGCTTAACAAATTTGTAACTGTTTAGTGTAGGCTCATTATAGTGGCATCTTATTTGTCTTGCCTTTGTGGTCTTCCTGCACTTCTACCAACCCCATACAGCTCAGGATCTAGACATTAAATGAAAGGAGGAATATTGGTTGTATGAGAGAAGGAGGTTTCAAAACAAACTACAGCATAGCATTGAGAAGGCTGGCTTCCTTAAAGGAACGACCAGCACCACAAAGCAGGCATATGCTAATCAGGCCTATCTCTCGATTGAAGCTGACCGTGTGTGGCCATTTTACAAACTCGTATGTATTTCCCTTTCATGAGTTGGTAGACATGTCCCTTTTATAAAGCTCTGATGTATCTCTCTGGAAGGAGGTGTGCTCCTTCCATGCAGCTATATATGTAATTTCTGTGCAGGTGGAACTTGTGAACATTTTATGGAGCCAAGAGATATGTCCTTTCTTTGAAAGTGGAAGGTGCACCCTTTTTCAGTACTTACAAGAACTGCGCCTTCCTTGCAGCTAGAAGGCATGCCCTTTCTATGGCTATTGGAGGTATGTGTACTCCGTGTTGTGTGTCCTTTCTATGGATCTGGGTGCTGCATACCTTTTAGTGAGCTGCCAGGTATGTGTTTGGCTTTTTCTCTGGTGTGCCAAGTTGCGAGGGCTACAAAGCAGGCAAGAAGTGAGAATTGTGTGGGTGCCTACTAATCATGACACTTTAATAACTCAAGAATATTTAAATCTATTTAGGGTACACATGGGGATTCAAATGGTAGACAAACAAAGCACAACACACTAGACAGTGCTGTAACGCAATTTGGGAATCAACCCACGGCCTCTGTCTTTGCTTACTAAGCAATTGCAAGCATTAGCACAATCCTGAGACAATGAACACCATGCAACCAAGTGGTCACGACAAAATTGAAAAGATTCTGCAATGTTTGAAAACATATACATGTCACTATCACTAGCTGACCAGAGTCACATACCACAAAATGTAGGCTCACAAGCCTCCTACCAAAATGGAGTGACTTTGTTACAAGTTAGTAATGTATACTGTTAATTAACCTAGTGTTCTTGAGCAATAAAGCAAAACAAAAACAAAGTGATGACAAATGGTTAAGAGTATACCTTATAATAAGTAAAAGAAGACTGTGTCACAAGGTTTTATGTTTTTTTGAGTCCAGATAGAAAGACTACTTCTTGAGTTTAGGTTTAGTCCTAGTGGTGAAAATATATACCTTGCTACCTGGGGGCCATTAATGCTCTGGGTCAGCAGCTCCTCACTCAGAGGAGACCAACCGCGAAGATCAACAGGGGGTGACCTCTACCTGACGGACAGACAGAAATGGTTGTATCGTACGAGGACATAAATGGCTGAACTCAAACCACACAGGTCTCTCTCTAGATCTCGTTAGCTGGCAAGACAAGTGGGGGAAGGACCACTGCCACAACCGTGTTAATCAAGAAAGTTTAGTGAGCGAGTGTGTTCGTCCTGCAGAGTCACCACTCATCTCACCAGCACTTACAGAAGCAGATTTCTTGGACAGCTGTTCTCCAGTCTCTGCTTGGGGGTAGTGGGGCCTTCAAGATACTATGGGCCAGATGTACGACCCTTTTTTGCGCTCGCAAACGGGAGATCGGCCTGTTTGCGACCGCAAAAAAAGGTCCTGGCATGTACAAATGCTATTTTGCGAGTCACTGACTTGCAAAATAGTGTTTGCGACTCTCGCTATTAGGAAGGGGCGTCCCTTCCTAATAGCGAGTCTCAATGCCATGTACTATTGTTTTGCGGCTGCAAAACACTTGCAGTTTACCAACTACTTCAAGTAGGTGGTAAACCACTCGCAAACGGGAAGGGGTCCCCAGGGGACCCCTTCCCCTTTGTGAGTGTGTGCGAAAATATTTTTTAAGAGCAGGCAGTGGTCTAGGGACCACTGCCTGCCCTTAAAAAATGAAACTGAAAAGTTTAATTTTTCTTTTTTAAATGCAGTCCGTTTTCCTTTAAGGAAAACGGGCTGCATTTAAAAAAAAAAAACTGCTTTATTTAAAAAGCAGTCACAGACATGGTGGTCTGCTGACCCCAGCAGGCCACCATCCCTGGCAGTGCTAGCCATTCCCAATGGGGTCACAAATTGCGTTCGCCTCATGAATATTGATGAGGCATGCAATTTGCGACCCATTTGGGAATCGCAAACAGTGTCTGAGACACTGTTGTACATTTCCTTTTGCGAGTCACAATTCGACGCAATTTGCGACTTGCAAAAGTGAATGGTCGTACATCTGGCCCTAAGTTCCTAGCTCTACACTTCTTGGGCTGTCTGGAAGATATGTCCATTCTCTGGTGCTGGAAGGTGTGTCCCGTCCATGGAATGGGAAAGTATCTCCATTCTATGGAGATGGGAGATATGCCTCTCCCTTGGAACTGGCAGGTGTATTTCATTTATTGCAGCACATTTTTGTGAGGCTGTCTTTCTAAAAGAACTGCAGTACTTTAGCCAGGGCAGATGCAAGGATGTTTGTCACCCAAGGTACAGTGATATTTCTCCCCTTCTTGCACGGTGAAGGCACTTGATGTTTCAAAGGGTGATCTGACTCCTGTTTGCTTGTGGTGCCTACCCATTGTTGTCTTAATGTCGAACCAGCCTTGAGTTTTGTGAACGCCGTGAGCATATTTCAGTGTATCAAGTCTAGCATTGTAATAAAGTCAAGTAGAGGAGGTTAATATTATTCCCCTTTTACACGCACACTTGACATTTCAGAGTTTAATTAGATTATTTCTCCATTCTTTTGTATGAATTCGGCCTGGAGACCTTTTGCTGGTTAGCTTACTTTTATGTGTGTCATAAAAGTAATTACAGCTTCCAAAATCTTTCACAGCTCCATTATTACATTTACTATTCACTAGAGTTTCCCACTTCTGCTCATAGTCCCATTTTTAGGTCGAGCCTCGAGTAGCGCGCAAGCGCTGCTTAGAGGCGAAGACTTAATGTAAGCGAGTTTGAAAAGCAGTCCAACAAACGCTCGTGCGTCGTGGCTGGCCTTTTTGAGATGGGTACGCGCGGCAAACATATGTTTCCAATTATCGTGCCCAGACGCGGGCGCGATAAGTGGAAACACATGTCTGCCGCGCGTACACATCCAAAGGCCAGCCACGACGCACGAGCGTCTGGTCAGCTGAGCGTCTCGTCAGCTGAGCAGGCTGCCGCGCTCGCTCGCCCCCGCTCCTCTGTGGTGCGCGCGCACCACTCGCGGGCTTGTTGTCATTCCGATCTCTCTTTCTCAGTCACTTAGCTCCTCTTTAACACTTCCTTCCGCTTATTTCTTTCCTTCATTGTTTACAATTCTATAAACAATTGGCTGTGATTGGGGCTGCATTATTATCGCCAATATCATAAAACATCGTGAACCTAGTCTCCACACTCCGTCTGTAGCAGTAAATGTTAATTCCTGGCTGTCAAAGACGAGAAGCACAAGCAAATACATTGTATTCTGTAATACTGATAACTGGAAACAGAAATCGTTTGAAATAGAGTACCATACCTTCAAAACATCGTTGCAGCCATTCACGTCTGCAGGACCGGAGTGAATATACACCGCTGCTATATTTAAGCAGCTCCTTAAGTTTCGGTTTCGTTCCATCACGCGCAGCACTCGTGATGACGTGTCAAGCTAGAGGGACAAAACAGCTGCCATATGATCATTGACTTTGTTCTTCAGGCAGGCAGTTGCTAACGCAAGAAGATATAGCGACGGGGAGAGGATGAGGCCAAACGGTCAGAACTACCGGCTTTGGGCCGACAGAGCCAACTTCCTCTCTCACTGTTTGCTCAAGATCCTGCAGGTTTGGTGCTTGTAGCTGAGCTAAGACTGCTGCTGGCAGGCAGCTCACTGCTACATTGTATCTAATTATTTCCTGTGGCGCCACTCTCAGATAGCTTGACTTCATTGTTAGGCCAAATGGCTACTACCGTCACAGCCGGGGCGGGACAGACCGGTCAGATTAAGTTGATTTATTTTATAACGTCTTGCGCCGCGACGGGGGGAGACGTGACGTCCTGCTGCCAAGGCGGGGAGTTTGTTATGGGAGAATTTGCGGTGGGGCTTTAATTATGGCGCGTGCAGCGCTGTCTCCTTCTGCTTCTCGCACCGGCCCGGGCTGCTGTGTGCAGTCAAAAATGTAATGTGACCGGCGCCGCGCCTAATTCAGTTACAGCCGAGCTTCACGTCACAGCAGTGATCGGCGATTGCAGCGGACGGCGGTCGGAACACAACGCAAAGAAAGAAAGAGGTAACTGTGTTTTACTCTTTGGATTACTTGTAAACTGTGCCCCTCCTAACTTAAACGTTGTTGCTTCTGATAGCCCTAACTGCTGCCTTTGTTGGTGCTGCTCCATTGTGGGGTTCAGCGGGCAGAGTCTTCGGGATGTCTGAGGGCATCAGGATGCCAGAAAGATGTTTCTGCACATAAAATGCGTACTGTTGGTTCAACTATGGGGCGAGGGTACAGCATGCCCTGTTACAGCTGAAGTTAGTCTCTCTAAGTCACGTGACATAAAGCCCACCAACTCGTGTTGGGACGGTCGGGGTCACTGAGTCACTCTGTGACTGACTATATGTGGTGCTGCTGCCTGTCCAATTACTTTCAGTGCCAGTGGTGTCACCAAAGTCAGCAGAGCCTCTGTGATAGCCGGTGGGTCATGTTGATGTGTGCCGATGCCTGCAGGGTTGGGCAGGTAGCAGCGCAGCAACGGGGCGGCCGCTCGGGGTTAATGATTTTATTAGTGTTTGAGTGGAGTTCATTTGTGATATTTACAGTTTTGTTAACAAGACGCTGTACTCATTTGCGTAAAGTCTTATTTATTCAGCCTATACCTATTTCCCTCATTTTCATTGCTTGATTTTGCGCACGAGAAAGTGTCACTCATAGTCATTAAATGTCACTCATAATTCAACTAAAATTATGAAAATGTCACACATAGCAATCTGAAACCTTGGCAGCTGTGTAAACCATTCTATATATTCACACCTTTCATCTTCTCCCTCATTATCTTTCATTCTTTCCAAATCTGAATTCATAGTTCATAGACGAGCACTTTAGATTGAAGGCTCCCTGCTCATTAGAGACAAGCATTGGCATAGCCAATAGGTCTCGCCTTTAGGACCTTATAAGTGTTTAGCCATGCAACAGTTGATGTTGTTGCACCAAGGATATTGTGCTGCATAACTAAATACTTATAAGGTCCCAAAAGCGAGACCTATTGGCTATGCCAATGCTTGTTAATAGTGTGATTGTGTTTGTCTTTCATTAGATTCCTGAAAGAAACTATTTTAGTAATGATTTATTTAATATTATGCTCAATTGCTCTTTGAAAATGTGCAGCCATGAAGCAGGCTTGAATATGATAAGGCCGCGCTGGTCACTGCACAATATGTTGTCTCCCTGTATGTCAACACAACGTCACTTTTTAATATGATTCTAAAGAGGGCGGACTAAAAATGGCTTCCGCCTTCTCTGTGAGCGCTGAGCGGGACTTCCTGTGTCATGTACGGATGTGACATTAATTACCAGCCTGGAGGCACTGACGCTGTCTTGGGTCATCGAGAGTAATACACAGAGAACCAATCAGAATGGGAGTCCTTGTAAAGTTTGATAGATGCCCCCTCTCTCCATGCCTCATGTGGTTAAAGTTAGGGTATTTCAGAGTCTCGTGTTTGCCTTTCATGTTCCTTTGTGTGTGCTAATGTGTTGGGGAATGCATGAGCAGTTGTTTTCATTGAAACAGATTGTAGGTATACTCATAAAATCACATTAGGGTAGTAATGTTTGACTGTAGTTTGCATTTAATTAGCCATGGAGCTGTCAGCAGCAAACTCAGCCCAGTTTGTGGCCTGGATTGCACAACAGGCTGTGACTCATCTATTATAAGATAGTATTCATTCCAGAGACTTTTGCTGTGTATTTAGAAATAGTTAGGTTTAGAGATTTTTTGTTTTTTATTATATAAAATAAAATTATACTTTCACAATACACTAACAAATAATATGAAAACAATGATATAAAAATCAAGCAAAGTATTTCACCAGAATGCATATATTATATTAAGTTAAGGAAACTAGATAAGTTTATACAGCACATAAAATAATTGAAGGGGAAGGGAAGAGTGAAGGAGTCAATAGAGGTTATAAATTATAATTGCAGCACTAGAAGGAATATTCCCTCAGTCTTTGAATACCAGTCTGTAATTGAGGAGTCTGAAGATTTGTAGGGATCCCAACCACAAGCTTTGAAAACATGGAGTTATCCCTGGTGTGTTATGAAAAAACAGTGTAATGATACACCTTTCTAGTCAACTATGACGTTTCAAGATTTGAGGCCGCAGCTTGCAGGTGGCAGTCCAAGGTTTTAATGAAAGTACTGACCCAGTTTCCTTCACTGCTGATCCTCCATGTTAATGCACATGTCCCTCAATTTCCTATGAATCATGCATATTAGAATATTGGAATGTTGAGAGTTTCATTGAAGACAATGAAGTGGATCAGGGCTTATAATGACTGGTATGAGCGAGCCTTCCGCTCCAACATTCCAATGTTTCTCTTTCTGTTTCTCCCTTTTCAATTTAGAACATTCTACCCCCAGAATGTTCTAATAGCCAAATAGCCCTTCTGCCTTGGGATATGCCTGTAGTTAAAGGCCCTCACCCTCCTTCTAGGCCTTTGCCTGCGGCTCGCGCCTGTATCTTGGGCAGCCGCGGCCAAGGCAGGTAAGAGCGGTGGGGCTGGGTTGGGGGGGATTCAACAGACGACCACGAGGGGAAATTAAATAAATAATTAATTTTCCCTCGTCATCTTCTGTCAAAATCACCCCCCCACCCCCTCGGCCCTGCCATTCTTACTTGCACGGGCAGCGGCTGATCTCGGGTTTAGGACCTTTAACAACCGGTATAGCCCTCGGCAGCGGGCTATAAGGCTATATTAACAGTGTTCACTTCTTGTGGTTACTTCATGAAATCTATGCCTGCTGAGAATACAGCTACAGTTCTCATCGCTGCTGCAGATCAGGGGATTATCTATATGGCCATGTTTACCCCATATTAATGCATTGCCTTGTAAACTTTTCACAACATCTCATGTGGTTTGGGCTATGTAATTATGAGCTCCTGAGATGGAGCTTTCCACTTGTGGAAAAAAATATACTGCCAGAGACCAATGATAAATCAATCATCCCATTCTTCACATGTTCAGTAAGCTTTACTGTTAGATCTCTACTTTTGGGGCCTTATTGACTATCAGCAGTCACAAGGGTCCATGGCAAACGTTTCCTATTACTACGCTTTTAACCTGATTACTTTCTGTCTTAAGTCTCTAACTGCACTGCAGCTTTTACCCCCTCACTGATGATTTAGCAGCCCAGGACACACATGCATTATAAGTTAAACATTCCATATTTTTTAGATAACTCAACGTGCTACTCGACTCAGGACACTCTTAATGTTTGACATTGAATACATTTCATTTGGTAGTAGGTAACATGACAAAAGATACAAATATATGAGTAAAACAAGGAAAACCATGTGTATGTAATCTTTAGTCATACACTTAGGCCCTTACTTAGAATTTTTGAAGAAAATTGTGTTAGCACACCATGTAATTGATTTATTACATTTAGCTTTAAATGACAGATAACTTTCAGACAAAATTGGTTCTGTGAATTTTTCTGCCTTTACTGGTTTGGCTTTAGCACCTGCTTGTTGCTGATGCTGAGGGGCATCTGTTTTGTAATATTGTAGTACCACATGACTATTGCTTTGTTTTTAAAAGCAAAATATCCTTTACATAGCAGAACATTATGGAATGTGTGGAACTTCCTTTACCACAAATTTAATCCTACTTTTGAATAAATCCTGCATTCTCCAAATAAGGATACCAGAGGACTGCTCTTATGAACACCACAATTTTAAATTCTATTTTGGGTTTAAGATGTCCCTGTTAGGGTGTTTCCAGTCCATTACTTGCAGGAATCTATCACCAATATCAGTTTGTTTATTGGTCATGAGGTGATTTGCAGGAGGTGACTGGGTCTTGTGATCCTTTGAGGTGTATAGCATTGGTCGGATTGATGGCTGTAGACTGGGCTTTTATGCTAATAGGGGTCTGGACTGGGAGAGCATTCTACATGTGATATACAGTGCCACATACTTTCAGACTTCCAAACAGGTTTCCGTCCGGGAAGAGGCACAAAATCTGCCCTCCTTGCCGTCTGGGATGACCTGATGAACACAGTAGACCGCAACGGGGTTGCTGCGCTTCTCCTCTTGGATCTCTCGGCTGCCTTTGACACGGTTGACCTGACACTCTGAAACAAAGACTCTATGAAGTCGGCATAGAGGGGACTGCTCTAGACTGGATCGCGTCCTACCTTCGAAACAGAACTAATGTCATCCATAGCCCACCTTTCTCATCCAAACCATACTCCACAAAAGCAGGGGTCCCTCAAGGCTCTATCATCTCGCCCATGCTTTTCAACATCTACATGAAGTCATTACCGGTACTGATCAATCAATTTCACCTCACGTGCTATAACTATGCAGATGACACACAAATACTCCTTCAACTGGAATGCCCCAAAGACATTGGAAACTCCCCAATTTTCAGTCGTCTCAGAGCCGTGGATCAGTGGAAGACTTGGAGCCACCTCAAATTGAATGCTTCCAAAACGGAAATACTCACGTGTGGTGATTGGGAACATTATGACCCGCTTGCCGCCGGGCCTGATGAACTGGGATCACCACCTAAAGTATCGAAGGAAGTAAGAAACCTCGGAATGACCATGGACTCCGAGCTATCGTTGAATGCCCAAGTGGACAAACTAGCAAGATCAAGCTTTGTCTCTATAAAAACGCTGCAACGAATTTTCCCTCATTTGGGATTTTCCACACAAGGTCCAAGCTACCATCTTCCTTGTTCTGTCTAAACTCGATTACGCCAATAGCCTCTACCACGGATCACCTTTAACGACCATGAAAAGACTACAACGGATTCAGAACTCGGCTGCCAGACTACTCTTGCATATCAAACCGCGAGACCACATCTCACCTGCCTTGAAAGCCCTGCATTGGTTACCGGTTGCCTGAAGATCCACTTTCAAGCTGCTTTGTATCACCCACAAAGCAATACATGGAATGGGACCGCTGTTCATCAGGAATAAAATCACCAAACACATTCAACAAAGGAACCTTCACTCTAAAATGGCACCTCGCCTCAAAATCCCATGATACAAGAAAAAAACCATGGGTGGCACATCCTTCTCTGTTCAAGCAGCCAAACTATGGAACTCTTTACCCCCCAACATAAGATCCACGGACAGCCACCTTATCTTCAGAAAACTACTCAAGAATTGGCTCTTCCCCACATAAGCACCATACGCAAACAGAAATTTACAGCATATTCATCTGTATATAATCATTTATTTTTTACTATAGATATGTACCTATCTTTGTGTATTGCTTTGTATAAACATGTAGACTAATTATGTTAAAAAAAAAAAATTAAAGTACAATAACACTTGAAAACCGGAGTTTATCTGGTGCATCTTCGGTCTACATGTACTTCTTCCATTGTGCATCTATGTACCTTCCATGTACTTGGATCTGTGTGTTTGTTACTTTCCTCCTGAAAAGCATATCCAATGCACTACCCTATTTCTCATCCTGTACCTCTATCAATATCTTTAATCTACATATACCTACCTCCTTTATGCATCTATATACTTTCAATGTACTTATGGATCTATATATTTATCACTTTCTTCTAATTCAGCATATCCAATGCACTACCCTATTTCTCACCCTATACTTCTCTCAATATATCTTCTAACCCAACTTTCTGACTCATCTCAAACTTCTTTCTACTACTCTTTCCAATGCACTACCCTATTTCTCACCCTATACATCTATCAATATATCCTCTACACCCACTCTCTCATTTATCCCAAACCCCATACCACTACTATGATCCCCAAAATAACCCTTCTAGACTCTCCCTTACTCTACCCCTCCTTGCATCATCTGACACCTTTTACTATACCGATCCCCAAAACAAACCTTTCTAAACTCTTCCCTCTGACTCTTCCCCTCCACAACCCCTTTTTACTCATCCAAAAGCCTCCTCCTACTGTTATGACCTCCCAAAAAAAAAAAAAATCCTTCACTCTCCTATTTCTCAATATATCTTCTAACCCAACTTTCTGACGCATCTCAAACTTTTTTTTACTACTCTTTCCAGTGCACTACCCTATTTCTCACCCTATACATCTATCAATATGTCCTCTACACCCACTCTCTCATTTATCCCAAACCCCATACCACTACTATGATCCCCAAAATAACCCTTTCTAGACTCTCCCTTACTCTACCCCTCCTTGCATCATCTGACACCTCTTTTACTATACCGATTCCCAAAACAAACCTTTCTAAACTCTTCCCTCTTCTCCTCCACAACCCCTTTTTACTCATCCAAAAGACTCCTCCTAATGCTATGACCTCCCCCAAAAAAAATCAAAATCCTTCACTCTCCTATCCCTCCACTATCCTTTTCAATCAAAATAACAGACTAACATGTTCACTGCTCAAATTTCATATTCCACTATACTAATTCACGACTAATCCTTTATGGGTCCCAGAGTAGCGTGCTACTCGCCAAAAAAGCGCTTCAACACCTCATCAGAGGTAAGCAAGCATTATATAAATGCAAACCTTTTTCCCTCTTCTATCCCTCCGCTACCTTTCGCTATCCGAGTGAATAACACATCCACCACTCAAACTACTTTCATATTTCACTATACTAATTTTCAACACTAATCCTTTATGGGTTCCGGAGTAGCGTGCTACTTGCCAAAAAAGCGCTTCAACACCCCATCAGGGTTACAAGCGCTATATAAATGCAAACCTTTTCCCTTTTCTACCCCTCCCCAACCCTTCTCAATCCAAATAACTGACTAACATATCCACCACTCAAATTACTTTCATATTTCACTATACTAATTCAACACTAATCCTTATGGGTTCCAGAGTAGCGTGCTACTCAGCAAAAAAAGCGCTTCAAACCCCATCAGGGGTAGCAAGTGCTATATAAATACAAACCTCTTTCCCTCTTCTATCCTGCCGCTACCCTTCTCTATCCAAATAAATGAATAACATTTCCACCACTCAAATTACTTCATATTTCATTATACTGATTTTCAACACTAATCCTTTATGGATTCCGGAGTAGCGTGCTACTCGCCAGAAAAGTGCTTCAACTCCCCCTTCTATCCCTCCGCTATCCTTCTCACTCCAAATAACTGACTAATATCCACCACTCAAATTACTTTCATATTTCACCATACTAATTCACCACTAATCCTTTATGGTTTTCTGGAGTAGGGACTACTGCCCAAAAAAAAAAAAAAAAAGGCTCTTCAACACCCCATCAGGGGTAACAAGCGCTATATAAATACAAACCTTTTTCCCTCTTCTATCCTTCCGCTATCCTTCCGAATCCAAATAACTGACTAACCTATCCACCACTTTAATTACTTTCATATTTCACTATACTAATTCAACACTAATTCTTTATGGGTCCCAGAGTAGTGTGCTACTCACCGAAAAAGCGCTTCGACGCCTCATCAGGGGTAGTAAGCGCTGTATAAATGCAATTACAATACAATACATACGCTTGTCTTAGCATCCTCACTGCTTGTTTGGCAGCATTGTCTGTATCATTTGTGGATATCTACTTATTTTCTTTTATTGTGAGATCATGATTTATATGTCATTTCAGTAGTTTGTTCTTCTAGGAACCAGGGTGCGAACTATCATTGCTTTTAGATTTCCCTTGGGCAGAGGAACTTGAAATGGGTGCATTTACAGATCTCATGAACCTGAAACTGTGATTGGAAAGAGATGGTCCCTGGAGGACCATCCCTAAGATGCCAACAATGGTGGCTTGGATGCAAAGTTGGTCTAGAAAGAATGGCCCTGTGAAAAAACCTGATTCAAGAGGCGATTGCCAATTAGAGCTAATGTCAATGTTTGCTTTTTTGAGGCATAACCAGCTTTCCCAGACACGTTGCTGAACGTTCGATAGGCGGTTATTAATAACAGATTGATTGACATGGCTGTTAACATTCTCTTTCATAGCAAAGTGGATTTTGGTGTTGTTTTTTTTAACATTCAGCACTGCAGATTGCATGAATGAATGATGTTGGCGACAGACACGTTGCATTAATCTTTATCTAGATATGATGCAGTAATCTTAAATATTTTCAAGGTTGGTTTCCCGAGCCTGTAATTCAGAAGTTCCACTAGAGCACACATTTTGCACCAGCACTATCAGGAGCGGCTCCTCCGTTGGAGTGGAGGAGCGTCGCCCCACTTACATTACTCCCAAAGCCCCATAGATGAAAAATTCAAATGATAATTCATTACTATTTTATTTGTCATCCCCCGTCCTGAGTGACATCAGCAGGGAGGAGGGTGGGCTGCCTCTTGCACCTGTTTAAAGTGCGCAAGTCTTTTTGGCCGGCTGTCTTGCGACAGCCAGCCACACGTGCACTTTAAACCTCGGATTGGGAGTAATTGCAGGCCTCCAGAGTGATGTGGAGCGCAGAGTGAAGCTGCTTCCTCCAATCAGGTACACTGCTCACAAGCTGCATGTGAGCAGCACCAGGATTGGGCAAGGGAGTTGGTCGGGCTGTCTGGGAAGGAAAAGATGGCATACCGGAGGATGTCATGTTCAACTCCAGGTAAACTTTTTACAAATATATTATTTTCCTGCATGCCCCGCTCCCCACCCCCCTCCCCGTAGATGCCAGTCGCCACAGAGTACTACCTCAAGGGGACATTTGCTTATTTGCATGGAGATGGTCCAATGCTAAAAATAGAATACTTTTGCCCTAGTGTTCGTGCCAGATTACAGTCACAGGAGTCAAGCAAACAGCCTTCCAGGAGGCATCTTCACTGGTCACTTCCTAGGAAGATCCACACAGCTAGTGCATCCTCTGAGGGTGAATTTTTAAAGGAGGAATAGGGGCGTGCAAGGAGCCTGTGCAGGCATCCCATGCAGGCAGATGCAGTCATACAGGGCACTCCCCCTCAGGGTGGTCCTTACCTCTCTGAAAACCGATGGTCCTCCCGCATTGAATGAAGTATGAGGCGTTTCAACCCATCTGTCCATCTTTTACTGCTGCACTGCCACAGTGCAGGTGTGGGGTTGCCCAGTTTATTAGTTCGAGCCTACAGTCAGCGCGCATGCGCTACTCTGTGAGGCATGCTGTATTGCAGTATGTACTTGTGGCCCACCCACTCTTTGCCCATATTTGTCATTGTCTTGTGTCATTTTCGTTCGTAAATGCTGGCTTCTGATCAGTTAATAGGCTTGTTAGTCCCTCCTTAGTACCGCCTTGTCTTCATTTGTAACCTGCCATGAGGACTGGCCCTTTTACTTCGGTTGTTACACGTATGCTTTAATTAGAGCCTGGGAGCACTATTTTCTTAATTGGCTATCTTGTGCCTGCTGTTGCAGGCAGGACATGCTCACTCTCTCTCTCCCACAACGCTTTAAAAAAAAATTTAAGCAGCACGGCCGCCTCAGATGGGATAATAGAGGGCGTGCTTTTCTTTTACCTGAACATGGACGTGTTTGTTTTGTTGTAGTGGATCGTCAGCTGTCCATTGATGTCACCACAGCCACACAACTTTAAACATATATTTGCTCATATCTCAAGCAGCTGTGTACTGTTTCACTCAGGTAGTTTATGATGCTCACTAGGGACCTCTAGGAGCTGATTGCGGTACTGCACCTAGACATTCAGTGCTGGTGCCTTGCTCACTAGGGACCTCTAGATGCAAATTGCGGTACTGCAACTAGACATGCAGTGCTGGTTCCTGGCTCACTATGCAAGCATTTGCAATGCACTAGGTCTCGCATTACTGAAAGTATGAGCTATTGGCGTTGCATTATTATTTGCAACACCAGTACCTCAAACTATCATTAATGCAAGACCTATTGAATTGCAAATGCTTGTTTTACTTTATACTAATGCCCATGGTACTAGTATAGAAAGGGCCATGTACCGTATTAATTTCATACAACGCCAGGTCTTTGCGTCAAGCTTGACGTTTTAGTCAATTTACTAAAGGAAGGTAAAAAATTTGCGGTTTATACAAGGAAGCTTTTGGTGTAATTTCTTGCACGGCTAGTTATTAGTAAATGCACATATCGGTGGAATGCTTAGCTCTTCTCTGTTAAGTGTCCTTCTTCGATTTCACAGTGAAGGCAGTAATGGGCCAGCGTTGGGCTTGTTACCGATGGGCCACCTATTGATTGTACAGTGGCTATCCCGCTTATCTTGCATTATAGAGTCCTACCGAAGGCTCAGAAGAGGATACTCCCCCTGGGTGCGCTTCTTCACGTGTTACAGAAAACAGCACTTAATGCACTTGCAGAGTAGTCAACCACTGGTGATTGTGGCTCATTAGTCTCTGCTGAATTGTCAGATTTATAATTACTTTCTTCTTCCTTCATTGCCGTGTTAGCCAAGGCTTTTAGAAACTCCGCTTAACTCTTTCCCATTCGCAGCATAAGAGGTTGCATTTTACCATCAGTCTGTAATAGGCCCCACTAGGGAGCTGAAAAAGTAGTTTAACAGACTTTCTCCACTTGGTGTAGTGCTGAATATGCTATAATTAACCATAATAAGAGAGCCATCGAATTTTTATAATTGCTGAAGCCTTCAATCAATAGAACATCAGCTGCAGTATTCGTGTTTCTGAACTTTTAATTGTCGAAGAATTTACAGCCCTACAGCCAATTCCGTGCAGGTTATGTAGATATTTTTATTACAGGCTCCTTGAGGCCATAAATAGTGCTGCATGTGGTAAATTGAAAACACAGGACTTAAGAACGAGTTATGCTGAAATTTTGGATTGTAGGCAAATATAGTTTGGCTCTTTGCCTTCCCGTCTGAAGAGGAAAGTTACATTTTTACAAAACAGATAAACCCATTTCAGATTTCCTACACTGTCCTACAAGAAGATGCCTGAGTCCAATGTTACTCTTGAATTGAAATGAGAGATTAAATAGGGCCAACGTTGTCTGTCAATGAGTTGATGTATTAATCTGCATAGTCTTGTTCAGTGTGAAGTCAGGCCAAGCGATAACTGCATTGTGGTGGAAAATCATAGTATGGACAGATGTGAATACAGTTCTGAGAGGTGCTCCCAGAATGTTTGGAGACACATTCCATAGAAACTTACACAGCAGAACTTACTTTGAGAACATAAGTATAGAAAATGTCTCTTCCAATGAAGAGGAGGGAGGGACATGGAAGAAAGTCAATGGTAGCCATTACATTCCTAATGCCCGTATAAAAAGGGAGAAATGGACTGCAAATGTAGGTGTGAAGTGGCAATGGAAGATAAAGTCAGAGGAGAGTGTAGAGACAATGGTAGATAAAGTCAAAGGAGAGTGTAGAGGCAATTGTTGGTAAAATCAGAGGACAGTGCAAAAACAATGGAAGTTAAAGTCAGAGGAGGCTAGAGGAAGAAGTGAAAATAAAGTCAGTGAAGGGTGGAAAGGTAAGAGAAGATAACGACAGACCTGAGTTAAGAGGCAAGGGAGGGAAGAGTGATAAATGCAAAGGAGGGAAGAGAGGCAAGAGAAGATAAATTCATAGGACAGTAAAGAGGCAAGGGAAGCTAAAGTCAGAGTAGAGTAGAGAAGCAGGGAAAGGTAACGTCAAAGGTGGGCAGAGAGGCAAGGAAAGATAAAGACAGGGGAGGAGACAGTCAGAGGAAGATTAAGTCAAAGGAGAGTGGAGAAGCAAGGGACGAAAAAGTCAGAGGAAAGAGGAGAGGCAAGGGAACATAAAGTCAGAGTAGAGTGGAGAAACAAAGGAAGATAAAATCAAATGGGTGTAATGAGGGAAAGGAAGCTATAGTCAGAGGAGAGTAGAGAGACATGAGAAGATAAAGTGAGAGGAAAGTAGGGAGGCAAGGGAAGATAAAGTTAGAGGCTAGTAGTAAGGCAACGGAAGATAGAGGTGAGTAGAGAAGCATGGGAGATAAAGTCAAAGGAGAGCAAAGAGGCAAGGGAAGATAAAGTCAGAGAGAGAGCCAAGGGAAGATAAAGTCAGAGGAGAGTATAAAGACAAGAGAAGATAACGTCAGGGGAGAGTGGAGAGGCAAAGGAAGATAAAGTCGAGCAGAGTGGAGAAGCAAAGGAAGATATAATCAGATGGGAGTAATAAGAGAAAGGAAGATATAGAGGAGAGTAGAGAGACATGGGCAGATAAAGTGAGGAAAGTAGTGAGACAAGTGCAGATAAAGTTAGAGCAGAGTAGAGAGGTAACAAGTGAGCAGTAGTCACTTTCGGTCCTTTTTGTGAACCCCACGTGAGGTGGGCAGAAAGAGCATTGGGAAGAAAGTCTCATATTGCATGGACAAACTCTAAAAAGGTATGCTAGATTGTGCTGTTTCTTGAAAACATGTTATAAAGCACCAGCCTAGGTTTATAAGAACACGTTGGAACTGAGGCTGCTCAGCCAATTTTGAGTCCTTCCAAAGTAAAGCTTTTGGGATTCTGGCATTGCATGAATTTGTGGGTATGACTGTGACATCTGTGGATATCTATTGAAATGGTTGAACGAGTTAGAGTAAGGAAAATGGTAGAGCTAGAGATGTTTCTGGGATGCTGCTAGAGGAATAAAACTTGCTCTACGCTTCTGTCTCCTCATTTCGGATGTGGTGCGTGTCGGCTGAATTTATTGCAAGCACATCTTAATTGAATTCAAAGATGAAGCTCCTCCTTCTGACAATAAAGTGGAGCATTTTGCATTTACACCAAATGGCCTATCTGCACCATACTCTCTGCTGCGGTGTACAGGATGAGCCATAATGAACCAATGGATGGGATGATACTAAAATGTCAGCCTCCCCGAAATATTGCATGCAGTATCCAGTTTGTAGGCAACGGTTGCCCTTGAACTTGGTCCAGTAAGGTCATTTTGCTTTTAAGCTGCTGCGTACTCACCTAATAGTATTGATTCCAGATTGGTTTCCTATGGTGCTGTATATAAGTGTTGTTAACATTGCTTAATTCACTGTTCTGTATTTTATTAACTTCAGAAGAATGAAGATACGAGTCCCACCATTTAGTTTTTGATTGTGTGGAATCATCGGCTTTCAATAGGTCTCCACTTCAGGATATCTTAAGAGCTATTGTTAAAGAGCAACCAGAGCTTAAATGTTTTGCTTTATCGCTTTATGCCTTCTTTAAAGTGTGTACTTTATGCATAATGTTAGCCGCTATGCTTCTTATTAAAGTTATGATTTGCTAACCAGTAAAGGGTGAATGTATATTTTCTGTTTTTATACATTGAGGTGCTCTTCTCATGAGCATGTATGAACAGCTATCATTGAGAAGATTCATTATACATAGTCAATCTAAAAATCATTCTTTGATTGCCAGCCAATGGTTGATGTCAAGATCAGATCACAGTACTTACAAAGTTTTATGCCGTGCCACAGGTCATCTTGACCACTTCAGAGTACTAGGAGGGAAGCTATTACGATTAACAGGAGAACATAAGATAAATGAGTTATAGAGTCCAGCTGGGCATAAGGAAGGGTTCTAAAGTGGTGTATTTCAATCCCATCCATTGGTGCATTTGTTGCTAGTTCAATACTGGTTGGAAAAGTTTGCTATTCAAGAGTTTCCTGATAGTTGCATTCAATTCGGAGTTCTAGACTGAGGCTATTCCAGACTCTCAGTTCCTAGACACAAATGAACCACTGCCATGTTTTAGTTTCTTGAATAATCATTGTTAGATCAGATGAGAGGCTGCCAACTGCTTGTTCCTGGCTCATACCTAGATTGCTGTGAGTAATTTCCTGGCCCACTGTATAGTTTGGGAAGAAATAATAATAGGCCCACTTTTCTCAGTGAACGCAGCAACAACATTGCCAGCAATGTGATCCATGTAGTCCGTAAGCTCATTTAAAGCGGACCCTTACAAAGTAGAATAAAAACAATTTAATTAAATTAAGTTACTCATTATATTGAGTACATCTAAAGAAGAAACGTAGAACATCACATATGCCATTTTTCAGGTCACCTATAAAGATGATTTGCATTCAGTTTCATTGTATACAACATTTTCCTATATAGATATTCTTAAGATTTGGCATGGATGCCTTATTTGAAATACTTGATGTGACGGTGTTATGCTCTTCAGAGTCACTATAAAATGCGGATTAAGATGTATGTTTCTTTGAGAGCTTAAGGTGATGGGACAGGCTAGGAAATGCTTAATCACTGGTTAACTTTTATTACACAATAAACTTACAATGGGACAGAAACTGTGGCCATGGATTTAAATGCCTCTTTACAATGCCATCTTTGGCTAAGCCACTCATGATAACATAGTTGGCCGGCATAAAAATGAAAGAATGTCACTCCCAAGTGTTTCAGCATTTAGTGGTATTTTGATTACATCTGGCATTTTATTTACATATCTAGGCTTTTGGGAAAGCATGTTTCCGTCATTCGGGAAATTTTGCCAAGGAGAAGGCCAAGGCCTTGTTATAGGCTAAACACATTTTATTTGTTTAGAATAAATATGTAAAGTGTATGGTTTAAGCTTGTTTGAGGCTGTGAAGGCTTCATGAATCACACACAATGCTGGCAAACAGAAAAGGCCTTAAGTTAACTGTTCAATAGTGCATATGAAAAAGCTAGGAAACAGCTGGAGAGATGGCAATCTCTTTCCTTATTTGAACAAAATCAAAGTTTGTTTATGGCTCAACATTTAATAGTAGGAATTCCAGTTTGTTGATTGCAAAAGACTTAACTCTTCCAGGTGGATTTGCAGCAAGCAGGGTTTTTGGCATTGCTCAATGACCATAAAAAAACAAGTATGATTTTATTAAAATAACAGCTACAACAAATACATACCAATAACCATTTCAATACTGCAGCTGGGAACACTTGAACTGATGTCAACATTTGTTCAGTAGATGCCTGAGAGCTCATTTGCCACAACTAGTTTCAATAGATACACTTTGTGATAGGCCAAATGGAATTTCCACTCAATTGACAGGTCCTGCACCACTCTCTCTTGCCAACAATCAAGTACCAACTGATTATGGGCAAATTAAATGATTGTGACTAAATCAGCTTCAAGAAATAAAGAGACCTTCAGATCTCTTTCACGTCACGCAATGGCTCCTGGCTTGAATTGTGATTCACAGTCAACTTGGTAATAGCTGGCTGGTACTTGACTGGTAACATACATACATAAAGAAGAGCTCCTGCTGACAATCACAATTCCCCTACACACTCTCCACAATTCACATTTACTGGTTTTTGATGTCCTGTAGAGGAGAAACATATTTCAAAGGTTTGTGTAGCCACTATTTTGGACTACACAAGTCCCTCTACTCGATGCTCACACTGATCTCTTCCCGACCACACGGTGACCGCTTTGGCAGAAGTATGTTGCCTTATGGTTAATGTAGTCTTCAAGGAGGAGCTCTCTTGATGGCAGACATTGCTGAGGAAAGTGT
The DNA here is from genome assembly GCA_963921515.1 of Calotriton arnoldi. Classification (NCBI taxonomy): domain Eukaryota; kingdom Metazoa; phylum Chordata; class Amphibia; order Caudata; family Salamandridae; genus Calotriton; species Calotriton arnoldi. The sequence continues at coordinate 304,446 of CAWUFW010009031.1, forward strand.
CTCTCCATAGTGTCTCAAGAAGCTAATGCAGAAGTTCCAGTGATAACAAACTGAGAAAAATGTTCATCTGTAGGGTTGAGCAAAACACCCATCCAAAAGCAAAATCTGTGGAGACCTACCACCCGCTCAAGCCCATCCATGAAAAGACTGAATTCTACCTCTTCCCCATCCGTTGCAGGGAGGCCTTAACCATTTTAGCCAACTCAGTTGACCCAAATGTCAATCATGTTGGATGAAACGCCAGAATGCTTGAAATGGGTTACATTGAACTACAAGGACTACTTTACAATGCTCCCATTGGCTCCATCCAGTGCGTCTCACTGCGCTGTGCTAACATTGTATACCATAGTATTTTAAATCCAGACCTATTGGCTTTGCTAATGCTTATTTAATATTTTATGTCGGAACGCACCGAGGTCTTTTTCTATCCGTTTTCTGGGAATAAAACTTTTACCGATTTGATTATCTGCAAAATGAAGTGATGCTGCTGTATAAGTCTTCTGCTTAAGGCAGAATTACTTACTTAATGGAACAATCACTCTCAAATTAAAGTTCTCCTTTCTGAAGCAGGCCACTGTTCTTTTGTTCTGTCAATAACACAGAGTGAACTCCGTGTCTGTATTCTCGACTGCAATTGCATTCTAATTACTGAGCACTAATTAAAGGAAACATGATCCCAAGCCATGCTCCCATTAATTAGTGGTTGCGATACTAATTACGCCCGAGTTATATTAGTATTAAATGAAACAAAGAAAATGCCAGATCTAATTTATACATCACAGTCTTGCTCGTTGAAATGCATTAGTTGCAATCAATTGATGATTACAAAATTCTGTTTCTAAGCCAGACTGCTGTCAGCTCTTTTTAGGAAGACATTTTATTTGGAGAATTATATCTAAAAGGTTCATCCAAAACAAAATTGTGTCTGAAAAATATTACATTTTGTACATAATGGCCGATGAAAGTCACCCACATAAGAAAATCAAGCAAGTGTGTTCACTTATAATATTGTATATTTGTAATACATGACAATGAGATATTATTTTGAAGCAATATACTATTGGCTGTGAATAATTTGGAAATTTACTGAAAGTATTGCTCTTTTCCAACCTTAATCTGCTAAATCTGGTTTTTGGAATGTCTGGTTTAATCAAGCATTTCCTTATTTAGGTCTTGCCTACAGAGAGCGTTAGCTGTGTAGTTGGACCTAACACACAACATACAACATACACATACACATACACACACCACACACACATACTTGTACTCATATATACAGAATGGAATTTTTGAACAGCACTTTCAACAATTGGCTATTGTGGTTCAACTGGCATTTGGCATTGGCTTTAGGATTTATCCTTCAACGCTGGTATCAGCCCATTGCATTTCATGGATGTGAACTGCTTAAGCAAAGTAGGTCACCCATGCACATTTCCATTCTTTCATTGTATAATTTTAAATATTTTATATTTTTCTAATGAGGAGGCCCCTGACCCACGCTCTGTCAAGGTTCTTCATTCCATCTTCCTACCCCTGTTATCCTTCCCTGCCCATCCTCGTCCCGATCCCCTTATTTATTTAAGATGCACTCCCATGAACTTTTATCTTTTTCGTTTACTATTATGACATGGCTATCGGCCATGTTGGAATGGTAAAAGCCATTGTACACGATGTCCAACAGATGTGGACATGTGTGGCATATGTCAAGATGCTTGTGAGTCAATGCTTCGGACTGCATGCACACGTGTGAGTCGTGAGGCAGTGCTATGATGGCCATTTTGACTTTTACCATTCCAATATGGCAGATGGTGATGTTGGAGCTGCGCCAATACAAGCAACCATTGCAAAGCTAATAGGTCAGCACTTTTAAAGGCCCTTTTAAAGGCAAGCGTACTGGCATTGCTGTCAAGTGGATCACCTCTTTCCTCACAGGTCGCACACAGAGAATCCACCTCCCTCTCTTCACCTCCGAACCCAAGAGCATCATCTGTGGCATCCCCCAAGGATGCTCCCTCAGCCTCACCCTCTTCAACTCCTACATGACACCATTGGCCGACTTCATCCGCACCCACGGACTCAACATCATCTCATACACTGGCGATACCCAACTAATCCTCTCTCTCACGGAAGTCACCGCTACCACCAGATCCAACTTTCAAAATGCCATGACCAACGTCGCCAACTGGACGAGATCCAACTGCCTGAAGCTGAACATGGACAAGACGGAAGTGTTCATCTAAGGATGGCACATCTCCCCCTGGGATGACACATGGTGGCCCACTGTACTCGGACCCTCACCTACCCCTACCACCTACGCATGCAACCTCGGCACCATCTCTCCATGAAGCACCAAGTCAACGCAGTAGCCTCCTCCTGCTTCCACACCCTCCGCATACTACGCAATATTTTCAGGTGGAGCCCCGTCAGCACCAGGAAAACGGTGACTCAAGCCCTTGTCATCAGCCGGCTGGACTACGAAAATGCATTCTACGCCAGAACCACCTCCCACCTCCTCAAGTGACTACAGACTATGTAGCACGCTGCAGCCAGACTCATCCTCAACCCCCCAAGTGAACCAGCATCGCCCCCCACCTCAGAAGCCTCCACTGGCTCTCTGTCCAGAAGAGATGCCAGTTCAAGCTGCTGACTCACACCTACATGGCCCTCCATAATGCCAGACCCTCCTACATCTACCACTGCCTGACCTTCCACCAGCTGACCAGACAACTGCGATCCGTCTCCCTCACCCTCGCACACATCCCCAGCATCCGGTAGAGCTGCAGTGGAGGTTGCTATTTCTCCTACCTCGCTGCCAAGTCCTGGAACAACCTCCCACACCACCTCCAAACCTCCCCTTCACTCACTGACTTCAGATAGTGACTCACAACCTGGATCTTTGACTAAGGCCCTCCATACTCCAGCGCATGGATACGCCCCGGGGTGATAAATCGTGCTGTATAAATACTGATTGATTGTTCATTTATGGGATTGGGATTTCATGCTGCCTTTTGGCAGTTACAAAGAACAATTGCCTACAATATTATTGCGTAGAATTTTTTGTGTTGGGCCATGACTGATTTCATGTGATTGGTCGTCACCTGTAATGCCACTAATGATATAAAAGAATGGACTGTCCTCCTGTTAAAAGTAGTAATTAGTTTTTAATGTAAATTTAGCATGTTTAAAATGTGGAACTTTTCTCTCACAACCCCTCGATACACTGAAAAGAATTTAGGAGACAAATGCTGTGCTATGCTACGTGGAAGACAAACAATATAGGGGACATTCAGTATGGAGAAAAGAAACAGTTCCCTTTCGCCAGTCCTGTATCCGTAACAATCAGCAGCACTAGGCGTTCCAGAATGTTCCTGTGTTTGATGATGTCAGTCCGTGCTTACAGCTCGTTAGTGACAGCATACAATATTTATAATGATACAGAATTTGCAAATATATTGAGTGTTGACACCATTTGCATATATTTTGAGTTGTAACACACTTTGAGGTATTATCCCATGTCTACATTGTGTAATAGTGCTGAGAAGTGGTACAGTATGGGATACTGAAGACTAGTGATATTCTTTTGGAGGATAGCTACAAGAAAATTGTTGTTGGACAAGGTTTACAAATTTACATATCTGCCTTCTGCTTTTCGTTCTGTGAATCTAGCCTAATAAAGACATTCTGGGCGTGAGATCTGATTGCTTCCCAGTAAAATCTCTGATATGACAAACTATTTCTTCCCATTACTGCTTAATGTGGTCGCATCCCTACACCAGAGATCCGTGCCTTCTGGGCCCGACTCATCAGCTCATCCGGCTAGCACCGCTCATCCTTCAATCAAGCTGTACTTACTACACCTTGGCACCCCGTGCACCCTGGGAATTTACTATAGGCCGGGCAGTCCTAACTGCATCACCAATTCTGCAGGTGCCATCTTGCTCTCCGCTAACCTCTAGGCCAGCCCAGGAATGATCCATCGGAATTGGCCAATCTCGCCAGCTCAGCCGTACATTGTCGGCACGTGGGAGGTGAGAGCAGCCAGGAGCTTAAAGAAATACCTCTTTGCCCCATAAATGCCAGGATTTTCGGGGGAGAATTGGGCCACGCTACCTGGAGAGTCTGAGTAATGCTTCTAAGCCATGTTGTGCTTGGCCACGCCCCCACCTAAGGTACACTTAAACCATTGCTGAGGCATGATTTATGTGTAGAACTTTATTCTAACTTTAACTTATTTTGGCATGCTTTTAATAGTACTTAACCATTAATGCATTAGTTTCTGCAGTTATTTTTAAATTCATGTATTGGAATTGATGTATTCTTGCTTAGTGAACATATATAAATCATGCCAATGTGAAAGGTAACTTGGTGAGAACTGCATCCCTGACCCTTCAGCATTCAGCCCTGGATGTGTCTGCACTTGGAGCACACACTCGTGGCCAAATCCAAATGGAAGAAAAAGACTAACCGTGAGCATTGTAAATTAAATTTTAGTGCCTCAGCAACATGAGCCTTCACAGCTGACATCTGTGTGAGAACTCCAGTCCTTCATCCTTCCGAGCTCGATAAATTGAGCACTATTTATTTGGATAATAGTACTTCCTTAGAAATGCATAACTGTGCCAGTGAGAACAACATAAGACAATATATTATTTTTATTATTATTCACGTATAAAAAGACAAAACATGTACTAGATTGGCACAGTGGGTATTTTTTGGCACAACACAGCATTGCACTCATGTTTATTTCCCTCTCCTGTTGGTCTTTGCTGTGTTTTGCATGCCCAGTGCCAGAGCAGCTGTGTAATGTTTATCACAGGCACTTGAATCCTAACTCATCTGCTGTTTTCACTTCTATCGTCGTTGCACATCAGTGAAGAACAACAGAGTGCATCTTAATAAATTTCTGCGCTGTGCAGCTGTCTTTATCAGCGTTACAACCATTTTAGAACATTTCAGTAACAGAATATACAAAAGAAAAATCCCCGTCATGGCCGAAGGAGAAAGGCAGTAATCCAGTTTTCCAGCAGCACGGTGGCTGCATGTTTAATCTGGTAATGCAAGCACGCTGCAGTCAGTTTAGCTTTTATCTCGGGAATTAGGGCTTTGCGCGCATCTCTCCAAATTCTGTTGACGAGGGTAATCTAATACGCCTGCAAATGTATCTGTCGCTGAAACTCTCATGTGCGCGTGGACCCAGGAGTCTGATTGTGGGATAACCCCAGTGACACTCGACAGCCGCGGCCTGATTGGCCAATAGCCTTCCCAGGAGTTCTTTCCACGCAATACTTCCGCGCAGTGACAGGGTGTCAAGGACTGTTGATGTGCCACCTGCAGCCTCGGCTCGAGCACCTTGAGAGCAGCATTGCAGTATATTTTGTCCAAACAAAGGCAATGATCTGGGATTTACAGTAGAATTGTGGTATAAAATTCTTTATTAGTCGATGCAAAATGCCAGGTGTAGTGAAAGTGACATCATACATCCTTTGACTGACTGATGTCAGTCAAAGGACCGTAGCCTTTCAGTGGCGCCCTAATTCCATGTAAGAGGCAAGGACTGGTAGTTTCAGGAAGTGAAGAAGCCTCCAAAAAACGGTTTTCTTTCTGTTCCTGGGGCTGACTGTTTGTGTTCCTTCACCTTGTCAAGGTTTGCTAAGATGGCCGTGGTTCAGTCTTCACAGCCAGGTTTCCTTGAACCTTCAGTTAGAAGTGAGCAAAAGTGTTGACAATTAACACCCACTTTAAGGGCCAGATGGACATAGGTGAAGGTTTGCAATTACCAACAGTGACGGCTCGCATAGGGCATGCTGCGGGGCGGTGGGGCGGGCGGGGGAGGGGCAGGGTGGGGGGTAGTAAACTTGGACATACGACGGAACGGAGGATAGTGATTATTACTTTCCTCCGTTCCGTCGTATGTCTGAGTTTACTACCCCCCCACCTGCCCCTCCTCCGCCCCGCAGCAGGCCCTATGCGAGCCGCCACTGATTACCAAATAGTGAATTTTTGCGATTCTCTATTTGGTAATTGGAAACACCTATGTAAAAAAGTGTGCTTTACACTTTCTGCGATTCCCAGTAGGTCACAAATAGACCTACCTCATTAATAATTATGAGGTAGGTCTCGGTTTGCGACCCTTTGGGATTCGCAAAAATACCAGGCATGATGGCCTGCTGGGGTCAGCAGGCCACCCAGTCTGTAATTGCTTTTCAATAAAGCAGTTTTTTTTTTTAGAATACATCCCGTTTTCCTTAACAGAAAGCGTGATGCATTTCAAAAAGATAAATGAAAGTTTTCTTTTCATTTTTTAAGAGTAGCCAGTGGTCTGTGGGACCACTGCCTGCTCTTTATAAATGTTTTTACACACATTTATAAAGGCAGAAGGAGTCCCTTGGGGACCCCTTCCCATTTGTGAATGGGTTACCACCTACTTGAAGTAGGTGATTAAATGCGAATGTTTGGCGACTGCAAAACATTCACACATACCACTGCGATTCGGTATTAGGAAGGGACACCCTAAACACGTCACTTCCTAATACTGAATTGCAAAACCAATTTGCAATTCAGTAATAGGTTACTGAATCGCAACGTGGGCCTTTGTACATCAAAAAAGCTTTTTTTCATTTGCAAACGGCACAATTCTACGAATCGGGCCTTTTGCTATTGAAAAAAAGCTTTGTACATCTGGCCCTAGATTCTTGTCCGAGCATATTGGCTACACACAGCAGTGTGCGAGAACAGTACATAATAGAGAGTATTCTGTAAAAGTCTAACCCCTGTTATCTGTGTGACAAGGGATTGGTGCTTTTTAGGTATGTATTAACCACATGTAGTAGGTAGACTTTCCCCCAGCACTCTGTCAGGATGTAGGGCAATATCAGGTGTCTGCTTTGGATACCACCAGCCTACAGGACCCAGCATGTCTCTACAATTAGCAAAAGTTGCCCCATTGACACTAAAAGGAGGGGTGAAAAAATGACACTTTGCCTCGTGTGGCAAAATTCCTCGCACAATGTATAACTGGCCATGTAGAGTTTAATACTGCATAGGCATTTTCACTGAATACTTGCAACTTTATTTTAGGCACACATAGTAGTGACATATGTGGTAAAAAGGTTGACAAACTATGCAACATGACTCCATGGCATTCTGCTTAGTAAACGATTGTTGATATTCATGGCTCACAACATTGTGTAGGGCTATAGGTTTAACAGACTTCTCGTTTCCACAAATTGTGCCAGTCATTTAGGTTTTTCAGTACTTCTATTTATTGCACTTCTAATCACCTTCCCCTCTTAAAGTGTAATTAGAAATCTTTGATTTTTTAATGTTTAATGCTTAGGAGGCGCCTTTGTGTGGTCTACATTCATAGTCTCCATAAAATATGAAAATGCCAGTGTGACCAGAATTTGGAATCCTTACAGTATTATGTGACATAATCCAATGAAACAAAACCAGTACTGCAGACCAATCTCTGGAATAAAGACACCGAGCAAGGAGACAAAGCCAGAACTGCAAAACAACCTCTGGAATATAGACACACAGGAAAGAGGTAACAGTACAACTGCATATCTACCTCTGGAATAGAGACGCAAAGGAAGGAGGCAAGGCTATGGCTGCAAATTAACCTCTGGTATATAGACAGAAAGGAAGATGGCAAAACTACAGCTGGAAATCCACACCTGGAACTAGAGACCTAATGGAAAGAGACTAACCCAGAGCTGCAAACCCAACTCTGGCATCAGAGACACTGAGGGAAGAAAATAGAACCAGAACCACAAGCCTATCCCAAAAGCCAGAACCCAAAAGGAAGGAGACAAAGCAAGAATACCAAATCCTTCTCTGAAATCTAAGAAAGGAGACAAACAAAGAACTGCAATCCCATCTCTTGCACCAGAGATGAAAAAGAAGCAGACAAAAGGAGAAAAGCAGCCACAACCCCCCTGGAGTAAGAGACAGTGCAAGAACCCCAAGTCCTTCCATGGAACTGAGACACAAAAGAATAAAACAAAATCACAACAGTAATGACTCCCCTTGGAATCAGAAAATGCCTTTTAAGTGGTGTTTGTCTTGATCCACATTTTGACAATGAGCTGGTTCATATTGAATATGACTTCATGTTGGCATTGGTTCAATTAACACCAACATGACACAGGGTGGATTCTTTCTGGTACTTGGTGAGTGACTGCTTGTAAAATGAATTATTGCTTTTAGACCTGGGACTCCAGAGCAAGTATCAGCTCCATGAGTGCTGCATCAGGGGCGCCATGTCCCATAATGGAAGCAAGGGAATGGGCTCCACTGCCCCATAATGGGTAATATAAGACAGTCATAATTCCATATGGTGGACCCCTCACACCGTCAGGCCCCATTGCCACAGATACTAAAGCACTAATGATACCTTTGCCTCAAACTCACTCAAATAGTGAGCTTAGCCACTTAAGGCAGATAATTGTTTGAGCATCTTTGTAGGTTCAAATCCCACTGGACCTGTCCCAGCCATTAGGGCTTTTGAAGTCGATATAATGAGCACCTTTCAGTTGTTTTATCTTATAAATCGATGGCGAACACATTGTTATGCCCTCCTACAGCTTTGCACTATTTACCTTTAAATAAACAGCAAGGCTAGTGACTAATAAGGACACCACACCTGCCACATGATTTTTAATTCTGCTTTAGTGAATTACAGTTTTCAATTTCAATTTCCTGTTCCTATAACATGCATCTAAATAGCCTTGGATGACATCTTTACCCACTTGCATTTAGATCTGTGAAGGTGTGTTTTTACTTTATTTTTTGATGGACATGTGAGGGCAAGAGAAGAAAAACAAACCCACAAGCATTTATCTTAAGATTGTATTATGGTGCAACACAGATAGAAAATCAACGTGGTGAGGTCCATGGAATATGGGCACAGAGATCATAGCTCCAATAAGAAGGTCACTGAATGAGCTTTAATGGAGAACACATGCCATGCGTCTATAAATATACATTTCGTGGTCCAGGCTGGTTATTCACCTTCCATTCGGATGCACCACAGCTAGCATTTCTGCACAATTGGATTGCTGGCTGAATTTCAGAGAGCTCAAATGCTAATTCTGAAATTAGTTGTGACAGAAACTATTTTCCTATTTTTCAGAAGATACACAGTGGATGTCTGCCATGTTTGAGGGAGCCAGAGCTGGCAGATTTCAAGGGATGTTCAGTATCCACCTGATCTCCATATCACAGCAACACTGCTAGAATAATTCTAATGATACCTACTGAATCAAAGCATATACAATGAGGAAAGAAAGGATTTTCATAGTTATCGTATACAATATATAATCTACATATACATTTTAGGTAAGCAATTGTCTAATTAGAGAGATAAGTTCCTGTGATTTCAGGAAAATTAAAATTTGTGGATACATAAGAATAATGAGTATTTCTCATACCACAATATTAATCTTGCTTATTAACAGATTACCCTGAAATAGCACTTGGATTCCAATCAATATCCCACAGTAGGATTGTTTGCTAAATATACATTAGGTTGGTGTAAGCTTAGCTGTGCTTCAAGTCATGCAGGTATGTATGCCTTTTCCAAACATTATCATTTTCGTAGGGTAGGTTCTTTAGTAGTTTCCGAAGATCTACTTCAATGCAGACAGACAGAATTAATTCTAAATAATTTGCCATTGCTTTTACATTAGGTTTAAGAACGTATACATCATGTTTAATACATTGGTGGCATTTCTCAGGCTCAAATAATAAGTGAACAGAAGAGGTGTAACAAAATAAGACTTAGGAAACGAGAGCAAACAAAACATCCATCAACAATGTGAGATAAATATAATGTTTTTTGAAAATATCTAATCTGATTAAATTTTGTGTATAATCTTTGTGTTATGCTTGATAAAACTCCAGTACTCATTTTGTTCTCAATGAATGTCTTCTACTATGGTACTGATCCCTGTTACCTTCCAGCAGATTTGACCTGCTGAAATTTACAGAGGTTGCAAACTTTATCACACCTGGTAATTACAGGCTACAATAAACATTATAACAGGTGTTTTAGCAGGGATAGCAAATTATCGGCCACTTGTAATCAAGCCCCTTAATAGCTAGAAGGAAGTTTTCACTTCCAATCGATTGGCGATTATTCCATGCAAATAATTGATCCATCTAAACATTTCACCTTTAAGGCTCAGTTAGGGTTTTGATGGATGGACAGTCCCAAGTGCCCACTGTTACAATTGTATGTCTTCACTGTTCGCATACCTACACTGGGTACACCAAGAAACACAAATACTCTTCAGTTGAGCATGCCTGTTACAAAAGAACCTTTATCTGAAACAATCTGCCTAGATCACCCAGAGGCCGGGAGTTCTGGTGAGACAAACTTTGGAGGCAGCTATAGAGAAAAACAAATACAGAAAAATTGGTTGCAAAGAAGAAGAATTTAATTTGCTACAATGAAAAACCAAACATTTAATACAGCACTTATTTTGAGATTAGTTAAAAATAATGATTTAAATAACAGTGTTAAATATGCTACCAAGTGCCAGGTTAAGCCTTAGTATATGAATTTAGTTTTTTGTTGAGGTCATGGTTTAGGGAGAGGGTCTTGGTTAAAGCAAGGTTTATATTCACATTTAGTGCTTAGTTTGGGTGCCACTTAGTTTTCAGGTTTTGGCCAAAGTAAATTGAAGAATTGAAGGGAGGGTGGATAAAATAAATTTAGATTTTTAATACATTTCTTGTACCAGTTTAGTTGTAGGAGTTCTTCTAATATTAATTAAAAACAAATTTTATCTGTAGTGGTTTCTCTGTAAATATATTCTTTGTAATGACCTAGACCCCACAAAAACAATTTATGGCCAGGATGGATTTGCGCTACGATCTCTAAGGACAGCCTAGATTTATGACAGTATTTTTGGTTATGTTCCTTTAAACTGAATTTTGTCTAATTTTCTTTAGAGCAAAAATATGATTCATGTATATTGTTAAAAGAACATCGAAATCTTGAGTATTTTTTATTAAGTTTCACTTGTTTTTGCCACAGTGTAATTACTGATGGAAATTATGCCATGTTTAGTTTGTACTTTGGCCTAACGCCCACAAAATGTAGTATAATTCATAATTTTAAAAAACATCAAATAAAAGCATTACTTGAAACTCAGCTAAATAATAAATGACTCCAGTGAAATAAAGTTGCAACTTAAGAAAGATCAGGAAAATTATAAATACACCAACGTTATCTCCTGCATGTTAAGGTAGTAGGATAAACTTTCAGGCAACCAAGAAATGTAAAATGCTTCTAAGTACATGGTAGTTTTAGGCTCCAGCAACACAAGAAACTGAAGGCCTCATTATGATGTCAGGCGGGAAGCCATCCGACACCTCGTCGGAGGCTTTCCGCCCGATATCAGAGGTTTCCGTCTGACCGCCATATTGCAATACTGGTGGCTGGAGGGAAACCCACAGGAGAATACCGCTCCGCTTCCGACAGGCTCGCTGGGCGGCAGTCAAAAATGCAATCCACAAATGGCAGCAGACCCAGCCTCGGCACTGCCGTTAGGATTACAATTTCACTTTCTGCCAAAAGGCAGGGCCCCCTTCCCCTCTGGCCCTGCGCTATGGGGCCTGGCCCCCCTAAACAACCCTGCACCGTGTGGTACCTGCCACACGGTGCACGGATGTTTAAGCTCTGCATTTTTTCCATTGAGGCTTGTGCTGTGAGCGGCACCACAAGCCACAATGGAAAAAATACAGGAACTGATCACCAACACGGCAGTCAGATCGTAATCTGGGAATCTGGACCTCCGACTCCTTGTTGGGCAGTTCCGCTTCCACTACGATGCCGGACAGACGCTCGTTCAACCGGCATCGTTATCGGCCCCTGAGTATGCTCTGTTTTTATTGAATTGATTCCTCCAGGATAGTTTTCATTATTCCACAAACTACATTTGTGTCCTCTTGCTTATTTGTAAATTATTTGCAGAACCATTTTTGCAATTCTACTGTCCTCATCTTAGGGGCCGATATCGATCTCGGCCGGTAGGGCTCCGAATCGGATTCGGCTTTACCGGATCCGATTCGGAGCCCTATTTCCCGACCGAATCGTACGTGCGTCCGGGCGAGCGAGTACGATGCGTGCGCTCGCGAAATCTCCGACCGACTCGTTCGCAGGACCCGACCGCTCCGACCGACTCACACGGGGACGACTCGCACCGCGCAATGGATACGTTCCCCGGCCGGGTAAGTACGATGCGCATCGCGACCGCTCCGACCGACTCGCGCAGTCCGGCTCCAAGGAGCTGTCGGAGCCGCACTTTGGGGGCCGTGTCAGACCCCCCTGGAAGCGTAGGCACGCGAGTCGCACACAGGGGGGACCCATGGGTCCCCCCTACACGTGCATGTACGGCGCGACCCGCATCGACGCGAACACGCTGTAGGGGGCGCCCTTGTTCGCGTCGTGCCCATTGAGTCAATGGGAGCCCGTGTACGCGTCGTACGACAGGCTCCCATTGACTTCAATGGGAGTCCGACCGAATCGAGTCCGATGGCATACGTGCGCATCGTACTCATTCGGTCGGACTGCTAGAGTCCGATTCGGTCGGAAATCTCTCCGGGTCCGGCTCGGTCGGAGAGATTTCCGGCCCGAATCGGAATCGGCCCCTTAGTCGTTAAAATTGTGCCATACATAAATTCTTTCCATAAAGTGTTACGGGGTATAGAACTCTATTATGTAACGTGCATGGCTAGCATAAGAGAGGCAATCTGCAAACTGGCATACTTATTTCAACTGTAGGTTTTTCTGTAAGTCTGTTGTGCCTCAAGAACCATTCAGTAGTGTGGAATACACTAGGAGATATCCTTTTCTGTTGTATTCCCACTGATAGGGCATGCCTCGTACACAGTGTCGACTTGCCTTTCGGGTAATCAGGCAATGCCCGATGGGCTGGTCTGGCAAGTCAGTTTGTGGGCTGGCTTTTTGGAAGTTTGTGAGCCGGTTTTATGGTCTTCTGGGCTGGTGTTTACTGGCGATTTCCAGGACATTAAAACAAACATTGCCTGCAGCAAGCTGAAATTCATGCAGCCTTCCATGACTTGCAAAACAGCTTGTATTTACAAGTTCAAAACAACCCCATTTTGCAAATGTGGGTCACTTTCTTAGTTTTCTAATTCACTTATGGGACCACTTTTATTTTGGTGCCCGAGTCCAATTTCAGTCCCTATCTGACCGTGCTGAGGGAATACAAGCTGGCCTGGCAAACAGTGTCTTTATGTAACGGGTTGAGTCAGTCTAGGAGTTGGCGGTGTTAGGAGTGGACCAGGTCGTTCCCACAGACTGTACCACCAAGGAAGTGGGGATAACTCCCTTCCAAAGGATAGTTGTATGCTCTCTGGTACATAGCACCACACTTCAGACGGAGCCAGGCAGCGTGTGCCCAACTACTATGACAGTCAACTGGGACCACCTCCCAAAAGATGTTGTGACTTTCAGGCACACTCTGAAGAATGGTGGAAGAGACGGCCTTTTTGTCAGCAAACTGGCACACTAGCACAGTGTTTATTTGCGGAGTGGACTGTCATGTGGATTCGGTAATGTCTGGCATACAGCCCCGGAGAGTGCACAATTTGCAAGCACGGACAGTTGAGGGCATAGTCTGTCTATACGAGCAAAGAAAATGTTTTCATAACCCTTGCTATCCTTTCCATTAAAAAGTTTTGTTCCATTATTTGATTATCTTTGATTACATTTCCTGATATTTGACAAATGATTTCCGTGTACATGCAGAGTATTAAACAACTGCTGTGAAAGGACAAGTTTATGATGCTATCAGTAATTCTGTTGTTTTATTTAGGCCCGGGTGAAATTTCTGTTACACATTGTAATCTCGCGTAATTTCTGGCATTATGCTTTACATTTGTTATATGAAATCATGGCAATTACGCGATTACACCGTGACCAGTTCAAGGAAATGAGCTTCTGTTCGGGTCAAAATCCTATGGCATAAACACAGCAAACAAGATTTGCAAAGAGAGCGCGTGCAGATGCTGTTCGTGTCACGCGTGATTTTGCAACGTTTTCTCAGCGCAAAATATGTCCTGGTATCCCAAAATGAATGCGAGGATGTATTTCATGGTAAAAATACTGCCAAATGCTGGATCAATGTGTTTTTTTGTTATTTCGTGTACTTATTCAAGAATTCCCTGTCATTTTTGCAAAAGAATTTACGCAAATTTCGCACACTCGTAATATTAGTTCTCACTTATATCACATTTCCTATTAATTATTACACACCATTTGCACACAATTGCTAAGGTAATTCTTTCTGAAGGACTCATCTCCATGTTGGGTTTATTGTTTTCATTATGACGGAAATGATCCTCAATCTGCGCTGCTAAAGGCAGGGTATGTTTGTTTTTAAATCTTTCTGAATCCAGGGCACATTTTCTGCCCTGCTTCTCTTGGAGCTTGGGGATGCAGAGCCTACATGGAGAGAGGGCTTAAAGGACATAGTGTCTGAGTAGAGCACCACTTTATATTGAATAGGAGGTCAATATTTTATTAAGCGTAACATGAGCATTCGTGCATAGAGGATGGGTTGGGCGCCATTTTGTCAAGAGTGTGGTTGTGCACTGGTTAGTATTGAACATAGTATTGCATTGTTTTGCTTACATTTGGTGACTGTACTCATTCCCGCCTCCCACAGTTCATCCCATTTGATTGTTAAAAGTGATACAGTGAAGTTGTCTGTACGGTCAGCGGTTGCCAGCGATATAATGTCCTTGTTATAAATGGAGATGTGTCATTGAGTCAATGGAGATATTTATTCACTCTTGCTTTAGCATAGTTGCGCATAGACATCGTGTCTCCTTAATCAAAATGTATGAGTTTTGTGATTTGGATGGCAAAATCTGATTTAAATGCTCTTTACACGTCAACCAGTTGTGACAAGCATCTCACATTAACCACTGAATATTATTAGTTCCCCAAAATACCCCAGCCTGGTCTCTGAAGTCCCTAAACATATGGCAAGCCACATGTTCATACCTCTCTGGTCCCTGTTCTGTGAAGTGTGATGCCTAACGTTTGACTGGCGAGCAGATGTGCACCCATCCACAGGACAGTCACAGACATGCAACATTGGTTAGCAAGGTAGCTCTTCCATCTTCTATGTCTGCATCATCAGTCCTCGTAGACGTAGACACAGAAGTCTCTAAGGTGAAGAATCAGTGCAAGCGGTACAGTAGGGCATTATAGTGACATGAATGAGTATTATCATTTAAATTGCTATTTATAAGCCAAGCAAGGTTTTTTTTAGCTCGCAGGTTTGAGCAAGGGTACTCTTGCTGTCTGCTTATAGCACGATAAGGCATAATTAAGATGACTAGTTGGGAAGTTGATTAGTGAATTTAGCCACGAGGTTCCTGAATTTTGGTTTTGGTGTCCAGTTCTGAGCAATCCATTGGACCTCGTGCCTTAAAATGCTAGAACATTTTGAACCAATATGCTTCATTTTTTAAATGCAATGCATTTTGAGTAAATCTGACACCATTCTGTATAAAGTCTCATTAGGTGCAATTGAAGATGTAAAACTGCACTAACTGGTATTCATTTACTTTTTTAAGAAATTGGAATAATGTGCACCTAGTTCCTGGGAGCAGCAGAGCATTTTACATTTTAATTGTAGTTTGATCATCTCTTGTGACGGAGCGTGTTTAATTCATGCAAATGCGGGGCCCATAAAGCACTCTGTGAAGAACGAAGATTCACAACTGTAGTTAATCACCCAATCAGACAAGTTTAAATAACGTGAAGCACATTGGGCTCCACAAGGACGACAGAGAGTGGCTATGTTCCAAACCATAAACTTTTCTTAAAGGATTAACAAGCTTCAAATTCAAATCATCAAATTAGTGGTTAATCAATAATCAATACATGAATGCAAATCAATTGTTTTGAAGTTTAAATCAATTGGAATCATATAAGCAAGAGCATAGTAATAGGAAATCATCTCCAGTAGAAAGAATTTAGTGAAACAGTTCTGTCACTAAGAGAGACCATCCTACTCTGCTATGTGGGTAAAAAGGCTCTGATGGGTTCTGGAAGGCATCTGCTAGTAAATCAGGAAACTATTTAGGACATTCTGCAGTTATTGTGTAAAAGAAAAATATTTCACATGAGAACAAGAACAATGCCATTTTCATGTTTTAAGTGCAAAATCAGCTTCTCCTGGAATAAAGGAATACTTGTTGTATGAAACAAGATTGCAACCAAGCGTTAGCCATTTTAAAATGCAGGCCTACACTAGCTATAGTCAGTGTAAACAAACACACAGTAAATATATTTTTGGGTACATGGCAATGTTGATATAAATGCCAAACATTTAATTATGAAAAATCGCCTTCACTTGTGAGCCTCTGCCCAAAATACCCTGCTGTCTAGTGTTTGGCTGAGAATGGATTACACAAATCAGAATCTGATATATAGAGTGGATGGGAGGTTGCAACTGAGATACTATTAGGCAGCAAACTTTGCAGTTGGTAATTTACATTACACATAGTTACACTGCCCAGTTCCACATCTTTACATTTCCATGCACAGGGATGAGAAGTGATTCACTCATAATCACATATTTTTGGGGTGAAATGGTAAGACCAGGATTTCGGCCAAATGCAAAGATTGTCAGTAGAAGCCAGGTCTTTCGGTCTCAAGGGTAGCAATCTAGCCAAAGGCTTTAACATCTCATGTGGTTTATTACACATTACATAAGCATTGATGGTGCTAGGCAGATTCACAATAAGTCATTCTGCGCAGCTCATGGGATACCTAATAACAATTTCATAGCAGACTGACAAAACAACAATATATACTAGTGGTGTAAATAGGAAGAAAGTGATTTTTTGTGATGTAAAACAGTACAAATTTGTGAGTGCGAATCCTTTGTAACACTAAAATTAGCGTGGGACTGAAGAGGAATACCCACCTAGACAAACTACAATTTTAAGTTGGCCTACTTATATAAACCTATTCTCATTATTGGTGAAGAAATGGCAATGAAACTAACAATACAATACTGATGAAGGGCAACACAGCGACAGTGCCTC
The DNA here is from genome assembly GCA_963921515.1 of Calotriton arnoldi. Classification (NCBI taxonomy): domain Eukaryota; kingdom Metazoa; phylum Chordata; class Amphibia; order Caudata; family Salamandridae; genus Calotriton; species Calotriton arnoldi. Next base: position 321,543 of record CAWUFW010009031.1, read on the forward strand.
CTCTGCATGAAATAGCACATTGCCCTTGGAACATGCTTTTCCAATTGGAGGACCCTCATGACCTGAAATGTCCCCGCTCATTGAATGGAGCCATGCACACATTGAAGAGTGGCAAGTTATATTTTATGCCATTGGTAGTGCCACAATGTGCAGCTTCAAAAGAGCATTCCTGATTGGTGAGTTTTTGCGCCTTTTACAGTCATCTCTGAAGTAAGTCAGAAGATCTTTCTAAGGGGACCCAACCATATGTAGTTGGTAGAACCTTCAACAACTCAGTTTTTCTTGAAGTTCTTGTAGCTGGCCGTGATAGGAATAGTAGTGGCTACAGACTGCATTTTCACAAGCTCTTGTTCACCATTAAATCCAAGGGCAATTGATTGGTGTACAGGACGTGTCAGACTGGAAACATCTCGACAATTAATGTTCAAGGTAGAAGAAGTCTATTAACAGCCTTTAATCATTTTTAAGAAAATAATCTCCTTTCATATAATCACCAAAGGTATTGTTACAGATGCCCACAGTGGTGTTGACACTTGCATTCGCTCTCTAAAAACAAAGTGCAAGGAACAATTTGTCCATTCATTCTGCCAATCTGCACTTTAAAATTTGTTTTGTAGTTTTAGAATACCTATTTATCTTTGTCTATTTTTTGTACTTTTTGGGGGTATTGATATAAATGGGAATGCCAATAAAGGGCGGGTGCATAAAAGATAAGGCTACCTTTTTCTCAAGTCAATCAATCAACCAATCAATCAGGATTTATAAAGTTCAGCTTATCACCCGATAGAGTAGCCAGGCGTTTGCAGGTCCTGAAGGCTTATTTAGACAACCAGGTCTTGATGGCCATTCAAAATTCTGGAAGTGAGGTGATGGTCAGGAGGCGCGTGGGGAGGCTGTTCCAGGTCTTTTCTGCGATATGGGAGAAGGAACATCCTCCACTTCTGCTCGGTAGATACGGGGAGTATGGGCAAGTGAAAGGGAGGTGGAGGGTAGTCTTCTCGACGGTTGGTGGAAGTTCAGGCGGTGGTTAATATACGTGGGTCCTTGGTTGTGTAGAGCCTTGTGTGCGTGGGTCAGCAGCTTGAATTGGTATCTCTTCTGTATGGGGAGCCAGTGGAGTTGTCTGAGGTGAGGTGTGATGTGGGTTCATCGGGGAAGGCCAAGGATGCGGCATTCTGTATGGTATGAAGTCTCTGTAGAAGGTGTGCCGCGATTCCTATGTAGAGAGCGCTGCCAAAGTCCAGTCAGCTAGTGATGAGGGCCTGTGACACGGTGCGTCTTGTGTATAGGGGTAGCCACTTGAAAATCTTACATAGCATGCACAGAATGAGGAAGCAGGAGGAGCAGACAGCGTTGATCTGTGATTTCATGGTGAGCTTGTTGTCAATGATGATTCCGAGGTTTCTGGTGTGGCTGGTGGAAGTGGGTGCTGGTCCTAGGTGTGATGGCCACCAGGAGTCATTCCATGTGTTGCTGCTGTTGCCAAAGATCAGTAACTCGTCTTGTCTGTGTTCCGATGCAGGCAGTTGTTCTTCATCCAGTCTGTGACATTTGCCATGCATCTGTGGAAGTTGGTTGTGCTGGAGGTGGGGTCGTCAGTGAGTGAAAGTATGAGTTGGGTGTCTGTGTAGGAAATTATGTTGAGACCGTGGGATCTGATGATGTTAGCCAGTGGGGTCATATATGAGCTGTCACTAACTTTTGTGCTGGAATTAATCCAGAGCCTGGCAGATGGAATTATAATCCTGTCTAGGTCAGACCACTGCAACAGCCTCATTCGAGGACTTTTTGAGGCTAGGCTGAGTCACCTTCAGTGGATGCAGAATGGAACCACTAGACTAGCGACAACTCGCAATTGTTGAGTGGGCAGCATGGGCTATCCCAGCCTCCAGTTGCATGTACATCTGTGAGTAAATTTTAAGGCCATATATGTAGCTCATACTTTCTGACAAACTTATATGCGCATGTGAAATCTTCATTCAGGAAGCAAATGTTTCAAGTCACTCTGCGCCAGATGTATGAAACACTGACTGCAAATTGTGAATTGTGACTAGTATTTGTGTGACCAATATGGATTTTTGTGATCCAACCTATGTATTAATAGGTTGGTTCACAAAATTCCAAATTGTTGTGAGCCACAATCTGACCTACCTCATCAATTTTCATGGGCTAGTTAGCAAACTGCATCTCACTACAATTGGTGGCCCATCTGTTGGGGTCTGCAAAGCATCATGTCTGTGATTGCTTTTTAAGGATATTTTTTAAAGTCAACCTGTTTTGCTTAAAGGAAACAAGGCTGTGTTTTAAAAAAAGAAAAAAGTTTACAACTTTTCAAAAGTTTGTTTTAGGGTAGACAGTGGTCCCCTGGACCACTACCTAATGCCTCACAATCTTTTTCTCACATTTGCAATGGGGAAGTTTTGCCAACTTCTTCTATCCCATGTTGGAAGTCAGTAAAATTTCAATGTTTTGTGACTTAATTTTGTTTGAAAAACATTCAGTCCAAGATACTGGACGCTGCAACTTTCTCTCTGTCTATTTGTATAAGGTCGCAGCCTACCAAGCAGCGCAGCTGTCTGGTTTGCTATAGACATCTTGGGGACATTCAGAAAGTTTACCCAGGAATGCATTCCGCCCCTTGCTTACCATTGACTTTGTTATTTGTAACACACATTCTCGCTTTCTATTTTGCTGGCTATATTTGCTTCATGCTCTCCAGGTTCAGTGTGTCCCTCCAGTTGTGTAAACCGTGTTTACTGTATTCTTCCATGAACTTGCTTTCTGTAAACAGGCCTTTAAATATTGTCACATTTGCTGTGCATTCAAAGACAGAGGTCAAATGTCTGGCTCTCTCTTCCAGGGAGCTTGTTTATTTATTTATTTATTTATTTTAGAGTCTTGTAAAGCACCCAAATCACCCTCTGAAGGGTATCTCCGCACTGCCGGAATACTATAGAAGGACAAGAGGAGGGGTTCAGAAAAGTTCAGTTTCCAGGAGCTTGCGGAATTGAAGATAGTCGGTACATTTCCGGAGGTGGCTGGGAAGTAGATTCCACAGGGAGGGGGCCAGATGGTAAAAAGCTTTTCCGCCGATGCAGTATTTCTTAACACGGGGCACCAAGAGGAGTGATTTAGAACCTGATCGGAGAGTTCTGGAGGGTTGATATCGGATGAGTCTGTCTGCCAGATAACTAAGGCCATTACCATGTATCACCTTATGCACTATGCAGCAGATCTTAAATCGAATTCGCTTGCAGATAGGCAACCAATGTAGTCCACGGAGAAGCGGCAATGAGGCGGTCCTGGCAGGAGAGTTGGAGACTAAGCGGGCCGCAGTGTTTTGGACCACCTGAAGTCTGTTAAGGGAAGATTCATTGGCTGAAATCAGAAGGGCATTACAATAGTCTAAGCGACTTATTACTAGTGCCTGAAGGAGTGTTTTACGGACTGTCATGGGGAGAAGAGGGAAAACCCTTCTCAGGAGGCTCAGTGCATGGAAGCATGAGCCCACAATTGTCGTAACTTGCTCCTTCATAGTTAGTTTCTGGTGTAGATGTACTCCTAAGTGTTTTACCACTGCTTTCAGGACAGGGGTAGCTCCCAGGTCAGTGGGCCACCAATCTGGGGACCAGAGTAGGGGCGCTTCTCCAAACAGCATAATCTCTGTTTTGCTAGCATTTAGCTGAAGGAAATTGTTCCTCATCCAAGCCGATATGGCTATCATGCCTTCGCAGAAGGTTGACTGGGTTTTGGAAGAGTTTTTATCAAACGCCCAGATCCCTTAGTACATTCACTAAGGGAGCCACATAAATGTTAAATAAAGTGGGACTGAGGCAAGATCCCTGAGGCACACCTTTAGTCAGCTCCGATGTTTGGGAGCGGAAGGTGCTGAGATTGATGGTTTGGGTGCGGTGAGTTAGGAAGCTTGACAACAACGGGAAAGCAAGGCCATGGACTCCAACGTTTCTTAGTCTATTTAATAGAATGGAGTGGGATATCGTGTCAAATGCCGCTGATGTTTTATTTTTCTTTCTCTGACTATGGATGTTCTTTTTTTTTCTAGCACACAACAAAAAAATGAACTGTACTGATGTTTCAGAATTTATCAGAATTAGTACAAATGAAACACATTTTCTTTGTAATTCTGAAGTGTGGTGGAAACAAATATTTGAATATGATCAAAACACATCAATACACTGGGTGGTGACATTTGCACACATTATCGTTAATGTGCAGTAAAACCATATTTCGGTGCAAATGTAATGGTCTTTTGAAATTGAAATGTGTTTTTGTAATGGCAGTGTGCTACCACACCATGCATAATCCACACTACACCACTCCACTCAATCTAACCCAATCAACCCCACCCCACTCCAATCTACCCCACTCCACCCCAGTCTACCCCACTCCACTCCAATCTGCCACATTCCAATCTACCACAATCCACCTCACTTCAATGCACCTCAGTCCAACCCACTTCACTCCAATCTACTACTCTCCACTGCAATCTATGCCACTCCAATTTACCCCATTCCATTTCAATTTACCCCACTCCATTCCAAGCTCTACTGCAATCTATCCAACTCCTCTCCACTCTATTCTACTCTACTCTACTCTACTCCAATCTACACCACTCCCCCAGAGTCTACCCCACTCCACACTCCAATCTACCACAATCTAACCCACTCAACTCTACCACACTCCACTCCACTATACCAAAATCTACCCCACTCCACTCCAATCTACCCGACTCCAATCTTCCGCACTCCTCTCAAATCTAGCCCACTCCACTCTAATCTAACTCACTGCACCCCAATCCACCCCACTTCAATGTATCCCACCCCACTCTATCCCAATCTACCCTACTCCAATCCACCTCTCCCCAATCTACCCCACCCCAATCTACCCCATCTACTAGATTGGGGAGAGGTGGATTGGAGTAGGGTAGATTGGGATAGAGTGGGTGGGATACATTGAAGTGGGGTGATTGGGGTGCAGTGAGTTAGATTAGAGTGAGTGGGCTAGATTTGAGAGGAGTGCGGAAGATTGGAGTCGGGTAGATTGGAGTGAGTGGGGTAGATTTTGGTATAGTGGAGTGGAGTGTGTAGAGTTGAGTGGGTTAGATTGGTAGATTGGAGTGTGGAGTGGGGTAGACTCTGGGGAGTGGTGTAGATTGGAGTAGAGTAGAGTAGAATAGAGTGGAGAGGAGTTGGATAGATTGCAGTAGAGCTTGGAATGGAGTGGGGTAAATTGAAATGAAATGGGGTAAATTGGAATGGCATAGATTGCAGTGGAGAGTAGTAGATTGGAGTGAAGTGGTTGGACTGAGGTGCATTGAAGTGAGGTGGATGTGGTAGATTGGAATGTGGCAGATTGGAGTGGAGTGGGTAGACTGGGGTGGAGTGGGGTAGATTGGAGTGGGGTGGGGTTGATTGGGTTAGATTGAGTGGAGTGGTGTAGTGTGGATTATCCAATCTACCCCACTCCAAACTACCTCACCCCAATCACCCCTCTTTAATCTACCCCACTTCAATCCTCCCCACTCAATTTCAATGTACCCTACTCTAATCCACCCAATCTACCCCCTATATCCCACCCTAATCTGCCCCACTCCACTCTACCCCGCTAGACGACACTCTTCCCCAAATTATCTCCATCCATTTCACTACAATCTATCCAACTCCACTTCACCCCACTCTACCCCAATCTACCCCACTCCAATCTCCCCAATCTACCCTACTCCACTCCCCCAATTTAGCACACTCTATTCCAATCTACCCAAACTACCCCACTCCACTTCACTCTAATCTACTACATGCCGCTCAAATCTACCCCACTCCAGTCCAATTTAACCCACTCCACCCCATTCCAATCTACCTTACTCCACTCCACCCCAAACTACACAACTACAATCCCCTCCCACTCCAATCCTCCACACTCCAATCTACCCCACTTCAATGTACCCCACTCCACTACAATCTACCCCCTCCAAATTATCCCACTTGTATCTATCTCACTCAAATCTACCCAACTCCATTCCAGTCTACCCCACTTCACTCCAATCTACCCCACCATAATCCACCCAATCTAGCCCACTCCAAGCTAACCCACTCCACCCTAATTTAGCCGACTCCACCCTAATCTACCTCACTTCACCCTAATCTATCTCACTTCACTCCTCTCCATTCTAGTATACCCCACCCCACTCCAATCTACCCCATTCTACTCCAATTTACTCCTCTCCACTCTACCCCACTCACCTTTAATCTACCCACTCCAGTCTACCCCAAGTCACTCCAATCTACCCCAATCCACTGAACTTCACTCTTCTCCAGTCTACCCCACTCTGCTCCAATCTACCCCAATATATCTCACTCCACTCTACCCCACTCCACCCCAATCTAATCCATTCCACCACAATGTACCCCAATTCACTCTACAGGACTCCCCACTCCAATCGACCCCACTCCAATCTACCCCAATCTACTCAAATCGACCCCACTCTACCACACTCCACCTCACTCTACCACACTCCACCCCACTTCAATCTACCCCATACCACTCCAATCTACCCCACTCCCCAAGTCTATCCCACTCCACTCTACCACACTCCACTCTACCCAAATCTAACCCACTGCACTTTATTCAATCTCCCCCACTCCAATCTACCACACTCTACTCAAATCTGCCCCACTCCACTCCAATCTAACCCACTCCAATCTACCCTTTCCCATATCAATCTAACTTACTCCAATCTACCCCACTCTAATCTACTCCACTCCAGTCTACTCCACTCCAATCTACTGTACCCTATTCTACCCCACTTCACCTCACTCCACCCAACCCCTCTGCAATCTAGCCCACCCCACTACCCCACTCCAAACTACCCCACTCCATGCATCCCTCTTCAATCTACCCCTCTCCAATCTACCCTACTTTAATCCACCTAGTCTACCCCACTCCACCCTAATCTACCCCACTACACTCCACTCTTCCCCAGTCTATCTCACTCCACTCCAATCGTGACTCCACTCCAATCTATCCAACTCCACTCCATCCCACTCTAATTTACCCCACTCAACTCCAATCTGCCCCACTCCAATCCACCGAAACTACCCCACTTCACTCTACCCTAATCTAATACACTCCATTCTACTTTAACCAATCTATCCCACTCAACTTAACTCTACTCCATTCTACCACATGCCACTCAAATCTACCCCGCTCCATCCAATCTAACATACTTCACCCCTCTCCACCCCACTTCAGTCTACCTTACCCCACTCCACCCTAAAATGCCCTACTCCATTCCACCCTGTCCAATCCGCCCCACTCTAATCTAACCCAATCTTCTCCACTCCAGTCTATTTCACTCCACTCCAATCTACCCAACCTTAACCCACTCTACCCCACCCCATCCCAATCTACCCCACACCACTCTATCCAACTCCACTCAAACCTAGTCCACTCCAATCCAATCCACCCCACCCCAATCTAATCTACCCCACTACACTCTAATCTACCCACTCCACTCTAATCTACCACAATCCACTGTGCAACACTCTTCCCCAATCTACCCCACTCCACTCTAATCTATCCCAATGTATATCAGTCCAATGTACCCAATTCCACTCCAATGTACCCCACTCCACCCCAATCTACCCCAATTCAATCTACCTCACTCCAATCTACCATGCTAATCTACCCAACTCCCACACTCCAGTCTACCCCAATCCACCTCACTCCATTCTACCCCACTCTACTCCCACTCCACTATATACCAATCTACTCCAATCCACTCTACCCTCAATCTACCCTATTCCACTCTACCCCTCTACTCCACTCAATTCTACACCACCCCACCAACTTTTAGCTGTGCTGATAGCAGCCACACTGGTGTACAACATGCCTAAAACACAATCGAATAGGTGAGACCAATTTGCTTAGCCAATGCTTGTTTAGAGAGTATTCGCCTGTAATTCAGAAAAATGCTAAAAAGATGGTGGTGTGTGGGCTAGTATGCTCGGTATCGCTGGGATCTCATGAAGTCCTTAGTTACACCCATCCTCAATCAGTAAATAGTATTCACAAAAAAGACTTGCCATCTTCTGACAAGCAAAGTTGAAATGCACTCTGTTAAAGGTACGACTCACAAGGTACCTAGTGGCGATGCTGCATAGATGCCTGCATATATATATTGAGGAGTTTTATAAAGCGCTGCGTCTTGCCTTTCCACAGCGCAGTGTTAGAGGAGCTAAGGGTGCCAGATTTGTGAAAACAAGGGACGTTAGAGTCCAGCTCTGATCTGAGGAAAGCAACATATTTTTGTATGAATATTGTTATTTTGTGACGAAGATAATAATTTTTTTGTTTTCATAAAGTGAATGAATGCACCAACTCACTTGTAGTAACACAGACACACCATGGATGGATATTAACAAAGATGGCTGAGGCCCAACTCGCTGCACAAGCGTCGAGTCATTGCTCCATTCACACCACGTCAAGGGGCTGAGAGGGCCATTCCTTGTGTACTGGATTACAAGCGAGGGGATTTTCAATGAAAACTCATGGGTGAAAGGACTATTAGACAGTTCACTGATCTGTTCGACTCGACAGGAGGACAGAGTGACCCTATGTATTTCTGCCTAGTCATGCGAAGCCCGTTTCATATGACTGACTGACCTGGCCTCTAGAAAGCTCTGTAAAACAGCTCTTTGGAAGTGACTTTGTTTCAGTAGCAGGCGCCACTTAATAATAGAAAAGCATATGGTGTATGTAGCAAAGTGTCAGATTTTGTCATTTCATCCGATTTCGGAAAGTGGGGCCTGATCCGCATAAAAACCTGTTCATGGCCAATGCACAGTGACGTTTATTTTGAATAGTTTTATAAAGCGCGAACAAGACCCATAGGGGTATCAGAGCGCTGTACAGAGTTGGCGCAAGCGGGGGGTACAAACACAATGTGAAAGTAGGTGAAGTTACAACATAGGGGAAATCATTCAGGTGAAGAGTTGGGGGTATCAACGGTGCCCTAGAAAAAGAAGAGCAAAACATCATAAAATAAAGCGCACCAGAGAAGTGCAATACGAATCAGGGAATTTTAACAAGAGCGAGATCACCAGTTATTGCAATTAAGGAGCCATAGAGGACTAGATCAAAATAACGTAAAAGCATACAATAAAACGCATCAGTGTAGTACAACAAGAATTAGGGTATTAATAAAAACAAGAGCATGATCACAGGATGATGGTGTTAACGTTCGTTCAGGAGTAGACGTTTGACCAATTTTTTAAAGGATGTAGTGGAAGGATTGGATCTGATCTCGGATGGCAGGGAGTTCCAGATTCTCGGATCAAGACCAGTGAAAGCACGGTTGTAAGATCTTTTCTTTTTGAATCTTGGAGGTTTCAAAAGAAGGGTGGACGTACTTTTAAGGTTCCGGCTGGAGCCCGATAGTTCAAGCTTATTTGCTAGGTAGTACGGGGTGTTGTAGTGTATGCTTTATGAGTCAGGCAAGCTATCTTGAGTTGGATTCTGGCTTCAATAGATAGCCAATTTAGTTGCAGAAGGTCGGGGGAAATGTGGTCATACTTTCTCGAGCCCGTTATAAGTCTAGCCGATGCGTTCAGGGTAGCTCTGAGTGGGGCCAAACTAGCTTTGGGAAGTCCAGCAAGGGTCACCAGCCCATATTCCAATCTAGAGATAATCAGGGATTGAACCGCCGGCCTGAGGTCTTCGGGGGGGGGAGGAAAGGTTTGATTTTCTTAAGTGTGTTAAGTTGGAAATTGGCTCCCCTAGTAGTAGTACTGATGTGCGCTTGCATGTTTAAGTGTTTATCCAAGGTGATACCTAAAGATTTGGCAGAGTCTACAACATGAGGGATGCAGTTCACAGCAGTGAGGTGTTTAATCCAGTCAAGGGTAGGAGCCGAGTGATTGGGTGGGGAGATCAAAAGAAATTCCGTTTTGAGAGTATTTAGTAGGAGATGGTTCTGAGCTAACCATTGTTGGGTTTGCGCAAGTGCAGCATTTAAAGTTTTTATGTCCTCTTGAGAGGAGATCTTCAGGCACAGTTGCGTGTCATCCGCATACATGTGGTACTGAATGTTCGCTCGGTTCAGAATGACAGCAAGTGGCTCCATAAAAAGGTTGAAGAGAGTGGGTGAGAGCGCGGATCCTTGGGGGACTCCAATCATGATAGAGGTACTGGAAGCAAGGGAATGTTTAACTTTGATCCTTTGCGTGCGGTTGTGCAGGAAGGAGGCAAACCAATTTAGAACCGGGCCCGATAGACCCATCCTGTGTTGAAGAAGATCAATCAGGTTTATGCATTGGGGACATTGGACACAGGCAGGGCTTTAGGTAGGCTGGGTCCTGCCGGTGCTCAGCACCTGCAGTTCTTAAAAGCAGGTGCTGAGACGGGTCCCTATCGGGCTCTCCGTGTTTCCCTCACCATCAGGGTGAAAAAAAATCTTAACTCTGCAGCAGCACTGCTCAAAGCCTTTGATGTAACTTCAGAGAGACTCGTTATAGTTCTTTCACAGTTTCATCATATCAGAACTGAAGCATTTTCAATAGTATATACAACAAATCCATAGTTATTGCTTATTTATTTTATGCAACTAACAGCCATTGACCAAGCCAACAGTCCTGGCTTTTTGTAGGTATAATGTTACCTTTTGTATCAGATATCTGGATTCAGTGATAGAAACAGCATAATACCAGTCGGGCGGCACACAATGCTAAGCACAGATTTCTAGCTTACGTATTTTAATCCACGCCCCTAATTACATCGCCCTCGTCCCTTTGGGAGATCCCCCCCCTGCAGTTTGTTCATCCTACTTATAGCCCAGGACACAGGTTCCCAGTTCATTGAAGTTTCAGGGGCATCTTGTTTATTACTGCAGTGGTGCCGGGGCCCAAAGCTGTGAGGGGCCACCGCACTTCAATCATGGAACGTATGCACTACCGAACAGCTGACAGTGGTTCCATTTTCTATGCTTGAATTCGAGCCGATGTCACTGGTGCAACACCACGGAGCTGGGGCATGCCAGCGAAATCTCTACTCTCTGCGGAGTTCCACACAAATGCCTAGTCCTTGTCACCCTACTCCTATGGATTTTCCTCCTTAAAGGAAATTGGCTTTTATTGGGTAGCACATCTAAGAAAAGATGAATCTACACATGTTGTGGCAACTAGTGTCTAAAAATGTCCTTCATAATACTTTTTCCAAGTGAAGAAAACCCTACCCCCACAACTTCTCAAAAATGCAGGTGCTCGGGTCACTCTCCTAGCAAGGGCCGAATGACGATGTTTCCAAGGTTGCAAGCGAAGTTGGGAGCCAAATTCAATGTAAAATGTTTTAAAAAATAAAATAATATTGAAGGTATTAATTGCATGGTTTGCCTGTGAGGCCGGTTGCTGACAGCAGCCCCATTTTATGACTTAGCACACCACTAACACCGATTTATTTTAGGTGCACATTTATCAGTGCAAATAAGTGTGGTAAATTAATTGTACGTCTTTTTCAATATCCTCATGGGGTGCTCAGCACATTTGTGGTGCTCTCTCTCAAACGTCATACATCAGAACATCCGCGAAAATCATTTCCCCATCCATTGGTCACACTAACATCCGGGGATAAATATGCCCAGTTTGCAGATTTTCCACAGTGTGTTTTCCAGATGGAAATACCTGCACAGCAGATGCACAACATGCCCGCAACATGCTTTGGGAATTGGGTGACTGTAAGCCAGTTTCTCATCTGAGAGCCCACCTTTTAATACAATCAGTCGCTTGTACTTTCACTAAAAATGACCACGTGCCTAACAATATATTTTTTTTAACTGATGGGTAAAAAACAGACCTTTGTTCCTAAATCTAAATCAATATGGGCCTCCTTTAAAAGCATTTGAAAGATATATTAAGAGTGCATGCTTATAGATGTTTTTAGAGCCAGCCGCTTATGCAAAGGTAAGCACTCACAGAACCAACTATACGCTGTGCGAGGCAATATAAAAGAATGCAATTCAAATGTATAACAAAGTCATAATATATTTAGGTGTCGATTTATTTCTGCAGGTCAGGCATTTTGTTTTAGTGTGTGTCTGTGTGTGCGTTTGGCTATGCCTCTTCATTTATGTCTGAGTCTGTGTGTTTGTGTATATGTCTGAATATCTTGTCTGTGTGTGTGGGTGTTTTTTAAATTGTTTCTCTAAAGGGCTTCTGTGTGTAGGTTTGTGTGCCCGCATGCCTCTCAGTGAGTAAGTCTGTATGTGTGAGACTGACTGCATGTCTAAGTTTTCGTCTCTGTGTGTCCATCTGCGTGTATGTCTATATCTGCATATGTTTGTGTCTGTCTGCTGTCGTGTGTCTAAAGACTTGACGTTATTATGGAAAACCGGCAGCCATAATCTAACAAACTTTTTTCGACTTGCATGGCCTTGATCACGGCTCACTTCACATATGTATATGCGACTGTGTATGTTTTATGCATTTATGCCGGTTTGTCTGCATGTGCCGGGTACCAGCGCTGGGAACAGCCTGGGGCCGTGGTGAAAGAGGATTCACAAACAGCTGCCAGGCACACCACACCACACCACACCGCGCCGTACATCTGTTGTGACAGACCCTTTACACATAATCTGAGACTGTGCAGTTGGTCCTGAATATTAATGCGATAAGATGCGAGTCTTAGAAGGCGGACTTTTTTCTGGGGAGAATGTTAATGCAGGCAAATTCAAGGCACGCTTTAAATTAAAAACATGGAATGTGTTCTACATGCAAATAGCTTGCGCGGGAGCACTCCATTCTGCTGATCTTTGTTTTTATAAGATTTGCACATTTGCTGTTTCCTGCAAAATACTTTGAACTGCAAGTTTGCAAGTTCCAGGGACAAAACGTAGAAGGTTGCAGTAATCCATGCATAACCTCGCCCAACAATGACCATGAACTTCGTAGGGTTTGAAGTGCGGAGGTAAGGCATAAAAGGAATTAGACATGCCCCATCATACGCTCGAACTTGGCATCTTATTACACGACAGACGACTGGTGGCGTGCCAGAGAGGGCTGCTGCTCCAAGCTGCGTGCCGTGAGAGAACTGGGCCTAGCCGTGATCGCAAGAGAGCTCTCTTCCTTCTCTCGGCACAGAAGCTGCTGTCTGAACCGATGTGTGCACAGCTCGAAGAGGCCTCTCCGGAAGCCAAGAGTGTTCAGCCCTCTAAAGCGCAAATCTTGTGAGAAGTGAGCCCCAGAGATGAACAGGCAGATTAACTTTAGACTTGAACATGCAAGAATTATACATTTATTCTCAGTCTAATGCTAGTAAAATCCTTGTGTATTCAGTCACAAAGACGCTGACTTCTGTCAGGCACGGTAACTCATTGGCATGGTGGAGAGTGCAGGACAACGTGCTTACGTCAGAGGTTCAGCTCTGAAAGTCAGGAGGTACCATTCTTAGAAGGAAAGATGCCCCCTTGGAAGATGCCACTGGATGAAGAAAGCGAGCAGAGAATGACATTTTAAGTCCTTTTGAATCCTGATTAAGCATTACATGTAGAGTGTACCTAAGGATGCCAGCTTGGAGGTAGTGGCCATATCTCCAAAGCAGTAGCCTCTTTGCCTGTTTCAGATTGGGAGGCCATAGGCAGTAATACTGCAGATCATTGTCACAATCAATTGGTTGAGACGCGTTAACTTTGTTCTGTGAGTTGGAATATGTTGACACCGCTAAGGGTGATCAAGCAGCAGGAGTCGAGAATGGTGTATACCTAGGTGGCCTTCAAGCCATTTCTCTAAATAGTCGGAGTACCAGCTTTTGATAGGCTGGTGCTACTCCACAGTGTAGAGCACTTGAGCCAAGAGCCCAGATTTAAGAGAACAGGACACACTCACCTTTCTCTGACAGGGAAACTCAAGGGGCCAAACAAAGTAAGAGCAAGCAAACTGAACGACTACATCTGAAGCCTCAGTCATATCTCTCCATGAGCGTAAAGCAGAGTAACTTTGCTGTAACAACAACGGAGCACCTCGATGTTATATTGATATGAATTTTGAGACCTGTAATTTAGCACTGTAGCACAACAAAACTGAATGGTCACTCATGTTTAAATAACAGTTCTATATAAAATAACTTGAAAGTACATAATTTGTGACCATAGAAAAATAAAAGACTATGGCAGTAATTGTGAGTGGCCCATTAAAATTCCTATTATTTGCCCGCCCTGGAGTTCCTTTTGCCGGGTGTCCCGGTAATTCCAGGAGCAGGGAAATAATGGATATTAAATGTTTTTAGAGAATAACATTGATGAGTTGGTGTTTCCACACCAATTCCACAGAGTTTCAACCAGGGTTTTCCATGTGAAAGACTAAAACTTTTAACTCTGATGGGCTGGGTAACCCAGTGGCGGCTGGTAGGGAACGGGGGAGGTGAGGTGGGGGGGACAGGAAGAGGGAGGGTTGAAAAATATATATATAAAAAAATACTTACCTCAGGTCGCCCGCCACGTCTCTCCTCCGGAGTCCCGGAACCAAGAAGCACCCATGCGCCCCATAGCCAATCACAACACTGCAATGCAGCGGTGTGATTGGCTCCCCTAAGCCAATCACAACGCTGCAATGCAGCGGTGTGATTGGCTCCCCTAAGCCAAACACAGCGCTGCAATGCAGCGGTGTGATTGGTCTGAGTGCCGTGGATTGGCGCTCAGATAGGGACAGGTAGCCTATGCTTATCCCCTACCAGGCTGTCCATTACAGCCTAGTGGGGAATATGCAAATTGAGCATGGACAAGACTGCTGGCCAAACAGTCATGCGCACTTAGTGTGTACAGTCCACTCCTCCTCCCTGAGCCACCAGCCCCGCTCCGCCCTAATCCAGCTAATCCAGCCCCGCAGCAACGAAAAATAAGATGATGAAAACCTTGTTATTATCATTTTATTCCTCCCTTTTTCACTGCTCTAAGAGCAGTGGGGCAACGCTCCTCTGCCTTAGCGGAGGAGCCGCCACTGGGGTAACCACAGACAGTGAGGTAGACCTAGCCAATACCTTTATCGGGATGTAATACTAGATTTAAAAAATGTTTGTTGATTTCAAAGATTAACTTAGATACCTTCATCTTCTAATGAGTTATTTGAATATAGCTTACCATTTCCAAAATAAGCGTGTCTGTATAAATATGATGCCCATGTCGCCGCTTTGCATTTCTCAGTCATCCTCCTGCCTTTGGTTTTCTTTCAATACATGCTTTAGATATCTAATGATTTTAATGCTGCATGGACGCTTCTATTAACACATAAGAAATAGTGTAACGCAGCATTAAAAACGTAAAAGCCGTACTTGGTCTCTTTTCAAACGATCTAATTATGACATTTAGTTGGGTAATAACGCTACTTTAGACTATTGGTAAAAGCACACTTGGAATGCCCTGTTCGATTTGTGTCCCCACACACTTTAAAAAGCCATACTAATAAACTTAAGGGAATGCAAGAGAGAAACGTCAAAGCTCATTAAAAGAATGCCGGGTATGACACACGAGGAAAGGCTGGGAAAAGCCTGATGGGTTTAACCTTCAAACAAGAGCACTCAAGGGGGACATCACGGCTATAAATACATATTTAAGTGGCAGTAATCAACAAAACCGAAACCGCTTAGCATAATAAATAGCAGTAGAAAATGGAATGGCTTCAGGGCAGAAAGCACAAAACACATGTGGGCAAAAATCCATTTCTGACCACCACAGTTTATTAATTGGATAACATCTGCGTGCATGTAGTTACACATTAAACTTAATAAGGAGTTAGTTTGTAAGACAGGCATTGTTCCTCTCTTCCAACTCCATTTATTGCAGCCCAGGCAGTTGTCAGGCTTGGTGGTAGAGTGGGTAATAGGTAGGCCTGGGAGGTGAACTCCGCTCCGTTTGCGGAGTTTGTAGAGTTTTTTGCACTCCGCCCTCAGCGGAGCACGGGGAGTTGCGTTCGCAGAGCAGAGTTTTTTCCTCACTCGTGCTCGCCAACATTAAGTTGGCGAGCAAGAAAAATCCACCGCTAGACCACCTCCCAGCGAGATTTCTCAACGCGGGCGGTCGTGGATGGTCGTGACCGCTCGTGTTGAGAAACCTTCCGTTCATGTTGAAGTAGCTGCTACTCAGAGAGAGGCAGCGTCCGCTTGTGCTGCGCATGGTGACTTTCGTGCTGATTTATAAGCGTGGGACACACACCCAGTGCTAAAAATCAACGCGAACGTTGCGATCTAACACACTTCGCCGCTTGCAGAACTCCATGTAGCATCACAAGGTTTTTCGGTCACTCCGCGGCGCAGAGCTCTGCGAACTCCACCCACGCCTAGTAATAGGTGAGGTGGGCGGAGCAGACTGTTGGTTGGATGAAAGATAAGAAACAAGGTGTCAACACTCACCCCACTCACCGTTAAAGAACTGTAACCCAACTGGTTTACACACTCATTGAATACCACTGGCATCTATAACACAGAACCAAATCATACACACAAAACCAGCAAGTAGACCGCACCTACACTACTGATGATTCTGCTCAAACAACCAATCAGATTCCAGTCTGAGACAGAATTCTTAAGACCAGGATATTAAGGAAAATGAACTCCAACACTGCAGTGAGGACATGCAAATGACAGAACATGTGCCACACCAATCTCTTTAGCGTACCAATGAGGAGTAGCTAGGGTTAGGAATTGCTCTCACTTAAGTCTTGCCGCAATTATAGATTATTTTAACTTTAGATTTTTCCAACTTGCCATTAGTGTTATTTAGTTTTAGCAGATGGTTGTTTGCGGCCCGTATCAATGCTTGCTTGTTAATATTTAGCAACCTAAAATTCTCCATAAAGATTGTGTTTAAAAAAATGACTTGCCTGTAGTCAGGATCAGTCAGTTATCTGAGGTCATTTCCTGTTTGTCATCTTTGATTCAACACGGCTGTTCCTTTTTAGGTCTCGCCTAGCGACGCAGCGCGAAGCGCTGTCGCTAGCGAGATCTATTGTTGTCGACTTGAGTTTGGAAGGGGGACAGGAGATGTGCACTTTCGCCCGGACAGGCGATGTGCACGCTCACGGCGTGTCTATTAGCTTGCTCCCGGACAGCACATGGGCACGCGCACGGCGTGTCTTTCAGCTTGCGCCCGGAGCTTGCCCCCGACAGCAGATGAGCACGCGCAGGCGTCTCAACTTTCGAGCGCTCCCACCCACCGCGCGCTCGTATTGCTGAATGTTAGTTTTACACGTCTTCGTAACCATAACTGAGGGGGAATTCGGTGCTCTGAATTCAAGTATCCAGTATCTATTATTGTGGATTCACGATTTACTCTTAATTTTCGAGTACAGAAGAGGAACAAGTGAGCAGATTGGAGAAGGGCTTGTAGTGACAAATGTATCCACTAGAGTGAGCTCAAGCTCAAATACGTAGAGTGCATTTATTGTTGCGCTGTAATTTGAAATCGTAAGTGTTATTTACGCGTAAAATGAAGGAATGCGGTACACATGCGTGTGTGGGCCTCCGAGGCCTGAGCTGGCCTGGTTAGCGCTCAAGAAACCTGTGGCAAATAAACGTGGCTCAGGTTGTCTCCGAACGTTTTGTCACTTTGATTACTGCGTGCGAATATATGCATTTACGAGTTTACATGGCGCTGCAAGTCACCAAGACCACTTACGATCGCGGGAACAGAGGTAGTGAAAGCTTAGTGTGAGGGGCCTAGGGTGAACACGGACCAGGCAGTCTGAAATCACACAACATGACCGTGTTAATCTAATAAACAAGCACAGTTGCTAACAAAGTCTTCTCAGGCTTATACAAGTTTTTTTGTTTTTTTTTTGCAGTTTTATATAGCGCAAACTTGACCCGAAGGTATTGGAGCGCTTTACACAAGCTTTACACAAGCACCCGTTACATTACACAAGGACACATTCATTTTTGTTAGGCACAGTGAGATTGTGATTTGCCCAGAATCACAATATGTTGAGCCGACGCGTTCCCCAGGGTCAAAGTCGGCAGCTCTGGCCGTTACGCCACATCCTCTCTACATGTAAGGTCGCTGTAATTTATGTAGTATTCCGTCGTAATTGTGAATTTTGAGCCATTTATCATTTGTGCCGCAGACGGGCACAGAAACTCAGCCCACGTCTTTAAGGTAGATTTTGATGACATTGCACAGGGGTGACGCAGCGTGGATGATAGACTGCACAGGTGTGACAGACCCTGGTGGTACACTGCACGGCGTTGACAGCACGGGGGTGTCTCACTGCACGGCACTGACAGACGACGGGTGACATTGCGCAGGGGTGACACTGCACGAGTGTGACACTGTGCACTGCCCTGCCCCCACCCTCCCTCTAATCCGCTGCCTGACACTGCACGGTACTGACACTGCGGGGGTGAGACTGCACACATTTTACATATACTTTCATAATCCTTTAATGACGTGCAGTATTGGGGTTTTGACACTTTTTCCTTTTTTGATTATCACTTTTTTTGTTTTTAGAAGTTTGACCTCTAGGTGATGTCCTTGAACACCACGTTGTGCGTGCGTTTGAAAATACAGGTCTAAAGTTGTATTTAAACCCAACTTGAGTGTCTTAGTGATTTGGGCCTGGCACAAGCGTGCAAAAGGTAAAATAGCTCAGTGTTTTAAACATCTGCTTCAGAGGTCTGTTGAACCCACAGTGAATGGTTTTAATTCCAGCAGGGCCGACTAAGCTGTTCTACCTTCGGAGGAAGGTAAAATGAACATTACTAAGAGGAGTAATAGGAAATGGGTATTGTAGGTGTTAGAGGTGCTTCAGTTTGTTGCGTGCGATATATATATGTAGTCTATTATCACTTGACAACAACTGAAATATGTGTATAGTATATCATAACACATCATGTGCTGACATCAGTCTAAGTCCACGCTTGCCAAAACCATCAAGAATGCACAAAAGATCCTACATCACACCACAATGGCTGCACAGACCCGACCCGACCCGACCAAGCAGGAGCACTGCCCTAGATGCCGGTTAACTCCTGGGACTTACATTCACTTTTTTTTTTTAAATTCTTTTAATTAGGTATACTGAGGTATAGCAAAACATCACAGACATAGGTCAACATTGTCTCTTTATACATTCATAACCGTGTATTGATCTCTGAGTTCCCCGTGGGCTTTACACAGCCATACTCTTGTTCGGATGATAGTCCCTTCGTCCATTGAGATAAGTCATACATGGTCTATTTCCAGTTTCTTACAACTTTTTGTTCTTTACCATAAGATTACAACCCTCGGTTCTGCACCGGGACTTATATTCACATGTGGTGGGCATGCCCGAATGCGGGGGTGAGGAGGGGGGGGGGGCGTGTTTCTGGAGTGAAGTGGCTCAGCTGCTGGGGGCCCTGACCAAACTACCACTATCGCCCACCATGCAGCTGAGCCTTTTGGGTCTGGTGACCCGATCCAAATGCACTAAATATGGAGAGAAGGTAGTAGAACTAGGTTTAGCCATAACAAAGAAATGTATTGAACTAAGGTGGATGACTAACAGATCACCTACTAAGAAACAATGGCTCTGGGAACTAGCTGGATGGGTGCGGGTGGAGTGTGGGGGGAGGCACAAACTGGTATACAACGAGATTGACCGGGGGGGGGGGCAGAATGGAGTGGGATATGTTGGAGGTCCGCTTACAGTAAGAAATAGAGGAACCTGTTATGGAGAATGGAAGGGACTCTGGAGATGATTGACAAGTGAACATGACGGAAAGTTTCAGGGTAGGTGCACTGCATGCAGTCTTAATTATGCCGTTTAATTATTATGTACTGACTCTCAGCAACTTAGTTTACAAAGTGATGTCCCTCTTTCTGGATCTGTGGGGGGTGGGCGGGAGGGATGTGGGATGTTACTATTTTTGTGTTAATATTTGATCGCAAAATCAATAAAAGAAATATGAGAAAAAAGGAATGCACAAAAAGGGTCTTGCTATTTACTGGTAAACATGTCAACACTGTCTGTTTCTGGAGCACAGTATTGTCTTCTGTGTCCTCACCTTGACGCCCAGCTCTGGAGCCTCCCTTAAACGTTGTGCCCAGTTATGATGTGCACATCTGTAGTTGTATCCACTTACAAAGTGCACAGCTTTTTTTCAATCTTGCATTTAGTGGCATTTGGTAGCAAGATACAATGTTACAGCAGTTTCACAAATCAGAAATAATAATAGACGGAGTGAACACAACAATGCAAAAGACTGAAGAAAGTCAGGGCGGGTAAGGAAGGGAGAAAAAAGGGAGGGGAAAATAGGTAGGCGATCAGGATCATGACAGCATCAGGAACAAGCATTTGCAATGCAATAGGTCTCGCATTTGCAAGAGTTTGGGCTATGGCATTGCAAATGACAATGCCTTTTATTTATGTGTTTTGAAAACCTGCAAGCGGACTGTAAACACACACTTTGCACTTATAGTCATTGCTTACAAGAAGCAAGGCTGGCAGTAACTGCGCCTCTTTTATTGCCATCCTTGCTTCTTGTAAGCCAGGACTGTAAGTACAAAGTCCGTGTTTATGGTCCGCTTGCAGGTTTTCAAAACACATAAATTAAAGGCAGTGTTGTTTACAATGCCAACAGCTCAAACTCTCTCTAACGCGAGACCTATTGCATTGCAAATGCTTGTTAATCATGGAGATAGCTGACACTTGAGGGCTGCTGTCATGCTAATTTGGTAACCACTTGTTTGGTATTGTGAGACAGAGGTTGGCGAGTGCCTGTGATATTTCTGCGAGTGTTCAACAAAGTACACTGTACCAGTGAGGTAAGGGGTGCTGCACATCCTCGTTGCATGCACAACCTTCATCTCTTCAATGAATACTGTGTGTGGTGGAAGGCTGACAGGAGGCCATCCAGTCTTAGCGACCATTTATTCAGGTTGCTTGCTGAGGGGTCTTCCTCCAACTCACCCATCTGGGCCCTCCCCCTAAAGGCACTAACACTGGACATGTGCCGAGCCTCACTATTCCACAGCAACACACCTCTTATACAACATTTGGAGCTAAGGAGCCTAATACACCTCATTCATGAAAATGCACTCACTTTACAATTGTTATAGGGGGCATAGACAAAGCAAGAGGGTGTTATGTATGGGTAATGTACCAGAGACAATACATAAGCCCTGGAATCCCATGTGGTGCAGGGTTTCCTTTCCATAGGGCGCCCCTGAGTCCCTGAAGTACCAATGTGAGCTGGACGCCTAAGGGAAACGTCGCCATATTTTGCTGGTAGGAAGAGATGGGGGGGGGGCTTTGTTTTGCATGGTGCCATCAGGCTTACTCTTTTTTCTCAGGGCTCTACAATGTCACACCAGTGCAGTTGTGTGCTACACAAATGCTAACAAAAATTGGCACACATTGCATCAATAAAGGACAACCTGCCATTCATAGCATCAAAGAAAACTGATATTTCTCAGAATATTGGCTTGATATTCAGCCAATACCACACATTTAACCAAAGTAATTCAGCTCTCCTTGAATGAGTGGCAAACATAACAAAGAGAAGTGGGTTAAGCACAGCTGCTCACAGATTCTGAAAACTGAATCTGCACTCCCCTCTTGTTACCCCCACCTCCGAATTCTAATCTGATTCAGGCATATCTCACTTAATGACTTTCTCAAAGGTTGTACATAATTGAATTCAGACATGGGGCGGCTCTTTCAGTGCACAAGCTGTTGCAGAGTCTTTGTGCAGTTGTCTCTGTTTATACCAATGATTCCACGACATGACTGTTTCGCCGTATTCCTTTGTTACCGGGGAGTGGTGCAGTCTAAACAAAGCTGCATGTTGCTTATGGGAACTTATGCGGTCAGAGATTTCAAAACACAAGGTGAGTAAGCAGTACACTTGGAGCTCTAGAAGTGTGCTTGTTGTATTCGTTTATTTTTCTGTATTTCTTGAAAGTAGCAGAGGGACCAGTCTGCAAAGCTTGATGCAAGGACGGCTGAAGGTGAAAGGCGGACAGATTAGTTTGTGGGTCACATCACAACATACACGTTTATATTCAGAGAGAACTGCATGTTCTGGCCATATCTAGCTTTTATATGAATTATTAGATGTCACCTACATGACACTTCTACCATTCTTTGTGAACGTATTATTACATAGACTTACTTTAAGGTGCTATTGACCGGCCTCTTTCAGTGATTAGCTTCCTTTGATCTAGATCATTCAGCCATTGGCTTGAGACATTGTTAATCACATCTTGGATCAGCTCACCCCCGGACGTATTTTAGTCTTATCATTTTCTATTGCTCCTTGGGCCTTTCCATCTGGAATGCATGAAGGACTATTTACCATCTGAAATCAATCAGCAAGTGGCTCAGTAGCATTGGGAGGGAGTACTGACAGCTGGGAACACATGCACTCTTATGGAGTGCTAAAAAAACCCCAAAAAGGGGTTCTTGGAAAGTGAGCAGTCGAAGGACCCAAGTAATGCACCCAAACTCCAACGGAGGGAAAAGCACATGAAGAGGAAGGAAAGCCCACAAAAGCTGACGAATAGGAAACAAACTAATGAGATTGAAAATAAAGTTAACCAATAGTAAGACTTTGGTGGGTACTATGCCCTCTGTAAGCTAACAATACATCTCACATCAGAGAGCTCATGTGCTGTCTAGTAGATGACACCTAAAAAGAATGCTATATTTTCTGTAGCGTATAGTTGTCTGATGATTTTGTCTACACTTTATTGCAATCCATTTGTATCTTATGTGCACCCCAGACCCGCACAACATACAAATGTCAAACCTATTGGCTTTGCCAATGCTTGTTAATATGCAAAATGTATATCGTGACTTGGAGCGAGGCAAATATAATATGGACTTGCAATGTAGTGTTTGCCCCTCTATGTACATATAAAATAGTGCAGGAAAAAAGGAAAAGGACAGGAGGTTCCATTGAATTTGGGATTCTGTATGCTGTTATTTCCCCCCGGCTTTTGAGAGACAAAGCACTCTTTTTGGATGTCATATTTCAGACTGCTGCTGGCTGAGCATATTCATCATGGGGTGAGGAGTTTGGCACACATGGCCATATTTGATCAGAGTCCCAATTCCCAGCCCTTGAATGTTGGAAAGAAATCTAATTTATTTTCTTTAAACAGTATTTTTAAATCTCCAGTGGTGATGTGTGTGTTCATTAGATCACAAAAATGCTCGTTTTAGTTATAAACGGCCCCATGTGGAAACATATTGATTTTGCTCTGCCTGAAGCTATGCTGGGAGGCTTAAAATAGCACCATAAAGCTGCAGAGAAAGGAAAGCATCAAGAAGATGTAAGATGTACCTCTGGTGTTTTCTTAATTTAGATCTTTGCTAGATCTACCACACACCTGACACTTAGAAATTTGTGCTTATGCAAGGATGATATAGATGCCCTGCTTTAACCACTCCATTAATAATTAAACAAACATAGTCAGCAGTCTCCCATAATATATTACGACAAACCAAATCTTCGTACTTTCTTCGTGTTGTGAAGTAAGGGATTAATCAACCACAAAAATGTGATAGTTAAGCCGACTTGATCAATTCTTGCTATATCTTCAGGTTTCCAGCATAAGTTAAGGGTGACTTTATCCATTAGGTGTTTTCATTATATAAAGATTAGATACATTTGTATACAATCAATCTAAATTGAACTCATTTACATATTGAATGGCTATCCTGAAACTCTAGCATGGATGCAGCCCTTCAAGACCTATGTTTGACATATGTGGTTGTCCAGATAAGCATCTAAAAGGTATTTAGACAGAATATCGGAAACAAAAATATCTTGTCAAGAATATCGAGGACAAAAATATTGTAAAGGTAAGTTTCTAGAGGTAAGTAAAGTTTTACTATATATAACTACACATATATGTACCTTGATGATATATATATCTTCAAGGTACGTAGATGAGGAGTTAAGAATTGTAAATCTATACTTACCCGTTTGCATTTCCCTTCTCAATATTTTGGTCCTCTGCTTTTTTATACAATATTCTGTCCACACGATATTTTTGTTTCCGATATTCTCTCAGTGATCCAATCTAAAAACAATTGTTAAATCAGAGACATGGGCACAGGGCCTACACATTTTTAGAGAGTGACTGCTAAATTCCTTACCAGCAGGATACTATGATGTATGAGTGCCCCCTCTTCATTGATATAAACTCTGGAGTCTCTTGCATCTCTGTCACCCAATAAGGGGAAATAAAGACCACTCTTGACATGTAACTCCAGAGTTTATACCAAGGAAGAGGGGGCACTCCTTCAGCATATGAAATGTGTACTTTATTTCCCCTTATTGGGCGACTGAAAGGTCAACTCATTTCTGCATTAGAGTCTTGTTCACAAACAAAACCGAGTGTTGACCATGCACCATTTTAAAAACCTTTGCAAGTGATAACAAACTATCATACACAAGGCATATATTCTAACAGACATTGAAAAAATGTCCTGAATAAATGTTAAAATTTAGCATAGGGTGCCTCCGGCTGATCTTCTCCCAACACATAAATATGAAAAAATATCCTTCTAAACATGCTACAGTCAGGAAATAGCTATTGCATTAGAACACATAATCCTCGCATATACATAAACTAGTACATAAACAAAAGTGAATACATCGAATAATAATTCACAACATTAATACCTATGGAAAGTACATATTTTGAGTTCATCATCCTTACTCTTTGCATTAGGCTATCACACCTAAGTCCAGGACTGGAAAGAGTTTCCAGGAGGTAGGTGGTCATTCTACCAACTGAGGAGTTTAGTTTTGTGGCACACTGACAATATGCATCCCGTGCAGCACACATGTAGAAAATACCTGTAGATGCCTAGTCCCATCACATGTAATGAGAAACATAAAACACACCCATGAGTTGAGATCTTGTTGCTGAAGTCTACATGTAAACTACAGGTTAAAGCTAAAATTCTCAGCAGGATATTCCTCAGACTAGATGATGACAATAAGGGTAGTTGGATTGGATAGTTGAAAAAACTCCTATTTGCAGCACTACGAAGAGGCAAAACTGCAGCTGCGAGCATGTTAACTAATACCAACCATAACTAAAGTAGACGCTGAACAAATCTCTACATCAGAGGGTGCTCTGAGGCAGCAGTGATCTTCTGTGTGCTGTTTAGACTGTGTTTAATAGGGACTGTGCACTTCGTTTTTTGGCCAGGAGAGGGAGTAAAGTTTTATACAAACACTATCGTCAGAGGACAAGTCAGGCCCTTACCTGCAGAAGTCCAAAGTGTGGATTGAGCCTGTCTGTCTCCTAGGAGATTCTGAACAAGAGAAGCAGCTCCCCTTTCCCAGCCCCACCCCCAGGCCAGCAGACCTAGGACTGGTGATTGGCTATTCAGCTCCCAGGCAACTCTGAGCCATCCTCTCACACCTGCCCAGGCCCCTTAAGGCTTTGCTGGGTGCACCCCAAATCATTCTCCTCCATCTTGTGAGTTGCAGCCTACCTGTGCCCCAGATTGCAGTGAGCAGAGTCCAGGAAGTGGTAAGGAGGCAGACTAGTGCTGTCTCTTTAAAAAAAAATTAAAAAAAGTTAAAAAACGATTTTCCCTATCTGTGATTACTGTCTTTGCCTGTGGTTGTTACAGTTTAAAATTGTAGTTTTAACTTGCCCGTGATTGCATATTTAATCACCTGTTTTGTGTTCAAACTTGTGGTTTTTCCTGCCCATGATTGCTTCCATTTAACGTGTTGAATTGTGGGATTTGCAGTCCTAGATCTCTGTAGTTTTCCCTCTCATTCCCGGTGACTATCAGTTATCCCTCCAAATTTCCCCTTGTCTCTGTGCTAAGACCTGTATGTTAAGCAGTGCACCCCCAGCCACCATTTTGTGTTAACAAGTCAGTGAAACCAGCCCCTCCCCCCCCCCCAGCAACAGGGATATTCTACATCAGAGGGTGCTCTGAGGCAGCAGTGATCTTCTGTGTGCTGTTTAAACTGTGTTTAATAGGGACTGTGCACTTCGTTTTTTGGCCAGGAGAGGGAGTAAAGCTTTATACAAATAGTGATGTTAGAGGACAAGTTTGTTAGGGCCTTACCTGCAGAAGTCCAAAGTGTGGATTGAGCCTGTCTGTCTCCTAGGAGATTCTGAACAAGAGAAGCAGCTCCCCTTTCCCAGCCCCACCCCCAGGCCAGCAGACCTAGGACTGGTGATTGGCTATTCAGCTCCCAGGCAACTCTGAGCCATCCTCTCACACCTGCCCAGGCCCCTTAAGGCTTTGCTGGGTGCACCCAAAATCATTCTCCTCCATCTTGTGAGTTGCAGCCTACCTGTGCCCCAGATTGCAGTGAGCAGAGTCCAGGAAGTGGTAAGGAGGCAGACTAGTGCTGTCTCTTTCAACAAAAAAAAAGTTAAAAAACGATTTTCCCTATGTGTGATTACTGTCTTTGCCTGTGGTTGTTACAGTTTAAAATTGTAGTTTTAACCTGCCCGTGATTGCATATTTAATCACCTGTTTTGTGTTCAAACTTGTGGTTTTTCCTGCCCATGATTGCTTCCATTTAATTGTGGGATTTGCAGTCCTAAATCTCTGTAGTTTTCCCTCTCATTCCCGGTGACTATCAGTTTTCCCTCCAAATTTCCCCTTGTCTCTGTGCTAAGACCTGTATGTTAAGCAGTGCACCCCCAGCCACCATTTTGTGTTAACAAGTCAGTGAAACCAGCCCCTCCTCCCCCCCCCCCCAGCAACAGGGATATTCTACATCAGAGGGTGCTCTGAGGCAGCAGTGATCTTCTGTGTGCTGTTTAAATTGTGTTTAATAGGGACTGTGCACTTCGTTTTTTGGCCAGGAGAGGGAGTAAAGTTTTATACAAACACTATTGTCAGAGGACAAGTTAGGCCCTTACCTGCAGAAGTCCAAAGTGTGGATTGAGCCTGTCTGTCTCCTAGGTGATTCTGAACAAGAGCAGCAGCTCCCAACTCCCTGGCCAGCAAACCTTGTCTGAGGTCTCTGGGACCTTATATAGTCTGCTAGTGGTTGGTACATGTGTACACTGATTGGTGGTTGTATCTGATGTTTCTATTGGATTAGGGTTAGTGTCCTCATTGGTTGGGTATTTGAGGGTTCTGATTGGTTTCTGGGTCTGTGATTCAATCAATGTAGGGTTGGGACTAGGGCTAGGGTTAGTATTTCTATTGGAAGTAGGGACTAGGGCTTCCTGTGTTATTGGTTGTTGTGAGTAGGGTGGGACTAGGGCTAGGGTTAGGCGTTTAATTGGAAGTAGCGATTAGGGCTTCTGGTATGATTGGTTGCTGGACTAGGTGTGGGACTAAGAGTAGGGTTAGGCTTTCTATTGGAAGTAGGGACTAGGGCTTCCTGTGCCATTGGTTGCTTGGACTTGGGTTGGGACTACTGGTAGGGCTAGGGCCTTTATTGGACGTAGAGATCAGGGTTTTTGAAAGTTATTGGGTGCTTGGTCTAGGGCTGAGATTGGCTGTAAGGTCCTGGTCTCCTATTGGTTCTAGATTTTAGGGCTAGTGTTGTGACTGGATAGGGTTAGGGCTAGGGTTCCCATTGGCTGAAGGGGTCACCTGATTACTAGGGCTATAAAAGGCTGAGGCTTAGGGCGTCTCAGCCCGGGTGTCGAAGCTAAGGGCGGAGAGGACAAGGGCAATTACCTGTTTGAGCCTGTTCGAGACAGGTCAGGAGTAGGGCCAGAAATGCTGCCCAAGTTCACATTCAGTAAGAGCCACCCCACACCATCCACAAACATAGTAACACATTCACACCAAATGTACACCACACACAACCCTATGCACAGACAATGTACAAGCATGAACTACAAACCCAACCAAACCACATCTATACACCCTTCTATCCCAACTACCACACATATCCACCATCACCTACAAACAGTACACAACTATATCCTATACCACGAACCAATACACCCATCACTAACACAACCCCATTCAACACCATACATAACTACATCCCATACAGACACACACTCCCAGCTCAAATTACACCTAACAGACCACCTTTTATCACTAACAAACATATATTCATCCTTCCATCATTTGTCCAACCAACACCCTCCTCTCCCTACTACCATAATAACACTAACACACAACACACACACTGCACACCATCACACTTTTTAACTCTTGCAACAAACCAGTCTAAGACAAACACTCTTACCTCTACTTCAGTCCCTCCTACACACAACATACACTCTACTCATAAACACATCACCACCCCCTCTACCTTACAACCTCCTCTCACAAACAATACTATACAACCAAATTCATTGCATGAAACAAATACACCAGCACCACTTTTCACTACTCCTCAAAAACAAAACATATCACACACACCAGCACAACAAGATCTTCAAAGCGCAACACCTCAAAATACTTACCATCACAAAATACAAACATACACCCACCTTTCAAACCACACAAAGGAACAAACTCCAATGCCAAGCTTTCTCTCTTCCACCACACCTAACACAGATACAGCAACACAGCAACTCTCTTCTAACCGCCTCTCATCCATTGGACAATTTAGAACCTTACTACATGACCCACATGCTGCACCACCACCCCTGACTCATACACCTTCCACCATAAACACACGCAAACAACATAAGCGACGTGCCACACCTCACAACTTTGCTTCCCCATGTCTACTGCACAACAATGTTACACCAGGAAAACAACACAGCACACCAACTCACTCTCAAACACCATCTCCACCACATACACATGCAGACCCATCAAAATGCCTTCTTAGCATGCTGGATGAGGAACATGATACAGAACAGGTACACGATTGCTATCCTAATACAGCTAATGCCAGCACCAAAAACACACCTGCTACAAACCCACACATTACTGATCACTCTTCTACAAAACAAAGTCTCACTATCACCAAAGGCCATTCTCTAAACTGTCTACTAATAAATGCTCGATCCCTCTCTAAAAACAAACATCACATCTACGACCTTCTCACAGATGCAAAACCAGACATACTATTCATAACTGAATCATGGTTGGGAGATGATATGGCTCCAGTCCTGCTTGAAGCCATTCCTCTAGGCTATCAAACGATCACCCAAAATCGTATAGGCAAAAAAGGAGGTGGTCTAGCTGTTATGTTCAGGCAAACATTACATATCACTAAAGTTGATGACATCTCCATAAAGAATTGTGAGGCTCTTCTAACAAGATGCAATACTACACCGTCTTCATCCTGTAACTTCCTGCTCCTTTACAGACCTCCACCTAGCAATGCGACATTCCCAGATGCACTTCTAGACACAGTTTCAAACCTGATAACAATACACTCCAACTTATGCATTCTGGGTGACCTCAACATTTGGTTTGACAAACCCAATATGACCCATCCAAAAACGATAATCACTGGTCTAGACGCACTGAACCTGCATCAGATTGTCCACAAACCCACACACATCGCTGGACATATCCTAGATGTCATTTTTGCTAATACTGAACTAGTTACCTTTCAAACTATAACTCCAGTCACATGGTCAGACCACCACTTGCTTGCTTTCCAACATAAAACAACACTAAGGGACTCACCTAAAACTAGCTTACATCCATCCACCTATCGGCCGTGGAACAAACTCAATTTGGAACACTTAGAAACACAACTAACATCAAGTACAAATCTGGAAACAATAACTTCTGTTCAAAATCTATATGAGTGGCTACAGGAAGCTTTTGACATCCTGATACCACTCAAAACCACACAACAGCACAAAAGAAAAAAAGCGCCTTGGAGAAACATAGAAATAAAAGACATAAAACAACAAATTAGAAAGCTGCAACGTACCTGGCTCAAAACAAACGCCAAACAAGACAAACTTCACCTACAAAAAATTAACAGATTATACAAGTCAGCTATCAAAAAAGCTAAGAAAAGTTACTATTCAGACAGAATTCAAAATGCTAAATGTGCAAATAAAGAATTCTATAAATACTCAATGAATTTCGCAAACCAAATTGCCTAGAAGGAACTCATCCTGCTACTCAAGATTTCACAGACAAACTGGCAAATCATTACACAGACAAAGCAGACAAATTGGACTCATACTTAAAACAGAAACAAAGCACCAGCACTAACCCCTGTACAAAACAACAATCCAAGAATACTCTAACCCAGCCTCTCCGTTCCTTCCAACACATCTCACACAATGAATTTATGGACCTGGTCAAAGCAAGCAGGCCTGCCGGCAGCCCTTCTGACCCCTGTCCACCACAAACTTTCAAGACAATTCTTTTAACAACCTCTGCTGCCACTCAAGGAATCGTTGATGATTCTTCTTACTGAACTACCGGAATATTTGCTACATGAATGCAAACCTTTCTTCCCTTTTATCCCTCTGCTAACCTTCTCACTCCAAATAACTGACTAATATCCACCACTCAAATTACTTTCATATTTCACCATACTAATTCAGAACTAATCCTTTATGGGTTTCCGGAGTAGCGTGCTTCAACACCCCATCAGGGGTAACAAGCGCTATATAAATACAAACCTTTTTTTTCCCCTCTTCTATCCTTCTGCTATCCTTCTGCTATCCTTCCGAATCCAAGTAACTGACTAACCTATCCACCACTTGAAATTTACTTGCATGTTTCACTATACTAATTCAACACTAATCTTCTATGGGTCCCGGAGTAGCGTGCTACTCGCCGAAAAAGCGCTTCGACGCCTCGTCAGGGGTACTAAGCGCTATATAAATGCAATTACAATACAATACAATACAAAGCATACATGGCCAAACAATTGTACTTAATCAAGCAACATAATCCAGAACCGTACAAAAAGGGTGAGGAGTTTTAAAAAGTGCTACTATATCTCACTGATGGTAGCAAGTGCAATTCAAAGCTGACATTATACCTTTACTAATATATACAATGTGGTTAGTCGTTTTAATTTAAGTGCAGTGCCAGGATACCCTCTGGTATTTGTACAAATGTATTTTATTCATGCATTCAGTGGCCAAGTAATATTTGAATATTGGTCACACACAGTGGGTAGAGGTTTAGCGTTGCTACCTCGAAAAACAGCTGACATTTGGATTCCATTAAATAAGTATTCCTAAGGTTCCACATTAAGTGTGAAAATAGGGTTCTATTTTCAGTATTTCAGTCTACACGGGGGTCACGAACATAGGGGCACATGCATCAAGGTAGGCTTTTGCGATTCCTTAATTGCGATTATTAAGGAATCGCAATTAAGGAATCGCAAAAGCCTATGCATGTAGGAATCGCTATAAAAATAGCGATTCCTAAACATTCCTTAATTGCGACTCGCTAATTGCGAGTCGCAATTAAGGAATACCTCCCATTAATTCCTATGGGCCTAGAGGCCCATAGGAATGAATTGGAATACATTCTCAATTAGCGATTCGCAATTAGAGAATCGCAAATTGAGAATGCAATTTCAAGGGTGCCAGGGTGTCAAAATGACACCCTGTTGCACCTGAAATTGTGATGTGCACCCATGTTGCGCACACACATGCCCCAAGGGCATGTGTGTGTGTAACCTAAAACTTAAAAAATGCATTTTAGAGCATTTTTCGAAGGTATTGCAAATTACAGACAAGTTTGATTTGTCTGTAATTTGCGGTCCCAAATAGCGAA
The DNA here is from genome assembly GCA_963921515.1 of Calotriton arnoldi. Taxonomy (NCBI): domain Eukaryota; kingdom Metazoa; phylum Chordata; class Amphibia; order Caudata; family Salamandridae; genus Calotriton; species Calotriton arnoldi. Next base: position 353,201 of record CAWUFW010009031.1, read on the forward strand.
ATCGCTATTTGAAAGTGCTTCTAGCATTGCATTTAAGGAATCACAAATTGCGATTCCTTAAATGCAATCGCAATTTAGGAATTCGCAATTAATTGCGAATTCTTAAATTGCGCATAGGAAACTACTTTCATGCATCTCCAAAGGCCAATTTGCGATCGCAAACGGCCGATTTTGCGATTCGCACCGTTTGCGATCGCAAAAACCTTTGATGCATGTGCCCCATAGTGCCTAGTCAGGGGACGGATACTTATTGAAGTACTATGTTTGTAGACAAATGTTTCCCTATGAACATATAACTTAGGGCATTTGTTGCTCAAGTAATGTACACAGCTTATTTTAACAATTATATTTTCAAAGACCTCCACATATGGACTGCAATGTAGCTCATAACCCCTTTTTGTTGGCTTGTATATGCTTGGCAGATGACAGTAACCCATCCTAAATGGAGCCAGCTGTATATAACGTATAGTGTATTCTAATTTCCTGTACTTAAATGTCAAAGTGCTTTTAAACTGTTCTAGTGTGCTCAGGTTTTTGTAGATTAACTGAACTGTGTTTAATTTACATCACATAGCCCCCCTCAGACACCAGTTGGTGCTGAAATGGAGCATGTTTTTCTATTCTGGACATATTTGTAACTAGCCGTGCAATGTCATTTATAATCCAGGATTCTGTAGTTTACGTTGTGGCTACTCATTCCTTGCCAAGAGCGAAGATAATTTATTCAGCGGCATAATAGCCCTATTGGCACCAAATTGTAATTGGGTTAAGCCAAAGAAACAGCATTAACAGTGTAAATTAATAGTTCTTTTCTCAAACTCAGACGTTGGGTAATGGTAAGTGGAGATACTTAGAGGTAATACATAATTATGTTGGACTAATGCAGCAAAATCATATTCTATAAAGTGTTTTCTTACAACTAATATGTAAATGGGCCTTAATTAATTTTGTAATTGGTGCACGGCCAACTCTTTTTGAAATGCATTGGGCATACACATTTCTGTCATTGACCAGAAATAGCCACTGTAGCACACTTTCTATAATAAGGCTAGGAACATCCGTGGTTGGTTTCCATAATCTTTCCACCTGGCATGTTGTGAGGTTGTGATAATGGGCAACAGATAGTTCATTGTAGAGTTAATTATAGTGGATAACGCTGCAGCCTAGTGCTTAAAGCAGATGCACATTAAGTTTTTTAGGTGCCTGAGCTTATAAGAACTGCGCTTGGGTAATGCGCTGATTGTTTACAGCAGACAGTTCTATGGTTTTTCAATGGTGAAGGAGGGTGCACATGCAGTGTACGGAGAAGTATTTTGTGGTGGACTAAGAAAAGAAACTGTTTTAACCCACTTAATGTTGGTCTGTTCCTGCCCATTCACCTTTCATAATCTTTGTGTATATGTCAGTGAATGCCCCTGGAGTTTGATGATATTTAGGTCGATCTGTGTTCACACGTGTGGAAGTGGGATATCAGGCTGAATGTCGGATAGAATAGCTGAGAGGGGAGATCTTTTGAATACACCTCAAGTGAATGGTAAATGTCAGAAAAAAGTGCTTACAGTGTTGTTTTCAGCCAATGAGAAATGATTTAACCGGTCAAGCGTGATTCCCAAAGCAGTGGTGAATTAACACAGTGTGCTCATGGTGCTGTGAGGGGCCACACGAAGGGCAGCAGAAGACCAAAACTCAAGAGAAAGGACAGGATGTTGTAGTTGGTGTAGTTGAGCATAGTGTGTGATATGAGTCACTATGTGCAATATTTGGATTGGATCCTGAGTAGCTTAGGTTGAGTTGGAGGTGAGAGTCCAGGACGTATTGGGACTGGGACACTACATTGTAATCCAGGATCAATGAATCCATGGGAGGTCAGACATGTAGTGGTACTTCATGTGCATGAAGTTGGGCCTCCTTCAGTGTGGGGTGGGATAAGGATGAAGTGTTTGGAGTTCTTGGGAACTGAGCTAGAGGCTTAAGATCAGTTTTGATGTCTATTATGAGAGATTCTTGGATGGTGTCATATTCTGTGGCCAGGGAATTGGAGATGGTGGCAGGAAAAATGTCAGGATAGGGATTTAGTGTGGGTAATGTTGGAGATCTCTCCTTTCATTTCTTTCCTTCTTGTCTCTTCCCGTTTTCTCCGGTCACTCCCTCAACTACTGTCATTCAACTGACACCTATTATCATCCTGCTCTAGTCACTCTCTCCTCTACCTGGCTCCCATCTCCTACTTTAGTCCCTTCCCACCCCTCCCTAGCAACTATTCTATTACCCATTTTTCTTCTGTCACTCCCTCCTTATAGTTTCAGCCCCAAAATTCTTCACAAGCATGTAGGCATGGCCACTCTATTGTGTGAATATTCTTTCTCCTCTTGTTGTTCCAGTAACCAGCCTTGAGTGGTATGACCTCACTCATTGTGCTACCAATACACTTATACAAGAGAGTTGCGTTCTTATCACCAGCGAGTTTTGACATCAATATCCTGTTGTGAAGCAGAAATCTGATAACACAATCAAAAATACTTTAGAAGCTTTAACTTTAAGTATAAGTTAGGAAGCAGGAAATTGTTATTAATAAAGCCCTCAATAAATGTTGTCTTTAGAGTCTTTCATATATGCCTCAAAGATTTGCATTTCCAAAATGGCCTTTTTAAAATATCGCTGAGACTGAAGTCTTTTGATGGAACGTGCAGCCTGTCGGGGTACCCATGCATCAGGAAGTGCGATACTACATGTCCTAGCTTTAATGTACTGTTGAATAGAGTTTATCCTGCTTGTCATTAAACCTCAATTTAGAAGATAAGGAACCATAGGCAAGCTGACTAAGAGGGTTCTTTTACCAGACAGTGCTAAGCAGTCACCTAGGGAGTCACAGGCTGGCAGGAGCCAGAGAATACACACAATCAACAAATTGGCAACTATAACAGAATGAGGGGCTTCAAAATGTCTCTTTGCCTAGGAAGGTAAAACTCCCTTCCCACAGACCACAGATTGAGCTAAAGGGATTTTACAAAGATCTCAAAATTTGGCACATTAGGGGTTGGATCTGACATCCATGTTGTGGTTTCCCCTCCCCAAATTTTTGCGTTCAATCCTTCTGTTTTTGCTGACTTCATTTTTGCTGGCCTTAGGACTCTGTGAACTTTACCACTGCTGACCAGTTCTAAAGAGCTTTTGCTGTCTCCCTTAAACATGGTAAATCTGGCTTACACGTAATTGGCACATTTATTTTATTTGTAAGTCCCTAGTAAAATCGTACTACATGTACCCAGGGCTTGTAGGTTAAATGCTACTGGTGGGTCTGCAGCAGTCATTCTGCCACCCATTTCAGTAGCCTTTTAAACGTGTCTCAGGCCTACCACTGCTGCCTTTATGTACAGTTTAAACTGCTATTTCGATCTGGCAAAATAAACCTTTTGTCAGGCCTAACCCTTCTTTGTAATACATATGTCATCCCTAAAGTAGATCCTAAATAGCCCATAGGAAAGGGGACAGTATACTTAAAAGGTGATACATGTGCTTTTAACTTTTACATGACCTGGTAGTGAAAAACTCTTTAAATTCTTTTTTACTAGTGCAAAGCCTACCTCTCCCATAGGATAACATTGGGTTACCTTATTACATTCAATAAGTGATAACCTTCGGTTGGAAGCAGGTAGGAATATTGAGTTTGGTGTCTAAAGAATTGTAATGTAAAACCCTTTCTAATGATAAAGTCAGATTGTAAGTCAAATTCTGAAAATGCCACTTTTAGAAAGCTGAAATTTTCTAGCCCCATCTCTTTGGTGCCTGCAGCCTGTATCCTGGGCCCCATGACTAGGTGTAGAGGTATGGGCCATCTCTGATTTGATAGGGAGTGGAGCTGTCACCTACCACACTTGAATGTCACAAAGACTCTGCTTGAACACACTCACAAAGGGTTTCACACTAGTCTTTTGTGCCCCCAGACAAGCTGGGGCCAGGTCAGGTAAGAAGGAAATTCCTGACACCTCTGTTGGGGGAAGCTCCAGAAGCTTCTCCCACTTCAAAACTGGCACCAGATATACATTTTGGAACATCGTACCACACTTTTTAGTACATCTCTGGACCCGTGGAAGACTCAGAAGAAGGACTGCTGTGCTGCTCTGCTGCAAGAAGGCCTGCTAAACTGCTGCCCTGCTGCCTGAATGAGAAGGACAGGGCCTGCATCTTGAACACAGGACCACCAGAGTGACTCTAAGGGCTAGTTTGCCAGCTTCCTGATCAGAGCCTCAGGGATATAAAAGGCTCAATCCACCCTGAACCCTGTACCTGGATTCTGCTGCTGTGAGTCCTCACCTCCCAAGAGGTGCCCTCCAGCCTGGACCCTTGGAAGTGGACAAGAAGATGAAGGTGTTCTACCAACCCAGCTGTGGTGCTAGCAGAACTGATGCAGCGCAATGCATCGCCTCACAGCTCTATAAGAATCACTGATGCGCCACGCATTCCAGATGCAGGTCCCCGCAGCTCCTTGGAACCCCTACTGCGCGACGCATCCTCAATGCAGGTTCTCACATGGCAGCCCCACAGCTCCTCAGAACTGCTGCTGCAAGATGCATCCTCAACGCAGTACCTCACATCACAGCGCCACAGCTCCTCTGAACCACCACTGCACCATGCATCCTCGACACACCTCGCATCACAGCCCACAGATCCTTGGAATCGCAGTTGTGTGACGCTTCCGCAAAGTGGGACCTTGCAACGCTCCGCAACCAAGATTTAAGGTACTTTGTTCAGCGGGCCTAACTGGCACGACCAGAGAACCTTAATTGGTTCTTTGTGCTTTTAAGCACTATTTTTGTCTTTGCATATCACCGGTTCTATGAATTGGATTTTTGTTGTTTTGGTTTCAAATACTTTATTAAAATATACTCTATTTTTCTAAATTTTGTGGGATTTCGCTTGTGTTGTGTATTCACTTTGTTACTGTCTGAAGTGCTGCATATATACTTTACACATTACCTCTTAGTTAAGCCTGACTGCTTTTGTGCCCAGCTACCAGAACGTAAAGCACAGGTTAATTTGGGGTTTGCTTGTGTTTCACTCTGCCGAGAATTGTAGTTGTTGTTTGAATAGGCTTTTACCCCACTCAACAAGTAACCCCATTTCCAACAGTAGGGACCTGTATTTGAAAGTCCTATCACCCTATTTCATAGCCACCACCAGAGCCACTGGACAATCAATCTAGCGAAGATAGTTGTGGCTGGGACTGGAGTGGGGCTGCAGATCTGGATGCTATTCTCTCAGCAGTATAAAATATTCTGAATGGTGCTCCTGGGTTCATGACCTTGATAATACGTAGATCTGGAGGAAGGTGCTTCACACAGGCTCGACTGTTAAGCAACAATGAATGCAAGCTCAATAACATAGAGCCATTATCTCCATGATGTCTCCTATGATGATATAGGGTGCTGATGTGATATTCTTTGTCTTTCCCCCAACATCATAGTTGCCCACATACCTCACATCCTAATAGATTATCTGCCTTCTGATATTTTTAGTAGTACATTCAAAATATGTTTTCTTTGAAGCAAAGGATAACAAATGGTGGTCCCCACCCATATTAGCCTATTATTTATGTACATCCCCCCTCTCTCGGGATACATTACTGACATGCCTCTTCAATGACAATGTCTGCCAATTCCATGAGCTATGGGAACTGAGTAAGCACTGTGTAGTATATTGTGCTCTAGGATTCTTCCTTTACTCATCAAACATTTTCCTCCCACAAACCCTCAACCTCTCACGTCGCTTCTTTTCCAACATTTATAATAATTAATTTCCGTCGGCTCCTACTTCTGTCATGCAACATCCCTCCTTATTCACCACACCCTCTCACCCAATCTTCAAATCACTTCCTAAAACCTTCTTTCTTGAACATGATCCATCACCTTCACCTCCTATTTTATCTGAACATCTCAAAGAAGCGACCACACCTTCCTTGCCTACATCGGATCATCCTTGTCTGCCACATTAAACCATATTTTGTGCGTATGTGTGTGGCTTGAGAGGGGCAGTGTCTGTCATAACTCATCTGCCCACTCCTGTATGGGCTAGCACTTTCAAAATGAGTTCTTGCCCAACAGTGGCTGACTTAACACAACAGCAGTCCCTCACTGTTCCCGGCAAAAATGTCAAATCTACAATGCTTCAAGCACTTATATTTGGTTTTAAATTTGCAAGAATTTGGTTAACAAGCATTCTGTGTGCAATTGTTTCAAGTATTGAGTTATTCTCCTTCTTTGAATCCTCTCCTTGCCTTTTCCTCCTAGTCTTTTCCCTTGTATGAGTATAATACACCATGACACTGTATTGCCCATGGAAATATGAAAAAAATATTGTAAGCAATTTTACGGCTATAGGAATTACACTGTATGTTTCCTTGTACCCTTTCTGAGACTGAATATCCATGTGGATATACCCTGAGATTGGACCATGCTAATGTAGTCTGTCAGGGCCTGCGTTCTAAGAGCAGCACCATCTAGCAGGTGCTGAGGGATTTCCATTGCGCCTGTTGCGTCGCACCTGAGCACACCATATGACATGCACAGTAACACTGACATCTTCTCAGGACCACATCTACTCAGTGTGCACCTGAGCAATTCTTCACATGCTCTCCATGACAGAACTCTCCAGTCATGGTGTCTGAGACCCCTTACCCTTGAGAGGGTAGGATTGAGGGCTCCAGAGGGTATTGATCACTCTGGATGCTGTCACTGACTGCCCCACTGAAGTGAGGTCTCAACGGGTGGATGCAATGCTCCCTTGAGTGGAGCCTGAGTGTGCCGCCTTGCTGCAGTTGTTTGGTTCTGCAGAATGGTTTAGGAGAAGGGCAAAGTGCTCCTCATATGGGTGGTGCAATCTTTGATAGCGCCCTCCACAGGAAGTCCTTTTCCATGTTCTACCCTTCCGGATGGTAGGGTTGTCCACTGCGTTCTGCACCTCTCTTAGGGGTGCAGCGATTCTGCTCCCTTCAGTATTACATATGGTGCTTGTTGGCCTTTTCTTAATAGCAAATAATTTAGGAACGACCTGCAACTTCTACTGCAATACAGATCACTGCAGCCTAGGTGCCACACAGCGTAAAGTTGCATTTGCACATGTCACACTGCTCTACTAACTCAGCACCAGGTGCTAAACTTCATCAGTAGCAACAGAATGCTTCTCCCTAAGATGGCGGACACCTGTCTCTCCTCATTATAGTAAACTGTACTGTCTTCCAGTGCAGGCTGTGATTGATTTTATGTTATTGTGTTTATTTCGTGTAAGCCTGCTTACTCCTTCCCCCTTCGAGGAGGCCGGTTATGCTATTATTCCCGGACACATCCTTTCAGTCAGCAATTCAGAGCTCCCTAGTTACTCCAGAAGAATCATTTGGTTGGCAGGAGGAATTAGTCTTTTTGGTTACCAGGGGGATATATCATTGGAATATCTTGCTGGCCTAAAAAGCATCAAAAGTTTAAATGGTGGCTTCATAATTGCCTAAATATTCAATGTCTTGCTAAGATGTTCCTGAATTTTTTATACATCATACTTTACAATACAGAGATGGATTTCTAAAAACACCTAGAGTTACTTTGGTTTGAAGGAGTGCTCACAGCATCCACTATTCTATGTCTATTGGTCAAATAGAGTATTGGTGGTGGAGGGCTCTAGGATATGGTAGGTGGTCACACGAACCTCCAGTCCAACCTAAGATTACCAACAGTTTATCATAGAAGCATGAAAGACTCATATTCTCCATGTCTCCTGCATCCTTTGCTACATACAGAACCATGTAGATACATGGTGTCATTCAATACTTAAAAAATGTAAATCACACAAGAAAGGTTGGGTCTATGACACTTTTGGGGGAGTGTCTAAATAAGATACAGTTACATACAATAGGTTGAACTAGAAATCATCTAAAAAGTCAGTATCTGTCCTAAAACGTGACCTGGAGTTAGTCCTCCTAGGCCCTTTATTAGATTGGCATGTTATAAAATATGTGATTGCACCAAATATAATTACAGAAATATGCCTCTCTGTGTGTCTCTTACTCCATTCAATCCCTAGTTTCAAATATTGTTTGTACTGATCAGATCACTGCGGCCACTACCTTCATGATATCAATATAGTTCACACAATATGGTCAGTTTCTCAAGAACTTCTTCTGTGTTATACACACGCCCTCATTAACCTCCCCTCGTGCCAAAACGTGTTTCCTCTTCTTCATGCACAAAGGTCTGTGAGGGCACATTCCATTCTCACTGCTCAACACGAACTATTTGCTGGGATCCAACTACTATAGAGTATCACATGGCTCAACATCACTTTTGTGCCAACCAGGCTGGCAGAGAGGGAATGGGTGCCCTCCACATTTCGTTAGGAATTGGCTTCCGTTCAAAGGATCTGCCCTGTAGTCACTTGCAGACCTAAAGTGAAAAAAAAGGAATGCACCACATCCCTCGACCCTAAAAGACCTTTGACATCTTACCACTTTCAGTATTAATTATTGACTGTAACTCAATCAGAATTAGAACATTGTAATGTTGGGAGCTCCATTGAAGACAATGGAGTTGCTCTGGGCTTATAATGGCTGGTATAAGCCCAGCACTCCAACATTCCAATGTTTGTCCTTTTGATTCTCCATTTTTAATTTAGAACATTCTACCCTTAGTGGGTGGAATGTTCTAATAGCCTTATAGCCCTTCTGCCTCAGGCTATACCAGTTGTTAAAGGCCCTCTCCCTCGTTATAACTCGGGATCGGGGCCTTTAACAGCTGGTATAGCCCTCGGCAGCGGGCTATAAGGCTATATTAATGTTTACATGCATTGGTATAGTCATCAATGCGATTTAAGATCATAATTTAAAGAAGGGCGTTAATGGTGTTACCAACCATAAAAGAATCCTGGCCACACATCTGCAATAGGACGACTCTATTTCAAATACCTTCCATGCCAGAGATTTGCATGATTGCTCTTCCTCCAGCGCCAGCATCAGTTCCGCCAAGGTACGATGCAGCCAATATGCATTGGCAACAACACCAGAAGTGGATGGAAATTCTACCTCCGAAACTCTAAATCAGGCCCTGAATTACTTCAAGACAAGCTCTAGGCACTCAAGTAAAAACATGATGGACAAAGATGGTATATTATATATACAGAAAGAGTAAGAAGGTAATCATTAACAAAGGCATTTTCAACATTTGCAGATCACAATATGGTTGGAGAGAAGTCTTATTCCAGGTCCGATAGCTCCATATTTAGGGTCCAGACACACCACATCTAAGACCTGCCTCATTTATATTTTCCACCCTAGAACAAGAGGATAATTTGAGCCACGTAAAAATGTGGGTGAGATGGGGTGTATTTTTGAAGAATGATGACGAAATACACAGGCTATTATCCTGTAGTAAGCAGGCGCTCTGGTTGAGCAATTCATACTCAACTCTAGTTACAATTGGCAGCCATGGGGTTGTGGGGTGTCGGCTGTGGAAATTCTACTTTCTCACGGTTTCTTCCCAGATATTCTGCTGGCTGCCATCTCCTGAAACTTTCGGCAACTCGAGACTTATTAATATGGAAGGCTGCAGTATGACGCACTGGCATGTGTCTAATGGCTGTCTGCATTAATTAATGAAAGCCCCTCATGCTCTCCCCTGAATTATCGCTGCCCTTCAGTCCACAGCCAAGCCTCTTACTTACCCTTACACTAAGAATCCCCCTCTCCTTGAATAACTTGTATTACCCAGTTTATGGTACTCAATTTACCAACCTCAGAAGGATGGAGGACTAAGTTTGCTTCACTAGGATTTAAATGTATGGCCCCCAGAATGCTATATTTGTTTCAGGAGCCAACGTTTATCCCACTAACCCATCAGGGTGTGTGTGTGTGTGTGTGTGTGTGGGGGGGGGGGGTGGCGGGGAGGGGGGTCCTTCCTTTTTCACCCCACTTGCTTTTAGTGACATATCTGTAACATGCACCTTAAAATTCAGTACTTTGTTCCAGAAGACCTATCCAGATATGTCCGACCCCAGTCAGCTGTGGCATTGGAATGCAGCCTGTGAATGTACTTGCCAATGAGAAATCTAAAAGGCTGTCCATTAAAACTTGGATTCCGCCAGTCATTACGCAAGGCAGGTCTACAAATACGAATCAGTTAAGGCATTATTTTTATAGTACGAAAGCTTGGCGAGGAACGCTTTACGGATGATTTATATGGTATTTCTGGGCTTCAGCGCTGGCCTCACATTTCAGCAAGTTCACGCGTAAAATGAATTTGAGTGAAATGTTTTTTCCTCTCCCAGACTCTACAAGCAGGAATTTATTAAAAAATAAAAAAAGAGCCCTTCACACATGTAAAATTCAGGGTGAGCTCTCAGTCTTGGTGAGTGCATCATCCCTGTGTAGAAATAATTATATGGATATAATTAAATTCCAGCCTTTGCGAGTCAATGGCTAGTGAAGTGAAGCGGGGACGTGTCTGGAATTATCTGGGCCTTGTGATGGTGAGAGATGACGCTTGCCTGCCATAGACTGCGTGGGCGGTGTTGTGCGGAAGGTGTTATAGATTCACCTTACCTCGAGAAGCCTCGCGTCTTCAGACAGGACTTTTTTTCTATATCCCTGACATCACTCACTAAACTGAGTAACAGAATGTTTCCGTCCCACAAATGAGATTCATCATTCAGATATCAAACTCAATTTGGACTAGGGATGGGAGGGAGAAATTCTGTGGCGGCTAGCACGGCTCATGGCAGGGGAGGGGGGAGGGGCCTGGTGGTGCAGGGCGTTCGTAAAATAAATAAAAAAACTTACCTTATCGCTGTGTCTCTTGTCGTCCCTCTGCTCTGCCAGGAAGCACCCAGGCTCCCCATAGCCAATCACAACGCTGCAATGCAGCATTGTGATTGGCTCAGAGGAGCCTCAGTGCTTACTAATCGCAATGCTGCAATGCAGCGTTGTGACTGGTCTGAGTGCTGTTTTTCGGCGCTCAGCCAGGGACTGTGGGCCTGGGCATGTTCTCCACCCAGGCTGTAATGCAGCCTGGGTGGAGAACATGCAAAGTACGCATGACTGTTTGGCTGGCCCCAGAAGGCCAGCCAAACAGTCATGCTCACTGATAACAGTGCATACCATTCCCCCTGGGTGCCTGTTATCCCCCCTGGCCCTGCCCCCAAAACCCCGGGACACAAAATAAAACAATAAATCATGGTTTATTTTCGTTTTATTTTAATTTATTTTTTGCTGCTGGAAGGGGGGTGGCGCGGCTAGAGAAATTCTTTATGTACAGAAAAACGTCAGTGTTTTTTAGGCAAATTTCACGTTGACAGCGGGGTCTACGTTTTGAGAGAGGAAAGATGTCTGCCGATCAGAACTGGGGCTACGCTCAATACCTACCCACCTTTAATTTTATGTCCTATATGGGGATGTTTATGCTGATGCAGCTGGTAAAAACTTATTTTTAGGTCTTGGGTTCTGACAACTTTAGTTGGCGTAGGGACATCTTTACCTGCACCACGAACCTCATGCGATATAAAATAACCAATACATACTTAAATATTTATATACATACAGGGGCTTTGGGTAAGTCCTCTTCATTCATTGGTATTTTCAGCCGTCATTTACATTTTGCTTCTGTCCACCACAGTATACACCATGACACAGTGGACCCGCCCACTTCAGCCACTGGTTCTCATGCACTGTGAGCGACAGCATTTTGCCTGATATAAATGCACATCATTACCAGAGCAGTGGGCCAATGCTTTAGTTTGCCAATGCTTTTTCTTTCAATTATTTAATCTTCTTTTATTTTATTTTTTTAGCCATCCTTGTGTGTTTGAACTGTCTTCAGGTTACAGCAACTTAAAGCCAATAGTACCTTTACTTAGCAACAGTAAGAATCATATTTTCCTGTGAAGTGCTATAAAATGAAAAAGGGTTTCCATTCCTACTCTAAGTACTCCTGCCCATTCAGAAGCATCCATATTATTTTATTTTATTTTTTTATTGCAATCATAGGACTACCATGTTGAGGTGGCGTGTTCTTTTTTTTGTTTTCCTTTTAATTTTTGTGGGATATACTTGCAAAAAAACTAACTTCCTGAGTTTAGACATTTTGGCTTTGGCAATGCTTGTTTCTAAGATGGCCCTCGTTCCACAGACCTTTGGCAGCTGCCTATTTTAATGAGGAATGCTGCTGCTAATGAGGTGAAGATTCCCGCCAATTATCTGAAATAATGTGCAGGAATATTTCCTTAACAGAAGGTCCTTGTTAGTAGCAACAGCTAATCATATGCGAATGTTGCTGTGGGGAGTTTGCTGCACTTTGCTGAAGTCTTTCTTTACTTTCTGATGAAGGACACAGGACCTTTTCGTTGCAGTGGAAGACGTGCAAAGTATCAGTGATAGGAGCATTTTTCATTTTTGCATTAGTAGGAGGCTACACTAAACCCGTACATGTAGTTATACATAACCTACCATGCAGGCATTAACAACAAGTTAATGCCTCAAAGTGTTTTTCTGTGGACAATTGTATGTATCAGCATTCCTTGATTTCTGTGATATCTGCAGTCTGGTCCCTTGTTTATGGGACCTCTGTGACTGCATGCTTCGTTTCTGAACTTTGCAAGTTCCAGTGGAATTTAAAATCTAATCCAGCTCGCTTTACTTACCCAGTGTCAAGCAGGGAGCGATGCGAATGATGTAAAGGTTTAAATTAGGGCCTGCATGATAAAAATCAGTGAAATGAACCAGTGTCCTTAAGGACTTGTGCATGCCAAGTTTCCTGAAGGCGCACGCCATTGTAGTGCGTGCTTGCCCAGAAAATGGCTGTGAGCGCCCTCATGGTAGGGAAGCCATGGCTGTTGTGCTCAAAGAATGCATGCGGTCTGCTCTAACCCCTGGGGTACTGGGCAGGGATCGACTTGCGGCGTAGATCCCTGGAGAACTCGATGTTCTTGCAGGTAGATGTACTAAACTTTGATATTTTGGTAGAACACTATAGACACTGCATGTGGTTGGTTGCAGCTTTCATTACTCACTGAAGTTGCATTTGTCACAATCAGAAAATAATTTCTTCCTGACTGCTTAATTTGAGCTGGTGGTTTCCGGTGCTCAGCACTGGCACTTAATTACCGGCACCTGCACTTATGACAGTTGCTACATGGTGGCTCTGTTTGTGTAATTTAAAGATGAGCGGAAAAACAGTTGTTTATTAATTCAATATGCCTTAAAACAACTACCACCCGAGCCATTCCTAAAGCTTTGGGGTCTCGAACAATCTGAATTGTCACACTTGTAGCAGTGTGATGGTTAGTAGTTGTGTAAGTACTGTCATTGGCAGTGCTGGCGGGGCAACGTGTGGTACAAACTGCGTAACCTCCTGACGAGGGCTCTGGCACTTATTTTTTTACAAATTAAGCACTGCTGACTACCCCCAATTCCTTAAACAGCACAACACTCTTGCCATCCTTTTTGTGAACTGCCCTGTAACACTTTTGCAGAATTATGTGCATATACGATTCAAACTTTGAGCCCTTTCTGAGGGCGCCCACAATCGCTGAAAATAAGCCAATATTCTCTGGTTCAGACGCGACAATTGGGAGAGACCGTTGCTGTGTCACTGAGAAGAATTATGCGGGTCACAACACGGGTAAGAATGGGAAAATCACTGAACCATTCCCTGCCGCTCGAAGAAGGCGGCCTGTGATTGCTGGCGTCCTTGGATGCAATGTGATTTCCTTTCCTCATAAATTGACTGGCAAATCGGACTGAAAAGGCCGAGCCACCGTGCTAGATTTCTCAATACATCCTCTAACAAGCATCAGGCCCATGAATAAACACGCCGGAAAATGTTATTGTCGTGAGCGTGAACGCCGCCAACGCCGGATTATTAGAAATGGACACAGGTTCAAGAGGTCAACCACATGTTGATTATGAGTCAGTTACAATAATCTAGCCAGCTTTGTCCTGTCAGGGGTGATTTAGCACGTGTGCAGATAGTTTGTCCTGTCCAGAGAAAATCACCAATGCCTTGGTATGCTATGGTAAATAAATACATGTTTTTTTAAAGATTAAATATTTTCAGTATCTTCAAGTTTCGGAGCGGTTTAACTTTCACACACATATGATTTGCTCAAAACAGGTGAATAAATTCTGTGTAATCCACAGCCAGGGAGAAAAAATGTCAAAAGAGTTCATTAGGTTGAGAGTACTAGACAGCGCATGCGCTGCTTCTTGCAAAGCATGTTGTGGTTTATTAAGAACATTGAGGGGCTTGGCGCCTGCCCAATGTTTACCATTGGTTGGCTTTCCTTGTCACTCTCATTTGCTTATTTCTTATTCCTGTCCCAGCTTGTCAATCTTGTGTTTGTCCTTCCCATGGAGCATTGCCTTGTTACAGTCTTTGTTTGACTGGCATCGCTGCTTCCACTGCTTGTATTTCAAACACTACTTTTTTAGGTAGAGCCTGGACAGAGCATTCGCTGCTGCAAGGCATGCAGTATTGGAGTATGGCTTTGAAGCCCCGCCCACTCTACGCCCATATTTTTATTTGGCTTGTGTCATTGTCCTCCGTAAACGCTGGCTTCCGAGTCGTTATTAGGCTTGTTAGTCCCTCCTTGGTACCACCTTGTCTGCATTTGTTACCTCCCATAAGGACTGGACCTTTTACTTGCCTTGTTACACGTCGGCTTTATCTTGGCTGTGAGCACTATTTTGTTTAATGATTTGCCCCTATACCACCCACTACGTCGCAGCATGCCGTCCGTTTTTATTTTAATTATAATTACTAGTGGCGGTCCGCTTCAAGTATAGCGGCCGCGCTTATTTATTTGTTTGTTTACTAGCGCCCATGCGGCGCTTTCACATTCATGGAGACCGCGCCCCTTTTTTTAGACAAGCCACGTCTAAAGAAAGGTGCGCGGCCGCTATTAAAGTGAAAGCGCGGCATGGGCGCTTTTACAAAAAAAAAATCTGTTTGTCAACTTGAAAAACAGATGCTTTTTTTTGTCAAAGCGCCCCATGCCCGTTTTCACTTTAATGTCGACCACGCCCCTTTCTTTAGACGCGGCTTGTCTAAAGAAAGAGGCGCGCACACCATGAATGTGAAAGCGCGGCATGGGTGCTAGTAATTTTGCAATGCATAGGTCTCGCATTTGCGAGAGTTTAAGCTATTGCATTGCCAATAGCTCAAACTCTCGTAAATGTGAGACCTATTGCATTGCAAATGCTTGTTTCTTTTGTGTGAAGCACTCAATTAGACTGCTGTGTTTTCGAGTCATCTCTCTTGTATGTCTTTCTCCCTGTACTCTGTGTGCTCTCTGTTGCCCAACTGCTTCTCCCCGCAGTCCTCCCTACTGCTCTCACCTTAGTGCTTCTCCCCAATTCTTCCCCCACCCACATCCTCCGTGTTGCTTTCCATGCAGCCCCTGTGTTGCTTTCGCTCCCGCCTACTCCCTGTTGCTTTCGCATCTTCTCTCCTCCTCCCCTTGTTGCTTTCATGTCCCTCCCATCTTGCTTCACCGTTCATCCTCACCCTCTCCTTATTGCTTCATTGTACCACCTACCCTCCCTTGTATTGCTTCCAATCCCCCTGCCCACCAGCTTTTCAAAAAAACGCCTCTGCACTTTTCTTTTTATTTTATTTTTAGTTGCCTATCCAACTCGGATCGGTAAATAAAAAGAGAAAAAAGCATCCTTGTCATGTTGTAGGCATGTGTATGAATGGTGCGTGCACCTATAAAATGACGTGGGTGATTGCGTCAAAGGCTTTTTTTTTTTTTTTTTACTTTAGCCAATAATTGTTAGCCACGCTGCCCAGCATTCGGAATGCTGTGCAGTGTGGCTAACAAATATTAGAAAAGCCAATAGGTCATAAAGGTGCAACCCATTGGCTTTTACAATGTTTGTTTTTGAAAATCAGTACAGAGAATTCTTGAAAATATATTTCATTCATGTTTTAGACACTGGGATACCACAGTGTTGCTCTTGAGGGGGATGTTCTCAATTAGATCTGGAATTAAAAGTAAAGACTTTACGCATACTACCCTACAGAGGTAACCCTTGTGGAATATTTGTGTCACTTTTACAGTGGTGCAGCAAAGGCCACGTGGGTCCTAAGGCAAGTAAGAAATGAGCCTCGTCTGCCACTGGTTGGGTAGTAAAAGACAGCCATAACTGGGGGTTTAGTGAATCCCATTACACTCCTGGACTCCAGTGCCACTGTACCGGCAAAATGATCTCCAAATGAAAAAAAGTTTTAATTCACATGAGAAATATTTCAACCTCAAATGCATTTTATATTAAAACAAAAATGCCCATTTACACATGCTTGCATAATTATTTTCCTCATTGCCTGTCTGTAATATGAACAATATCTTAGAACATTTGACTGTTTCAAAGACTCCTCCATGATTTGTCTACTCCATACTTGGTTGTTTGTATTTCTTTGTGTTCATCTTATTTTCTCATGACTCACTCAACTTGGCACAGGTTCACTGTTTACTTATCTCCTTAAGATTCACGCTTCATTTTCTTGGCATTGATTTCAAGGGTATTTGTGGTTTGGCCTCACTTTATCTCCCTGTTCTCCTTAAATCTTCTTCTCTCTGGTCTCTTTTCTTCGTCTGTGGCCCTCCCCCGGGGTTCCCTTCCATCTTCTGTCCTTTATCTCCACCAGAGCCTAAGAGAGGGAACTCTCTTTAATTTATGTAGATTCCTGTTTTGCAAATCATGTGCCTCATGAATTCTGTCTATTCTGAGAAATGTGTATCATTACAGTTGTGCATTCTCATGTTAATGTGATGTGTGCAATCATGTTACATTTGTAATATTATGGTACACTGGATATAAGAATACATTAATAAATTAAGGGCAGGTGACAGGTAGATGTAAATATATATGTCTCTGCTGTTGTACTACAGATTGTGTGATTATTCAATCACAGTGTGATTGAGTCCCACATGGACAACAGAAAGTCACTGTGTACAGGCCACTCCTGGTACACGCTGGTTTCCTAGTCATCCGCCAAGCTCAGATATGTGTTGCAGCTAGACGAGTTCTTCACTTGTGCACCACAAAGGCTTTTTTGTTTAGTCATGGCACTAAATGCATGCCTTGTGTTTCCTTGCACTGATTGCCTCTTTGGGGATGTAGTTTAAGCATCGTCCAGCCTGTGGACTCTGAAGTCTGCAGGTAGAAGGAAGTAGATGCTATGGGGGTAGATTGGTGACGGCAGCATCAGGACACCTGCACCATGGTCTCACATCTTGACTCAGTTCTCTGATTCTTATGCAAAACACATTGCCTTCCTATGTCTTAGTTAGAGACATTAATCCCCTTCCACTGCACACTTTCACTGGTTGACTGTAGAGAAAAGGTTCTATTTTAAGACATTGTGCATCATTTATTATGCTTATCTTCTAATGGGTGCTCATTTTCTCATCTCTGCATTTAGTCATTGTGCACCATGGGGCATTAGATCCAACTATAATGGACTAAGATGAATTCAGGTACTTGGAAGGAGATCCTTGGAAGTCCTTGGATTGGCTTCATGAACTCTTGTCCTCTGCACATGTATTTCCTAGACAACTGCCTGAGCTTGAGAAAGGTCCTTCACATGTAGTGGAGTGCAGTTACTCCAAGACCTTTTTAGCAGCATTTGCCACACTAAATAGGCCCTTCTTTAGCATGTCTCTGTTCCATTACCTGAAGAGTGTGAGAGCTTAGAAGTTGACCAACTCCAAAGAACTGCAGGCTGTCTGCCACCAGGGCATATTACATTGTTAAGCAGTAGATGTGAAAAGTTGAATAATTTCTATAGATTTAACTTAATTTTTTGTTTTGGGCTTTTGAGAAACATCGCTTATCACTGTAGAGGAACCCATCACTGTTTTAGGAGGCCCATGCATGGAATAATTTAGATTTCACCTGGGGCCTCAAGCCTTCAGCAGGTCTCTTCCTGCTTCATACAACTAAAAGCTGATTTGTGCTTCTAAAATATTCCATGTGCCTGAGGCCAGAAAACTAGAAGCAGGGTCTGCTCACTTATTCATATCACTTTTAGTGAATGTGTTTTTCCATGTCACAAGTCATTTGGATGAAGTTCAGTGATGAGGGAATTAAGCTGTGTGAGGCTTGTGCTATTTTTTCTTCTCTATTGGAGTTACTGTGACTTCGTGGAAGTTTTGTGCCATGTGCACGAGTGCAGCAGACATATGCTTTGCAAGGTTTTTCGTTTTTAGAATGCACGGTCTATTTTTTGCAGCGAGGAGTGACTAGTAAACATTGGCATTTCGTTCACTACATCCTTTACCACACCATGTCTATACAGAGTGCTGAACATAAAGAGCTGCATAAGTCCCCCTCCTTTATGTGTGTGATCATTCTAAAGCACAACCCTAGCTGGAGGCAGCAGAGGGCTGCACAGGGCCGGGGGCACACAGAAGAATCATAGGAAGGTTTCCTGGGAGAATGGAGGCTGGCTGCTGAGTTCCAAAAGCGGCATGAGACTGTCTTGAGATGTGGTGTTTTTGAAATGTGTCTTCAGCACTCTCCTGAACTGAAGGAGTGTTCGGGCGCTCCAGGTGGAGACAGGGGCGTTGTTGTAGACTCTGGGGAAAATACATTGAGATGGCATGTTTCCTGTTTTGTACTTTTCGCAAATCTTCATCACCAGTCTAGTTGCTTTCTGGTTGTGAAGGGGTTCGGTAGCACTGGAGATAGCAACCTTTTCTGTGATGTAGGTAGGGGTGCTAGTCGCGAAGGATTTGTGGGGGGGGGGGGGGGTGCAGCTGGTCTTGAAGATGATTCAGGCAGGTAAAGGGAGCAGCATTTTACCCCTGTGACTGTGCATTCACAGTGGCTGTGCGTCGATCTGCACACCACATCTCCTTACATTACTTAGACCAAATTAATGAATCTATGCCATCTGCGCTCTTTTTGTATATTGGGTTTTTCTTTGGACTTAAGTTTACGATGGCCCTTAGAACGTGACCCTCGCCAGAGTTGCCTACACAATGAAACCTGACCCCTTCTGCTATACTGACAACTTGTTTTGCTGTAGCTACAAAGAATGTGGCAGCGGCCCAACAGAGACTAGACACTCATTGTTATTGGTGACCCAGATACTCGTAGCTTGGGGGGGGGAAAGGATAGCCTACCATGCTACTTTGCCACCCTAAACCCCAAGACAATGCCTTTGCACCTAATTTGATAGTACTCCACCTTCAGTGTCCTTTCAAAAGTGACTTGTATGGCTACATTTCAAGAAGGGGGTTTGCGATGTTGATATATTTGTGAACCATCTTACCGTATCCAATCAGCATTTTTACGGAAAGTATTCGAGAAGGTGGTCTCTGCAGGGAGGGTTGCGGAGAGTGTAATGGATTGGGGCCCTATAAAAGTACACCCCAAAGGTTTCATCTTTTCAAAGTATGGCCCCCAATTTGATGTCTGGTTTTAAGCACTATTTAATTTTTCTTCTGCTTCTCTCCTTGATACACATTCTGGCTCATATATTTCATTTTGGGGCATGGAGACTCTTTCTGGGCCTACAATGTAAGCTGCCTAGAGGGAACTAGCATTATTAATGCTGCAGAATATGCATTTCGAGCTGGTCACTGGTCAGGATTTATCCTAACTGTGTGGCAGATGATTGAGACAGGGTCACTGCCTAGGGATGTATTTTAACCCATGTCATGTTGATTGTGTAAGCTGCCTTCGGTGCTGTTGGTCATGTGCCATTGCAGCAACACCCGCAAGGCCTGCAGATATCAGAGGGACTTTCTATCAATGGAGTACTTTCTTTTTGCAGGACACAACAGGAAGCTTGGTCTTTCCCTGTGCCACCAGTTGACCCTACGCTTCTGTTCTCTAACCCAATTTGATAAGTACGTGTGTCGGACACAAATGGGCAGCTCTTGGGTGTATGGTCTATAGTATCAGTGTCACTGATGCACGCTATCCCCATTATGAGAACTGGCGTTGTGCATTATTTACTCTTTTCATCTGCTTCTCTTTTTGGCATTCCTTCTGGTTAACATATTTGGAATCTGTAGCCTTTTTTGGGCCTAATGTATTTCTTCATAACTGGTAAATATTCTACTACATTTTGGGCTTCCAGCTCCATGCGTGTAGTACCTACGGAAAAATGTGGATACTTTTTTATAGATCACTGGCCAAAATGAAAACCACTGGGCCAGGGTACCAATCCGAATCTTATCATTGTAACTTCTCCTTTGCCATGACTTGAATGAATGGAAAGCCAGATGTGGATAGGCAGGACTTCACAGCAAATTATGCTATGACGTGAGTTCTGTTTGTGCTGTTGACCTTGGAGGGAGTATTACTTCTATAGAATGCTCTGTGAGATGTCACCGCATGGTAGAAACAACATAGCCAGATGCTTTGTTTCACTGTCACCCATCTCCCATGCTGTACCCAAACCCAGAAGAGTTCATGGCCTATGTTGGTTTTCCCCGAGGAATAAAAGGGTATTATTTATGAACCATCAGACTGGTTACTTAAAGACCCAGATGTGGAGAAACACTGGCAAAGACACGTAAATATCATTTTGAGCAGAGAGTTGGAACTCATCATAAAAACCAAAGCTGCTTCATCTGATACCTCAATGAGATGTGCTATGCTTTCTCAACATGCACTACAGATACCATAAATGTAAATGTTCATAGAAGAGATAACAGAGTTAAAGGAATTAAATACATGGAACATGGCTAAATGTTGCCCCTGCTGGTTCTGAGAGTACCATAATAGGAAACAGTAGATCTTCAGTCGTCACTCACTATTTGAGGACTGTAGTCTAATACGCTCATTACACGTGCCATGCTAATTTCAATAAGGGTGCAAACAAAAGTTTGTGCTGTAACTGCCATTATCAGTGGCGCACAAACTTCACGGAAACCCTGCATTTTTTTCCATGCTCACATTTCAATAAGTAAAATTCTCCAAAATTTGTGTGCAACAGCTTAAGATTCAGGGGTTTTCAGCTCATAAAGGAGCAAACTCCGGGGCAGTTTCTCCGTTTGAGCAGAGGAGCGTCTCCCCACTGGTTAAAATGCCCCAGAATTTTAAAAAAATGGTAATAAAGGAGGTTTATTACCATTTTATTTTTCAATATAACCCAGTCCTGATGCAAGCATCAGGACCGGGGTGGGCTGCTGCTGAGTGACAGAAGCAGGGTGGAGGGTGGGCTGCCTCGGCACATTTCAAAGTGTGCATGTCTTTTTGGCCGGCTGTCTTGCTACGGAGAGCCAGCCATGCGCACTTTGAAACCTCAAACCCAGCTGTCTCAAGACAGCTGGGTTAGAGTAAGTGAAGGGCTCCAGTGTCTTTGGGAGCAGCGAGTGAGGCCGCTCCTTCCAATCAGGGTGCTGCTCCCACAGCATGAGAGCAGCGCCAGGATTGGTTAATGCACTTCTCAAGGGCTTGCGCTGCAGGAGGAAGACATGCAGTGAGGAAGCGGTCGGAGCCGGACATGTCACAGGTAAGTGTTTTTTATTTTTTATCTTTGCCTACCACCCATCTGCATGCCTCACCACTCCACATAGATGCCAGCCGCCACTGGGCGAACTGCTACTTCTCCCTTCACCCGGACACTTTACTCGAATACACAGTCCAGACAGGGTTTATTCAGTAGACAGGGATAGGAAGCATGGAGCCTAGAGGGTTCGTTTTCTGACGGCTGATTAGGTTATGTTGTTCTTTCCACCCCCAATACCTGGGGTTGTAACTCCCCTATAACACAAATAAAATAAAAAATGGACACGCACGGACAGTCGTGAACTAGGGCGGCATGTTGTTGCTGGGGACTGATTTTAAGGCCTTTCTGGTCCCACAAAGAGCACAAAGTCAGAATAACAACTCGGGGAGGAGCGTTTTGTGTGATTGATGCAGTGTACACATCAATTAACACCTCCTGTGGTTGTTATACTTTTAGGAATCGGATGTAACCCTCGGGAGCCATTATCAAGGGCTTTCTTTGAAAAATAGCTGGAGGGCACCAGCAGTTCTCTCTAGCAATCCCCACTCACCATAGGCCAGATTAGATTATTGAAGGGGCAGCGCTGGGGCAGGCTTTTTTCGTCTCCACACATTGATATTACCTGTGTGTACTGCAAACGTCACCGTGTTCCTGTCAAACGTAGAGAAAACAAGGAACTAGTCCAGACCACAGTGCATCATAGCAGGTAAATGCAACACAGTGTCTCTAGCTCTGCGAGAATACATTTTTCTCTATGGCTGGGCATCAAATCTCCGTCCCTTTGTTTCCCTTTCACTTGGAGCGTTGTGCGTGTAATCTAATTACCAGGCAACTGGTTTTCCAGTACAGTGGCCTGTGTGGTTCAATAATAACACATTTATATGGAAGGTTAATGAAACGAATTTTCTCTCCATCCAATTCATTAGGAATGACTCCACAATCAAGGCGTGCTAATGTAAAAAAGATTAAATATTCATGTTCATAAATTTTCCATGTCATTTTTGATTTCCCCTAATCTCTGCCTCTCTGGGCTAGTGTCTGGAAAGGCTCGCAGGGCCAAATGAAAGCTAGGCTGGTTATTAATCCCGAGCTGTCCTGTTCCTGTGCAGAGAGGGGTGCAGCTGCGTCTGCCTGCCTAATGTAGCTTGAACACACTGTAGGCTAGAGAGAGGTCCGTTTGTGACAACTGCTCTGCAGAGATGTACCCATAGCCAGAAAAATGGGAATAAAGATATAGAATAAGTGACTGTATAGTTTGACTATAGAGCGGCCTCTTTCTGCCTCATAATGTACCGTTTTCTTTGTTAGGGTCAAGACTGCTGAGTGGTCTAATGCACCTACTGTAGAAGCCTATTTTATTTTATAACATACCCGGAAGTCCACAGGTACAAACCCCTGCAAGCCCCCTCAACCTTTCAACGTTTTGTGGTCAGTAAAATGAGTACTATCCTTGGTCGGCATGAGACAGACCCTTGGAATAATGCACCCATTGCAGAATTCAACAGTAACCTGAAAGCCACGGGCTTGAACCCGGATTGTCTATTAAGTGAATGCAACTGGATTGGGTAATAGAGAAACTGATTTTTAAGATACTTTGAGATTTTTTCAGTAACAGCTTTGTAGCAAAAAACAAACTGTGGGTGGATGGCTGTTGCTTGGGATTCTGTTTGTTTTACTTCTGCTATACCGGTGAAACTAAGCCAAGTAAAAAAGTTGGTACATCCAAGTAAAATCCCCCACCAATCTTGATGTGTGGTTTCAAAAAGACGATATTTATAAAATGGAGATTTTGTTTTATCTTGTAAAAATATTTGTGGTGGTGAAGTACAGTCTTAATTCAGATGTACGCTTTAGGCTAATATTCCTTTTTTGCCTCTTTTCTCTAGGCATACTTCCGACAGGGCATTGCCCTCCAGTACCTCGGGCGCCATGCCGATGCGCTGGCAGCGTTTGCATCTGGGCTGGCCCAGGATCCCAAGAGTTTGCAGCTTTTGGTTGGAATGGTGGAAGCCGCCATGAAGTCACCCATGCGAGGTAAGCTTTCGGAGCTAACCTTGTCGCAGGCAGTAAAGAGTGCAGACTATGCGAGTGTAAGAGCTTGCATTGGTCAAAAAAGCTGGTCTAGCCACAACTCTGCACTTGATTGCACCCAAAAGAGAGACAACCAAGGAGAATGGATAGTAAAGAAAAATCTGGGTTTCTACGCGCAGAGGAATACATTGTTTTGTAGAGGGCATTTGTCTAAAGGTGAATCATGCCAGTTGGGATCTTACAGAAGAAAGTTGTGTTCATCTAAAGAAGAGCAGTCTGATCTGCGAGTGGCCACAAGGCACTAAATTACACTGCACTAGGCTAAAGGTATCATGCTAGCCCAACCACTGTTTGGCTCCAAATGAATGGCTCTCTTGATGAGACAAATGATCTTGAAAAATTGATATTGCTTTCCCTCGCCCAGCTCCACTTAGCCCCGATATCCAAGAAAGACAAAACAATTCTTTGAGTAGAGGGTGTGGAAGTTGTGTTTTTATGGTATTGATTCTGCAGTTAAGATGTTAAACTATGTCTACTCTCCTGATGTCATGGGTGTTGGAAAACCTGCTCCGGCTGGGATGATGTTGCTTCAGATAAAGGTTGCTCCTTCTGCCTGGCAAAAATGGCTGCCAGATGGTTGTGTTTGTCAACAATTGATAAGTGTTTTTTCCTCCCAGAACACAGGCAATTAAAAAGTGCCTCCCAGGAAGGCAGAGAGAGAAGTCTACTGAACTGCTCAATGTAACTCATGCTGTCTTTTGGTGGTATTCAAATAAAAATCGTAATTCGTGTAAATGGGACAGACAAATTCCTACCACACAAAACATTAGCTTAAAGGCTTAATAAATTAAGCACAGTATGTTAAAACACACACAGGGCTTTTCTTCTGCATTGTGACTTTTTGAAAGACACAATAATCAATGCTACGAGCTCTTATTTTTCCATTTTCATCTGTCTGGGAAAGCCTAAAGCATGCATGGAATTGCCAATAGATTTTATTGTGTCCCTTTACTCTCACCGTAGAGGTCAGCCAGGGTTCTTCTACAAATCATTGTCCTTTGGGAGCTATTGGCCTGCATCGGAGATTCCACAATAAATCACCATTTCTGACCTTAACTGCCTCGTCTGAAATCCCATAACAAATAAAGTAAATATCAAGAGCATGACTGCTACTCAAACTGATGATCCTAACATTAAAAATGCATTTATTACATCAGACAGAAAAATGTCCATGGACCATATTTGGGCAAGAAATAGCTTCACGTTGTTTCTAACATTAGTTTTGATTGACATATTTTTTATTATATATTTTGACCTCTTCAAACACTTTCTGCATTCTTTTTTGTTTTGAATGTTTGCCATAAACTATTTTCGCCTCTTAACATTGGTGTTCTTATTCTAACCAGCATGGGCGGATGAACGCTATAGGTTGGATTTTTCATGCATGTTTTAATTCTCACTTCTAAATTGAAACTATATATTTAAAAAATGTAAGTGTTAAGAACTATGCCTTCGGGGGGCGTGGCTTGAAAGCCGAGTGCGATGGCCGCACTTCAGTGAAGCTCTCTCCTTCCCCGGCCAGCGACTGCCTAAATATCCGTCATCTAATCCGTACAATGCCCCAAAAATGCAACGGAGCGTTGCCTTGATGCCCGCCGCTGGAAAACGATCGCGAATGCTGCATGGTGAGGAGGACATCGCCAGACAAGCACCGAGCACCTGCTAGGCCCCGGAGGCCCCGGCCTCAAGTTTGCTCCGGCCGCTGGGGACCCCCGAGGGAGACGGCACCATCTGGAAGCGGGTCGCGGCCCGCGGAAAGGGAAAATTCGTAGCACCGGAGGCGGAGCCCCGGCAGGTTAGCCCATCAAGACCCTTCCCTCCCCCCCCGGATCGCGGGCTGGTTGGTGCTGGGGGGCCTCAAATCCACCAGGCCTGATGACGCAGAGACCCGTCCCAAAACGAAAGTGGTGATCGGTGGGGGCTGGTGGGAAGCCCGCATGAAGAACTGAGCCCAGAGCAAAGCGCACGTGCGCCGGAACAGGTGAGGCGCAGCGAAAGACGCCTTCATCTAGGACTGCGGGAGTGGGACAGCCGGGCCTCAGCACATAGTAGGACCGGGCCCCTCTAGAGAAGAGGGTGACGCCGTGTGAGGTGGGAGAGTGGAGCACCGTGGGTCCCGCTCCCGGAGACGTCGACTTCAGAAACAAGGGGGGACCCCCCTCTCCGCCCTTCATGGCAATAAACTTGGTACTCCTCGGGGGCGACACCTCGATGAGGCACAACTGAGGCCCGGGGTGGTTGAGGGACATCCGGCGCCAGCCTACGCCGTACGAAATAGCAAGGCGCCTGGAGGACCGTGATCCTCAAAGAGACAGCACAACGCAGCAGGAAGCTGCCCGATAGGGGCAAGGAGTTTGTGGCACATCAAGCACGGGGCGAGCCACGTGGAGTGAAGCCCACCGCGCAAGCGGAGACATACAAGTATCGAGACTGGAAGATTTCCCAAAAGAGTAAGCGACGTGTGGCACCTGCTGGGGGCCCAACCCTGACGCACCGCAATGTCCGGAAACAAGGGTCAAAAAAGCATGCTCCAGACCAAACTGGACAAGTATACCACCCAAAAACTGGGTGAGGTGGACAACGGTGAGGCGAGCAAGATGGCAGGATCAACCAAAGAGGAGTCCACGCTAAAAGACTTCATGGAGGCCATCGCGGGAGTGCGAACGTCACTGGAACAAAGAATGGACACTATTATATCGAGATGACGCTGATAAGAGCGGACCTACAAAAGACGAGCGAAAAAGTGAAAGCAATGGAGGGAGTAACCTCGGAACTGAATGGAGAGGTTCAACAGATGCGTAAAGAGCTCAAGGAACTTCAGGTTGCCCAGAAGCGGTCTGAAACACAATTGGATGACTATGAAGGCCGAGCGCGACGCAATAATGTCAGGATCACGGGGGTCCCTGAGAGGGCAGAGGGACCAGCCGTTGACCTATTTGTTGAGGATTTAGTACTGAACCTTCTTAGGCCCAAAAACCTCTCGAAATACTTCACCATTGAAAGAGCTCACAGAGTACCGGGAGGAAGACCCAAGCCGGGAGCCCCCCGAGGCCAATCCTAGCGAAACTCCTAAACTTTAGGGACCGCGACGTTATCCTACAGACGGCTCGATCGAATCCTCCGCTCAAGTTCGAGAACAGTGAGCTGTCCTTTTTCCCGGACTTTACACTGGCGGTCCAGCGTCAAAGAAGCACCTTCCTGGGCGTTAAACAGCAGCTAAGGGACAAGAATATCCGATACGAGATGTTTCCTTCAAAACTGCGAGTGGAAGCAAATAGCAAGGCATGGTTTTTTGACACTCCAGAAGCAGCACAGGATTGGTTGGAGGGATGGAAGCCAGCGAAAGAACATAATGCACGTTGAGAAGGGACTCCCTCCCCCTGTGGAGCGATCATCTTCGACCTACAAGAAGAGTAGGTTGAATTGTCCCAAACAGAGATTCTCTTCCTACCGTGGCAGCACTGACGAAACGCACCCTGCGGATAATAAGGACAGTATAAACGCTAACTGAAAATGTTTGAACTTACTTATGATTAATTGAACTGCATGGGGATATTTAGCGGCAGTCTGAAAGCCGGAGGGAGGGAGTCGCCGCCCCCCCGATTACTTAGTTAGTTTACCATAAGGGGGCGACAGGCACTCTGCACTGTTGGGGACATGGGCAGTTTTAGGCCCAGAGTGCGGGGGAGCAGGGTGGGGGGTAGTTGGAGGGTAAGGGTTAAGTTGGTTCACTCAAATGACAGTCAATTAGGTTCAATGGTCGGAAGCGAGACATGCAGTACTTGCACTTGCACGTTGCCACGAATCGTCACAAGGGAGGGTGTGGCGGGTTGGAGAGGGGGGGAGGATTTGTTACGGGCCTGATGGAGGGAAAACAATTCAAACTATTGTCCTGGAACGTTAATGGATTGGGGGATAAGTTAAAGCGGGGACTGGTACTTCAATTCATTAAGAGGCACGCCCCAGATGTAGTGCTGCTCCAAGAGACACACCTGGTGGGAAACACATGTAGAGCCATGGACAAATGAGGTTATCGACTGGTAGTACATTCGGGATTCACCTCGGGCTCCCGAGGTGTTGGTGTACTGATGCGCAAATCCTTCCCTTTGTCCATAAGCCACCGCTGGACTGATGAGATAGGAAGATATGCAGCAGTGTCAGGGCAATGGGAGGGTGGATCACTGACGTTGATGTCTGTCTACGTTCCCCCAGGGCTACAAGCAATAGCGATAAGAGACCTGGAACGCAAAATAAGGGAGTTTCCGGAGGGGAGACTAATCCTCGGTGGAGACCTCAATTCTATACTGTGCGGTAAGAGTGACCGATATCCCCCCAGAGCACAACTGATTGTACCCTCCTTCCTGGACGCTTTCGGTCTGGTAGATGCATGGAGGGTCCGGCACCCCACCGATCCCCAGTTTACTTTCCACTCAGGGGTTCATAATAGTTTGTCCCGCATCGATTACATTCTAACACCGGCGGATCAAGCGGGTCATATCAGCGAAATAAGGCACATGGCACGTGGTATATCGGACCACTCCCCGATCTGGGTGCAGATAGGAACAAATGTGGGCCGGGTAGGCAGAGTGGCACCCATAAACCCGTGGTATCTCCGCAACCCCAACAAAAGACAAAACATTACCCAGGCTATAGAACACTACTTCCAAGACAATGAAGGTTCTGTGGACTCCGCCATCACACTTTGGGAGGCATTCAAAACAGTGATAAGAGGGCAGGCGCTCTCTCAGGTCTCAGGTGCCAAAAAAGAGAAGAACGCTGACTGAATTAAACTGGAAGAGGAGACACTAGAGCTCGAAAGGGAGTCACTAGTAACAGGGGACCCTGACACAATGCACAAGCTCAGCCTAAAGAAGGACAAATACAAAAACGTAGCGGTAGACAAGGCTAAGTCAATGCATAGAGACAAACTAGGCAGGATTTATGAACTGGGTGATAGAGCAGGTAAATTACTTTCATGGCTGGATTGTCGTGACCTAGCCAATCGCCTAGTCACAGAGCTTACCACAGAGGTGGGGGAAACCATTGCAGACCCACAGATGATAGCGGACGAATTTGCCAAGTACTACACACAGATATACACAGCTCACTGCAATAGCCCCATAGAGGAATCGAGGGCCCTGCTAGCGGACATTAGACTCCCCACACTGTCAAAAGAAGACTGTGCCTTATTAGATAGCGAGCTCACGAACGACGAAATTGCACGTGCCATCGGGGACCTACAATCCGGGAAGGCGATGGGCCCCAATGGTCTCCCAATAGAATTGTATAAATTAAAAACTGATAAAATGGCCCCCCACCTCAAAGCAATGTATGAAGAAAGCCGGGAGATTGGCCGACTTCCCCAAGATCAACGAGTGGCCACAGTGGTGGTCATTCCCAAGGAGGGTAAACCTAGAAACCAGTGTTCCTCCTATAGACCTATCTCCTTATTAAACGCGGAGGTTAAAATCTTGGCAAACTGCTCGCGACACGCCTAATTGGAGTAATCTCTGGCCTGGTCCATCCAGATCAGTCGGGCTTCATGCCGGCGAGAAATACATCCCTGAACCTCCGTCGACTCCACGGGGTACTCGGACGAGTACACACATTGAGGGAGGACGTGGTAGTACTGTCCTTGGGTGCTACCATGGCTTTCGATATGATTGAATGGCTGTATTTATTTGCAGTGCTGGAGAAGATGGGGTTTGGCCCGGGCTTCATGGGATGGGTGAAACTTCTATACTCGGAGCCACTGGCAAAAGTCGTAGTAAACAACAAACACTGGGGCACATGATAGCCAAGCGTAACATCGCCAGAATGTTGGGGGCAAGAGAGGCCCCCGGTTTAAAATCATGGAAACAAGATATGGACTGGTGTATGTATAGAGAAAAGACTGTATATATCTCCAGAGGGTGTCCAAAGAAATGGGTTCAAATATGGACCATATGGAATGAATATCGGGGAAGTATTTGTACGCCTCCCCTCCTCCCTGCCCTATCCCACCAAGTCGAACTGATAACAACTGATCACTGAGATGGCAAAATGTATGTAAGTGTTAAGATATTTGTATTGACCAAGAAAAGTATGTATGTAAAAATGTCATGCGACCTAATACCGACCAGAACTGTAACCATGATTGAATTGTTACTGTCTCTAACTAATAAAAAGGCATAGTTCTTTTTTTTTTTGTTAACTCTTTTTATTAGTTAGAGACAGTAACAAAAAGTTACAAGCACGGTCTCCGGGTCCCATGTTTCCTGTTGCATATGAAATGAAATATTTATAAAGCGCGACAAGACCCGAAGGTATCTAGGCGCTAAATACACTAGACGGCAGTCGTTGGAGGAAGAACATTAATAGAGCCATGTTTTTAGATGCTTCCTGAACTGAAGCAGGTTGTGTTCATTTTTAAGAGCAGTGGGCAGAGAGTTCCAGAGTTTGACAGTGGTAAAGGTGAAACGTTTACCTCCCCATTTTACTTTAGAAATCTTGGGGATGGATAAGTTGCCACTGTAAGATGATCTGAGAGTTCTGCCTGGGATGTAGGGCTTGAAAAGTTGATATAATTGCCACGGGCCCTTACCATGGATAACCTTGAATACAATACATAGGGCCTTAAACTGAATGCGCTTGATGATGGGTAGCCAGTGCAGCTCTGCGAGGGCCTTGGAAGCTGAGTCGAAATGAGTGAGCCCAAGCAGGGCTCTTGCGGCGGTATTCTGGGTAGTTTGCAATTTATGGAGACTGCGCTTGCGTGCATTGGTGAGAAGGGCGTTGCAGTAGTCCAGCCTTGAACCAATCAAGGCTGTGACCACTGTTTTCCTCAGCTCAAAAGGGATGAACGGAAGTACTTTTTTAAGGATTTTGATGATAAAAAAGCAGGTTGATGTGGTGTTATTGATCGGGGATTCAAAGGAGATCTTGGAGTCAAACAGTACTCCAAGGTTCTTAACTTTGTCAGTCGGTGTTGGGGGGGAGCCCATGTGACTAGGCCACCAGCTGTCAGACCAGACAATAGAAGTATTACCAAAAAGCATGACTTCCGTTTTTGAAGTGTTCAATTTAAGGCAGTTTGTCTGCATCCATTTCCCTATGTGACTCATACAATTTTTGAACCGGGACGCAGTATCTTAGGATGGACTGTTGACAGACACAATAATTTGTGTGTCGTCTGCATAGGACACCAGGGAGAACCCAAAGGTTCTAATCAGTTTGGCCAGTGGGGTAACATATAAGTTAAAAAGAGTGGGGCTCAACGAAGAGGCATATCTTCCAACAAGGCAAACCAGTTTGGGTTCCTCACTCTTTTTGTTACACTTCTCAATTATTTTACTCGTATACTGTCTGCCACTTAGTATCTCGACTAGGGTTTCAGCCTGAACCCTGTAATTTTTGGATTCACTGCAGTTTCGCCTTAGGCACAAGAACTGACCATAAGGTAGATTCTGCCATAGGGCTCTCGGGTGGAAGCTATCACGCCTTAATAGGTTGTTCCTGTCAGTTTATTTTGTATGGGTCACAGTTTTCAACTCCCTCCCCCCCCCTGTTGTGATTTTCATGTCAAGAAAAACCATTACCGTGCTGCTCACAGTGAAAGTGAATCTGACGTTATGGTTGCATGCATTGGGCCTATCTCTAACGGATGTGGCAGTGTGTGTTCCCCCCTCCCTCAGCACTAGCACCTTTTGAGAGACAGAGTCAGCTATACTCCATAAGAATCCTGTTTGTCTAAATTCTTGTTTAAAAGTGAATTTATTAAGGTGTAAAATCTCACATTTATCTGGATTTAATTTATAACCAGAAACAAGAGACTAAGGGCCATATGTATGAAGCCAATTTGCGATCGCAAACGCCGAAATTCGCAGAATTTCGGCGTTAGCGATCGCAAATTAGCAGTGTGCAATGTATCACACTGAAACCCCCTTGCAAAATAAGGAATCGCAAATTTTGCGATTCCCTATTTTGCGATTGCATTTAAGGAATCGCTAATTGCGATTCCTTAAATGCAATGTAAGAAGCACAAAAGAAAGTGCGATTTGGGCTTAAAGAATCGCAAATTACCACCAACTTCAAGTTGGTGGTAACTTACGATTTCACTTAAAAATGCACTATTTTGCATTTTTAAAGTGCCATGTGGCGCACATACATGCCCGTAGGGCACGTATGTGTGCCACATGTGCACACATGCACATTTCAGGGGTGCAACAGGGTGTCCTTTTGACACCCTGGCACCCTTGAAATTGAATTCTCAATTTGCGATTCTCTAATTGCTAATCGCAAATTGAGAATGTCTTCCCATTCATTCCTATGGGCCTCTAGGCCCATAAGAATGAATGGGGAGATATTCCTTAATTGCGAATCGCAATTTGCGATTCGCAATTAAGGAATATTAAGGATTCGCAAAATTTATTGCAAATCCTACATACATAGCGTTTTGCGATTCTCAAATAGCGATTCGCAAAAAATCGCTATTTGAGAATCGCAAAAGGACATTTTGATACATATGGCCCTAAGAGTCTACTTCACGTAGGAAAGCCGGTACTGATGTTTGAGTTTGTGAGATAAACAATATAATATCCTCAGCATATGCTGCCAATTTAATACATTGCTTGCTATGATAGAATCCATGAACATGCTCATTTTGTTGTAGCTTAGATAGAAATGTTCTAACACTAAGTTAAAAGAAATGGAGAAAGGGGATAACCCTGACAAACACAAAAGTGAAATAGGAGGAAGATAGTCAATTTATAGTAATGGCAACGTTAGGTGCAGTGTATAAGAGGGATATCAAATTAATAATTTTGGGACCAAATCCAAACCAGTATAAAGTCTGGAATAGAAAAGACCAAGTAACACAATATAAAGTCTTTTCAGCACCTAAGGCTACTGCTGCCAAAGATTCAGAGTGTTTATAGACTTGGAGAGAGTATTGAAAAAGAGCCTTGCATTATCAGATATGTATCTACCTTGTACAAAATCGGATTCTTCCTTACCTAGTATTTTTGGAAGCAAAGCTTCCAATCATAGTGCCAAATCCTTGTTAATGGTAATTTTTTAAATTAGTATTAACAAGGGAAATAGGTCTATATTTTTTTACACTATTGTAGACCTTTGCCTTTTTTTGGTTTAAGACATCTCAATGCATCTAGAAAGGATCCACTAGATTACCTGTGTGTGCAAAATATTCAATCAGGCTTAATAATTTAGATAAAAGTAAGCGTGAGAAATGTAGAAAAAATTATGCTGTAAACCTGTCCGGTCCAGGTGCTTTATCTTTTTTGATTGAGTGGAGTGCCATAAAAAGTTCGGCATGAAAGACATCAGATTCGAGTGAAGTGGGCATCAAAGGATTTTTGTATATTCACTTGAAATATCTGAATCTTTGAATAAATTATGTTGGCGATCTATTATAGAATCAATTTTGGATTTTTTATTTTTTATTTTAAAGTAATTTGCCAAGAGTTTTCCAGATTTGTTTTGACGACCATAGTACCTGGCACTGGATTTAAGAAGATATGCTCACACATTTTCAGTTTATTAAAATTGAGTTTGCCACTAATTAATTCTTGTAAACACTCTTTTGAATTTGAGGTACAATAGGTATAGTCTAATTTTTTAATATTAGTGAGAATTTCATTCATTTTAGCAGTAGATACTCTTCGTTTTTTTGAGATGTATTGGATTACAAAATCTCTAGCTGATGCTTTAAAAATGCCCCAAATGGTATGAAAAGTGATATTGTCTGTTCAATTAATTTGAAAGAAAACATGAAAAACTGACGTGAATGAAGAGATAAAAGAGTTATCCAAAAGTAAAGTTTTATCGAATCGTCACCTTTTTGGTTGAGTGGGTTTAAGTAAAATATCCAATTGTAAGCAAATAGGTGCATGGTCTGAGAGCAAGATTGATCCTATTTCTGCGGAGTATAATGTATGAGATAAATCATGTGAAATTAAAATCTGGTCTATTCTTGATTGTATATGATGGACAGGAGAAAAATATGTATGTTCTCTTTTTGTGGGGTGACATAATCTCCAACCGCCTATTAGTGTTCTTTGCTTAATTGTGTGAACAAATGTTTTTTTAGACTTGTTAGGGACATATTGAAAAGTGGAGTTTCTAGCTACAAAAAGATCTATATTTGGTTACAATCACCTGTAACAATACGATTGTCATCTGAGTATTGCCTGAGTTGTTGGGAAACATTTGACCAAAATTGATTGTCTGGTTGAGTTGGGCCATACACATTGAAAATGGAAATTAGAACCTTATTAAGAATTAAACAAGTGAAAGGACATCTGTATCTGATTCCTGAAATTTGAGTTGCATGTTAAGAGTTTTACAACATAAGGTTAAAACGCCATTATGTTTTTCATTTCCTTGGGAAAAGAAAAGTTCTCCAACCCAACCTATCTTTAGTTTTAAAGATTCAATTTCAGTAAGATGTGCTTCTTGTATAAGAGCAATATTAGCATTGAGATTCGACAGATGTGTTAAGATACATTGTCACCTTATAGGAGAACTCAGACCCTTGACATTCAAAGATACAATTTTTAAACACATCAGAAAAAAAAAATTCAGACTTATCAATACCTATAAACAATACATAGAGTTTGCAGTAATGATGACCAGCAATAACAGAAGACAAAGGAAGGACGAAATTGAAAGAGAAGGAAACAGGTGAAAGAGAACAGGAAAGGATAAGAAAGTACACAAATGAGAAAAGTTGAAAGAAAAATGAAAACAACCAAGATACGAGGCAAAAGGGTGAACAGGGGAGAGAGAGGGAAGACATACTTTGGTGCACATCAGAAGGATGGGGCAGTTGAAACCACATGGAAAAGATGACATTTCCAGGCTCTGAGGGAGCGGATTCGGGTAGATGTTGATATACAGGACAGGAAATAGCACAGGGACAAAATTGAAAACACTGCCTGCAAAGAGAATATTCATGAGCGAAGAAAGATTGCAATATAAATAGATAAAAAAAACATAAATCAACATGTTATATTATTTGAAAAGAAAAAATGTCTTAAAAATATGTAGGTTAAGTAAGTCAATGTTCCTGAGAGTTGGACAGCTCCATGGCTTCAGCTTCACTTCTCTGAATAAAACACTTAAATTGCGCTGGATCCTCATACGTTGTTGTTTTATTTTTACATGTGACTTTAAAGATACATGCATGCAATAATCCAAAGTGGGCATCCATTCCTGGACCATTTGTCATCAAGAGTTTGCAGTCTTGTATTAGTCTCCTCTATGTATAGACATAAGCCCAAATTTCTTCCAGCAGAAGCTCCATGGAGATAGGAGGAGGCATTTTTGTTGGGCATGGGGGATCTTTTTTCAGTCTTTTTCCTGAAGGCTTACTAATATTGAGATGAGGTGAAGGAATGCACACCGGACATTAATTTGAAGATTAGACGTTCCTTTATCCGTTGGTATACTTGAATCTTCCATTTGGGAACTATGTTTGGTTGAAATGTAACTTGTGTTGCCCTTTTTAGAGGAACAGTTAAGAATCTTGGAAGAACAATTGTTTTTTGTCAATCTACCCATAGATTGAAGTGAGTAAGAAGGAACCTGTAGCTGAACAATAGGAAATATGCAATGTAAATATTCAAAATGACGATTATTATTGAAGCTGTGGAGTATATAATTGAAAAAGGGCTGTAAACAAATAGCCACCTTACTTCACCTAAGAAGTAGGTATAGTGATGGGTAGATATGAGACCTGCAGGTATTCTCGGCATTCAATGGATAAGGTTTAAAATGGTGGCCATTTTATGAGAGTGAAACAAGACCAAGGTGAAAATTCAGCACTTAATCAAAAGGTCTAAAAAGGACTGATCCTAAAATAATCACCTGGTGTGAGAGAACTTGCCTTGGTTAATTAATACAAAGAAGCGCATTGATTTTCTGTATCCACATTAATGACGACGATAGCAGCCGGCACAAAATGGCGGGTCCTTTGAGGTATTGGGATACATTAGAAGTGGAAAAGGTAGTGCGTGACATCCAAAAGTTATAAAGTGCAGCGCATGATGGCCCTTACATGCTGCTTGAAACTGTGGTTTAATTGTAGAGTATCATCATCAGATATAACCGCGGCACGGCAACTCTCTCTCCCTTTTTCCAATGGAGCTTCACACGAGAGCAGCCATCTCTGCCGGGAATCAAGCCATGCCCCCCTTATTTATTCCTTTTAACACCAAATGACAGTACCTTTTGTTCTCATCTAGTAGGAGCTAAATCATGCACTTTCTTACATAAATACAACCAATCACATTTTAAATCAGTCTGCCTCAGGACATCATTCGAAACAAGTGTTGTGAATGCCAGTAGGTCTGGCTTCAGCAAGTTGATGTCATGATTACATTCTTATTTTTGCAAGAATAGGCCACAACATATAAAGAAGAAAAAACCAAAGAGAAAACATTGAGCCCTGCTTGACAGGTGTGCCTCTACTTGTGGAATTGAAGGTAACAGAAGTGCAAGGAAGAATGGGAAGCGAGAATATAAACTGGTGTAGATTTTACAAATTAATGGCATTTCACTGAAGTGGTGAAGAAGTATATAAACACTAAGGGCCTGATCACGATGTCGGTTGGAAAGCCTCCGACCGACATGTATGTTTAAAGTCCGACCGCCGTATTATGATGACGGCGGTCAGAGTTTGAACCAGCGGAGGAATCCGACGCGGTTCCGACAGGCTCGAGGAGCACATGGTGCAGGGATGTTTACAAACTTCCTTTTTCAATGGTAGGTTGTGCTGCGGGCAATTTCGGCCCGCCACAGAAGCTCCCATTGAAAAATTGAAGTTTGCGACTGCATCATGTGTGATCACATCCTAATGGGGTTGTCAGAACCGCTGACCTATGTTCGGGCGGTTCCTTCCCCGAAACAGTGTCGGTCGGAGGTAACTCCAACCGACATCGTAATTAGGCCCTAAATCTGAAGGCAATAGGGTTACAGTCTCACGGCACCTTCTGAGTTGAACTTTCCTGGCAAGCAAGAAACGCTTCAAGTTGGATGGCATAAACACTTGTTAGTTAACTGATAAGGAAGTGAAACGTTATAATTTCAGTGGCACATTCGGTTGAATTTCCTGCGTTTTAGCAGTTTGAAGCAAAGAATTTTCTGCATTTCATCCAATTCCTTATTGGTCTGAAGTTACCACTATTTGGAATGCTAAATAACTTCCAACAATATTTTTTTATTTTTTGCAACATAATAAGTGAAAATAAATCGTTCATATTTTTTGCTGAAAACTAAATCCAAAGAGCAGTTGTTTGTGATAACTTTTTCTCCTGTGAATCCTATTTGTGTTTGGAAGCAAGCCTCCAACTTCACCCATGCTTGAAACTTAATCTGGGTCCCAGCATTTTGTTTTAGAAAAGAATATGAAAGAAACCAGAAGCATATTTTTCTCTTTTTTTAAACTTAATACTCTTGGAATCACTTCACTGGAAAGGAAACATCTGATAAATGAATTCATGATTAATGTTCAATAGAAGACAAAAGTTTGCAAATTTGCTGAATAATGTCACTCCCAAAAACACAAAGTTTCTGGCCTTTAGAGTAGATCAATGACAATGGAACTACCCATTTCATTTTGACCCCACGCAGAATCAAAGGTGAAAGAAACATTTTGGGATTTCTGTTAAAAGGTAAAACAGTGTAGAGAGCAAAATGTGTCTTCTGGAAAAATGTAATGCTTTTCACAGACCAAGTAAAATATATACAAAAGAGCATATCCACTAGCATTAGGCACAGTGTTCTGGGTCCCAATGGAAGAAACTATATCGCGTAGAAAATAAGGACCAGTTTGGGAACATTGTTAATAAACAAACTGTGGGGTTTTGTTGCAAGAAAATTAGGAAAGATTGGGAAAGTGCAAGCAAGGTGATCACAATAAAGTCACCATCCAACGTCTTTGGTGACAATACCCTGAGATTAGCTAATACAGTATTTTCGTATCAAATACTTTCTGTGGCGTGGATCACAACCAAAGAACCAGGGCACTAACTGAAAAGACAAGCAGCAATACCAGTTCTTACAGTGTCACAGAAACTTTGCAACCTTCAAAAGTACACAATTACATTCAATGAAAGATCGTCAGTCCCTAGGTGTAGATCAGAGCTACAGAGGTCGTATTATGTATAAGGCGAACTTTCCCTGTTTGCACCATGGTGCACCATTCAAAAGATGAGCAGGGTGCAAAAAGAGACTATGCACCATATTAGAAAGAAGGCCCTGCCTCCATAGCAACCACAAACTCACACTGCTTTTAGGGCAGCGCGTTCAAGTGAAATACTTAGCAGCATCTTTAAAGCAGCTCCATTTCCACAGTGCAAGTGGCCTGCCGCCTGCAATGTGAAGAGGGGAGAGAGATCTCCTTGCAGGTGGATGTAGTGAGTGACTGCACACGCCTCCGAAGGGATTCCTGGGAGGGTCATAGGACCCCCTTTCTCACCTCCAGAGGGCTGCCTTTAGGAAGCGCAATGAAAGTGTGCAATCTTTTTGTGGTGCACTTTCAGTGTGCCTCCTAAGGGCATGCTTGTCTCTACACCCACGTCCATAATACAGCACAGGCAAAGTGATTATTTCATTTGCATGGGGCAACACCCCCCGTGCAAATGAGGGACCACCCTACATGTGCGACAGCGTTATCAGTATTACAGAAGGGGGCGCACAAGCACCTGCAGCCACTTCTGTAACACCATTGTGCCCTGGGGGTGCACAAAGTGGGTAAAAAGGAGCGCATTGTATTAGATCTTTGCAAAAGGGCATGCACCAGAAACTTATAGCAGAACAAAGTGCACTGAGAGGGCAAGCATGGAGCATTCATTGCTGCCAGACCCCTGTGGTGGGAACATGGAAGCCTTAAGGAGTGGCACTCGAAAACCAGATGAGCAAACACTTTAGTTAAAATGTGTATAAATAAGTGGCCCAAAGTCTGGCTTTCAGATGGTAATGCTCTTGGCACTGTTTTTACCCAGCGCGCAATATATGGTGGACCTCGAAGAACCCGTTTGCTCATAGCGTTAGGTCAAAAACCACAAATATTTCAACTACTTCCCTCTGATGCTAACAGTAATAAATTGTCTTTTATGAAGATAAATAACCCAGAAGTAGGTAATTCAATGCCTCAAATCTCTAAAGTTGATGGTCATTAGCCACAGATGGTAAATGCTGTAAACTTTAATGAAAACCAAAGATAAATTAAAAATGTAGCAGCTGGACTCCATAAGATTGGAACTTTACTGGATGGGGGAGTTGTGCCTCCTGATAATGAAGGGAAGCAGGCAGTTATCCGCATTTCCAGCCTTGGACCACTGCATGCACAAACCACAAACCTGTTTATCAGTTTTTTAGGTCGAGCCTGGGCAGCGCATGTGCTGCTCTGGGAGGCATGCTGTATTGAGGGAGAGACTTGAAGCTCAGAAAACTCTAAGCCCACGTTTTTCATTGGCTTGTGTCATTGTCCACTGTAAACTGTGGCTGTTCATTGGTCAAAAGGCTTGGTAGTCCCTCCGTAGTACCGCCTTGTCTCATTTTGTAACCTCCCGTGGCGACACCACCTGTTACCTGTGTTGTTGCTTGGTAGGCTTTACTGACATCCCGAGCACTATTTTCTCAAATAGCATTGTACTGCCTGCAACACACTCTCTCCTAACGTTTTTTTAAATATTTATAGCACGCATTTGCAATGCAATAGGTCTTGCATTTGCGAGAGTTTAAGCTATTGGCATTGTAAATGAC
Source organism: Calotriton arnoldi (assembly GCA_963921515.1). Lineage (NCBI taxonomy): Eukaryota > Metazoa > Chordata > Amphibia > Caudata > Salamandridae > Calotriton > Calotriton arnoldi. The sequence goes on from CAWUFW010009031.1 coordinate 392,557, forward strand.
AATGCCTTTTATTTATCTGTTTTAAAAACAACACATAAATAAAAGGCATTGTCATTTACAATGCCAGTAGCTCAAACTCTCATAAATGCGAAACCTATTGCATTGCAAATGCTTGTTTTAATATGTTCTATGTAATGTGTCTTGTTTCAGCCTGAGTCAATGCTTGGCTAGCAAACCCCAAAGTCCAGGATGGTTTTGGGCTTGTCTAGTAAAGTAAATAAATAAATGTGAGAGTGTTAATTCTGTTTGTTAAGAATCAAGTGAGAAAATGGGGAATTAGAGTTGCCGGTGCAAAATATACCACCATTTGCCTACAGGAATGCTGCCTGAATATCAGGTCTAAAAAATCCTGAATCTATACTTACCTATACATACAGACCTACACAATATTCTGGTAGTCCATATTTAGGCTGTGATATTTGGTAGCACAACATTTTCCTGCTAGAAATTCTAACATACAACTTGGCTTAAGCGTTATCATTCCTATGTAAAAACTAACTCCAATTAAAATAAATTATTTCCACACGTTTTTACTAATTTGGAAATCTGGAAAGGGCAAACTTGAGCTAACATGGTTTGTGTCTTCAGTGGTTTCAGCCAGACAGGTTCTTGGCCCGGTAAAAGAAGATGATATATTAGAGAAAATCAAAGGAGTACAGAGTCGTGGGTCTTCAATGTGAAAATGATCTTAGAAAGCGCTACATTACGGCCTTTCATCATGGCTGACATGTCATTGTATACACGGGCAGCTTGAAGGAAGAGCCTTAAGGGGACTTGGATAACTTTAGCAAAAATACAATTCCCTCATCATCTATTTCGATAGGACAACTCTATGCAAAATGAAAACGAACCTTTATGCAAGAGGTGTTCGCACAAGGGAATAGAACATTCTAATTGGATTTTCTGAATGCTGTGGTTCTCTTAAAATAGTGAAAAGAGATGGCCTGTGTATATTGCTCTCTATATACGTGTATTGATTTTGTAGGATCAAGTACAAAAGTGTTCCCATTATCTTTACAGTTAGGGGAAATGTTCTATTTGTAGGTAGTAAAGCAATAGAGTGTTCCAAATGATGACGAAGACGTGACTACTTCTCTGGACATCAAGGAAAGGCAATATTTAAAAGTGTTAATGTTATTACCTGGGCAGTTCATAATTTGTTGTTCAAATTAAAATGCTGATTGCAGATATATGCATCTTTCTATTTATGTATTTCCGATAAGGGCTATAGAAAGGAGCATGATTTGAAAAATAGCAGGTTTAGTAAAGAAGGTTTAGGCAGGCACTGAAATGAAAAATAACCAAAAGCATAAATCTGCTGTGCATGAGATGCAAATGAACAAGTCTTCGAAAAGTCAAGCTCAAATCGCAAGGTCTTTACAAAAAGATATATTAAAATAAATCGAAACTGAGATCTAGCTATGACTAGAATACAACGTTTAAAGTAGTGCAGGAAAGATGACACATATATTTCAGTGTGATTAGGAAAAAGGTATGTGTTTGGACAAAAGATCAGAATAGAAACTAAAATAATCTTTATTTGAGGATTTAGAATCAACGAAAATCCACAAAGACTCTGTGGCCTTGTGGTGTAAATAAACCAGTTGATAAAACTTTTTAAATAATTTCTTCCTTTTATTTTGCTATATCACTTTTTTCCCTCCTATTATACTAAGCCAAAAGGTCCATGCTGGCTGAGGTTCTTCTTCCCTCTTCTGTTTCTTTTCCCCTTGATCTCGCCTCTGTTTCAGCCTGCCTTTCCCTCCTCAAGTGGGTCACCAGTTTGGTGGAAGACCTTGGGGTAAACCACACACAGGAATGCCCAGTTAGTTCTCCTTTTAGATGCTCTTTTTTCTCTCTTATGTGCTTCCTGCCACCTTTTCTCTTGTGAGACCAACGATTGGCCCTGTTTCAGTTCTCCTTTACCTTTCATCTTTCTTCCTTATAATATGCCTCCTCCCACCCCCTTTTCAATGGTAGCACTCAAGACAGTGTTTCCCCGCCACCGACACCTAAAGCTCCAAACAGTGGATTATCACCACCACAATTGGAAAAATTGTAGAAATGCACATGCCTGCAGCCTTGACTCTCTTCTGGGGCCATGGCGGTGGGACCTGAAGAGCCCCTCTGCCTCCCTGGGCCACTGGGTTTGCACATAGTATTATGCAAGGTCTTCCACTCACCTCCAATGATGTTACTGATTCCGCTTGCCTCGCTACGAACGCGGTGGCGTCCACCTTCCCTTTGACTCCTGTCGGGGTCGCTTCCCTTAGCGTCTTTCCCTCCTTGACTTCCCGTCTGATCTCGTTCGTCTTCTCCGTTTTCCTCCTTTGATATTCTCCTTGCTCATCTCCCGCGCCTCATTCTGTCGGAACTCTGTCTCCTGACCAACCCCCAGCAGTTTTTTACCTTTCCTCCTCAATGTTGTCATGGAAAGCTAGACCATTGTTCTTTCTGTCCCCAAGGAGTTTGCTGGTGGCCATCTTAAAGTTCCTGGATCTCTTTGTCTCCTCACACTGATCCTCCCCTAAGAATGTCTGTTGGGTCCATTCGGCTGATGGATACTGAGCGAGATAATCTATGTTCTTTTGCAGTCTTCTAGGGTTGTGTAGGGCCTGGAAGGAAAAAGGCTGTAATGCCAGGAACCATCTTAATATTCTTGGATTGCTATCTTTGTTACTGGCTAGCCACATTAATGGAGCATGGTCAGTTAGTAAAAGGAATGCACGCCTTAATAGGTAATATTGGAGTGCTTCTACAATCTGTTTAATAGCCAGACACTCTTTGAGTTGAGTAATTCCTCTCTATTGGGAACATTTTACAGCTCAACCACAAAAGAGGATATAAGGTACCTTGTTCATCAGGGTGTGACAAAATAGCTCCTGAAACATAACCTAAGCGTCTGTATGTAGCACAAACGTTTTATTGAAATTCGAGCACTGGAGAACCAGGGCACTAAATAGACTATTTTTCAATTGCTGAAAGCTGCGATTGTGGCTGTCTAGCCACTGCTGTATGCGCGATGAATATTTGTTGGTCAACAAGTCAGTGAGGGGGCTGACGATTTCCAAAAAGTAAGGACTGAATCCATGATAATATTCTACCAAGCCCAGATATTAGCGTATTTTTCATTTATTGGTGGGTTGGGGTATTTGTTTAATAGCTTTTATTTTATCTATCTGGGGTTGAATAGTTCCTTCCTTGATAGAGAACCCCAAGTATTGTATGTGGTCGGTTGCTAGGGTAGACTTTTTAGGGGTTAATGGTAAGGCCTGCTTGTTGTGGAGCATTGAAAATGGGAGTTAAATGTTGCAGTTGGGTATTCCATGTATGGCAATAGATCACTATATCATCAAGCTAAGCGGCTGTGTACCCACGGTTGGGTTGGAGTTTATAATCCATCAGTTGTTGGAAAGTGGCAGGGGCCCCGTGGAGACCAAAGTCTAAAGTATAACCCTGAAGGTGTTTAAAAGACAGTTTTCTCCTGAATCTCTGGTGTTAATGGGATCTGCCAGTACCCATTGGTTAGATCTAATGTGGTCATTATACGGGCTCCCTCAAGCTCATCTATGCAAGGCATTGGATAAGTGTCAAATTTGAATATACTGTTAAACTGTCTAAAGTCACTACAGAAGCGAAGACTCCCATCTCCTTTCAGCACCAGGACTATGGGGGAACACCATTCACTCTGGAAAGTTTTAATGATATCTGTTTCTAGCATGCCTTTTATTTCTTGTTCCACTGCCTTCTGTCTAACAGCCAGGATGCAATAGGACTTTTGTTTAACAATTCAGCCCTCTGTTGTTACGATATTATGAGTTATGAGCAAGGTACGACCTGGAGTACCCAAGAATAACTTAGGGTACTGTTGAATAAGGTGATATAACTGTTGTCTCTGCTTGTTGGCTAAGGAGGACCCGATATTAACGTTGCTTACTGTTTTTTGGCCTACTACTGGTATAGGTGTAGCTATAGGTTGGGAATTAGTGGTATAATTAATGGGTCTCATTGACGGCCTCCCCTTCTCTGATTTGGGACTCTTGCACTAACTCCTTTCTGACTATTGTGCAATGACATCCAGTGTCCAATAAGGCTGGAACTGCCTTCCCATTTAGATATACGGTTCTGCTAAATTTATAATCTCCTATGCCCATGGATATGATCCGGCCTCTTGTATATCTGACTTCCTTAGGTTCAGCAGATACGGTATGTTGCGGACAGTGACAGGCTATGTAACCCCACTGACCACAATGGAAACACTATCGCCCTTGGGAATGATCACTGCCGCTGGTCATTGGGTTTCTCAGTATTTTCATAACAAGATTTATTTTGGGCTTTATACAGGTTGACACCTTAACAGGTCCCGCTGTTGTTCTAGTTGTGGTGGAGCTAAACTCGGGTGACCGGTGGAAGGAACAAGCCAGTTCCACAACATTATTATAAGCTGTGAAATTAGGGTGTTGTTTGAGCCAGTTCTGCATATTCTGCAGAAGTGCTTCGCAAGACATTTTTCAAGATATATTTTCTCTGTGACCTCTCCCATGCTCGCTGTGTTAGGTTGGAGCCACCTATTTCCCAAGTCCCTGATTCGGCAGTGCAGTGCTCAGGGATTGTCCCCAGTTTTCCATTTTTCTCTACAAAACCGCACTCTGTAGTATTCTGAATCACAGACGAGTTGCTGGAGTATGGCTCTTTTTATATCTGCATATGCTGTTGTTCCTGCTAGATTAGCAGCCTGGTAAATTGGCTGTAACTCCCCTGAGAGAAGTAGCACTATATACTGTACCCACCTTTTGGGTGGCCAGGCTGCTGTGGAGGCCCAGGAATATTAGGGTGGGCACCCGCACTCCTAATAGCATCAGTTAGTCTCATTATAGCAGTGTCTTGCACTTGTTGATTAGAAGTTAGTAGAGTAGCCTGCTCTTTAAGTGAAGTTTGGAAGGGCTCCCGGTCGTGCTGGGCAGTTTGCACCTGTTGCTCCATGACCAATTGGAGATGTCTTTCTCACTCCGTCAACTGGGTGATCATCTCTTCCATGGACACGGATCGTGTCATGTTGACAAACACTACACTCATCCCTCTTCTGTCACCACATGTGGCGTTGTGGTGTAAATAAACCAGTCGGTAGAATTTTTAAAAAGAATTTCTTCTAATATACTAAGCCAAAATGTCCGTGCCGGTTGAGGTTCTTCTTCCCTCTTCCATTTCTGTTCCCCTTGATCTCCCCGCTATTTCAGCTCGCCTTTCCCTGCTCAAGCTGGTCGCCAGTTGGTTGGAGGTCCTTTGGGTAAACCACACACAGGAAGGCCCAATTAGTTCCCTTTTTAGATGCTCTATTCTACTTCTTAAGTGCTCCCTGCCACCTTTTCTCTCGTGAGACCAGCTTTTGGCCCATTCTCAGTGCTCCTCTCCCTTTTGTCTTCCTTCCTTATAATATGCCCCCCCTTTTCAATGGTAGAACTCAAGACATTGTTTCCCACCACTGACACCCAAAGCACCAAACAGTGAATTGCCACCACCACAATTGGAAAAATTGTAGGAAGGGTATTTGCCTGCAGCTACAACCCTCTCCTAGGGCCGTAGTGATGATACCTGAAGAGCCCCTCTGCCTCCATAGGTCACTGGGTTCGCACGTATTATCAGGCAAAGCCTCCAATGCTGTTACTGCAGCCACTTGCCTCGCTCCCAACTCGGTGACTCCCACCTTCGCTTTGACTCCTGTCGGGGTTGCTGCCCTCGGCGTCTCTCTCCTCCTCAGCTTCCCGTCGGATCTCCGGAGCCTCCTCTGTTTTCCTCCTCCGATATTCTCCCTTGCTCATCTACTGTGTCACATTCTATCTGATCACTCTCTCCCGACCAATCCCCGGTGGTTTTTGACCTTTCCTCCTCGAGGTCATCATGGAAAGTTAGACCGTTGTTTTTTCCACCCCGAGGGGTGTGCTGGCAACCAACTTTAAGTTCCGTGATCTCGCTGTCTCCTCACAGACCCATAAACTCAGCTTACAAGGAGCAAACTATGCCTGCATGGTAATAAGTACCTTGCTCAACTTTACCTGTAGTTAAGAATTATAGCCCACTGAAAAGGCAGTAATGGTTGTTAAGGCCTGAACTGCAGATGAGAAACTATGACGAGTGTGATTGTGGCCTAAGCCTATAATTTGAGTTCAGGCCCTAATAACCATTATTGCCTGAGGCAAAAGGACTGTAAAGCCATTAGGGCATTCCACCCACTGAAAGCCAAACATTGAAAGGTTAGAGCAGAAGGTCTGTACCAGCCATTATTGGCCCTGAAACACTCCATTGTCTGCACTGGAGAACTCAAAATTCCAATGATCTATTGTCTAATAAAACATTGTAATGTCCATAGACTTTCTTCTACCTTTCTTTCAAATTTTGCTTTGTTTTACAGGGGCTGGGGAAGCATAGGCGGTGTTTATGAGAAGTGAGAGTAGGCGTCTCCCTTTCTCCTGCCTTCTCCTCCTTCCTTCTTCTTGTGGTTTTGCTGTCACTGCAGTGCAGTGGGAGCAGCTGGAGGGCGTAATGGGAAGCCTGCCTCCACGGCCGTTCAGTCGCTGTGTGACAGCCAAACTGCAGGAGCAAAGAGCTCTGTCAGAGCAACGTGAGCGATAGGGGTTGCAGACACTTCACCCTTGAGAGTTGCAGATCATGCTGTCACTGAATGGTCTTTGGTGCTGATGAGGTGCGTGGTAGCAGCACTGCCATCCATTGTCAGTGGGAGCTGTGAAAGTAGAAAGGGCTTAGGATTTTTTTATAACCCCTCTGGCTCCCAATGAAGAGGCTGTCTATTGTGACATTTGTCCCTTGTAGGGTGGAATTTTCTTAAAGCACTGCAGGACCCTACACCAATATTACACATGTGCTCTCAGGCCGATAAAGTTGCTGTGATTTTATTGGTCATTATAGCCAATTTGGGTGAGCTGGAGGTGATTCTACATGCATTTCCCCATCTCTTCCTCTTGAAGCCTGGTTTGGGAGGATTTTATTCAGGGAATAGCCTTGGAGGCCTTACAATACATCCTGAGAGTGACAGGTGATGGTGCACCACAGCTCAGGATGTAAACCAGGCAGTGTGCTTGTCTAAGCACTAGATGGAAACCCTTTTTCACAGTCCACATTCACCAGGCCCACACATGACATAAGATTCCTGTCAGTCACTTAATATGTAAAATGAACTGTTAATTATAGGTTTGGACATTCATATATTTATGATCAACCGAATTACTACATGGCTAAGATCATTCTGGGGAAATTCAAGATCAAATCAGTGTCACACTGAAGCCGATGAAGAAAGATGGCAGGGTATAATTCTACCTAAATATCTTAGGGCCAGCTCTAATAAGCCCTTTTGAGTTTGCAAACCCTATGATTAAAAAAATCACATGATTTGCAACCTCAAAAGGTTCACTTCTAAGGTACAGAACACATTTTATGAGTCAGAAAAGTTTCACTACCGATGTGGAATTTGAAAGGAGCATGAAGGGGACGTTCCTTCCAAATTGCTGTTCTGCATTGAATGTATCAATGGTTTGTGACTGCAATTTCAGTTGCCAACCATTGACCAGTTACCAACTTCTCCAAGGAGATGGTAATCAGAGTGGCACTCTGGGAGGTTGGGGGTAGCAGGAGGTGATCCAGAGACCTTTTCTGTTTTTTTGTAAGCTGCACCAGTTTCTTTAAGGAGCAGAGGCTGTTTTGAAAAAAAAAGGTTTGCGTTTTGGAAGGCAGTCACAAGGATGGTGGTGGTGTGTGTGTCCTGTTGTTCATGGGTTTAAGGCAAAAAAGAACCAGCATCTTGAATTAAGTTCTCTCTTTTCAATGATATTTGAAGAAAGGGCTGGCAGCAAATCACTTTCTAATAATGTGTACCCTCATATACCCTCATCAAAGAACCCGTCTAAATGTGGATGCGGTTACTAGATTTGAGAGCTAAAATTATGGTACATTTTGATAATGAAGTATTAGAGAAACATCTTGCAAGGCGGTGCTGATGCTATCACATTTGGTGCCAGCTGTTCTGCCTGGTACAGGACAACGTGTTAATGTCACTGGGAACTGCCCCTGGGTGGAGAAGGAAGGCCGCCATCTGGCTGCCTTGGGAGAAAATGGCCTAGCACCGCTTTCAGCATTGCTGCTAAAAATCACTGAACTTTCCTGTCCAAAAAGTTAGCTGCAATATTAATAAAATTAAATTATGACGCTGCTTCTCATCCATAGCATCAACACGTTTCTTGTCCAGCCACTTTATATTACTTACAGATCTCTGTCCGGAAATCCGTGTCACTCGGTTATTCAAAGTATGACATGACATGGTATCAATACAGCAGTGTTTATAGCAGTTGTAAAAATCAGCGCGGTACTAAATCTGGAACCAATCAGCAATGAAAAAACAGACATTCCTAAAATACCATGAATGAACATTGGGAGGCTGCTCACACATTTCTTTAATTGAATTCTATTTTAGTAGTGAGGGTGTATAAATAAGATTTATTCATTCATAATAAGTTAGTAAATCTGTTTCATACTTCTGGTTTCTTTGTGGGGCGATGTATCGGAGAGCGTTGTATGGGTAGTAATAACCTGCCTTATATAGATTTCTTTTTTCACATGCAAGCAAATGTGAGAAACGCAGTGTCTGACTTCTGAGTCACCTTTTGTAGGCCCTATATGTATGTCATATAAAACTTGCGTTTTGCTGGGTTCTACTTTGTAAAAGTTTGACCATCTTTTAAATTCTAAGTTTTTTCTTATTTGGTTACAAGCAGTGCTTAATTTGAGCAAGTGGTATCCGGTGCTCGGCACCGCCACTTAATTCTCAACACCGGAACAAATAACAGTCCACAACATGGTGGCACTGTCGGTATAACTTTGAGAAGACACTACAATAGTGTTAAATAGTTAAATATACAGTAAAAATTCTTAATACCTGCCACCCCACTGCATTCTTATAACTTTGGGTGGGCTGGAAACGTCTCAATTGTCACACTTGTAGGAGTGTGATGGCTAGTAATTGTGTTGGTACTGTCATTGGCAGCGCTGGCAGGGACAGTGGGTGTAGAGGTTGTAGTGGCCTCCCGAGAAGAGCCCTGACACTTACTTTTTTACGAATTAAGCGCTGGTTATAAGTGCAAAGGGGCACTCTAAAATACCAATGCAAGATTTCATGTTCTGTCACTCTATGAGATTGAATGGCACAGTGTTCTTCTATTCTGCCAGCCTTAAATAAACTTGCTAACAGTTTAGCATCACTACATGCCAAGTTACCTTAAATCAGATTCTCTGACTGTGTACCATCGATTGTGTACAGCCACTCAAGATTAATCTTAGTGATAGCGTGACATCACATTGAGTCCCTCCACTCTCGATTACCCTAGGTTACTGCGTGCCACGACCTCGTAGACTCCAGCTCTTGCCTTGTCTTATCGATGGTGTGGCATGAGTTTGTGTCTCCTGGCATTGATGACATTTGTTTATAGTTGTTGAGGAGGTTGCCTCTTGGCAGTATGTGTTGACCATTCTACATGTCATTGGTTTTGAAGCCCGCTGCACATTGTGACTTGCCTGTGTCTCTTGCCACTCTTGACTAGTCTTGCTGTGTGTCTTGCCACTCTTGATACGTTTAGTAAGCAGTGCAGCATAACATTGTTTTGCCACACTCAAGTGACATGAACAAGATTGCATTTACTCCATGAATTAGTCTTGCCAAATATATATGATGCATGATCTTGGGTCTCACAAACCTGATTTTCAGAAATTGAGCTCATACCCTACAACCTTGTGAAGGGTGTGACTTCTAGGAAAAGAACTAGGCCAGATGTACTCAACATTGTCTTGCTTGCAAACACTTCAAATCAGAGTTTGCAACCTCAAAAACATTTTTCGAAATGTACTAAGCCCATTTTACATATCAGTAAAGTTTTAGCAACTCCTAAAATATGTTTAGAAATGGATAACAAATCATTATTTGGAAGAGGTGTGTTGTAAGCAACCCTTCCAAATAGTGATTACTCTGTATATGTATCCATGGATTAGGACTGAAATAACAGTTGTAAACCACTGTACAGTTATGACTCCCAGGTTAGGGTGGTAGCTCATTCACAAGACAGAAAGGGTCCCCTTTGGACCCCTTACCCTTTGTGAATATTGAAAAGAGTTCCAGGGGAAAAAGGCAGTAGAGATCACAGCCAACTCTGAAAGAAACATTTCAAAAATGAAAACTTTCTAAAAGCATCCCAATTTCCTTTAAGAAAAACAGGCATATTAAAAATAATGAAAAATAACTTTCTTTATTTAAAGTCAATCACGGACGTGGGTTTGCTGACTCTGGAGACTACTTTTCCTTTGATGTCCACCAATAGCAGTTTGTGACCTACCTCATGAATATTAACCTGATAGGTTACATTTCTGCACACAATGATTCAAAATTTGGGATCCGACCTATTGGTACATAAGTTGGTTGGCAAAATTCCACACTATTTGCAAAAATACTGCTACTAGTGCATTAGTACATCTGGTCCCAAGTGTCTTCCTGCCTTCTAAGACATTAATGACAGCATAACTTGGCAATCGTGATGCAACCATCAAATGCTACCAACAGAGCATGGCTTGAACTGGCCTTCTGCGTCCCTCACTCAGATTTGTTAACAGCCTGGAAGGGCATCGTATCCTGCCTCCTCTGATCAGACATAACACCAATGTAGCATGACCTTGTATCTCAACATTCAACAATACTAGCCAATGGGATGTCCTAGCTGTTAGCCAGTCGCCCTCATTTATATTTGCAGCATGACATTGCGCCTGACACCATTGAATAGGCTTGTTGGTAGAGCAGTGTGGCCTAATGCCTGATCCCCTCGACCTGACTAATTGCTAGTTTGTGACGAGCTCCCTACGGAGACTCTCACGAAGGCTGGCAAACGGAATGGCATGACTGTTATTTGAAACTCTAAATGCGCTGATGGTGTGGAGTAGCCCTGTTTCTATCCACTCCTCATAAGTCATATCCATGGATTGTGACATCCCCTCCAATTGGTCTTTCTGACTCTATGACCTGAAGTTGTGTTCTGCCATCCGAAATCAGATTAGTTGACAATGCGGTAAGAGTAAGTGCCTCGCACCGTTGACCTGACTCGTTAACAGTGTAGTACCACCTGGATTAAAACTGTGGCATGACTCTTTTTCCCTCCATTATCCTTCACATTGGACACTGGAGCACCTTCGGAAAATTCACAAGGAGCAGCAAAGGACCCTCCCGCTCTTTTGCAATCGTTAGTTATTCCTGTTTTACGCACATGTTTTGGAACCAGTCCTGCTGCGATCAGCCCGTCTCCAAGAGCAGATGTTTCCATGAGCTTCAGGGATTATGGTGATAGAATTTAAACAGCCAGGATTTAACTTGGAAATTCAATTAGTAGTATGAAAGACGGATGACTGTACACTTTGATGCTAAACCTTCTCTCACATATTCTAATTATTAAACCAAAACGAGGGGTTTGTTCCGACATTTTCCTCCAGAGGTTAATGGCGTCTCATCCTAATGTTCCAACTGCGTTCATTAATGAAATGTAGAAGCATGCAGTGGCACGGGTGCAGAATGTTAAGGACTTGTGGCACTGAAATGAGTGTGGAAAACCTTAAAGTGGGTGCGGCAGGCAAACATAGAACAATACATGCGTCATTCGAATAGCAACTGGTTTTCATTGACATATTCAGTTTCGCAAATTTGAATAGACTTCTCTTGAGTGTCACACAGTGAATCCACAAAAGAAATATTACACAAAAATTAGGAAAATATTTCATAACATTAAAATGAATGCAGGTAGGTAAGCATAAATCTGGCAATTGATTATGCTAGAATTAGGTACTTCCAATTATTACTCAGACCATGTACTATTGATGGCAGACCCTCGTGACCATCGATACGCCAAGTAATGCCATGCCATCCCATAGCCTTTATAGAAACCCATTGCTTTCATGAGAATTCCCTTTCTTTTATCCATTTGTATCCTATTTTTTTATCTGGTGGATCCACATCCTTTTGTCAGTGATATGATTAGTCCCCAAAATCTATGCCTTTGGCATACAGCATTGTAGTGCCAGAGTGCCTGGGACGTCAGGTACTTGGCAGTTATTTAACACTGCAGTAGTTATTGCTTAGCCACGCATATCTTGCCATTTGTGCACGTATGTCATACTTGTCAGAAAATCGTTCTGTGAATCAGTCCCAATATATTTAATTTAAAATATGTGGATTCAATGCATGCATGCATAAGGGCATTCAAGGACAGTGCAAACAAGGTATGTTCGCCTATATTGTTTTGGCACCATATTATTCCCAATATGCAGATGAAAATCTTTATCACTAGCAGAAGGTGTAACATGGCATGAAAGTAGTGATGGTACTCTTGAATACAAAACCTATATATACATTTAAATATGTGTGCATATATAGTAACGTTATAGTTAGGTGAATTTGTACGTGACAGCATTAATGTTCTGAACTAAAAAAAGCACAGAAATTCACCGGTTATAGTTAGCAGAGCTAACTGTAACTTGCACCCCGCCATGTACTGCTTATGACCTCACATATTATATCACACATTATATGTTCTATGACATCACTGATTGCATCTCAAATGGCATCATTGATGACATCAATGATGACATCATCCAAACTTCTTTTGTGCACTTTGCTCTATAAACGGGTAAGACATTAGAGCTCTGAAAGTAAGCACAAAATAGCTCAGAAGACTATGAGGCATTATTAATGCCATCACAGAAACAACTCCCTTTGATGTAGAAAGCATGGGTTATGTGCCACATTGACACTATACCATACAATTCACAGGTAGCATACTTCATATTAACAATCAACCATAGATTTATGGGAAACCCTTAATCCATTCGGTGTTCAATCTGTATACAACTGCTCAGAGAAAGCCAAGTTCCTGAAAATAGTGAACGTCTGTTCCAAAATGAATGCCCTACTATCTGTATAAAACCCTGACAGACACCGAACCTACATTGAGAAATGAAGTTGGTATGAGTAGAGAAATAGGTACTGTAAACAGTATTCGCTCTATGGAGACAGTTTACCCTGTACCACACTGTTTGCAGACAGTAAAACTATCATGCAAAATACACTACAGAGTAATACAAAGTATCTACTAAGAACAGTGTACACTAAGTGCAACACTAGGCAAAAAAGACACTATTCACTTAAAATAATCAACGTCTGAAGGTGCTAAAGATTATACTACCTGCAGCCTTCTTACTGTGGTGAAAACTTTACAGATAGTTCATCTTCTGAAGCAAAACAAGCACATATACAAAGCTTAATACTTGGTGCACACAGTCTTCTATGTTACGTAGAAATGGTCATGCTAAGACAATTCTGTCTAATAACTTAAGGCTGCTTACGATACTTTGTATGTTGTATGTAGAATCTTTGCTCAGTTGTAAGCTTTTTCTGCCGAGCTTAAGAACTTATGTGGAACATGCTGGACACCAGCTGTCAACTGTCACCTGCACACACGGTTACTCTTCAGTGCAAACATTTATAACATGCTCCATACCTCTACACACCCATGATACATTATCAACACATGTGTTTTGTAAACATTTACACCCATCAGCTGGACAAAGGCTGTACAAAATTAGGTAGAAAAGTAATATAGGTAGCTACCCATCTCTATGTAAACTGTAAAACAAACTAACACACTCATTGGATGATGTCATCAGTGATGTCAGTGTTGTCATTTGAGATGGCGTCCGTGATTTCATAAATGATGTCATAGAACATGTCATGCGTAATGTAATATGTGAGGTCATAAGTAGTGCATGGTGGGAGCGCAAGGTATAGTTAGCTCTGCCGAAGGCCATGTGTAGTGTGTGGTTGGTTGCCTTTTGGCGGGTTGGCCAAGACGAGGCCCTGTAGCCAACACCCTACATGCAGCCAACCCCACATTGCGCACAGCCTTTGGCCATGCGTGGCAGGAGTTTGGCCACAGGGCCTTTTTTATGAACAGGGAGGGGTGCTACGTGGCCCCTCTCCCCAAGCCTTATTAGGCCATGGGGACCCCATCCCCCAGGGCTGTTTTTTTTAATTAAAGGGAAGGGGGGACCACGCAGCCCCAATCCCAGAGCCTTTTTAGACCCTGGGGATCCCATCCTGCAAGGCCATTACTAAAAATAAAGGGAAGGGGGCTGCAAGGCCCCCCTCCCCGAGTCTTGTTAGGCCCTGGGGACTCCATCCCCAAGAACCATTTCTAAAAATGAAGGGGGGGAGCCGCACAACTCCCCTCCTGAGCCTTGTTAGGCCCTGGGTACCCCATCCCCCAGGGCCACTACTAAAAATAAAGGGGAGCGGGCCCGCGTGGCCCCTCTACCCAAGACTTGTTAGTCCCTGGGGATTCAGTTTTTGGACCATTTCTAAAAATTAACCAGGGGGGCTACACAACCCACCTCCCCGAGCTTTGTTAGGCCTTGGGGACCCCATCCCCCAAGGGCTATTTTTAAAATAAAGGGAGGGGGTCGCATGGCCTCCCCTCCCTGAGCCTTATTAGGCCCTGGGGATCCCAACCCCTAGTGCCTTATTTTTTTTTTTTAAATGGGGAGGGGGACCACACGGCCCCCCTTCCTGAGCAGCTAATGGCTCCGGGGGATGGAGTCCGCACTTTTTAAAGTTAGGTGTCCTGATGCCCAACCAAGGCACCCACAATATACTTGTTGGGAAATGTAGGGGGGAGCCCCAAAGCCCCAGCCGGCTCTCCGCCTGTATGGGAAGCCGGCATTGCTCCCGCCAACAGGGAGCAATTACTAATGCTTCTCCCTCAGGGTGGGAGCAATATTTTGATCTGAGCTGGAGTATTTTCAAAGCTCCGGGCTGCTGGTAGGAAGCTTTGTGTTTGCTCCTGCTTGGCGCGAGTTTTGAAAATGCTTCCACCAAGAAAAAACAAAACAGGTTTCCCTGACTCTGCAGGTACTGGCAGGAAAACCTCTATGCCCTCTGGGTGGGCTCCAGGGCACATAGCTTCTGAGCCGGACCCGGGGGATGGGGTCCCCAGGGCCATTAATGGTGCAGGGAGGGGGGCCGCTCTGCCCCCCTCCCCATACATAATTGGCCCTGGGGTGTGATCCTCAGGGCCTTTTATGGTTCGGGGAGGGAGGTCCACTGCCCCCTCCCCCTTTTGAAAAAAATCTGCTCCAGAAGTGGACTCCCCAGGGCCTTTAGAGTCTCGGGGAGGGGGCCGTGCTACACCCCTCCCCATGTCCACTATTTTCGGTCCCGTTGGGTGGGCTCCCCTCACTTCTTGAGGCTTAAGGAGGGGGTCCAGGTGTCCCTCTTTCCCATATAAAGTAATTTCGGCTCTGGTTGTGGGCACCCCCGGCCCTCTGGAGGCTCAGGGAGGGGGGCTGCAAGGCCCCCTCTCCATATGAACTAATTTCAGACCCAGGGGTGAGCTCCCCGGGGCTTCTGGAGGCTCAGAGAGGGGGGGGCATGCAGCTCCCATCCTCTTTATGAATATAGCCAAGAGGGTGGGCTCCCCGGGGCACAAACTTAGTGACTTTTGCGGTCCCAACTGTCCAGATATACAATTATTTTTTAACCTTAATTTCTCAAAAACTACTGAACGGTTTACACAAAATCACAAAAAGAACAATCTGTGGACCATGAGCTAGCTTCCTGCCAAATTTGCTGTAATTTAATTCCACAGTTTTTGCTGTAGCTTGTCTAAAGAAGCCTATGGAAAATGCATGGAGATTTTGTGTCTTGTTACCACCTTTTTTTCTCGTCCCCTGCTTGACAGAGCACCCCATAACTTCCCATACACAAACTAGTCTAAAAGGTGCTCTTTTTTGGAAAGTTTTGTAGAAATTCGTCCAACTGTGCCAAAGTTATTAGCAGCACAAAAAATGCTTTTCCTATGAAACAGCTGACCTAACTATAACTACCCAGTGGGACTGCCCTATACACATACATACATATACAAATACTTTATATATGTGTGTGTATATATATATATATATATAAAATATAAATTAAGTCCATATTTGTCTCAAAATAGCCTGTTATAGTGACTTGGCCCAATTCAGAAAGAAAGTATATTCACCTATATTGGTCCAGCACAATATTATTCTACATGTACCACATATATATGCCTCTCTCTCTCTCGTCAAATTTGCAGTATGTTATTTGCACTATGTCCAGCAGAGAAGTTGTGTTTTTATCACCAGATCTTTCAATATTGTAGACTCCAGCACCAGAACACCACAAGGCAATTAGAACAAATTCCAGATCTCTAACCTTTCCGTGTTGGAGTTATCAATATACGCTCTGGGTAAGGTATCAAAAGTCTAATCTGAAACTTCAAAGGTGTTTTTAGCTTGGGAGAAATCCTTGAGGACTTTTTTTTTGCGATAGACACACTGAACACATTACTGGGATTTCAGAAAGTGCTTTGTTAGTTTTTTTTACTGATGCCGTGTCATGAAATACCAATAAAGAAGCCTACAAAGGGCTCTGATTGGAAAATGATCCTCCAAACAAAGGATTACATTATAAAGTGTTTTTACGTGCTTTCATGCTCTGGCATGCCTTTGATCATGAGAAAGATGGGGTTAAATCTGAAACAAACAATGGCAAAGCAAATAGGTTTGCCTTCTGTAAACTGCAGGCACACAACATACAGAGACAAATGAAGGATTGCAGCTTTCAATAGTGCAGGTGGTACAGAGACATCAGTGCCCAATGGCTGTGTGGAGCACACTGCATCGAAATTAAGGCAGTCCTTAACTACCTAACAGAACATGTTGCTCCATTTACATTGCTTTAGCCCTTGGCACCCTTTCTATGCTACTGGCCATATGCACAAAGACAGGCTTTCATACAAATATAGATTAACACAAATATGGGTGTCCATTCATGCAGACAACGCTGATTAAGGCATTCACTTGCGAGGACAAAATTAATGGAGGGACTGGTGCACAAAGACAGCACAACCCCACGCATTCACACACAATGACAACACACATATAGGCGCCCTTGCACATGGGCAACACTCATAAGACACTGCAGCTCACATGCAGGCACACAAGTACGCCTGTGTTGTTGCAAAGCAGCTACATCATCTGTAAAACTTAATGAAGACCTAAAATTTTGGTCAACAGTACTCTGCATGGCGGATTCATGAATGTTCCTGGCCATTCCAGTAAGGGTTAGAAAACTACTGGCCTGATTCACAAAGCTAAAGTTACACTTTGATTGTAAGTTTACCCTTGCAGTGTAACTTCATAACCAGTAACTTTATGAGTAGTTATTAACTAGTAGTAATAGTAACTCCTTTCAAGGTGATGAGTTACTACTCGCAAAATTGCTACTTGTACAGTTACTGATGGAAAAGTTACTCATTGTAAATTTACACTGCAAAAGTAAAGTAACACCAAAAGTGTAGCTTACTTTACCTTTGTGAATCAGGCCTTGTAAGTCTAAGATTAGAAAATTATGTAGGCCACAAAGCCAGGACTGGCTGAAGGAGTTATTTATGACATGAGTCACCGGCAGCTGTGCACATCTACACACGGATCGATGAAAGAAAATGCATTTAATATATATGGTTGTGGGTATTTGATTTGCATATTTTGTGCAGCTCTCAAAGGATTTATCTAGTACCTCATGTTAACATTTTCTGTAGCTGTTGTACAGAAAGTATTGTCTGTTTTTTCCAGGTCACTACATGTGTTTTAACGAAATTTCTCAGCTTTGAAATAATACAATAATTAGTTTTATTGTGATGCTTAGCCAGATAACAATCATTTAAAAAAGTATTACTATATTGTGAGACAAATAGGTTCTTAATGGGAAAGCATTAGGTTCACTTTTGAAAAAGAAAACATGCACACACTTCTTTGAATCAGGCAGTTGTGTTTTGCCCAACAAGCAACTTAAAACAGTGAGTGACAGAGAATGGCTACTGCGAGAATACCTATCCTGTATCATGAATGAAGTCCTGGTGTGGCTTATTAGCATAGTAAAACAGCGAAACACTGTTCCTGCACACTGGCAAATTTCCAAGCGTCTCTAGTCCAGGTTGTGTCTTTGCATTCTGGTACTTATAGTATTTTTATCCCATTATAAAACCAGGAATAATAGCCTAAGGATGCAAAGGAAAAACTTGGACTGCAGTAGTTAGTCTAGCATGGGCATAGAAAACTTGGCAGCTAGGTTCTTGAGGCATACTGCATATCTCTCTTGCTAAGCTAATCGCAAATCTACACAGCAACCCCTTATTCTTGAACTTTAAAAAGCCATCCGAGTTAATTTGGCCAGTGTATGTTTCCTGGTAAATGCTTACAGTGAGAGCTTCATCTCAAATAGGATGAAATGAATTTATCTGGAAATTGCACTGGAGACAGTTCTTTCTTCAACAGCCGATCACATGAACAGAAACAACACCCCAACAATGGCGACAGAATCCTACATTAATGCTATTCAAAAGAGTGGTTACAAATTATCTCAAAGAGATTAGTTTCAGGAGTAGAATAAAAAACAGTAATTTGAAACAACAAGAAGGGAGTCAGTGCTTAATTTGTAAAATATTAAGTGCCAGGGCTATGACCAGGAGGCCACTGCAGCTTGCACCACCTATCGCCCTTGTCATCACTCCCAAAACAACTACTAACCTTCTCTCTCGCATGTAAATGCGACAGTTCAGATTATTCCAGGTCCCCAAAGCTAAAGGAATGGCTGGGGAGGCAGGTATTAGCAATTTAAATGTATATTGTATTCCTAAACTACCGTTATTCTGCTCATTTCTAAATTAGATGAGCAGCGCCACCATGTGGTGGACTGTTTTCAGTATGCTGTTGACAATTAGGTGCCGGTGCCGAGCACCGGAAACCAATTAAGTGCCGGTGCTTAGCACCGGAAAGCCCTGGCTCAAATTAAGCACTGAAGGGAGTGATGTACAGACACTGTTACGAGGTGAGACTCTACTAGCCAAACAGGCTGACAAAGGAGGAGGAATAATAATGATGGACCATGACTGGTACATCAGAAAGACAAATCCCTTTCTCCATGACAATCAATACCTGGAGCTGAAACAAAACTTGACTTTGGAGCAACAACAAATAATTAAAGATATAGTCCTGAAAGCATGAGCCAAAAACTATTCAATAAAAGATACACTAAGACTGCCAGTGCTGAATTCGTACCCAATTTACCTAAAATCTAAAGGACCCACTGTAAAGACTCATGATGCCAGCAAACAATTCTTTGTTCAAAACAACTCTAGAAATTATTGTAGAGCAGCTAGAAGTTTCAATCTCTACATAATTTGTTCTGAGACTATTGAATCTTATTTCATTCCATAAAAATATCAATTTCAGCATTTTTTATACCTCCAAACAATTGGGGTGACAACGGGTTGTAACACAGAATCATGCCAACAACTATATGCTTGCTTAAACAGGAACATGACTAATAGAAATAGTGTTTTAACAGCTCAAAGTTCAAACAGTTAAACTCCTGCCATCAAATGTAAGCTACAGCCAATTTCAATGCGTTCGATAGATCATAGCACATGAGGGCTTTACAAAAAAAGATTTAAAAAATGCTGCAAAAAGTTGCTGGCTGAGGTTATTCAAAGATAGATTGCAAAAGGCACAACCTTGTATAATTATTTCCAGTGAAGAAGCTTTACAACCACATGAGAAACTCAAATTTGGACTACTCCATGACTATAACGCTGAATGTTTATCTTTCTTAATTCAATCATACAAAAAAATAAAAAGTAAAAAAATAGAACCATGTGACAAACAGCAAGATCAAAGACTCAAGTTGAAAATCCAATATATGACTTAAACTGAACAGATTCAAAGACTATTTAACATAGGAACATCCTTCAAAACAATGGGACCTTACAATCGATCATACAACAAAAACCATTGAGGGTATATGTAATAAAATGAAAATTGAAAGATTATCTAGTTAATGCTGATATATGTCATCAAACAAATCAAAGGATGACTCTGAAAGGGGCAAATACCCATGTCTTCATTGTGTGAACTGCAGAAGAAACACCAAAAGACAGCTAATCCAACACTCGTGATCAGGTTAAAAAAATTGCAATGCACAACAATGTCACATTTGACTCTAAAACCGGTCATTATTTAATAGAATTCCTCTGTGGCAAGGGATGTGTTGGTCAAAAGTCACACAAATCAAAAATAAGAATAGGAGACCATGAATCAACAAAACAAAATCAACATGTCAAACCAATCTTGGTACAATATATTCATGAAATATCTCAACTTTATTATCCAATCTGTGGACAATACTTTTACCACTCAGAGTAGGAAATATGAAGCTAATGTTGCAATAATGAGAACTGTAGTGGTTGTAAAACTGTTGATCACACTGAATCACGTGGAAATAAATGACAAACAAATTTAGGTGTGTGACTTCTGAAGGAACATCAGCTCCTTTAAACAAAAGAAGTAAGATCATGGTTTATAAATCAAAATACTGAAATTCAGTTAAAGCACCAGGAATTGACATTAATCAAACCCCAGGTAAATCAACAAGCACTAGCAAATCCATTAGGTCTCGCCTTTGAGAGAGGTTCTATTTTTGTTTTCTCTATTCTACAGTAGTTGTGTTGATAGTGTAGATTGCTTGTGTTTGTGTTAATAAAATAGTTATGTTTTGCTAATTAAGTGATGTATGTTGGATGTTTTGTCTGACCCATTGACATTGACTTAGCAAATGTTTTTGTCAATGTTATCCAGTTGAAGCATTAATGCCCTGCACTACCTCAATGCAAAAAGAACAATTGATTAACAGAATGTTGAACAATGTCAAACATTCACCCCAGTACAGAGATCTGAGCTTAAATCCATCGTTCTTTTGCTCCCCATACCATTCCAGTGTAAACCCAGCCATATGCAAATCAGTCTTGACCCTGTTCCCCATGGGAACAGTCCAACTCGAACTGCCAGACCAGGTTCTCCCTGGACTGGAAACAAGAATCCTGGGTCTGGTTTCAAGGTTTCACCCCTCATCAGTCAAGCTAGCTTGACTCCAGTGGAATGGATCGCAAGGGACCCAAGTCTGTGTCGGGGCATCACCCCTGGCTGATGAGGGGTGATGCCCCGAAACTGGTCCCAGGATGCTTGTTTCTGTTCCAGGGAGGGCCTGGCTTGGCAGTTCGGGCTGGACTGTTCCCATGAAGCACAGGGTCAAGACTGATTTGCATAATGGCTGGGTATAAACTGGGGTGGCATGGTGAGCAAAACAACAATGGATTTAACTGGGGTGGATGTTTGATTTGCTCTGCATTCCCTCCATCGTCTGTGTGTCTTCTGCACTACCTCAATGGCAATGGAAACAATGACTGCAGATTACATAAGCTTCCTTTGGCATGTGTTCAGCGAGCTATAGTAAGCTATAGTTTGTTAAGCCATTTTAGCACAGAACAAAGAGGCTTGGTTCTTTTAGTAGGAGAGGGGCCTTATTTTAGCTTCCATTCAGTACAGAAGTTGTATGTATAGGGTATTTATATATAAACCTAATTGAAAGCAGCGGAGCTCTGAATATTGTCAAGGCAGAGCCATCACAGCATATGATAGAAGTGGTAGCTGGTTTGTGGAGTATTGCTGATGTGGTTTGACGTGAAAGTGTGAATCAATGTCTGGTAAATCAATCACCTCTTGCGTTATCGTCTCTGTGCAACCCGTCAGTCAACCTGAGTTACGTGATGCAGCATGAAGAAGATAAAGTAGACTTCCTGCACATCTGCTTTCCTTGCTCGAAGCTAAAGCAGGACTCAGAAGGGAGGAGACAGAAAGAGCTGCCGATGACGGAGGAGGCAAGCAGCGATGAGGGAGGGGGTGGGTAGATGAAACAAGCCTCCTTGGTACAGCAAATGTGACAAGATAAGGACAAGATTTAATGGGCTATTTACAGAAATGATGCTAGGAGCATCAAACCCTACAAAGAAACAAAAGGGAGCCTTCCCAAAACATGGGCTGAAAGAAATGGAAAACAATAGTGGACATGCATGAACTAATATAGACAAAGAGAAAGGATACAAGTAATAGGCCACTGCTCCATTGGAGTGAGCAAGACACAAGAAGGAGGGACAAAAAGCACAGCTGACCCACATAGAAGCAAGCTTTTGGGAAGGACACGCGAAGAAACCAATCAAAAGCAAGGAATGGGCTGTAAGCCCACATAGCGGATACAGCCTGTCTTGAAGAGACAGCGCATGTGCTGCCTAAGCCATACCTAAAAATTAAACAGAATATAACATCATACAGGGTAAAGGTAAACAGAAAAGAAGGTGAGATAATGGTTAAAAAATGAATGGATGTGCTTAGCTACAAATAAATAGGAGAAACAAAAGAACATTAGAGGTACATGGATAGCAGTAAAGGTGACTGACACACTATTAATACCACAACGCTCATTATGTCACAGGAATTTCAGTGCCACACTTTTGGTTTTCAACCAAGAAGAGTCAATGAAGTTAGTGTGACAAACGGTAGAAGGACCTTTAATGAGATACTAGTGTTCATGTTAAAGCGAAAGTATGGTTCTTATTCTGGTAAGCAGGAACATACAGCTATACTAAAGTTAGTACCAGGAAGAGAGTGAGATTAATATGCATAAACTGCAAATATTTAAGAGTAATGAAGATGAAATAAAGGTTGACATTTCTTTTAAACAGAAGTCTGTATTTTTAAAAATGCATTGTTTTTTTGCTTGTTATTTACGTATGTGAAAACATTCTCCTGCAAAAGTGTTATAAATCCCGAAACAGGTTCAGATTCTTAAGGAATATGAAAATTAAAGTTAAATGCAAACATTTTATCTTTAAATACATTATTTTGAAGGATGCGACTATAAGATCAATTTAAAAAATGTTGCAAATGGAGTTGAGCCATCATTTCTAAAAGGTGGTGAACACAGCTGAGAAAATAACTTGGATTTCTTATGCATAGAAAAGACATTTTGAAGACATATGCTTCATTCTTGAACATGGATAGAACATTCCTAGGATTTTCATAGGGGCATGTTTGAATTGAAAGTTCCTCCAGAGCATCCCTCATGGCTTCATCAGATCATACTTAAATGTGCTGCTCCTAGACAGGGAATTCCCCAGGCAACTGAAAGCGATGCTTGGACTTGAAGCTCCTAGTCAAGCAGCCACAAAGCCAAACTTGATCATTACAAACAGGCCATTCCCATGTTGCTTTCTCAGCCATGCCTGGATATAATGGACCTACAGGATTTCTTGACATCCCCAGGTACATACTTTAACAAGTGCATTTCAAAGACCGCCCTAGAGACATGCTTTACTTGAAGGTTTCATGTCATCACTTGAGCCATGGGTGAACATGATGGTTCGAGACAGTCCATTCACCATGAACATCCTACAAGGCTCAATTCCAGGAGCATCGATAGGCCTTAACGTTCTAAACAGACGATGCTCAAGTTTATTATTGGAAATATCATGTACCTAGAACTATTTTGGTCGAGACCATGGTAAGACATAATTGCCATAGACAAAGTGTGTTGATTAAAGTCGCCAGGAATACAAAAAAATGTTTTATTCGACTTGTCAGAAAGTTAAAAAGTTTGACTCCTATTAAAAATCGGTACATTTGGTTCGATTGGTGCATTCATTCAATGACAATGCTCAAACCTTGAGAACACAATGCATACATAGACGCCTCTGCGCCATCCTTTACTCTATGATGCTTTCAAATGACATATTTTTTTAAACTACGCCATTTTCTTTTCACATCACAGAGTCCCTGGAGCCAACCTATCAGCAACTTCAGAAGATGAAGCTGGACAAAAGCCCCTTTGTGGTGGTGTCAGTGATTGGCCAAGAACTTTTGACTGCCGGGCATCATGGGGCCTCTGTGGTGGTTTTAGAAGCGGCTCTGAAGATCGGGACCTGCAGTTTGAAGCTGAGGGGGTCTGTCTTCTCTGCGCTGAGCAGTGCATACTGGTCTCTCGGGAACACAGAGAAAAGTACGGGGTACATGCAGCAGGACCTGGAAGTAGCCAAAACTTTAGGTAAAGTGGTGTTTACAATTCTATCCTCAAGTTATGTGCAACGACTTGCTTCTCTGGAGATGGAGCAGAGGTTTAGACAAAGAGTGCACTACAATGTTTGTCCTGGATTAAACTGGGCTCAATGCAAAACCTCAAGAAATCTGTTGCGTGCAAATGAATGACCCTGACTCGTGTGTTTGAGTTATACCAAACTTTGGCTTGTACAATTGTATTTTCACGATAAAATATAAGGTACTTGATCGATTGCATAGAGAAACAGATATCTACTATTGTTGTTGCAACTTGCATTCTGTGTGGCCCTTCTACAGGGCATGCCGTTATTGGGAAAAGCAAATATACTATTTGTTATCATTTTAAAGGTCATCGCTGAAACACCCTTCCTTTCTGATTTGAGGGTGTACTTTGTCCTGCACTTATGGTATGTAGCTTGTGAGGCTTAAGATTTGCTGGATGGTGATAAAATTATTGGCGAAATAGATTTCAACCCTTCGTCTCACTAAATTCCTTCATTGGGTGCGTTCATCAGTCAGGCTGAAGAACAAGAGCGGCCTATCACAATTACAAATCTGGGATGATCCACGCTCACCCTCTGAGTACCGCGCTTACGGCATTTATGAAAAGGTGTCGGTCAAAGCTGTGCAGGACGTTCATTGATGCAGCATCATCACTGGCGATTCATCTGCACCGAATTTCATTAACTGCACCAGTGGCGTACTGAAACTTGAGGGGGCCCCCTGCAAAGTACATGGAGGGGGGGGCCCCCATGCTCCGGACCCAGTCAGGAGTTCTCAGGCCGTGGGCATAGTGCCGGAGGGGGGCCCCTGGAGCGCGGTGATACCTCCGCTCAACGGGGGCTATTGCTACTCCACTGAACTATACTCCAGTTTTGAGACTTCATGACATTTCTTGAAAGATTTGCATGGAGCTCGCCGCTTCTGCCTGTACCTTTTCTTATCCTGTCATGTGGTGCTATTGCGCTACTTCTTGTGCCCTTTGGGACTACTGACCATTGACTCTGATACCACCCTGTGCTTCCCTCCTCCCTGCCTGTATTGCTGCTGGATACTTCTGCTTGCGGGTTGTGACTTCCTTGGGTGCTTTCTTACTGATCCTACTTTAGCATAAGAGGAGTTTGTGCTGCCAGGACTGCTGGAGAGTCACTTGTTGAGAAACACGTGCAGTGGCCCACCGCACATGGCCCTACCAATAACAGACTACAACCCCTCCTGGGCAAGAAAAGGCGAAGGAAGATCATGTAGGCTGTGCAAATACAGTAATGAATCCTGGTATCATCTTCTGTGTTGCTGCCCTAAACTCAATAATGAACGTAGACCCCAGTTAGCTCACATATTATTGGCCCACGGGATACGCACCTACAAAGTGGCAACTGAATGGTGCTTCTCTCAGTCTGTCCCTGGAATCCTAGCAAGGTTTGGGAAATTCAGCGATGCCATACGGTCAGCACTGAATTCCTCGATAATAAGTCCCAACTATCAATTCATCCATTGACCATTAATAAGAAAATTTTGCACGCCAACAGCTCGCCCAACTAGCTAATCTGTGAACCCTGAAAGCCAGCAACACCTGCCAAGGCACCCAAATTGCACTCTCACAAACATCTATCTATCTCTGTATTATTGCCACTGCGTTGTTAACCGCAAACAATTTCTCAACCCGGACTGTTCAGGATATACAAACTTTAAACACTGAACTTTTTAACTCATTTTTAAACAGCGTCATCGCGCTGTTAATATATAATGTTGTGTTTTTTTTAAAATTTGCTTTGATTGTTAATGATTCTAAGCAACTGAAACAAAAAATACTAGTAAGTTTGGATCCAATTTTATTGACTCGAAATTTTTGTATGCTAAATGGAAATAAATAAAATTGTATGAGCAGCTAGCCATGAAATCCAGAATGAGCCTAGTGTGTGATATACCGATACGCTGCTTTCACCTATTTACCCAATTTTGTGCACCTTGATTTTATTCATCGTTTAAAAAAAAAATGTGTTAGTGCACTGATGCTTTGCAATTTAAAATTTGAACATTTTACCTTGTTATAATTCTAAGTAATTGATCATGAATAAATAAATTAAACGAAATGAAAAATGTAGGATCCATATCTGCTTGGACTGGCCTTTATCAGTTCAATTCATCTGGTTGCTGAACTGTACTCTGTCTTCTGTGTTTCATTGGTTAAAAGGAAAGGTTTTTTTGCCTGCCAGTACTGCCTATAAAGTACGGCAACACATGAGTGTTGGGTCTATTATTTGATGTCTAGGAGGGTCCAAAGGTTAAGTGTACTCAAAATTCACTACTATTTTATTTTGTTTATTATATAATCATATAGTATCTAGATATGTTTTCAATCAGAAGACATCATGAGCTTTAACTCAAAACCACGGTCAAATAACCTAAAAGTAATTACAGTGAATCATCCCAAAATTTTTGAACATTATCAGTATGAAGATAGTTTGGTCCAGTGTACTTAAATGTTTGAAAATGCAACTATAAATGAACCATATTAAATTACAGAAATTAAATGATTTATTTGCCCGCTTCATCCTTCCGTATCTGCCCCAGTAATTCTTTCCAGGGCTGCCTTCTCCATTTATTATATGTGGATGCTCACTGCATTTATTGACATACTAGACTTTCATTTCTTCTATGACTGCCCGATTCATTCTTCCATGGCTGCCCACTTCATTCTTTTTATGATTGCCCACACCATTCCATCCTGGGATGGCCACTTGCAGCTGACCACGTTATTTCTTCCCTGCCTGCCCTCTTCATTACTTCCAATAATGTCCTGTTTATTCCTTCTATGGCTGCCAGCTTTATTTCTTCCATAGCAGCCCTCCTCATTTCTTCAACTATAGCAAACATTTTTCCTTCCAGTGATACCCACTTCTAACTGCTCACTTCATTCCTTCCTTGCCTGCCCACTTCTTTCCTTCAATGACTGTCCTCTTCATACTTTCAATGACTGCCAAACCCATAGCTTCCTTGTTGCCCTCTTCATTTCTTCTGTGATTTTCCACACCTTTCCATCCAAGCATGCCCACTTTTATCTGCCCGCTTCATTCCTTTGATGGCTGTCCCCTTCATTTCCTCACTGGTTGCCAACTTCATTCCTTCCATGACTTTATTCCTCTCATTCCTTCACTGATTTGTCTGCACCATTCTTCCAAAGATGCCAACTTCCAGCCTACCCACTTCATTCCTTCCCAGCCTACCCACTTCATTCCTTCCCAGCAGGGCCGGACTGGCCGTAGCAGGCACCGGGCGTTTCCCTGGTGGGCCGCCAGGGTGGGGGCCGGTTTTGGACCCCTGGGGTCTGTTTTTGTTACCAGGGCGACAATATCAGCCCCCTGTAACAAATTCGTCCGAAACCGGCCCTAGAAAACAGTTCGGTCGCACTCCCCCCTCTCCCCCATAGGGGGCCGGCCGATCGGTTTGCCAGGGCCGATTTTGGTTCCCAGTCCGGACCTGCTTCCCAGCCTATCCACTTAATTTCTTCCATGGCTGTTTTCCTTGTTCCTTCTAGGATTGCCCACAACAAACCTTGCTATTTGTAAACTGCAATGGACCATCCAACAACATAAAAGTAGAGTTAGTTAATTCCCTCATCAATATACAATATCATGAAGACCAGAATTACATTTAAAAATAGATTTAGTGTAACATTTGATGTTATTTTATTTTCAGTTATTTAGTTATTTATTCATTTTATAAAGTGCCTGAATCACCCCCGAAGGGGTATCTCTGCGCTATGGAGGTGCTGCAGTAGGCCATGAAGGGGGGCATGTTATAATAATGCAGTTTTGAGGAGCCTTCTGAATTGAAGGTGATCAGGGCATTGCCACAGATGGATAGGAAGCTGGTTCCAATAGAGAGGGGCTAGGTGAAAGAAAGCTTTCCCACCCAGTCGCGATTTTTTGAACCGTGGTACAAGAAGCAGATATTTAGTTCCCGAACGAAACGACCTAGTGGGTATGTAGTGGTTAAATTTCCTTGCAAGATAGCTGGGGCCTTTGCCGTTCAAGGCCTTATGCACAATACAACAGATATTAAATTTGATTCGTTTGCGTACCGGGAGCCAGTGGAGTTGTTGTAGGAGAGGAAGAGAGGCCGTTCTAGGGGGAGCGTTCGAGACTTGGTGCGCTGCGGTATTTTGGACTACCTGTAATCTGCTCAGCGAGGACTCATTGGCTGAGACCAAAAGGGTGTTACAGTAGTCTAAGCGGCTTAGTACCAGTGCCTGGATGAGAGTTTTCCGTATGGACAAGGGAAGGAAGGGGAAGACTCGCCGTAATAATCCAAGTACATGAAAACAGGAGCCAGTGGTGGTAGCAGCGTGCTCTTTCATGGTCAATGCCTGGTCTAGGCGTATGCCGAGGTTCTTGACTACGGTCTTAGGTTCCGGGGGATCATCTAGATCCACGGGCCACCAATCTGGTGACCACAGCAATGGTGCATCTCTAAACAGCATAATCTCGGTCTTCCCTGCGTTGAGCTGAAGGAAATTGCTCCTCATCCAGCTGGCTATGGCTATCATACCTTCCGAGAAGGTGGACTGGGCCTTAGGGGTGGATTTATTGAACGAGAATAAAAGCTGAGTGTCGTCAGCGTATAAGATAGGTGTAAAACCTAATGTCCTGAGTAGGTCTGCTAGGGGGGCAACGTAAATGTTGAACAAAGTGGGGCTGAGACAGGAGCCCTGGGGTACTCCCTTGGTCAGCCCCATAGTCTTTGATCGAAAGGGGCCTAGATTGATAGTCTGGGTGCGGATGGAGAGAAAGCTCGCCATCCACTGGAACGCCAATCCTCAGAGTCCAATTTCTTTCAATCTCCTGAGCAAGATCTGATGGGAGATCGTGTCGAATGCGGCCGATAGATCAAGCAGAACGAGTAGTACTGATTGTTCGCTGTCCAGGGACTGCCTGATGTTGTCGGTGACAGCAATCAGTGCTGACTCGGTACTGTGCCTTGGCCTAAATCCGGATTGAGAAGGATCGAGGCATCCCGTGGTTTCGACGTGGTCAGATAGGTGTTTGTTGATGTGTTTTTCCAGTAGCTTGCTCAGGAGAGGTAGCAGAGAAATAGACCGAAAGTTGGATAAATCATCCATAGGGGCCTTGATATTCTTGCAGATGGGAATGACTTGTGCTGCCTTCCATTCAGCGGGGAGATGTCCCTCTCTCATTGAGAGATTGAGGATCGAGCAAATGGGAGCGGAAAGTTGCTTGGAGAGTATAGTAGAGATTTTAGCTGGAATGATATCCAGAGGGGAGCCTGATTTTACTGTGTATAACAGTGTTTCCACATCATCATCGGTGAGGGGGGAAAGTTTTCCAACAGCTGCACTATTCAGTTATACTCTATTTACTCTATCACATGTGGATCAATGAATGGAGTACAATAAGGCCCTGAATCCCCAAAACATGCTGCTTCTCTTGAGAGGATTAAGTGGGATCATCTGTGCACCATATGAGTCAGATGTACTCACTGTCTAGCAAATTAGATACAATAATCAATCAATCAATCAATCATGTCACTTATAAAGCGCACTACATACCCGCGAGGGTCTCAAGGCGCTGGGGGAAGAGGGGGGTGGTGCTGCTACTGATCGAAGAGCCAGGTCTTGAGGAGTCTTCTGAAGGCCAGTAGGTCTTGGGTCTGTCGGAGGTTGGTGGGGAGGGTGTTCCAGGTCTTGGCGGCGAGGTGGGAGAAGGATCTGTCGCTTCATAGGTGAGCCATATCTCACACAGTGGTGTGAAACTGCTGATCCTATGTTAAGGAATATGCGGACGAGGGTCTAATCTTGTGGTCATTGGTTAGCAGCATTTTGTAATAAAATAATATTTTTTTATATGCCACTTGTTATCTTAGTTTTGCCTTTTTGTATTGCTATAAGACTGATACTTCACAGCTGGGTGATGCTCTTTTGAGTGACCTTGGAAGACTGTTATTTCATTTTTGGAGCTCTAGGTTACATGCAAATCATGATGTTTGGTGCTTAGTGTATGAAGCTGATCATTGCCAAGATTGGTCATATATTGTGTTTTTAGGTCTATGTGCGGTTTCAAAACATCAAAGCAAGTTACAAGCTTGAAACCAAATGCAACTGTTCACTCGTCTGTATGTTGATTGCTTTTATGTAGAACCTCCCATTTCTCTATTTTGATAGAAACCAAGCACTGTAAAACCCTTCGTAGCTATATGTCTTACTAATTCAGTTCCTCTGCTTTCTCTACAATGTACAGTTGGCAGCAACAATAAACATTCCTTAAAGATCCCTGTCTTACCCTGCTACCAGCTCCTTTTTGTGTTTTATTTTTCAGTTCAGTGCCTGAGTTCCATTTGTCATGACCATTGTATTATTTATTGTTTCGTTTAGTCATTAAAATAAATTAAAACTCACACTGAAGCCTAATCCATTAAAACAGCCATACAATGCAAATGATTTAAGCAATCAAAGTTACAATCATATTTCTTATAGCATAAATCACATATTCAAAGTAGCAATAAAAATCATATCTCAGTGTCTGGAGCCGAAATTAATCAATTTATAACAGCTCATGATATAGAGATATACGGAAAAGGTGACTGCACCGCGTGCAATCATAAGGCATCAAGCCTTCGGGTTTGGTGCATTGTAGTCTTATGCGAAAGGGGTGCCTTATAACTTCCTTCACGACCAACTGGACATGTGGGTCCTTATTGTCAATTCACAGTCTTGAGGTCTGGGAAATATGCAGCGGCGGCTGGCTCAGGTAAGCACAGTGAGGCAGGGCTGGGCCCGTCAGGGGGTAAGCCGACGGACGACGGAATAGGTATAATTAAATAAATAATACCTATTCCATAATCCGTCGGCTTCCCCCCCTGCCGGGCCCTGCCCTATCGCCCACCTCACTTACCTGAGCCAGCCGCCGCTGGAAATATGCTTCACCTTTCTTGCATTAGGAGCTGGCTTCATAAACAATACCTCATCATCATTTGCAGGACAAATGAGGAGGAATGAGAAAAGACACCTTTAGCAGAAGGATAAAGCCACTTTCCCACCCTCCTGCCGAAGAGCAGTTTGTCTAATCTCATTTGTTGATAAGGACCTCAAAATATTTAGCCCCCTTACTATTCTAGGTATTATTATCCAATGAAACATGTGTAAGGATCAGTATCCGTATTTAAGCCATATACTTTCTGACCGGTTAGTGTTCTCCACAATTCCCTCACAATAATTAGAATTTATAATGATTTAGTATGGGACAGCAATGGAATAGAGAAACAGTCTTAATATTCATTAGATAATATAATTGACCACTCAAAACGTTATACCACAGTCAAAGTGGTGCAATAGCATACACATCTGTAATCCAATCAAATTGCCTTCACAGTCAAGTTTTGATGATTTCTTGGGAGACTCCTGGGGATACCCTTTGTAGAATGCATTTCCAGCATTAATTAAATTGTGAGATTGGGTAAAACCCTGAAGTTGATCTCTGAACAAGGCTGCTAATAGATCTTCATGAGTACGGGGCCTCACTGCTCCCTTTTCATGGTGCCCATCAACTAAATTACATCTATTAAATTTAGATCAGATCAGAAGAATCTTTATTCAACCTTATTTAGTCATAAAAGAGAACACAAATCACGATAATAGCACAGTACAATTAAGTTAACCACGATAAAAATACCTGTGGGTATCAGAAAATACGCTTTCAAAAAAAGAAAATAACAGTAATCAAGAGCACACATAAAGTAGAAGATATCCTGGTTATATTGTTTTGTGTACCTTGTCACATTAACGATCCTAAAATTTCAAAATGATAAAATTCAAATAATAAGACCGCTATTAAATAACATTACACTAAAAATAAAATAATTGTGCCTACAAATACAGTGAGTTTCTAGTCCTTACTACAGATTTAAAAAAGGAGCTGATCCATAAACATATTCCGTGGGAATCAATGATTGTAAGTGACACAAAGACTCCCTACACCTACGATGCCCTATATTCTTTAGTATATAACATAAAAGCAACAACAATTGTTCAAATGTGTTATCACATGGGCAAGGCAGAGCTGAATCCCCCGACCAATCAGCGTCTCTGTTATAAGACAGAAGCCGCCATATCGTTCTGCTCTGAAACTAAAAAGAGTGTTCTCTCCCAGTGTGTAAGATCTAATGATAAATAAATAACAGGCTCCACTGATGCTAAAGATCTATAATAAGCCAACACTGGGCTATGGATAATTCTGTTCCCAATCTTACTTCCTCACTATACTCCAGAAAATTAGATTTAACCCTAAAGTTGTCCTTTTTGTAAATGCTTCTCAGTTCTGTAAACAGAGAGGATAGTCCCAAAGCATCAAACGTTTTAGAGATATAGTTCAGCCACAGGACTGAAGACCCCTTATCCAGGATGAGACAATCCGAAATTATATTCCTGCATAGTGACGCATGCAAACTCACAGCGATGGGGGGGGGGGAGGGCAGATGAACCTGATCAGCAATATATCCTTGATTTATTTCTGAGTGGATAATAAAACTAGAGATGTACAGCAGAAGGTACAAAAACCTCAGACAAATGGGGTTTTCCTCAGCTTGAAGGAAAGAGTGTTGTGAAAATCCCATATCCATGCCCTGCACTTGGCAGAAGTAACACATTGGGTATTATATACTTTCAAAGGAGGGGAAATGGCCCCTTTGTCCCTTGATCTTGAAAGACTGCATATAGCTCCTGCAGATCTGCTGAGTTTAAGGCAAGAATTATTTAGCTGTGAGTGCCAGGACCCAGAGGATCTAGAAATTACTCCTAGATAGCTAAATGGGCTAACACTAGTAAGCGGTTGCCCTTTAATAGTGAGTCTGGTTAAACAGGTTTTACCAGGCCTGCATGCAATGACTTGTGACTTTCCATAGTTGGTCTCTAGGTCAAGACTGCACATAAAGGAGACAAAGCGATCCACCAGCAACCTCAAAGCGTTGGGAGTGCAGACTAGGAGGACCACGTCGTCTGCATAGAGCAGCGCAGGCACATGTGTTTCAGAGATTCTAGGAATGTCTACTAGATTTGAGGTCAAGTAGGGACACAAGCCTTTAATGTAAAGAGTAAAAAGCAGTGAAGCCAGGATACACCCTTGGTGCACGGCCCGCTTTACACAATTCAGGTGACATTTCACCATTAATGTACATACGTACTCTTGCTGCTAAATCTGCATGCATAGAGTGAAAGAATTTCATTAAGGAAAAGTTCCATCCCTAAATCCAACAACATCAACCACAGCTTGGTCCTATTCACTGAATCAAATGCTGTGGACAGGCCCATAAAGGCCAGGTACAGTGGGCAATGCTTGACATGAGTATATTTACATACTATCAAACTTAAATTAAGGCATTGCTCCACCCTATCCAAGCCTGAACTGAAACCAAATTGGAAGGGGGAAAGGATGTCGTTTTCATGGACCCATATAACGAGGTGGTTATAAACCACTCTCCCTATGATTTTAACTGCAATGTCGGTGAGTGAATTGGGTTGATAGCATGTTGGAGATGAACCATCTCCCTTTTTAAATATTTGGACAATAGAGGATAAAGTCCAGGAATGGGGGATGCTTGAATTTAGGGAGCTATTGAAAGCATTAGTGATCAGGGGTCCCCATAGATCTAAACTACATTTTATAAGGTCAATTGGAACCCCGTCTGGGCCTGGTGCTTTCCCGCCCGAGCGCCAAGTATTGCCGACTCTGCTTCCGTCAGAGATACAAAAAAGAGTGGCAAATGCTGCAATCTATTCTGAAGAGTATTAACCAAATCCAGATTCTCCTCAATGTGATATATGGCGGTAAATTGTGAGACCCAGTCAGATCCTAAGATATTACACTGCTAATTTGTACTAGGGTGGAAGTACAGCTCCTCGCAAGTGTAGAGCTAGTTGTGTTTGCATCTGTAATGTAATTTGAAACTTGACTGGGAATGGTGTCTGGCACAACTACATTGAGTGTCGAGGTTAAGTCTGGGGGGGTGGGGTGTGTGAAATCAAAAGTTTAGGCTCTGAGCTGAAGACCAAGTTTAAAGACAGTCTCCTCTCTATTAGGATGATCTCTGTGTTGATAACACTCACGGCACGCTCTAGCTTGCGATCAATGTCTCCGATGGGAGGAGTAGACATGGAACCACAATCACCAGTTTTCTTCTTGCCCATGTACTCTCAAATCTATTAAGCCTGTCAAAAATTAGTACATCCACCAAAGCCCATTGAAACAAACCCAGATGGTTGACTGAATCAAAGATAGGAAGGACCTCTACCAGAGGAGCTAGGCAGCAGAAACAATAAAAGTAAACAAGCGGAGCCTTCTGCTCTTTATGAAACAAGCCAAGACCCTTCGAGTAGTAAAGGAGTGCGGGGATTCAATGCTGGCATTGATTGTGACAGATATGGACATAAGAAAGTCACTTGGTTGACCACGATACTTGACAAAGTCACCTGGTAAAAGAGGAAAAGAAGAATTAAAATCTCCTACCGGTAGGCTGAAACTTGATGACGCGAAAAACTTAGAATCTCCTATGAATTCCCTTGATGGAGACAGGGCCACATCTCTGAGGATGAAGAGACAAGAAAGACCAGTAGCACACAAAAAGATAACACCACCCACACACTGGACCACAGAGCCAAGAGGCCAAGAGGGGGACCCAGCCCAGCATCCTCCAGTCTCCCACACTGCGGGAGTCTGTATGCGCTTTATAGCGCGTTGTTCTCGTGATGACAGACCCCAGCACTGCTGTCTGGGGACATAGTCCCACCCCAGAACAAGCTCAAAGTTCTCCAAAATGTGGGCAAAGTGACGGCTGAAAGCAACCCGCGCTGCAGGATTCTATAGGCGCTATATAGCATGTAGTGCTCGTGACACCAGGCCCCGGCACTGCTGTCTAGGGGACGTAATCCCACCCCAGACCAAGCTCAAAGTTCACCAAAATGCGGGCAAAGTGTCAACCGGAATATAACCTGCACTGCGAGAGTCCGTAGGCACTTTATCGTGCATCATTCTCGTGACACCAGCCCCCGCACTACTGTCTGGGGTATATAGGCCCACCCCAACCCAAGCTTCTCCAAAATGCGGGCAAAGTGAGTGCTGGAAAATAGCACGCGCTGTGGGAGTCCGTCGGCGATTTATAGCATGCTGTTCTTCTGACACCAGGCCCCTGCACTGCTGTCTGGGGATGCAGTCCCACACCAGATCAAGCTTAAAGTTCACCAAAATGTAGGCCAAGTGCCAGCTGGAAAACAACAAAATTGTCAGATTGGGTAAAACCCTGAAGTTGATCTCTGAACAAGGCTGCTAATAGATCTTCATGAGTACGGGGCCTCACTCCTCCCTTTTCATGGTGCCGATCAACAAAATTATATTTATTAAATTGTGTAGTAGTAGTACATATTATTTACAGTGCAGGGAATAGAAGAGGAGGAGTATGAAACAGTATATAAAATAAGTTCTGTTTTTTTACTATTGTTATAGCAGTCAAAGACAGGGCCGGACTGGGAACTCAAAGCAGCCCTGGCTATTTTGTCAGTCCAGCCCCTGGGGGTGCAAGTGTGAAGCATTGCTGCTTTTGTTACTGGGGGGGGGAGCGATATTGCAGCACCACTGCGAAATGAGCCCCCAGTAACAAAGCCGGCCCCTACCACTGCAAAACTGGCCCCCACCGGTCCAGCCTCCCAGGGAAATGCCCAATGCACGGTTCGGCCAGTCCGGCACTGGCCAAAGAACAAACTGATGTCAGGTAACTTTTAATGACCTGGGAAATCTTTGATTTTGTGAGTGAGAAGAGGTAATCAAAGTAGCTCAGTCTTTACACCACTTGAAACTTATGAATCTGCTTTGGTTGCTTGTCGAAAACTATTAGCTTGTGTTTTTCAAAATTTATCAACACTATTTTATCAGTACAGTTACTCTGTATATCATGCTTTTACCAGAATCAAGGTTGTGTTTTCATTCGATGCTACTAACAATATAGCCACAAAAAGCACGGCAGGGAAGTGATGCATGTGCAGTCTAGAAACATCTCCTCTTAGCATGAGGAGCGTCTTATTTAAATCTTCAAGAAAGATGTTAAATGAGATGGATGCCAGAAGACCTCCATGCCTTAATTTCCAGCCATTTGGAATCTGTTTACCAATCTCATCCTCTGTCTCATATCTTACAATAGCCTTAGTTGCTTTATAAATCTGTGTCAAAATACCAATTATAGCTTCACTGATTTCTTTAGCTTTGATGAAGGACCGCATAATACATAAATGCATTGAATCAAAAGCCTGGAAGAGATCAATAAATATAGCTTAAATGTCAGCGCTCTTTAAGATTACATATTTATTGAGGGTCAACTGAAGGGAATAAGATTGTTCAATAATGTGCATACCGTACCTAAAACTGCCTTCAAGTATTTCAATAATATTATCTTCTTCAAACAAACCTATTCAATGTAGAAGTTTCATATACAAACTGAGTGATAAGTAGCAGGGGCAGCCTTGTCTCACATTTTGTGTACTGAAATGGTTATGCTTAGATTCTAGGGGGTGTTGCCAGGTCTTTTGGTCATCTCAGATTCCTGTTTGGTAATGGCTTCTTCTGTGTTTCCATATCCCTCAGGGACAAATTATGATCTTAAAGCTCATACAGATAATACTATTACAGTTGAGGCTTGCACAATCTAGTCTGCACCACCATTTTGATTTATTTATATGGTATTATCAGCACACTGCCCGCATTGGATCACACTGAGACTATTGAGTGAGGTGTGGGGGTGTTGACCAAACTTTTTCTAATTCTGGTCCTTGCTCTATTTCATTTGAACATGTTTTTGGTTTTAGCATCTATTAAGTCCATACCCATTTTCAGCAAGATCATAGGCCCAAATCTCCAAGATCCTGTAAATTACTCCTAGAGATACCTTTGCAGCTCTTGTATCCAATTCACTAGACTCCCTCAACTTTGATTTTCCCTGTCAGACCTTCTTTTCAGTTTCTGTTCCCTCCTTCACATTTGAAACATTTAGATAAAAAAGCTTTGAAAACCCAATAATTTATAAATTGAAGAAACCAGTGAATGTTGAATAATTCATGTGAAGTCTAGTTTATTTGTATATGTGCCCTTTTAATAACAGCAATACGCTATTAAAAAGACTGACAGTCGGCTCTGCTTGCGTTTCATCCAGGTGACCAGACGGGTGAATGCAGAGCCCATGGGAATTTAGGCTCGGCATTCTTCTCCAAAGGAAACTATCGGGAGGCTCTCACCAACCACAGACATCAGCTGGTGCTCGCCATGAAACTTAAGGAGAGAGAGGTAGGAGGTTTATTAAGCATACTCACAGAGGAGAGATGGCTCCTGTCGCCCTGTTTGTCCTCTCCCTACTCACAACTGTGGTGCTTCATCATCTGAGGCGTAGAGCAAACTATAAATTTCATTTAAAGGAAATAATACCAAACAGTGAATATATTGCCAACATACTGGTCCTACTGCTAAACACTCTAGGCAAGAATTAAATCAGATATTTGTGTTAGAAATATGAAAATACTGCAGGGGTTTATAACCTGGTGTTGCGGTACTATATCTTCACATGCAGTATTTAGGATGTATGTGGTGGTACTTTCCACTGTCTGCCTTAATTCCTGGCCTTTGATGGTATGTCTACAAGTATTTGTAGTGTGTCTACAAGAGCTACAGTAACTATTATACAGGGTGTATGACTTGCTCAGTGCTTCTCTTATTGCACTGCATTGCATGCAGCTATGTGGCCAGTGAGTCATGGCTTGAATGTGGAAATGTATGATCATTATTAGTTTGCACTGTTCGTTTTATCCCAGTGGTTCTTACACCAGGTAGTGCTATAGTGAGTGGATACACTGTTATATCACCCACTGCTTCCTACAGTTGAGTGTTCCTGTGAGAGATATATATATATATTATTATATTGGCTGCTATGCGAAATACAGTGCAAAGCAGAGGCCGGACTCCTTCCTTGCACTTTACATTATTAGTGTTCAATGAAAACCATTGTCAGTCAATGACTATGTTGCGCTTGGAGGTGTAATATTAGAGATATACTTCATTTTAATATGTGCTGGGATGAGAGAAGGCTTTGTAATTGTAAACTGCAATTAAGCTTTATTTTTGGAATATCCTGTCATAAGGTTTCTGCACATACACAGAGCTATGCACAGGAAAATGGGACCCCGGAATACAGTGGTTTGCCACCATATACCGTAGCACCCAAAAACCCCAACCCAACTAGCTTAGCATCCCATTAGCACCCAAGTACTAATGTTTGGACAACCCAGAACACGGTATCTTTATCTCAGGACTCACTGAAGCAAGAACACTCTTTCGCCACTCACTCGTACTTGTCCACAAGGTGCGTAGGAAGAGACACTGGATAGGTTAAAATGTTTATTCCAACTTACGTGCTCTAATGTACAGTACACGTGTCAGTACTAATAGCATAATGCATATGACTAATATAATTAGCATGGTTACAATTCCATAGAATACAAACGGGGAAAGCATCTCAGAGCTCAGTGGATAAACGTATAAATAACATTACCACCCTCCCCTTGCAGTAAGATAGTTTATTATAGTAATAGAAGACCTCTGGGCTTTGACTAGCGAACCCCCATACCTCAGTCTCTAGATGCAGAATTACATCAGCAGGACATCATAGCTCTTCTCACTGAAAGAGATTTCTCCAAGTGTCTTAAGCGCTAGTAAACCACAGTATAAAAGCACACCAAATTCTTCATGGCAATTGCACATAATGTTATGTCTGGGTGCGCGAGACTGGCCATATCAGGAAGAACCAGAATACATTGTTATGCGACCTTGTACATGTTTGTGCAGACTGAGCCCAAAAAGGTGAACAACAGAAAATGCAGACAGTGCAAAAGAACTTGGCACGAGCAAAGGGCGAGGAAGGCCCGGCTCAGTGTAACGTGCGCAAAGAAAAGCAGCATGGCAGCCAGGCCTAGGCCAACATAACAAGGCAGGTAACAATCCACAAGACACCCTCCCCTGGACAGTCCGGCGGCCAGGACAGAGGCCCATCAGAGGAGAAAAATAGACGTCGGAGCACAGGGAGCGCCCAAACGGCGAAGGGCAGGTCAATCCATGAAAGTGAAAGTGCAGAAAAAAGCCACACCCTCCAAGAGTTCATCATTGGAATCGTCAAAAAACATAGATGCCATCCAATCCATGAGTTCAAAGAGCAGGAATGCTCCTCAGCAAAGGGAGCATCCAGAAGCAATGCGGGACAGCTTGCGTGATAATCGAAACAGCTTCGTTGTAGGAGATCCTGGGCAGCCGCCCAGATATCCCATTGCGCCAAAATCCCCAGTGCAGCCGCCACGCGCCATACAGCCAGCGACGGAACAGTCCTGCTCATGGGCCTCTAAGGGACCCATCAACTGAACAAAATCCGGAACAGACAATGACGAATTGGAGAGGCAATAATCCAGAGTCCAGGTGAAAGGACAGCGGACACAAGTCATCACAGGTTGCACGCAAGTGAAATACGCAAAGCGAAATGAAAGAGTATACGACACACTCAGTGTCGCCAATGGCAAGACACCAAAACCGGCCAAAAGTCGCTCCCGGAGCAGCTGGAGGCGTTCTGGATCGAGCAGGTCCCATCGGGGAGCAGCCATTGCGCAGAAAGCAAATTAAGAGCAAGACACCAGCCGCTAAAGCGAGGATCAATGGGAAACCGCCAAAGACACTGGAAAATATAGAATGTATGAAAGCCGGGATGACACCAAAAATAGTTTGGAAGGAGGACACCAAGCCCGACCCAACGACCTTAAAAAAGTGTACTAGGCCTTCAGTGTTAGATGCGTTAAAAATACGATGTATTAACTCCCAAAATGTTGGGGGAGATTAGTGTTTAAAAGGGCCTGTATTTCACTGTGGGTACTCGCCACCTGGAGAATGAATGTCTCCCGGGCGGACGTGAGCATAACTTCCTCGTTTAATAATAGTGCCTTTATTCTGCTCAGTCTATTGAAATCTGCTTCCATGGTAGGGATGGAAGGCCAAATAGAGATATCAACCTTGCCATGAGGGGGAGGAAAAAGCACATTTTGCAGCAGACAACCCTGTGCGAAACTGTTACAATGTAAGGAATGCCAGCCTGCAGGCCACAACAGTTTTCGTTATTTAAAAGTAAATAACTACCATTGGAAAGGAGAGTGAAAGTAGGAGAAATAACAGGAGCAGGAATACCTTTCAGCACACAAGCAAGATTAGGAGAGGAAACGCTACATGAGCCATGCAATTTAATGTGTTTACAAATAAGCGAATGACCTATAGTCGAGTCGCAGTACTCCCCCGTGAGAAAGACTTCCTTGCCGTCCCGAAGGCATTTATACATGAAAGGCAAGGACCAGAGTTCATGCAGGAAAGCACTGCCCAATGGCCGGTAACGGCCCACAGGATAATGTTTCATGCACGAGTCAAATTCAAACAAGGAAAATGGTAAAGCGATAACCCCATGAACTAGCCATACAGCAGAATCGAGTTCTGCAACAGAGAACGACAAAGGTTCCACCTTTTCGATATGTAATAGAGTGTATGTTGCATCTTTCATGGACATAAATTGCTGTTTATCAGTTAAGTTAAAAGGTAGAAATAAGGCAGAGGTGTTCAAGAAATGCCACGGCACTTTACCTAACTTAAGTGTTTGTAAAGTCCATGCAAACTGCATAACTGAGCGCAATTGATTCTGACCATGATATAGCATAGAAACATCATCTTGTACAATATCAACAACAGAGGACACAATATTCTCTAAAGTGTAAATGCGAGAAGACAGGGTATTAATACTATTGTCAACAACAGCAAGCACCTTTTCCATATTTGCTTGATCTATTTCCCGAAGACGGGAAGCAGCTTCCATTTGTGATAGCTTCCAGAGTTCATTATATGTTTCATAAATGAATCTTTTAGGTCGGGGACCACGAGGTCCCAAAACAAAGTCGGACAGATCAATATTGCCTGTAAGGAGGGACAAATGTTGTTTAACAGAATCAAGGGACGAATGTTGCAGCCATTGTTTGCATAATTTACCAACAGAGTATGTAGTGACAGTACGGGCATCAGTAAACCTCGGATCAGGCCTATTCTGTGTGTAGCTAGCACCAGTATCATGAAAACGCATTTGACATGCATTAGATGATATAGGCCATATTAACCAGGGTGACTGAACCAGCTCAGAAACATTAAACGAATTATTTTGTAACATTGCCTGCAGGGACACGAGGGACATATTGAATCGTGAGCTTTCATTTGGAAAACTCGACAGGGATGGTATTGATGGCGTATTCAATTGTTTAGTGGTTGCTAAGCCCCAACATGTAGTCTGATAGATAGAAGCATTTAGGAACATAATTTGGGTAGGGATGAGGCAAGCACGATGCAACGCCTCGGTTCCCTGTACCTGCCATGGCTTGGAGCCCCAAATAGATTTTAAATCCACTGTATTATCCCAGTACTCATAACCACCCACAGCTAGGGCACTCAGAAAGGAACCTGAATAAAGCAATTTGGTGTGTGTCAACATAATTTTCTGAGTTGATGTGTTATTAAGTCTAAAATAATAGGATGCAGGGTTCGACCGATTAAAATCAGTAAAATAATTAAACTTATTTCGAAGAGTTTGAGAGCTACCTGGCAAGGGGTTTGGACAATGTTCCCATTGGGTATAGTTAACAGAACTACGCAGGGCACTGGGCTTATGGAGAAAATGATTACCCCAATGTTGGTAACAATACAAATCGGCATAATTAGCAGAATTCATATATAGATCTTCAGCATTGAAAGATGCATAATATTTTAAATCGGCAAACAATGCTTCAACGGCATGCACATCCCAATCATCAGAATGAATATTATTTTGTACTACATCACCCATTGAAACACGAAGGACATTAGGTACATTAATAATTTCCGTCGGACCATGGATTTGATAGTTCACTGCATCCCATACGATGCCATCAGCAACTGGGAAGGCTGAAATGTTCACAAATGTGTGGTCACGCTTCATGATGTGAGACGAGGAATGAGGAGCCAAAGTTCCAGAAACATAGTCTACAGCAGAGCGTTCAGGTAAATAGTGACCATTGATTAGTAGAAAAAACACTGTGACAAAGCCAATGGACATGAACAAAAATATCAAGAAAAGTACCAACCAGATGTATGTCCAGGGTGGAATCAAAAAATTGTCTCTAAACCAGGATATAAAAATACTGAACTTGGATGGGACTTTTGAAGAGGTGGAATCCGAATCAAAGGAATAACGAGTCGGGCCTAGTGGCGTTGTTGGTTGATGTGCCACCGATTCAGATGCAGGATAAGTATACTCGTCCTCGTCGATGTTGGTGGAGAGTTGGGGATCAATTATAGTTTCAGGCAAAATAGAGGATTCAGGCAAATCGACCATCTCAATTACAGCATCAGCGACCGTTCGTGTAGATGGGCCACTGAACATATGTCCGATAAATGGCAGGACAAGAGACCGCTGGTGTGACACTATTCAGGATCGGCCAGGCGCTGTAGCTTGACATTTTCAACTGAGATGTATCTGTTCTCTTTGCGACCAGGAAGCGGTGGTAAAATGACTGTACGTGTTCCCTTCAGGCCAAGAACTGGAACCGGTGCACGAAAAGAAGGACCAAATTCTTTTTTGTTTTCAACCTTCTCTCGAACCAGTTCTCCAACTTTCGGAAGCCAGCCGGCTACCGGAATCTGCAACGCAGGATCTGTGGCTGAAGGCAAATGTGTAGTTGCAAGTTTGTCTCGGGCTTCTTGTAAGTCCTGTAACATAGCAGAATGGTTATCTACATCAAACTTGGCGGATTGCGCCGCGATGTCTGGACCCTCAAGGTCAGGCACAAACATTCTTATGCCAAAGAGCATTTCGTATGGGGTCCGCCCACCCAGAGGTCTTCTAGGGAGATTATTAAGTGCACGCTGAACGGTATACAAATGGGCCAGCCAGTTCCTGCCAGTACCTATAACCCTAGCTGTTAAGGATTGCTTTAAGTCACGGTTCATTCGTTCAACGATAGAGTTGCCCTCAGGCCTATACGGAGACGAAAATTTCACCCGCACCCCAAGCGAAGCCATTGCATCCTTGTAAGCCCTAGAGGCAAACGCTGGACCTTGGTCCGAATGGAAGGTGCCGCATGCGAAAATTCCCACAAAGACACGCAAATCCCTGATCACATTTCGGGCGTCAGCACTCCGTTGTGGCCAGACCCAGAGAAACCGTGTGCACGAGTCCACTGCCACTAAGATGTATTTATAAGCAGTGTCTGATGAGAATGGACCGCAGTGATCCAAGTAAACACACCCAAAGGGTCTGTTAGCAATGCAGAGCGGTGTTTGTGGTGGACGTGTTACCGTGGAAGGCTTAATCTGTTGACAAACGTCGCAAGAAAGCACAAAAGCACGGGTGTCTTTATATAACCCACGCCACCAATAACGCTGCTGCAAGATGGAAACCGTAGCTGACACACCTGCATGTGCCGAAGCCATGCCTTCGTGTGCAGCTAATATCAAGGCACTCCTGCGGTCCGCGTTGGGGATCAGCCGATCTCCAACGTCAGGTATAGTTACATAAGGAACCTGATCGGGACTTAATTTGTAAGAATACTTGGAAGGGAAACCTGTAGGGTAATTATCACCTTCCTTGGTTGCAGCAATAGCTGCTAGAATAACAGGGTCTATTTTAGACATGGACCTGGTAACCGCTGCTACTGAACACGTGACTACTGCTGAACGGGCAGCTTCATCTGCCAGATCGTTACCAATAGCGTGTGCGCCCACCCGCTGATGGCCTAAGGTGTGAACCACCTGTGTGAGGGGCAGACGTTGTTGCAATTCTGCCACTCGAACCCAAAGCATTTTATGCTTAATTGTGCTCCCTTTTGCGTCCTTGTAGTCGTTTTTCGACCAGAAAAACAGATTGTCATTGTAAGATTGTACACAGTAAAAAGAATCACATACAATAAGAGTGGTCTCATCCTGTGAAGCGAACTCAAGTGCAAGTAGCAATGCATGCAGCTCGGCCAATTGTGCGGTACTATCTCCAAGTGTGCGAGTGTGCACTACAGAGGATTTGAACGTTCCATTCACAAAGGAACCCGCAACAATAGCACATGCAGCTGAATAAGCGTGCTTGGACCCAGTGGCCGGTTGCGCCGAACCATCGGTGTAGATCACACATTTGTAATCCTCAAGCGGTAGTAAAAACAAAGGAGGAGGATGAACGAATTCATACTGCAAAAACTCCTGAGTCTGAAGAGAAGAATCAAAAACAAAAGTGACGTCCGAAGACGTCAAAGATGTAGCCCATTGTATCCAACGGGGATGCATTGCTTTTGAGTTCGGTACACTTGCCTTTGTTACTGCCTCCAGGGCAGGACAGGGTGTTACCACCAGAATCCGCTTACCCTGTGCCAGTGCGCGTTCTTTTAGAATCGCCATTTGCACCGCAGTCAGAACTTTTTCAACAGATGTAAAGCGCAATTCAGCGGAAGTGTACAGATGTGACTTGTATGCGATAGGTACTGTATCACCTTCATTAAAGGTTAAATA
Organism: Calotriton arnoldi; assembly: GCA_963921515.1. Lineage (NCBI taxonomy): Eukaryota > Metazoa > Chordata > Amphibia > Caudata > Salamandridae > Calotriton > Calotriton arnoldi. The sequence goes on from CAWUFW010009031.1 coordinate 437,310, forward strand.
GGTGAATCCCACCGCCCCCGGAATTATTCTAATCACCAGGTTTGTGTGGTTATCACGAGTCAAAAGATATTTAGACTCCAAAAGGTCTGTCTGCAAAGACTGCAGAATTGAGGTATGCTCAGGCAGCCAGCAAGACCTTGAATAAGTAGGTTGTATCAAAGCATACAAAGGCTTGATACGCTGGGCATATTCGGGAATGTAAGTACGCCCGAAGTTCAGGAAACCCAGCAAAGACTGAAGCTTCTTCAGAGTATTTGGGGGGCACAAATGTGCACATTTTTCCAAGAAATGGGGGGCTAAGCCCTTACCTTCGTTATTGAGCTCATAGCCCAAGAACAGAACGGTAAATTCAGCAATGTGTGACTTAGCAAAGTTAAATTTGTAACCCTGCTCCGCAAATTCAAGAATAATGCGGTCCACACGGGACAGATGCTGATATAACTCGTCGTCTGTCAGATAGATGTCATCAACGTACGAACATGCGTCTTGATCAATGTCATTTAACAAAGAAACAACACGGGCGGCGAATATACCCGGACTATTTTTATAGCCCATGGGTAATCGCCGGAACTGGAATAATTTACCACCGGATGTGAATGCGGTCCATTGACCACTCTCCGGGGCTAGGTTGTGCGTGTAGAAACCGTTTGAAAGGTCAAGTGTCGTTTTGTATTTTCTACGAACAAGACTGTCTACAAGCGCAGAACTGTGTGTATTTTGTACCGCAAAGTTCCGACAATGAGTATTTAAATGCCGGTAATCCAAAACTAAGCGGTACGATCCATCGGGTTTAGAAACCACGAAAAGGGGATTGTTCATAGGTGATACGCATGGTTCAATTACTCCCTGATATTCCAACTGGGTCAGAATTTCGGAGACGGGGCCTTTTGCCTGCCGTTTGATGGGATATTGGGGTTGTGGCAGCGGTAGTGACCGCAAAGGTATTGCATGGGGAGGTGACTCTTCATCCCATCCCACATGGTTGCGGTATAACGCTGGTGCCAGGTACACAGCCCACTCAGCTGCAAGTGCTTCAGCTTTGTCTTTTGGGACATGCCTTGAAAAGCTTGGAAGGATTACCTCCTCTCCTTTATGTGCAGCTAAAACGAATGGGGGTGGCCAATCCACCTCTGCTAACAAAATGTCATATGAAGAGGTTAGATTTTCCCAAAAAATCCCTTTTATTTCACGCGGTATGTCACCTTCAATTTGTATAACTATATTATATAGTCTGTCAGGGGTGCCACTCTCGTGTCAGCTGTCTCTACAGTAACGAATGTTTCAGTTGCTGTCGCCTCCATATGAGGACGTAGCGCCTCCCGCACTATGGTAACTTCCGCGGCGCTGTCTAGGAGGGTCACTGCCCACGTCCAATTCTGGAGTCTCGTTCTCACGGTCTGAGGCATATTTCGCTGTAACAGCGGCAACCTTTTTCTTCTGAAATTGCGGTCGAGGAAGATGAAAGTCTTCTGCTTTACCTCTGACTTGTTGTCGAGGTTGGTCTCGCTCCTGGGGAGCCTCTCGGCCCCTTCCTCTATCTTGCCGTCCTCCTCCACCAGCCTGTGACGACGTCTGGGCCTGTGAAGAACGAGGAGAACGCGTATCAGAGCTCTGAAACCTTTCTGGTGATTTAATCCTTGACCTATCACGTAAATCATAAGTACGTTCAGAAGAAACCGAAACTGGGGAAGCGCCTCTCGACCCCGGCTTCTTTTGTTGCTTACCCTGCTTTTTCTGTCTCCAACTCTTTTTAGTGAAGACCGGTTTATCATCTTTCTCAGATGCACTTTTTGTTTGTATAACTTGTGTTTGCGATTGAGTTTGCATTTTTACAAAAGGCTTGTTGCCTAGGCTATTTCTTCCAATTGTTTTATAAGCCCGGGCTATTATTTTCGGTAATTCGCGAGGCCTGTCCAACTCTGGGACCAAAGCCAAAGCATTCGCTACTTGAAAGTTCATAGCATCGCCCTTGACATTTCCAAGGATCAGCTCAGCTACTACATCAAACACTCCCACTAGTCTCATCCCTAATTCCACAGCCGCTTCAGGGCCATGTTCATCCTGTACTTTTTTAATTACAGAGGGTAGAACCGTCATGGAAGGAGTTCCAAAACATTTTGAATAAACTGCTGCGAATACCTTACCCCAGTTTTCACATGATGTCAAATCGGGGATTATGTCTTTTGGCAAACTTATCGTGAGGATGCGGTGTTTATCTACAGGGGATGTATGGGGAAACACTGCTTCTATCTGATCGAACTTTTCTGCAAGCCAGTAAGGATAGTCGTCCTTATTTTGTGGACGTTTGCCCATCACAGAATTTACCATGACAGGACTTATAGTCACTCCAGCTGCAATAGCTGGTTGGCCTGCGACTACAGGAGCAGCTCCATGGAGGCTACCTGTAACGTATGTCACCAAGGCTCGATGCACTCGCACCAATTCGGTATGCATAGTGCGCAGTTCCGCAAGCGGTAATGCCAGATAATTCGGATGTGGGGTATACCCGGCCAATACAGGCCAAGTGGCCCCCTGAATTGACAAGGGGCCTAAACGAACTGCGGTAGTTGGTTGTGGTAGGGCGCCATTAAACCAAACACGGTGCTGCCAAGCCGTGAGAGGTACTTCAAGAGTGGTATAGGGTCGATATGCAGCAGGAATAACGGTGGGTTTATATTCATGAAACAGCTTATCACCTGCATCCACCGCCTCAAAAGTGATCCAAGTGTAAAACACTTCAAAGTGATAAGCCGCATCGGCTTGAACCACAAAGACCAACTCGACCCCTGTATCGGGCACTCCATACACAGCTAAGTGGTCTCGGAGTGCTCCTCGACTATGTGCAGCTATCGCCACACCAGCCATGACTAAACAAGTATATTCGACAACCTAACAGGGAGCACAAAAATGGGTCTGTTAACTAACCTTTTTAATAATATCAAGCTTGAAAGAACCTATAAAACATTCAATATAGGAGGTATCACCGTCACATACGCCTCCGGAAGCGTACGCGAGGGGTTTGTGGACAAGCACAAGCACTACTCAAGCGTCTCGCAGATAAGCAGCCCCACGGTGGTCGCGCCATGTCATAAGGTTTCTGCACATACACAGAGCTATGCACAGGAAAATGGGACCCCGGAATACAGTGGTTTGCCACCATATACCGTAGCACCCAAAAACCCCAACCCAACTAGCTTAGCATCCCATTAGCACCCAAGTACTAATGTTTGGACAACCCAGAACACGGTATCTTTATCTCAGGACTCACTGAAGCAAGAACACTCTTTCGCCACTCACTCGTACTTGTCCACAAGGTGCGTAGGAAGAGACACTGGATAGGTTAAAATGTTTATTCCAACTTACGTGCTCTAATGTACAGTACACGTGTCAGTACTAATAGCATAATGCATATGACTAATATAATTAGCATGGTTACAATTCCATAGAATACAAACGGGGAAAGCATCTCAGAGCTCAGTGGATAAACGTATAAATAACATTACCACCCTCCCCTTGCAGTAAGATAGTTTATTATAGTAATAGAAGACCTCTGGGCTTTGACTAGCGAACCCCATACCTCAGTCTCTAGATGCAGAATTACATCAGCAGGACATCATAGCTCTTCTCACTGAAAGAGATTTCTCCAAGTGTCTTAAGCGCTAGTAAACCACAGTATAAAAAGCACACCAAATTCTTCATGGCAATTGCACATAATGTTATGTCTGGGTGCGCGAGACTGGCCATATCAGGAAGAACCAGAATACATTGTTATGCGACCTTGTACATGTTTGTGCAGACTGAGCCCAAAAAGGTGAACAACAGAAAATGCAGACAGTGCAAAAGAACTTGGCACGAGCAAAGGGCGAGGAAGGCCCGGCTCAGTGTAACGTGCGCAAAGAAAAGCAGCATGGCAGCCAGGCCTAGGCCAACATAACAAGGCAGGTAACAATCCACAAGACAATCCTGCCTGTGTAGATGTTCCTTTTTGTGAGCCTGAGTATCTCCTATAACAAACTTAAACTGCACTTTTCCCTAAGGCATTCTGAAAAGTGCATAGACAGAATCATTTGTGTTAAAACATTGGAAAGCAGCTCTCAGATACAATCCAGAGATTTCTAAACCTACTTCACGAAATTATGTTTCCACTACTGGTCAAAAATTTGCCATTTTTTCTCAAGCTTTCGTCTCGTCTTTTTTTACTCTCTAACAACCACTTTGCAGAAGAGTTCGAGTCAGAAATATTTTTTTTAAAAGAGTATGACTGTTTTCGACATAGGTTTCTTGTGAGATTTCCAACTTTCGGGTTTTTTGATAATGTGACAGTATACTCCAAGGTCCCCTGCACACGCTAGTGGTACATAAATTTAAGTTAGTACAGTAATGAGTGTAGGAAAGACAGAAACACTGTTCATCCACTGCTCTGTGTGGTTCCAGGATTTATTGTCTTTGTTGTGCGAACCTTGGTACAGAGTCTTAGCCTAGCCAACACGTGTTTCATCGCTAACATGAAGTACACAACGACTTCTTCAGGGCTAAGAAATATATAAGATACACAATTGTATCAAAGTGGGTATAAGACAATTAACGCCATTGGCAGACACCCATTGTGACATGTAAAATAAGAAAGAAACAGCATGGTACACATGATTTCTTAATACATGTGGAAACCCAAGTAGTTATAAATATAATGTCTAATGCGTCAAAGCTTTTTTATATAAAAAGATTCTTTATCAAATGAGGAACAAAACTGTGTTTGAAAAGCACCAGTGAAGTTGTGTGACATCATTGTGACAGCATTAATGTGGTTGTATGGTATTGTGACAAACTAAACAGTCCTTAATGCCCTGCGGCATGGTAACTTTCATTACTTAAAATGGTGACTTGTGCATGGTGCAAGTGTGAATTTGTGGGCCTATCCCCCCCCCCTTAATGTCGCCAGTCCAAAGTCCATGCAAGTATTGAAAGAAAAAAGGATAGAGTTACCTAAATTTCTATGATTACGGACCTATAGGAAAGCAGGGAAAAGGGTTGAATCGGAGAGATTAGTACTACAGAATACAACCATGACATGAAAACACATAATGCGCGGATGGATAGTAATAAAACCAACCTTATTGTCGGTTGTACTTCCGTCCCGAAGGTAAATAGTAGTAGATGGTCTCAAGGGTACCAGAGACCAGAATTCCATTTAATTAAAGTTTCCTCATGAAGCAGATTCTACAGGGATAAGGCGCAAAGTCATTATCAAAGGCTGGTATTTTGGCAGGGAAATTAGGGCTCAAAAAATGTTTTAACATAGTAATGTTAATTGCACATACCTATATTCTGTGATGCAGACCAGTATTCAGAATATGCAGCTACTAATTATTGTGAGACCCTATTCGTAGGGTTATGGCTGTCAGCCAGCTTTGATTGTGTTGCCGCTGGTCACCCGATCCTAGAGTGGACTCGAGAACAGATAGGCCGTGTTACCGAGGAGAAACTCCGATGTGGGGAGTACTCCATAGCAGTAAGCGGCTAGACCCACCCAACCGAAAAGGAGGTTGTGACCATGAGTGTTCGGGCCCTCAAAGGAATCTCTTACCGGTGAAGCAGCTGGTGAAGTCTCCCACGTATGAGAGGGACGGCGTTCACGGGCTGAATGATCTCCTCTCCTTAAGTAGGGAAAATAGGCAAAATAGAGAGAGGACAAATGATAAAATTGGTGCTCTGTTAATTGGAGGCTGTAATGAAGGTGGCGCGTCGGCCACCTTGGACCGCCCACCTGGCCTATGTTTGTCCAAGCAGACCTAGACATGATTGCCCATTAACCGAAGTATTCGTAGTCTTTAGTGGTGGGTGATTATTAACCCCTTGCATGCTGCGCGAATTTTCGCGCTGTGCGGGCGTTTTGCATAGTGGGCGGGATTCGGACGGCCCCCGGCCGTCCTCCGCACACGCCCACCGTGACGTATGCGGCCGGGGGCCGTCCCGAGCATGCAAGGGGTTAAGTTTTGTGCATTCTACTAAGGCACCTACGGTAACCTATTGTATCTCTCAGTAGAGAAAGCTATTCTCCATCTGTGCGTGTCAAGGTGCTCTTACTCGATCGGTTGGCGGCCATATTGAGCATGTGTTTCATTGTCACTCTAAATAGAGTGGACAGTTATAGAAGCTAGTTCCCTGAGTGATTATAAGGAATAGATATAAATCAACTTGATCGCTTTGGACTGTATGGTCTATTAATGAACCAATTTGTTCCAAGATGCTGTGAAAGATAATTATTACGTAAAAGCTGGTCATCCATAATATAAGTATAACTATATGGGGAGAGAACACAAACTAGGAGTATCAAATCCTAAACTAGTGGCAACATTAAGAGGCAGTCACACCCAACTTTTAGCCATGTTCAAGAAAACATTTTTTGCATTGTGTTCCAAACTAAAGGAGATTCCAGCAAACTATGGTGCGACACGCACACAGTATGGTAGTATGGAAAAGCAGCGAGTTGCATAACACATCCCAATTAGTTAATCATGAGTAGGGACAGGACCTACAGACACAGTCCTATCCCCATGCTGGATACGTAATCGAGTTCTGAGAGGGCGCACCTCATTTATTACGTTCAAACATAGAATCCTTATCAATGTATGGATCAAGTGTTGTGAGAGGAGAACGTTAAGAAAAGAGAATCATATGTCCAGAATATACGCAGCTTGCAACGCTGATGAGAGAACATACACATCAGTCACCCAGGAAATACTGCAATTCATGATCGGTATTGAGACCCAGTTCCACGCATTTGAGATGCATGATCCAAGAGGCCTCCCTCCTCCTGAGTGTCAGCTCTCTATTGGCTCCCCTGGCATGTCTAGGTACGGTATCACTGTGAAACAGGCTGATGCCAGATATCCAGTAGCAACACACATCGCTGAATGACCCGCACAGGGCAGCCACAGAGCCTTCTCCTTCTACAGGTTTGATACCGTACCTAGAGATGCTGCGGAAGGCAATAGAGAGCTGACACTCAGGAGGAGGGAGGCCTCTTGGATCATGCGTGGAACTGGGTCTCAATACCGATCATGAATTGCAGTATTTCCTGGGTGACTGATGTGTATGTTCTCTCATCAGCGTTGCAAGCTGCGTGTATTCTGGACATATAATTCTCTTTTCTTAACGTTATCCTCTCACAACACTTGATCCATACATTGATAAGGATTCTATGTTTGAACCTAGTAAATGAGGTGCGTCCTCTCAGAACTCGATTACGTATCCAGCATGGGGATAGGACTGTGTCTGTAGGTCCTGTCCCTACTCATGATTAACTAATTGGGATGTGTTATGCAACTCGCTGCTTTTCCATACTACCATACTGTGTGATTGTCGCACCATAGTTTGCTGGAATCTCCTTTAGTTTGGAACACAATGCAAAAAATGTTTTCTTGAACATGGCTAAAAGTTGGGTGTGACTGCCTCTCAATGTTGCCATTAGTTTAGGATTTGATACACCTAGTTTGTGTTCTCTCCCCATATAGTTATACTTATATTATGGATGACCGGCTTTTACGTAATAATTATCTTTCACAGCATCTTGGAACAAATTGGTTCATTAGTAGACCATACAATCCAAAGTGATCAAGTTGATTTATATCTATTCCTTATAATCACTCAGGGAACTAGCTTCTATAACTGTTCACTCTATTCAGAGTAACAATGAAACACACTCTCAATATGGCTGCCACCCGATCGAGTAATAGCACCTTGACATGCACAGATGGAGAATAGCTTTCTCTACTGAGAGATAAGATAGGTTACCGTAGGTTCCTTAATAGAATGCACAAAACTTAATAATCACCCACCACTAAAGACTACGAATACTTTGGTTAATGGGCAATCGTGTCTGGGTCAGCTTGGACAAACATAGGCCAGGTGGGCAGTCCAAGATGGCCGACGCACCACCTTCATTACAGCCTCCAATTAACAGAGCACCAATTTCATCATTTGTCCTCTCTCTATTTTGCCTATTTTCCCTACTTAAGGAGAGGAGATCATTCAGCTGGTGAACGCCGTCCCTCTCACATGCGGAGACCTCATCAGCTGCTTCACCGGTAAGAGATTCCTTTGAGGGCCCGAACACTCATGGCCACAACCTCCTTTTCAGTTGGGTGGTTCTAGCCGCTTATTGCTATGGAGTACTCCCCACATAGGAGTTTCTCCTCAGTAACTCAACCTATTTGTTCTCGATTCCACTCTAGGATCGGGTGACCAGCGGCAACACAATCAAAGCTGGCTGACAGCCATAATCCTACGAATAGGGTCTCACAATAATTAGTAGCTGAATTTTCTGAATACTCATCTGCATCACAGAATATAGGTATGTGCAGTTAACATTACTATGTTAAAACATTTTTTGAGCCCTAGTTTCCCTGCCATAATACCGACCTTTAATTATGACATTGCGCCTTATCCCTGTAGAATCTGCTTCATGAGGAAACTTTAATTAAATGGAATTCTGGTCTCTGGTACCCTTGAGACCATCTACTACTATTTACCTTCGGGACGGAAGTACAACCGACAATAAGGTTGGTTTTATTACTATCCATAAACGCATTATGTGTTTTCATGTCATGGTTGTATTCTGGAGTACTAATCGCACCGATTCCACCCTTTTCCCTGCTATCCTATAGGACCGTAATTATAGGAATTTAGGTAACTCTATCCTTTTTTTCTTTCAATACTTGCATGGACTTTGGACTGGCGACATTAAGGGGGGGAGAGGCCCACAAATTCACACTTGCACCATGCACAAGTCACCATTTTAAGTAATGAAAGTTACCATGCCGCAGGGCATTAATGACTGTTTAATTTGTCACAATACCATACAACCACATTAATGCTGTCACAATGATAAGTCACACAACTTCACTAGTGCTTTCCAAACACAGTTTTGTTCCTCATTTGATAAAGAATCTTTTTATATAAAAAAGCTTTGACTCGTTAGACATTATGTTTATAACCTTTTGGGTTTCCACATGTGTTAAGAAATCATGTGTACCATGCTGCTTTTTTCTTATTTTACATGTCACAATAGGTTTCTGCCAATGGCGTTAATTGTCTTATACCCACCTTGATACAATTGTGTATCTTATATATTTCTTAGCCCTGAAGAAGTAGCTGTGTACTTCATGGTAGCGACGAAACACGTGTTGGCTAGGCTAAGACTCTGTACCAAGGAACGCACAACAAGGACAATAAATCCTGGAACCACACAGAGCAGTGGATGAACAGTGTTTCTTTCTTTCCTACACTCATTACTGTACTAACTTAAATCTATGTGCCACTAGTGTGTGCAGGGGACCTTGGAGTTCTTTGTCTGTGGTTTACCACAATCTAGGGAGAGGGGTGGTTCTCCCTACCCTTTTGCACCGCACTTACGCCTAAGTTCACCCTATAATATTTGCGTACTGCCTTAGAGCGCCATCACCCCACTAGAACATCCACTGGGCGTGCAGTATCTAATCTGACAGTATCCCTGGGAAATTGTAATTCGTAGATTCCCATGTATTTCCTCCTCCTCCTTGTCTGCCCTTGTTGTTTATCATAAGAGACGCCAATCTGTATGGATACGTTTAGTGGACACGTGCATTAACACATATACCTTTTTTTCCTCCATGTGGAAAAGTATTCTTCTCCTTTCCACAACAACCTCATCAAATATGGAGGTCTATGTAGAACATTTCCTTGCATTTTCATATAGGGAATGATCATGCATACGTTTGTTTATACACACAAATTCCCAAAAGATCAGTTTGCAGGTGTTCTGACCATTTTATGTTGCCACTTCCTCCTAATTCTCCACTAACTTCTTTCCCAAGGTCAAACTGTGGAAGATTTGTTATTCTTGTTGATTCTCCCTGTGGTAGGGAGATTTTGCAGTTCGATATACCAACAAATCTTGATACTCTAAATCGGGATTTGAGAATTCTGGCAGCATATTAAACTTTTTTCCCACCAGAGTGACTTTAAAATGTGACGAACACTTTAAGGATCACACCTTTGTTAGCTACACATATTTGTTAACATAGAATATTAGAAGCACTGTACTACGGAACATTATATAGGTGTACTGACAAACCAGTTGATCAATCCTTCTAAATTCTTGTGGATGACCTAGCCGTTATGTATATAGCACCCCATATCCAACTAACTATTCAAGAAGGCTCCTGCCACAGTTGATAATAGAGAGGAATTTGCAGCAGTTAACGACTCATAGGTAACAAACAGTATGACAATTGCTGGCATGGTATGTTTGATGAAGTCATTAATGGTGCACACCCACAACTATACCACACGACAACATAATATGATCAGCCTATAGGAATTGCCTGATATATTTGGGTGGGAAGACCAAATTACATAACAGCTATATGATAAACAGCTTTACAAACTGTCACCTTCATGTGTGAACTAATCACTAATACATGGTTCCAGCGGAGTAGCGTACTATCTGTCCACAAAGTGCTTCAGTGCCTAGTCAAGGGTAGTAAGCACTATATAAATACCCATATCACACCACACCATAATTACAATGGCAGAACTGACATAAGGATCCTTAGAGTCAAAGGAGAGATGCAAAAGTCGAAGACCACTCAGGATTGGCTGTTTGTTGGGCATCTTGCAGCTTGGATGAGTTGTTGACCATCCCTGTCTAATGTGGATGACTATGTTGCTGTGGTTGGTAGAAACCGACCTCAGTATATAAGGCCCACCCTGCATGCACCAGCCATTGTTGTGTGTCTGACAGACAGACTACAGCACACTTGCTTGCCTGGGCTCAGAGCAGGCGTTTCACACATTTGTCACTCTTTTGCGCTTGTCAAGGGACTGCAGACAGTTTCTGGTAATTAATCATAGCTGTGTCGTATATCATTATCATGACAGTCTGCCAGCTTGGACTTGGATCCCAAAAGCTATTGTTCATTGACCACCATACTTATGTGATGCCTCAGAATAAACACGAAATCCTCCTGTGGGCCGTAAGTAGTTAGTTCTGTACTTGGAAAGCGGAGGCTCGCTCAAACTTTGAAAACCATCAGCTTGTAAAATGCGCCAACTGTTTCTAGTTGTTTTTGTAAAGAATGGCACAATAAAACACATGTTACATTTATGTGAAATGACTATTTAAAAGGAAATGAAAAGTTGGCCTGCTGCGAACCGAAAAAACAAATATTTAGATATAGAGCAACAATTCTGAGAAGGCCTCGTGGGGCAATCCAGCGCGTTTAACTTTCCATATTAGATGTGAGGGCTGAGGTTACTTGGAAATTGTGTGAGATGTTCCCATTTGTCATTAAAAAAAAGTACAACAATGTTCAATCATGCAGTGTGCCGTCCAATGTCATCTGCAGCCTTTAAATAAATCTTTACAATTAATTATCCAGGAATTTTTATAATGCTGCACATCATTTAGGCCACTGCAGAGCACAAGGGCAGCAAGAGAAAAAACATGGAAGTTTAAATGAATTCCAGCCAGATGCCTAGGATAATCCTATATCTGACATTTTTCGGTCGCTCTATGTACACGTTGGACTTAATTGAATTACTTCACTGGAGTCTCCTGAACGAAAGGTATGCTTCTGTTTTTAATGTGTTTTACCTGCCCACAGACCCATATTCAGGATAAATTGGGTTAGTGATGGCAAATGTCCGCTCCATTTTAGTTTTGTTTTCTTGGTTAGATGAAGTCAGGTCCAGTATTGGCCACATTCGATGAGGGACAAAATAAAGTTTGACCGTTTCGCAACAGCAATCACCGAGTGACAAAATGGAGTCGGACGCTGCGTCAGCCGCATTCAACAAGTAATAGATGCATTCGAACCCTGTATGAGCGGCGTTCATAAAATCACAGCAGCAAGTCCCACTGTATTTGCTTTGGTTACCAAGCAACAGTATTGAATCCGGCCCTAGATTTGTAGCAGTCCCAAGCAGTGGCATAGCGAGGATGCCATGGGCCCTAATGCGAGCAAGGAAACTGGCCCTCCGTCACCTGGTTTGGTAGTGGAAAACGGGCATTAATTGGGGTACAATGGGCCCCCTGCCCCACAGCACCTGCTGCACTATTGATATTGCATTATGGACCCTGTATCAGCATTATATTCCAAGCTACGCACGGGCTTTGGCCTGCTCATCCTGTTTCTGACGCAACATGCCTTTCCCAAAACCTGTTAGCAGGGCACGATATTGAGTAGGGGCTTGTAGCTCTTAGCATAATTTTGAGCCCTACATTCAAAGGTTTTGATATAAAGTAATGTTAGTTGACAACTCCACAACCAGGGGCGTAAAAAATTCCAGTGGTGCAGCAGGTGCAGTGACACCGGGGCACAAAGGACTGAGGGACCACTGAGCCCTAATTGTTGCTGTATTTTACAGTTCAAACAGTGGCCAGGGAAGCCATTTCCCTCCTTGCAGAAGTGTCCATGACACACTGGCTACTCCACTGCCCACAGCATAAAACGCTTGACCTAGATTGGTAAACAAAATTAAACCTTCATTCTGGCCTAGAAGTACATTCGTAAAACTTTCACTTGTGTTACTGGCTCACAACATGCCCTTCTGGTCCCACTTTCACCGCCATTCATCCTAAAGTCGATGAGAGGTTTCTCTTACGTTTTGTAGTAATACTTTCGACAAGGAACTCTCTGCCTTTTCTCTTACATTCTTTTGGATTCTAGGGTATTCAACTTAATCATGACACCCTAATTTATTGTACATCTGGGAACCCAATTAAGAGTTATTGACCACTAGCCACAACGTTTGTGATACCAGAGACTGTTGTATGTAACCTAGCGAAATTAATTTGGCGCTTCCTGATGACATCATTTCGACCACAGAATTTCCTGAGTGTACAAAATTGTTTTAGTTGGCGCCTTCTCCAGACATTTTTATAACGCACGGCATTTTCTATGGCTGCAGTAATTCTGGCTTTTTTAAGAGCAATGATGGAATTGTTTTACTTGCTGCGGCCCAGGTTAGTGCATTAGGAAGCAAACAGTGATTTCATTGAGAAACTAAATATGGAGGGGATTAGTGCATTCTGGGCCTTTTGTAATATACATTAGACACAGTTTTTGGTATCACCACGCGCACAGCATGGCTCCAAGATGTATAGAGTGGCGTAACAAAACTTGAGGTGGCCCCCCCTGTAAAGTACATGCAGGGGGCCCCCCCATGCTCCGGACCCAGTCCAGAGCTCTCAGGCCAGGGACCTGCCAGTGCCGGAGGGGGCCCCGGGAGTTCGGGGACCCCCCCACACCTTGGGGGCTGCAGGGGCTTTTGTTATGCCACTGGACGTAGAGTTTGCCTTCTCAACAACATGTCCATATTTTCTTACCAATCCACATCTAAACCATTCAGAAGAACTTAAATGTGCCCTCTCACATACCTTCATATTGAAGCCATCTAATGGATTAAAGATGGCTCGAAACATAACACTGAGCTGAAGCTGAGTAAGGTCCAAATATAGACCCCGACAGAATGAAACAAACAACATCCTTCAGCACACACATCCATGCACATAATGCCGAGTACAGGTGCATAATAGGATCTAGCTGGCCACTGTTCAATATAATCCACCACTAAACATTTCACTGGTCTGTCAAAACTTCACCTGACTGCATCCAACATAACTCACCTCTATACAATATGAAACACAACCAAACACGTGCCTAATAGTTCTCTTTTGACTCTGGTCAAGAAAAACGTCAGACCTTTAAAAGGTGCACAAATGCAGCAAGCATTACATGACAATACAGATGGTAGTAAAGCTCTATACAAATGTATGTATAATAACACAGCCCAAGTTTTGAACTTTCATGCTAGACCTTATGGATCAACCTATTGCTGACTACACAACGAGTAACAACGAAGTTGTGTTCATTAGTAAAAGCCTACATTTAGGGTAGGGATTTTATCTAATCGGCCCCTGCAAAGTGCCAGTTTTAGAATAAAATGGTAAAATGTCAACAGTTACTACTACTACTACTACTAGCAGTAGTAGTGGTACTAGTAGTATAATGACTATTACTATCACAATAATTTGTAATACAGTGCTTGCTACTACATATTTGTAGGACTGTATATATGAAAGGTTTCACTATTGCACAATTCAATGACAGTCTATCCACTTTACAAGGATGAAAGATTGCGTTGACACTGTCAGAATTCAAACGGGTGGCTTGCGGTCTTTACACTGACCTCCACAGCGAGCGAGTGTTTGTGAGACCAAACTCGCTTGGCCAATTTAATTTCATATGGGGAAAGTAGTCCATCATTTTGTATAATTTTGTATACAGAATGTTTTTCCTTTTGCTGTGCTAAAAAAGAAATAGTAGTAATGGTGTTAAATTTCAACTGCATGCACTACCAAATGCAGTGGGTACTCTTAGAACCAGTCAGTACTGCACAACCATTGCCCAGCCGTTTCCAGACAATGTCCCAGAGTCTGGACTAACCAGCTTTAGTCCTATGGCCTGGCCTAATGTCAGACTAACTACACGCAGTTTAAAATTATTGTACCATGCATAGCTCACAGGTCCTATTCTATAGGTGCATAAGATGCATAAATCCATCTTTGGATGAAGAGTAGACTTGTCAATTGCAGAACTTCATTGAATGTCTGAAAACTTCCCAGACCGGGATTTATCAGAATCATGCCTGAATTAATTCAAATTAAAGTCTAGACTCTGAAAAATATGGTACAGGTTACAACACTGTTCAATTGACTCCAAGAACTGGACGAAACACTAATACCAAGAAAAAGAATCATGCAGATTATAATAAACTCAGACTTCTTTTGCATCCCAATATAGACAATATTGTTAAGAATGTTAACTTGTAATTGATGGTTGTTAGAAAGTGGTTTATAATTTAGTTGGGGCTATCCCTACCAATTTAAGAAACATTCTCTGGTTAGATCACAACACAGCTCTAAGTGAATCTTTGCTCCACTGCTTGTAGCCATGACCCAAAACGTGCAAATTTACTAGGGAAATGTGTGCTGGGTCAGGCAGTACCACACAGCATTAAAAGGAACATGGCAAGCTGGCTGCTGTAGTTGGGTAGGGTTCCACGAGGCTAGATAGTTTCACGCTAATGACCCGCCGAAGACTTCTTTTTTGCAAGAAAAAGCTCTGAGCAGGACAAATCTGAAAATGTTGCTCGCTGTGCATGCACCCTCAGGTAACTGTCGCACCTGGTCCTAGTCTGGCAAAGGTAGAAAAAATGACCAGGTCCTGCAATGTTCCTGAAACTGGGAAAGTAACTCCTACAGCCCTGAAGTTCCTCAAGGTAGGGTTTCAGGCACCAGTTCTCTCCACAGCCAAAGCTTTCTGAGGGTCCAGTCCCAAGTGGCATATTCAGAGGATGGATTCTTTATACCTTTTATGTACTGTAGCAGCAGCACGAGGCTAACCATTTGACCATTATAGAACAGGTCCTGTGCCTGGGTGCCAGCAGGAGTCCTTCTGTCTTTTTCCACAATGGTCAAGTAGAATCTTTTTTCTTCCAGACATTTATTTCCAAGTCCAGGAAAGTTCTGAGGAGGTGGTAGTGAGGTTCCATTCTTATCCTATGTGCAAACCAGTAATTGGAGACTTATGTACACCTAATCCTGGCAATGTTCCCACAGAAAACCCACCTAATGTTTCCTTTCCCATCTTACTGGAGAGCTTTTCAGAGTCCATGTGCCCTTTCAGGCATACTCCTATTGAAATTAGGTACTTCCCCTTTTTCAGAGATGGAATTGGCTTTCCCTTCTCAGAGCCCAGAGATAAAGTCTAGGTTGGCTCTGAGAATGAATGGCTCCAGTCCCTGAGACCACTAACTATGATCTGCGAAGAGCTGTTAAGGCAGGCCTTTGTGTTGCCATCTGTTCCCTTTCCCTTCCCAGATCACGCATCCCTGCTACATGATCACTTTTGACACAACATGAGCCTCCCTGCTCCAAGAAACATTTCCATTGCCCTCCAGGAGGCCATCATTAACAACCAATCTGGGATGTGTATTACAGTCTCTATAGTAGGATGCCTAGGCGAATAGATAATAAAAGTGTCCATGCACAAATATTTAACACCTCAAAAAAGGATCCGTACAACGTGAAAAATATGGGAAGACCATGCAGCAAAAGGCATCTTGCTCCAATGGTACTAAAGAGGGGTTTTCCTGTCCTCAAACTGTGCACTGAATGGAAGTCACCAGATCTCTAGTGCTGACTCAATTTGTTTACTGCAAAAGTGCATAGGTTGGTGTCTCCAGAAAATAAAGTAAGACAGTAGATAATACTAAATCAGATGCCAGAGTCTGCTTGAACCTAAAGAGATCTGGCAAGGTAATGACAATGTGGAATCACTGCATCACTTCTCTGTGGAGCGGAGATTGAAATTCAAAACTCTGCATAATATGCACAGTACATGCTTGCATTCAGTTCCTATCTCCCCAGTATGATCCAGTATCTTCAGATCAGCCTGCAGTACACAAGTCAAGCAGCAGAATCACAGATCCACCAAGGTTCAAGACAGTGACATCTGATACTCTCCACACTGGTGGCTCAGAGTGTTACCCATCCTGATAGTCTCCATCAAGGGACTAAAACAATTCTAATTGAGGGCCACTTCCCTCCCCTGATAGCACTCCACTATGAACACCCTTACTCTGCCCTTTCTACCAATTTGGGCAAGTTCCCCAGTCCTCTTGCACGCAAAAATAAACCAATGTCCAGTCAGTGCTTTTAATTATTAAAGAACAATTACTTTATTATGCACACACTACTCAGTACTATCCATTAATTTACAAATATACACATGATGGCAGGTGGAAAAACTGCTGCTGACACCTTTCCAATACTTCACTCCTCGAGAGTATTGAACCCTAAGACCATAGTACACCCCACATACACTAGACACAATATAATACAGTTTAGTTATCAAAAGGTAGGCCTACATGACATGACATAGCTCCTCGTCCCTTTCCTTCAAAACCTCAAAGTACAGACCCTCCTGAGAGAGGTCTGGCTACCGTCCTTTGTTTTGTGGGGTTGAGCATTCCCAGGTCAGGTGCAGTGTGAAAAGTAATTAGCACACTTAGATTCTGATCCCGCCCTCTCCTCTCCCCAGAGCAAGCCTAATTACAGGCTATTGGCCCTATGTGTGGGGAGGTCTTTGATCCTCCAGCTGGCCAGCAGAGTAAGTTGCCCAGTAGGGTGAGTCAAAGGCCAGAATCTAATTAGGTACTGAGTCAGAGAAACAATAAGCCTTGAAGTTAAACAAGGAATGCAGACATGTGAAAACTAATGTTAGATTTGCATTTGGTAACATGATTTACCATAGAATTGATGTGTCGTGCTCATTTCTAGGTTTAACTATGGCAAAACTGTAATTTCGTGCAAATCGTGTCCATAATGTGCAATAAAGTAAGCACACACTAATTCCAGTTAAGCACTACGGACTTATACTATGAAGGCCAACTCACAGTATAAGCCCTATATCAGGTTAGCACCAATCCATGAGGGTCCCCTCTTAGACAGACTACCTCTACGCAGATTGCGGCATGAGTTTGACGGTACAAATATATGTGCACGTGTTCACGTGCAACCAGCCTAGAGCCCCTTACCCTAGCAGTGCAGCATTGTCCTTCATCTTAAAAGGTGTACACTGGCCCTTACCACCCCAATCTATTATAACAGTGCTTACCATAGAATTGATGTGTTGTGCTCATTTCTAGGTTTAACTATGGCAAAACTGTAATTTTGTGCAAATCGTGTCCATAATGTGCAATAAAGTAAGCACACACTTATTGCAGTTAAGCACTACAGACTTATACTATGAAGGCCGACTCACAGTATAAGCCCTATATCAGGTTAGCACCAATCCATGAGGGTCCCCTCTTAGACAGACTACCTCTACTCAGATTTCGGCATGAGTTCGACGGTACACATATATGTGCACGTGTTCACGTGCAACCAGCCTAGAGCCCCTTACCCTAGCTGTGCAGCATTGACCTTCATCTTAAAAGGTGTACACTGGCCCTTACCACCCCAATCTATTATAACAGAGCTTACAGTGAATGAGACTCAGGTAATGAAACTCACTGCAGAAATCCATAAACAAGGAAGTCCAAAAAGCGAGAAATTCAGGGGAATAAAATGGGGTGGAACCTATTTCTCACTGTAATTGAACATTGCATTGTAAGTGGTGGTACATAAACAGCAAAAGGGGGATAGTGTTAGTATGGAGTTCGGGGGAAGAAGAGATGGGAGAAGGTGTGTGGGGAGTCGAAGGGTAAGGTGTGAGGGAAAGGGAGGAGTTAAATTGCAGAGCAAGGTTAGCTGAGTAAGCCGATGCAAATATATATATTATCCCATGTGCTCTTCTTGCTTAATTTGTAAACCAATTTGTTTGATAGAGAACATATCTGTCAAATAGCCATGAATGAAAAGAGGTTCATATAAAAAGAGTGCATTGTAAGTAGTGATGCTTATGTTATGCCAATCAGGTCTGATTAAATACTTGCAAATTTGACACTAGAAGAGGCGAGTGTGTTTACTATAAAACACAATGCGTGGATCTTCTCGATATATTTTTGAAATTCTTGTCATGATGGATCAGTTTGTAACTTTCACTGAGGGGAAAGGTGAAATGCTTCTTTCTGATTGTTCTTGAAGGTCTTTTCCCTAGTGATGCGCGAGTGATTACTGCTGTGGAAGGAGAGGGGAACCAATATGTGTAGCTCATAATGGCTCCATTATAAAGCACTAACTCAAGGCGGCTGAGTTCAACAAAGGGAGAGTGGTCGACAATCAATCCTAACCTCCCTGGATGAGCGAGAATTTCATTGTGAGCATAGATGGTTGCCAGAGAAATGGAGCTTGGAATTTACGTTGGTCCACGGGGCAGCAATCTTACTGATCTTTGTGTGCGCATAACTACAAGAAAGCTAGCCTATCTAATGCTGTAGATTGCCTAAACTACCATTCAAAATGAATCTAGATGATAATATATTTCATATGTGATATTTCTTTGCTCTATCCTTTAATGGCTACTTATTGTTATAAAATTCACATCAAGTTAGTATATGCATTATGGAGGTTCTGCACACAAGGAATTTTTCTAAAAATACATTTTAGTTGTGTGTGCCAGGTACACATTCTCGTTTTTTTAAGGATCAGATCGTACTCGGGTGAGTATTAGAAAGGACTGTGCCTGATCTAAGATTGCACTGTGGTGGTATTGAGAAAGTACTCTGTAGTATATAAGATTGCACTCTGTTTTGAAATTGTACTCTGGTGATTTTATGATTGTACTATGTTGGGTTCAAAATTGCAATCTGTTGGTTATGAGCTATACTCTGCTAGTTAAAGGATAGTGCTCTAATGGCTAAGAGATTGTAGTTTGGTTGTTATTGTACTGTACTCTGGAGGTTATATGAGTGTACTTTGTTGGGTAAGAGATTGTAGCCTATTGATTATAGGGCTTTAGCCCATTGGTTATGATATTATACTCTGGCGGTTATGAGAGTCTATTCTATTTAGTAAGAGATTTAAAACTGTTGGGTATGAGGTTGTACTCTAGTGGCTATATTTTGTATTCAGTTTGGGAAAGGGATGGCCTGTTGGTTATTGATTTGTAGACTGTTTATTATAGGATTGTAGTCCATTGGTTATGAGGGTATTTTCTAATGGTTTTGGGATTGTGCTCTCTTTGGTAAGAGATAGTAATTTGTTGGGTATGAGGTTGTACTTTGGTGGTTATAAAATGATACTCTACTTAATAAGAGATTGCCGTTTATTCGTTCTGAGGTTGCTGTATGGTGGTTATAGAATGGGACTTACTTTTGTAAGAGAGTATAGTCTTGTGGTTATGAGATTGCAGTCTGTTGGTTATGGGACTGTAATCTGTTCAGTAAGAGATTGTAGTCTGTTTGTTAGAGGATTGTACTTTGTTGGGTATCAGATTGTGGTCTGTAGGTTAGGAGATTGCGCTGTGGGGGTTATAGGGTTGCACCGGGTCCGGTAGGAGATTGTATTCTGTCAGACATGAACTGTACTCAGATAGAGGACTGTACTCTGTTGGGCATGTATTTGTAGATTGAAAAGCCTCAGGAATCCAAGGAAAATCTCCACATGCTACAGCAAAGCCTGTAAATGCACAGACATAATCCTATATGCCCAGGGCTGCCTCAACAGAGCAAAATCATTAATTAAAGTCTCTCCCTGTACAGGCTCTTCTTATCGGAGACCATCTGCTGCACAGGGACGGCACCCGCCTTGCCCCATGAACAAAAGTGTTCACCAAAGAAGTCAGGCTCTCATCTAACACAATTACCAGTCATTCGCCGGTCACCTCTGACTGACTGATTTGAGGAAATAAGGGTGCTTATTCTGGAAAGGGCATGTTTTGTTTAAGCTGTATAAGAAATACCTAGACCATGAAAGCTAATCTTTGGAATTGCTTGGTTTTATATAAATCAGCTGTATCCACCATAGGTCCAGGCCAGATTTCGATGCTAATCATTGACTGAGTAAATGAGTTGTGTTTAGGGTAGATTCATGATTATGTATTTTATCATGAACATATAACTCTGGTATGGATCCCACTCTCCTGCACCTAGCTGGACACTCCTGATGTATACTATCTGCCTAGTACATGCCCAAAATTAAAATGCCTCTTGGTACTTTATTGATAGGTGCTAAACAAGATGGTATATAGGATCGACTTTTGAAATATGAAAAGCGAAAAGATGAAAGGCTGAGTCAACCTGGACAAGGACTCTAAATTGTTACTAGAAGATTAAATTAAGATCTCTGTATCAAACAATGGACACCCCTGTATGTCTCCATGTGCTGTCTGCGTCCTTTGCCTTGTATTATGGTGGGTGTTAAGATGGGCGAGGCCATCCTGGCTGAGGCCAAGTATAATGCCTAGTGAAAGGCTGGTGTGTCACCATATCCTTCTCACAACTCACTCTCTCATCCCAGAGGAGGTGCGGGCACCACCAGCTCAATAGAGACAACTGCCTAGGAAGATGATCATGGAGGAGGTGAGGTTGGTCACTCATGCGCACATACATACATACACATAGAAGCATGCAGACAATGACATGCGCACACAAATGCAACCCTCAGACTCTACACTCTGTGCCTTGAGCTCTGTAAAACTTGCTAGCCGGTGCTCAGCCAGAGCTGCCCAATAATAAAAGCCAAAGCTTCCAGCACCATCTGCATTCCACTGAGACTCATTTTTAGTAATGCATGGGCAATACATGCAATATTATGTTATTGTGGAGTTCAGAAAACTGAGCAAGCAAGAGTTAGACTTTCACGTGAACTTTGGAATCTAGCAGCAAAGGCCCTTCTTATGTTAAGTGTCAGCACATGATGGAATTGACGAATATATCCACCAGCACTACCTTTAATCATTATGCTTGTCTGCTGTCACCGTGCATTATTTAGAACCGCTTCCTAAGCTGAAGTCAATATATTAAACCTAATGGATGCCCTAAAAGTTTTTTCCATGATTGATCTCGTACTATCACTTCTATCTTCTTCATGTCTGTGTGTATTTTTGAATTGGTTACTTGTAAGTGTAGAACGCCAGGAGGTGTGGCAGAAACGAATGAATCCGCAATACAAGTGATAGCAAAACATTCTAAAAGTAGTGGCTCATTTGTGAGGGACATGCTGGAACAAATGAAGCCAAAGAGGGAACAGAGATTGGTACAGGCAGATAATTAAAAAAATAAAATGAAATTTGAAGACATTTATCACAGTAACACGTGCGTGTGCATAGGAACAGAGAGCGCTTCCTGAGAAGGGAAACTATGCATTTCAGAAAGAACTGCCTTAAAGTCAAAGGGCCTGATCTAGAGTTTGGTGGATGGTTTAATGTCCAACTGGGTTAGGGAGTACTTTGCTTCTTCACCCTGACAGACATCCCGTCATGGCTGTTCCTGTCAATGTAGGAAAAATTTGACAGCCAGTACCGTTAGACATGATGGCAAGCCGTAAAACGTTTCCAAAGATTTTTGTTTTTCAAAAACAAACTCCCAAAGCAGGAGGATTTTTTGAAAAGTAATAATCTAATGGCCCCCATTCCTTGGGAGTTACTGTCACTTGGTGGTGATGGGCAGGAAAAAAATGCATATTGCCGTCCAACCATAAGAGGGCGGAGAGTGTTACGTGTTTCCTCTGGCGGACAGTATTATGTGCTTCCTCTGACAGCCCTCCATTGGGCCATTGGAGGAAGTATTCCATTGACCAAGCCAACGGGGCCTACGTCAATGAAATTCTGAATGTCTGCCCGTCTCTAAATGAGGAAGGTGGACCATCAACTTAGCAGATAATGTACTCCATCACATTTGTGACTGAGTACCCTGTCAGCCAAACTCTGAATCAGCCCCAAAGTTTGCTATTGCACCATATTGCAAAGCTGCAAAAATAGTCTTTTGGAAAGCAATCCAAGTAGAGAAGACCAGATAGGAGCAACTCCTGTTTCATTGCTCTGGCATGAACCTGCCTGCCCAGAGCTGTCTCCCCTTCCCAGACAGAGCTGCACCAGTGAGAGCTCAGCCAACGTGATACGCATCCCAAAGAGAGTTGTGCCCGTTTCGATCGGTCAAGGTGTTGCGCATCTCAGACAGAGCTGTACCAGTAATAACCCGGACCAGTAGGTGTGAATCACAGACAGCGAGAGCTCTGCCAATGAGAGCTCAACGAAAGTGGTGCTGATCTAGGACAGATCTGTGATAGTGAGAACCCCGCCAAGGTGGTGTGCCACCCAGACAGAGCTGTGCCAGTAATAACCCGGACCAGTAGGTGTGAATCACAGACAGCGAGAGCTCGACAAAGGTGGTGTGAATCTAGGACAGATCTGTGATAATGAAAACCTCGCTGAGGTTGGTGTGCAACCTAGACAGATCTGCTCCAGTAACAGCTCCAGTGCTTAATTTGTGCTGGTGTTTTCCGGTGCT
Source organism: Calotriton arnoldi (assembly GCA_963921515.1). Taxonomy (NCBI): domain Eukaryota; kingdom Metazoa; phylum Chordata; class Amphibia; order Caudata; family Salamandridae; genus Calotriton; species Calotriton arnoldi. The sequence goes on from CAWUFW010009031.1 coordinate 460,308, forward strand.
CAGCACCGGCACTTATTTATAAACACTGGCACATAATAATTAGACGTCACCACATGGTGGGACTGTGTGTGCATTTGTAAGCAACGTTCATTAATGGAGCATTAAACTATTTACTATAGCTTTAACAAAATGATAACATTTGACCGTAAATCTGCAGTTAAAAAGAGACATGAGTTGTGCCAGCTGCAGTGGACCAGTGAGTAATACCTTGGGCCCTGGCAGTTAATTTATTACAATAAATTCAGTCTGGCCCGGCCACTTGATGCCGTGACCTAACCGTCGATCCGTGGCCCGGCGGCCTGGACCATTTGAATGCTCGGACTTTTCATGTCTGTGAATTTTTGCTTTGTATATTACGGCCTTGACATTTTATGACTCAGGAGAATGTTTGATCACTTTTGACTGTGAAATTTTAGCTGTGTTTACCATGTTGGACATTTAAGGGTCATGAGGATGTTCGGACACCTATGACTGTGTAATTATCACTTCGTTTATTTTCTCCTGCTGTGATATTTTATGTATATGATTCCTTCTCTTTGGTTACTCTTGGTTGTTTACATGTACCCTCTTGCCACATATATTGTAAAGCGCTCTGATACCCCCGGTGGTCATGTTCGTGCTATATAAAACTTTATAAATAAAATACAAATTAGGCTCTGAACAGCTCAGTCAAGATTATGTGCATCCCAGACAGAGCTGTGGCTTTGAGAGCTGGCAAAGGTAGTGAGCAGTGCACTTTTTTGCTTCAGTTGAAGATGACGGTGGGGCACGTTCTGAAAGGATCCTCTGAACTGTCACTCTGGGCGTGCACTGTAGACCCCATCCCCATGAATGAGTGCACTGTTTTTCAGGAAGTCAGAAATAATACATAAAAAAGAAGAAACCCAATGCATGGGTACACACTCTGTTTTATACAGAACTGCAGCCAGCAAGCAAATATAAAGGGCAAACTCTGTAGGCAGGTGTCACAGTTGCGACCTGTCGAGGCCTCAGAACGATGTCAGTGATTGGAGCAGTCTATGGGGGTAGGCAGTGCCATGAATGTCATCAAGGTTGAGCTCAGGGGGAATGGGATTTCAGGCATGCATAGCATACAGAAAGGCATGGTCTTGCCAAGAAGAAGGGAAGTTCAGTTTGCTTTGTTGCACAGGTCTGCAGAAGGTTTGACCCACACAACAGGGGTCAGTCCACATTAAGCAAGCTTAACTTGGCTGTGGATGGTCCAGTTATATCATCTTGCTGCAGCTTTCAGGAGCAAGGAAGCGTGGGACCGCATTATTGGTGAAAGGGAAAGCGTCCATAGTCAGTGGCGACGTGAACCTCCCCCCCCCCCTCTTCACCGCTTAAGCGGGGGTGGTGTTGACACCTTCAATTATTTATGATTCTATTCTGTCTGCAGCTCTACAGACAAAAGCTCTTAAAACATAACAGAGATTAGGATTTCGAAGGCAATCATAGTAAAAGAGGCCCTGAAGGTGAACTGACCAGAGAAAGGCGGAAAGAGCGTGCAGAGGCTTAGCTTCCATTCCTGCAACAGGTGAAGTGGCCCTGGGGCCCAGAGGCCTGAGGGGCCCACTAAACCCTGCTTATTGCTGCATTTTACAATTGAAATAGCAGCTGGAGGCCCATATTCTTTCTTGCACTTCCAATACACTGGCTATGCTACTGGGAGTGTGTGAGCAAGAGGAGGGTCAGGAAGAGTGAAACGAAGGACACATGAAGAACTGAAACAAGAAGGAAGAGACAAAAACATGAAAAGATGGATGGAATTGTAAGAGTTCTGATGGATGGAAGTGTAAAATAACATCTGCATGGGTGGGTGAAAGAAAGAATGGCTGGAATATGAAAGGCTGGGTGAATGGTAGTCTGAATGGATGGATGAATTGATAAAAGGAGGGTGAAATGACAGATGAAAAAGAATGGATGTATGGCTGGGAGGAAGATGGATGGATGGCTGGAAGTGTGAGTGGAACAGCAGAAGGATGGATGGAAGACTGTAATGATTAAAGGGTGGATAGACAGACTGGAAACGGAAGAATGGATGGAGGCATGAACGACTTAAAGGATGGCGATATAGATGGATGGAAGGTGGGATGAAGGGACTTGGGCAGGGCTTGCTCACTTTGCTCACCTGATGGCATTCAAGGCTTGGATCAAAGAAAGAGGGTATTTTAATTTTCTGGCTACTTCCTTAACCGTATGCATCGTTCTGACTGTTCACTTCTTTCTGTTTGTTGGTTTCTTTATCGTTTATATTTTTTAGACTTGTGAACAGTCTTGATTAAGCAACTACACACATTCTATATTTATAATTAAAGGATCCTACTTTAATGTTGTTTATAAAGGCAGAAATAAGGCGATCTGGTTAATTTATAGCACCTAAGAATATGATTATCAAGTCTTTGATGGATTTTGAGGGTACATTCCCTCAGATTTAGTGCACTCTTTAGGGTTAATGTGAGACCCAGAACATCCAAGAGCTGGACATTGATAGCATGGCAGTCCATCTGTGTGCAAAAGATGGATGTAGATATTGGAAGTTACTGTACTTTTCAGACCCAATAGGACAACTTATGAGTACCATCATTGCTGAGTTCACAGACATCAGTGTTTATCTGGTGGTCTCTTTTCTGCTCATCTCTTTTCAGAGACAAGTCTGACACGAGATAGGAGGCGGGACGTACATGGAGGCATAGCTGTGGTGGATCAGAGTTGGTGGATAAGCAGCAGACAGATTTAACCTGTTGCATGGGAGAGCTTGCCATATCACAAAGGGTTCTCTGTGCAAATAACACAAGGGATGGAAAAAACCCGAGCAGAGCTCATGGTGGCGTTTAGTTTAGGGGAATTTTATATAGAGCAACATGCACAAAGCAGGATCTCTTGATGCCCTAAGGCCCCACCTAGTGGTTGTACCAGATTATTGAAAAAGACCATAAATGGTCTATTTTATGAGGGGCACTCCCAATGGGAAAAATTCCATTTTGTCTTAAATGCTGACAAAACAATGCATCGTGCCTGCATTTGACTTTGATGGTGATGCCGGTCTAGTGGCTTAGTGGACTTAGTCCACTGTAGGGGCCTGTGTTTGACCTCATGGTCACAGATTCAAATCCTGGTGGGTCCACTCAGCCTTTCATCCTTCTGAGGTCAATAAAATGAGTACCAATGAATTGGGTAACAATAAACATCTGTTATTCAGTGCCAAGACACATTTCTGGGTGAACGTGCTCTTTACAAATACACATGTTATGTTATGTTAGGTTTTGCCGCTGACATGGATTGCGGCAGGAAAAAGGGGAAGTGCTGGAGTAGTCCCATGGAAGTTGTGCGATTCTACTCAAGTAACCATGCTGGTCTAGGTTACTCTGAAATGTGTTGCTCTTAGGCACCCATCTGTCTCATGTATGGCACATGGATAAAATAACCTTACAAAACTGCAACATTGGCCTCGGTCTTTGAGGAACACACAGGCCAAGTTCAGAAAATGGCAAGAGACCACCCAGGCTTCCGGAAGCCTTTGTTTTTGAGTAGGGCCTGCTTTTAATTTAACAACTTTCGAAAGTTTACATGAGGAAACCCTTTAGTCAAAATGAGATTTTGGAAAACAGCAAGGCCCTTTTACTTGTACTTTTCATGTGTGCAGTTCAGTGGATTTCCCTGGAGAATTCAAACCACAGATTATTGTTATCACGTTTTATTGCTGCACCATGTTCTGCATAAACACTCTGAGGGGCTGCACAAATGATACTTTTATAGCAAACAACACAACGGACAGTTCAAGTTAAAATAACAACACATGGTATTCCATGATGCTGTTGGGAAATTCACCATTTTATATTAATTAGATGTGCTTGTATACGGGCACAGCACAAAGTATGCTTCTTAGCACAGCTTTCTGGAACATTTTATTTCACATTATCTTGGGTCACTGGAAGGAAATACAGAGCTTGAACCTTGGTGTTGCTCCAGGACCTTGCAGATGCCATTAGGTGCTACAACCTATTCCTCAATTCTCTGGGGGTCCACAAGGGGACTTTGCAGAGTCGCTGGCTGTGACTGCCTTCCCTTCCTTGGAAGATAGATCCAGGAAGGTGGCAGGGAACATGCTGAGTGGCCAAAAACAATTGCATACTTTTAATTTCAGCAAGGCAGGCAATGATGATCAGTGTATCTATGCCACTGGCCCTGCTTCTTAAGGAGACACAACCATGGGTGTTTTGCATATGGCTGGTAAAGTGAGCAAAAAAGACGGACTGAAATGTGGCCCGAGTGATTACCAATGGATGAGATTAATTCAAGCATTAGACCAATCACATTTAGGTCTAGCTGCAGACAGCTCTAGCTGGCTCAAAAAATATGTTATCAATTCTTCAAAAAAGTACAATAAAAGGTACAGAGACAGCGAGGGTTTGGGCCAGTGCCCTTCAGTAGTTCATGTTTTCATGTGTTTTTTCAAGGCTTGACATTGCTTTGATGTGCTCTCCACCAAGGCTGTGATATTTCATAGATGGTTACATTGTCCCATTTGTGTTCCCATTGGGTTTTGGTGAGCTGGTGAGAGGCCATCAAGTAGCTGTTTTCTTGGACCAATGCAACATGGTGTCATGTTGTAAGTGCACGTCAGTGTGTGTTCTTAAGCAGTAGTGGCCAGTATCGGAAGAGAGGGGCGGGTGGGGGGGAGACGACAACAATAACAACAAAAACGGGAAACAAAAAAAAGAACTTACCTGCTGCCTCCAGCTTACCACATCGCTGGTCTTCTGCTCCTCTTGTGGCTCCACTGCAGGCACAGGCTCCCAGCCTCCCCTGCGGCCAATCCTGAAGCTGCTCACATGCATGAGAGCAACTTCAGGATTGGCCTGAGCGCCAAGGATTTGCACTCCCAGGGAGACTGGGAGCCTGTGCTTTGCTGTCTCCAACCCAGCAACACAGCTGGGTGGTTGTATGTCGGAACAACTAGTTCCTATACAATGACTTCCTTAACAATGCGGTCTCTACAACGACGCGTCTTAACCACGAATTGCTTTACCTCACATTCCTTTACCACAAATGTTTGTGGTAAAGGCATGCATGGTAAACAGCTATCCGTGGCTATGCTTACCACCCCCCTCCCTCTCCCCCTGAGCCCTAAATACACCCCCATGCTCCTAAAAACTACTCCTTACCCCCACACTCCCTAAAAACTACTCCTAACCCCCCACTCCCTAAAAACGACCCCAAACCCCCCCACCTCCTAAAAACTACTCCTAACCCCCCCTCCCTAAAGACTATCCCGAACCCTCCACCCCCTAAAAACAATCCCAAACCCCCCCACCCCCTAAAAACTATCCTGATCCCTTCCTACCCCCTAAAAACTACCCTGAACCCCCCCACCCCTAAAAACAATCCCGAACCCCCACCTGAAAAAACTATCCCGAATCCCCCCACCCTCTATAAACTATCCCAATCCCTTCCTACCCCCTAAAAACTACCCCAAACCCCTCACTCCCCTAAAAACTACTCCTAACCCCCACCTGCTAAAAACTACCCTGAACCCCCACCCCTAAAGTCCATCCCGAACCCCCCACCCCCTAAAAACTACCCTGAACCCCCTCCCACCCCCTAAAAACTACTCCAAACCCCCCACCTAAAAACTACCCCAAACCCCCTACCCCCTAAAAATTAGCCCGATCACCCCACCCCCTAAAAAATAGCCCGATCCTCTCTTACCTGTCCTGTTCTTTCCAACGTTGCTCTCTCCCTGCCCATCCCGAACACTAGACCGACTTTGCCTTAACCACGCTCATGCGTGGTTAAGGCAAAGTCGTTGTTCAGGCAAGTTGTTGTTCGGCTTGCGGGGTTCCGGAACTCGTGGCTCCGGCCTCGTTGTTCCAGATGTTACCCCAGCTTTGTTGGAGAGAGCTTCAGTGCGCATGACGCTTTGGCCGGCCTGAGGCGGCCAGCCAAACAGTCATGCACACTGATAGCAGTGCACTACCACTCCCTTCAGTGCCTATCATTTCTGTAGTCCCGCCCCTAAGACTCGGCCTGCTAACAAAATAAAACAATAATAATTATTCGCATTTTATTTCTTTTAACACTGCTGGCGGGGGGGGGGGGCAACGCTCCGCCGCAATAGCGGAGGAGCAGACGCTGTTCTTAAGACATTTTAATTAATTACTTTTTTTGTTAGGAAAGTGTGTGCTTTTTGAATACCTTAGTGTGTTGAAAAGGACATTGCTGTTCTCTAATTGCCCATAATGACCTTCACCTGAGGAGTCCCCTATGGGTCAACCCTATTTTCTCAGTTTTTTAACATTTGTTCCAAAATTGAACAAAATCGGCACCCCTGTCATTTTGTAGGTGTGCACATGCATGGTAATGCAGGCATGCTTGTGTGATGACACATGTATGCTCCTACGGCATCAAACGTGTGCGCCTACAAAATATGTAGCCGTGTTACTGTGCCTTTTTACTTTGAGCAATGCTGCACAGCATTGATAAAAGCTGCTTTTTGCCGATGCTGTACAGCATCCACAAACAGCATGGTGAGTGCCAGTAAATTTAAAATGCGAGACCAGGTGACTTTGCCAATGCTTATTGAATTCTGGTGCTCAGGACCAATCTGATGATGACCCATAACCCGTTTAGGGGTCGAAACGCATCTAAGACTCAGGCAGCCTCGTTTAGATAAACAATTGCCTGGCACAGACTTGGTATAGGATATCTCCTCAAAGATTTGTAACAACTGCCCTGGTTGATGCTGGGGTTTCATACGCATTCAATTGGAAAGAAACTGCTCATATGCTGCTCCATGTCACTTTCTGCACCAAGCACTGTCTTTTGATATTATTCAATTTCATGGTATATATTTTAACATACCGCCGAATCTAAGCGCACACATTGCATAACATATTATCACTTATTATTTGCACTATCTGATTTCATTAATATTTTAATCATTTGAATCAATTAGACCATAATTAATTTTGCCAAAGTGTTGCTTGAACTTAAGCTACAAGAAGTGGGCCTACAAATGCAGTAAGTAAGCGAGAATGTAAGACGTTGTAGAGAGAGACTGGAGTGCATATAACTTGGCAGGGCTTCTGGCGGCGCATTACTGAGGGTCGATTTGTGAGGGATTTGCCAAAGAGGACTGATTGCATTTCTGCACCTTTCTATTCATTGAATGTGGAAACATAGGACACGTTGGCAGTGCGCGTGCAGCCCAGCCTGCTGTAATGTGCAACTATTATACTTCTAATCTGCTGCTGAAGGCAAATTGCATTCTGTTGTTTTGATCAATGCAGGTTTCTCAATGAATAATGCATCTTTAACACGGGTGTCATACAACTTGCCAACAACAGCTCGAACAGCATAAATTCACAAATTTCAGGTTTTTTCATGCATTTCAACTATGTGCTGGCAGGAGCAGAGACCTATCTCGCGGATTTGCCTTACGCTTTTTGCTTCTGCACAGTTTGTACACAAGAAATTCTTTATTTTTGGTCTGGATTTCTAACTTTGGAGTATAATAAAGCCCTCTCAATTAGAATGTTTCTTAATAATCACGTAAACTATGAAATTAAGGTCTATAATTTGATTTTGAATAATTTAATTGCTGTTGCAATGGATCTTTTTCTAGGGCCTCGGGGAAAACTGGTGTGTTTTTGGGGTGAGTTTCCTAGGAGCATTGTTAATTGCCCATGAACAGAGGTGGGCCTTTTTGGGAAATCAGGTGATTTTGCCCATCAGCTAGTGTTTTAAATGACTGGAAGGCTTAGGAAAGCTAACTGAATCTGACCTAACCCTATCGACCTTTCAGAGCCTAAAGCCTGCTGGGAAATCCTCACTCCACAAGCATATCAGTCTATCTCTGAACATGAAGAGAATTCCACCATCTCCTTTTCTTCAATGGTCCTCGGCTATCGTGCTACACACCCAGGACTTATGCAGTGAACAAGGATATTTTTCCATAGACAAATGCCAAATGTCACAGAAGCTGCAGCTCTCATACACCCCTCTCCTCATCTTCAATGACCACTGGCTGCTGTACTGCACACCCAAGACTTACATAATGAACTAGGATCTTTTTTCCATGGACAAGCGCAAAACATCAGAGGAGCCCTATCTCTTATATGCCCCCTTGCACCAGCCTTTGCCCCTATTACATTAACAGGATAAGTGCTTCAAAATCACATCTGATGTGCCTCTAGAAATCTCATCATTTCTGAAACTGCTCTAAAATTGCATAATTTCTTAAAGTCCTCAGACTGAGTGTGTAGGTGACTTTTGCCACACTCAAAATTCTTGCACCTACAGTGACTGCATTCGTAAACAGCTTACAATATGGAGTAGTCCTAGGAGCTTTGAAACTCTCACTGGTGTCCCGCCCTTCATGAAAAACCCAACCTTTGTCATTGTTCAAACCCCTTGCATTAATTCTTTTAATGCACGCATCAGATTAGGAGCGGTGTAGTCCTTGCTGGACTTTGGTGCTCCCACCGGACCCGTCTCTCTTATTAAACTGAGTAAGGAATGTGAAGAAGGCAAGAGATAAGCATTTCTGGTAAACAACCACAGTAAAGGATCTCAGTTTTAAGATTTACTTAATTAAAGTACAGCTATCCATAAACTGAGCCCATATAGGGAAATCAATAAGCATACAAGTCAATATAGAATACAGCAAAAATACTTAGTAAAGTTCTAATGTAAATCCAGCATAGATTCGCCTTCTCAGAATGGGGAAAGAGTCTTCCTCCCCATGTGGAGGAATCACACCTTTTATAGGGCTTTAGATAAAATCTTCAAACATCTACTACATTAGCACATGGTTCTCACGCTCTTAACCAATAGAAAACAACAAAGAGCAATCGTTGTAATGAAATGCATTTGAAGATTTTCTCACTAATTCTAATACCTGAAGCTCTAATGTCCGCAACATCTGTTGCCAGCACATGAAATGTTACACAGTATATTATTTAGTCTGGGACTGTTACTCTGTCCTAGGGAAAGTACACTCTGCTCAGGTAGCAACTAGATATATTTTCTCAGCTAGTGAAGACTATGAGTCTTTATTATGACACAGAATAAACAGTAGTTCAAGTTGCATGTCAGACAACAACGTCATGAAAAGATGGACGATAAGGCCTAAGTTGTCCGAAGTAAGAGAAAACATGAATTGTTACTCCCTAAACATTTACATTTTAAATAACTCACATTAACACACTTTTCCCGGCCAACCTCACATCTAAAATCCTATTACTAGCTTCCTCTCTACTGCAGAAGTAGCTAATGACATCTGTCTTACTGAATCAGGAGAGCCTGACCAATTCACGATCATATTGAATGGCCTTCAGGCCATCAACTTTTGTGTGGACCACATTAGTCTCAAACCAAATGGGTCAAAATTGAAATTCTCGTCATAGGCCAACAACACCCCAAAAAGCAAATTGACTCTTTGCCAGTCACTGACATTCATCAGCCAAACTATCCCCAAATAATCCACAGTAAGAAAGCTGAGAGCCATTTGTAATGTTGATCTGAGCTTTAACTCAGATTTCAACAGTAAGTTAAGTTTATGTGCATGGTTAACTAAAAACGCTTTAAAAACATAACCTTCTACTGGATTGTAGAAACAAAAATAAACAAATCTTTGTGCAAAATGGCATTACCAATAGAATGCAAAATTACATTAGTCACAAGTTGCACCATATAAAATAAAACTATTTGCTCTCACCTAGCAGACCGGGGACCGTGTCACATAAAGTGAGCGCTGGAAGCAACATTTTTGGGTTGACTGGTGTTTTAAGTAGTTGAAGAGCAGGAGCAGCACTATTTTACCTCTTTAGACAATGGTATATGGTTGCTTGTCACAGGAACTTTCAGGTCATGTGCTTCTTTTGGCTGGAAATGTAGCAGCATTTGTAGACATACTTAAAGTGAACAAAAGGGCACATCACAGTTAAACAGTCAAAATACAACACATTAAAAACAATCAAAATACAACACAACCAAATCACTTCGCAATCATGCAGCCCAAATACATAGCAGCACAAATAACAACTGAACACATCACACCACTAAATGCCACTTGACAAATATACACTAAAGTGCTTTTCACACATTACCAGTTACAATGGTAAAATGTATTTGGAGCAAGCACTTCCTTATATCACCAACTACCACATGAAATAGCACCAGTCGAAAAAGTTTTGTGATCCAGCCCTTGATGTATTAAATGAAAGAGTTCTTCATTCTTGCAATCACATTCTCTGCACCCCTAGTTAGGTGGGTCGAAACATGACCAGGACCCTCTAAACCATGGTTCTTTGACCTTTTCTGTAGTAAGAGCTATTTATGTTCAATGGAAATCATCCCAAGCTACTAATATTATTAGACTTGTAATACTGACCACATCAGATATATTTACATTAGTGCCCACCAGGTGCAAGATTAACAGCAGTGTGAGTGCGTCTGGCATGGTTACCAGCAGTAATGTAAAAAATAATTTTTCAAAGTGAATTGCTTCTACATAGGTAATACATAATAGCGATAGCTGCAATGACCCTGGCACCAAGACAATATTAGTTATAAGTTTCCCCAAACATCAATTCATGAGTTCTGGAAATACACATTTTTTTATCTCCAATACGCACTTTTCAGTTTTGGTATTCATGTGTTAATTCACCCAATCAAAATCTTCTAATTTAGTAGGCTCAACTGCACTCAGGATGGCCACTTAAGGGTAGCTGAAGAGCTACCAGGAGCTCACGAGCTACTCATTGGAGAAGCATACTCTAAGAACTCTTTCTAACACTGACAGGAATTGAGGGAATGTGTGTCAGCAGAGAACTCATTAAATATCTCCACAGGCCTGGGACCAGATAACTTTGAATCACATATCTTCAAACTTTTCTCTTGCTTATTGCCATGATATTTCTTCCACTTCTAACAAAAGTCATGTTCAGAAATATTCAAAGCACAGTCTTTTTTATCCCATATTTCTTTAAGAAATGAAAATTGGAAGATAACTTTTTAGGCACTGATAACAAAGAGGATCAGTAGATAAATCTGCCATTCGTCACATTAGAAAACCATGCTGTGGTGGTCGTAGAACTGGTCGACTCTGCCTGGACTATGGTCTCGCAGCCTACCGGATCAAGAGACTGCAAAAAGTCCTAAATGTGCCTGGCTGTCTCATATGTGGGCTTAAAACCTGCGTCAAAGGTCTAACTTCAAGGTACATTGTCTGATCTACAAGTGCAGAGAAGGATCTGCCCAAAAATACCACATGGCCAAGATATTAAAATGACAAACATCCTGCCCACACCTCTCAATAAGGGAAAAACACCCAGTCGCACCAAGATCTAGAAACAAGAGAGGTGGTAAAGGATTTGATAGGTGCCACCACCTTTCTTTGGACATCCACAACACTACACACCTCATGGACTCCAAGGGAAAATTAAAACACCTATTCCAACCAGTTCCCTAATGTCACCTCTAGTAAGAACTGCAGTCATTTTATTCTACGTTAAACACATTGGCATATACTGTACCATATTATTTTACTTATGTCGCCCTCACTGGATAATTATCCAGCCTTTGGACCATGTATGCTTCATGACATCCTTGCTCTGGAATGCACTAGTGAATAGTCATTTCTCTGCATTTCAGATTGTGCTCTTTGAACCGGAAGTGAAGAGGGGTAGAATTCCAGAGGGGATGGTGCAAACTCTAGTAAATTTGTATGTGGATTGTTGCATCTACGGAGTTGGTTCAGTCAAGCTTAGTTTAGTTGTCCGGTTGTCTGGTAGGGTATTATCAGTTTCAATAAAATTATGCGGCAATGGAAAAGAAAATTATGAGGCACTGTTGTCTAAATTTTGAGGCAAGAAAAGGCAATTATGGAGCATAAACTGTGTCCATGTGGCCCACCTATTTGTCATTTTAACATACAGTACCCCTATCTCGGAAAATTTCTTAAATCATTAATATCAGACTGTCAACTGAATACAGAAATCAGCTACTGAAAGGTGACCAGTTAACCCTTCGGTCTACCATTGCACAGAACCACCAGTGGTAATTACATTTTTTTGAAACTTTGGATTCATTGCGGCTGGAAATATTTTTCGAAATCTGTAAATTGTGAAGCAGATAGATTATATGCCAATTGTATTTTAGTCAAAATAATGTGGAGCACACCACAGATGTAGAATCACATAATTCCAGTGGCCACTGGTATAATGGTTTTGTGGCACTGGCTCTTGATGTAAGGCCCAGGGTTCTGTCCCTGGATTCACCACTTTATCACACTTTGTAATTTAGAGCAGATCACTTCCACTTTTGGTACCTCAAATCCCACACCTGCCAACACCGGGAGTGCTCAGAAACAACATTAATAATGGATCAAAGCGCTTTATCAATAACTCGACGTTTACACTCACTAGTCGCTCCAGCTGTTTCAGCATGCACAGTGTGCTTGCGATGACATCAGCAGCCACAGATGAGACACTGCCTCTCACCTTGTAAGTGTTTTCATTAATCACAGACCTCTGGAGAGGAGGAGTGGGCGAGTGTCTGCGGCCCTGCATTAGTGTCATCTGCCACTTCACATTTGACTGCCGACAGGTGATTGTGCGTTTCGGCTGTTTGTGTGATTTAGGGCAGTAACACTGCTTTTCAGCAAGAAACAAAATAATCAATAACCCGGCAACGCTGCTTGTTTCAAGAGTGGATTTTGCTTCACAACATCCGGTCCACTAATGGGAGGCTGATGTGATTTGCCCTCCACTTGTTGAAAGCCTGTGTTTGTTAGGATCAAAGGCAGTTAGCAACAGAGCTTCTATAAGGCAAAGGCTGGCTGCTGACTTAGGGCCCCACCAGTAGGTGGCGCCATATCACAGAAATAACACCAAAATGTAATTTTACACGAGTACTATTTCTTTTGGCATGGAGCGCCTAGAATCCAGGCGCCAATAGTTGGAGGCGGGACAATAAGCATGAGTGTTATGTTTTCAGAAATGTTACCTTAATCTATATCCATGCCACAATTTCTGCGTTTTTCAGCTGAAGAAGCATCTCAACAAATGATTTCCCTCATACTAGTAGTTTTTCCCGGCCCTGTTATTTACAAACATTTGTTCCAGTTTGGAAACCCTTTTGAGAATAAAATCAATGGAAGCGCAGATGTGTGTTTTTTCTGCTGTGGCCCGCATGTCGTGAGATCGAATCTTGGCATGGCCAGCTCAACATTTCATCCTTCTTGAGACGCATAAATAGAGTACCAGTAAAATGGTTCATAGTGGCGTCTTTTATTTCCGGCATGTAGGAATTGCAAGAATAGACACATTAAATGCTTCATAAAGAAGATATTATTATTACCTTGCAACCCCATCAAACACCATAGAAAGGACCTCTTTTCTCCTAATGTACCTGGTAGCGACCTCAACAAGGCGCTATCTCAACGACTATCCTCGCTGGTACCTTGAGGTGACTTGCACATTCTCAAACATTTAGAGCAGCACTTTTTAATATAGCCAATCGCTTTGTAGAACTGGTACTGATACAGATTTCCTTCCACATCTTGCAATGACGTCAGGATCAGGAACATTTGATTTCCTGGTTTTCACTCCAGCACCTGATCACGGTTAAACATTCCACTGATTAATCTACTGTTCTATCTGTCCACCTGGCCCATTAATGATCCACCTTTGTTCTGTAACATGATTTCAGACTGGAATACATTTTACATCTCGCGATTCGAGCCTGGTGCCACCTCACTTAGCCATTTCTGAAATTGGAAGCCATATGGGTGATGAAACCAGATGTGCATTCGCTATGGCTGGAGGTGCGCATAACATGTTTTTCACCTTATAAACTATCATACAGAAGTCCTTCTTTTGCAGTCGCTGAATTCTCTGCAAATGACCTCATGTCCTCCACGTAGAAGCCTAATTGAGTTGTATGGTATCGAATTGCAGCATTTATACAGCGCTTACTGCCCCCTGTGTGGCACTGAAGCGCTTTCCTACATGGGCAGCAAGCTGCGCCGCGAGGGGCGTGTTGTTCATGCTCTGCATAGCACGGCGCGCATAACTCACTGGTGTCCTACATTTCTGAGACTAATTCAGAATTGCCTGTGAAAAGGTTGCTCATAGATCCGGAAGAATGTTGAGTTCAACCTTTTGCTAATTGACAATTTATTTTCGGGTCCCAAGAAGGCGAAGCAGCTGTGTAACTTTATCCAGTTCAGTCAGCGGAGGAAACAATGTGTCTCTCACGACAAGCCAACTGGAGCGAGCCCTGGATATTTCTGGGCTCGCTCTGCACGTTCCTGGGTTTGGAACAGTGGTCAGAGAAGCGAGCCACGCCGCCGAGGGCCGGCCAGCGGAGCGTGGCCAAGAGGCCCGCATCACCCGTGGCCATAACAAGACGGTTTGCAAACTCAGCTGTAAACGTGATGCGCGCACAGCACTGTCTGATGTGGGGGAAAAGTGCTCTGGGAACCCATACATTGGGGGTCAAGGTGTGGCAGCGGTAAAGGGGTGGAGTTACTAGGGGCGGAGTCATGAAAAGCGGAGTCTGACACTCAACTTGCACATTTATTTTTTATTAAAGTCTGCTGCAAAGAAATTGGCCACAATAGTAAATGTGACTGGAAATCTGCCCTGACGTGCATAATAAGCCAAAAGAGGATGCATTAATAGCTTACTGGGTTTAGGCACATGCTGAAGAGATCTTTGTTTGCCCAGAGTTTTTCAGTAGATAATAATGACTGTAAGATAACTCTTGTGGTTAATGCACTTCCTCCTGAGACTCATTAAGTAGTGTAGAGGGTTAATGTGCCTGCTGCAAAGCACATTATGTAACATGCAGATCACAGATTTTTATTTTATGTAGATGGATAAGTGGGTTACTGCTTTAGTGTCAGGGAGCTGTATGCAGACTGCAAACCATGGATTTAGTTCCTTATTGTTTTATTTTTCTCAATACGTCTTTATTTCAAAGTTTCTAAGAAAGGTTTCTTTGGGCAGTAAAAATTCTTATCAGTACAGACAATTCTAACCACTATGCTATGTTTTAAATCCTGACTTTGTGTTTCTCCTGACCGCGCACTATACTGCCTACTAGTATGTTCAATATGTGACCCCTACACCTTATAACCTTCATTGTCATATATATTTGCTTTATACTAATTTATACAATTGTATGACTTATTATATCTGTGATGTAAAACACTCTGACACTCTACAATGGGATGAATAGCACTATACAGACTCAAACATCTGACATTCTTACAGTGAACACATCTCTCGTACATATAGAGGTTGAACTAAGTCATAAACTTACACCCAAATCATAGTTTCTGTTAAGTTCTTGAAGTGATAACAAGCTATGTGCCTTTGTTTCCCTCCATTGCATTGCCATTTAAGTGTTAGGCTCCAGATACCTCTCAGCCAGGATGATACTTGAACAAAAGAAGGGCTAATTGCCCTTTAAATCAGGCCTTTGGTTTGGGAGCAGGTAGTGGAAAATGGAAGCCCTCTCCCTGACTTCATGTTGCTGCTCCAAACGGAAAAAAGATAATGTATTGGTACTGCTGAATGTGTCCTGGTGTCTGGAAATTACACTGGGACAAATGCATTTCACTAGGTCCAGCCCGGATCCCGATATGGCTCAGCAATATCTTCCGGAACTCAGATCTGGCTGGATCCCTCTCATTTCTTTCACCGGCGCATAGAGTTGGCACAGAAACTCTGGGTACTCTTTTTCATACAAGGGAGAGTTATGGAAAGGTAGATAGATAGATAGATAGATAGATAGATAGATAGATAGATATGTTTATGGAGGGGCTAGCTCTATATCTGAGGGTAATGCTACTGAGCAAAAATGGATTATGGATATGAAAAGAAAAATATGAAAGTACATGAACTTGAGAAAATAATTAATGACAAATAAGCGTGTGGAGAAGTAGTAAAAGGGAACTGATGTTTTAGGAGGCTGGACTTGAACTCAAAATGCATACAACTAATAGAAGTGGGAAAGTGTTAGATGAGCAGAATAAAGTATAGAAAGTCTGGGTAATCGAGAGCAACACATCCAATGCATTCTGGGTAATAGTTCACTGAAATATTTCCAGGGCTCATATAAAGTTACTCAAAGGGATGTAAGAATTCGAGGGTTGGCCACATGCTTTCTTTGATTTTGTTTTCATGTGGGATGGTGGTAGGGTAAAAGGAAGTGCTGAGATAATTCTGGCTGCTATGAATGAGGACATGGAACACTTAGTGGGAGGGTGATGAGTGAAAACTCACAAAAATGTTTCTTTCCCAGAATTCTGGGAAAGAAGGTTGACAGAGGCAAAGGATAATATTCAGGTTAAAGTGAAAATGGATTGCTAGCCAAATCAAATAGTTACTGCATGAAGGACATACATATGTTTATATTTTAGGAGGGAAAAAGTGGAGCATCTCTTGCCTTCCCGCAAACCTCCAAAACACTTATTTGTATTCTTTGTCTTCTGCTTTACACACCGTGCCTACTTTTGGAGTGGTGATTAGTGATAGGAAAAGGAATGATTGAGCTCGACCTGTTGTAATCCCCCAAAAGGCCAAATGGACACCATTTGTTAAAATGTAAAATCTGAGTCCCTTGTTTTTTGATTAAGCTATGCCTCATCCATTTTTCACCCCTGCCCTGCTTTCAGCCTGGCTCTATCCTTGAAACTGCATTTGAATAAACATGAGTAAAGAATCTAGATTGGGGCATTGTAGGCTGTGTATACATGCAGAGTCAGCGCAAAAGAACAGCTGGTGTCTGCTTGGGGTTTTTCAGACAATGGTAAAACCTCAAGTAAAGTTTACCCAGATAGCATATCTTGTTGTGCAGCTTCAGGATGCGACAATTGCACAAGGCACCAAGGCTGTCGATTCTTACCGGTACCTCATTTGTGTGTTTTTCCCAAAGTTCTATTTACCTCTGGGTGTCCCTTGTTTGTGATCTTTTGCTATAAAAACCCATGTAACCATCGTTCAGTGTTCTCTCTCCTCGAGTATCTCTATGGTGCTTGTCGGACGAGGCCCCCATTCATGAATGCTAATAAATGACCTATGGTTTGTAGTTCACTCCAGTGTCGATTCCTCCTTACTTGTTAAGAACCCGTGGACTAAGGGTGACCCCTGCACCAGTGGGTTTTAAATAATCTGCTTCCACACATTGAGATGCAGCCTTTTGTAGAACGCAAAATGTGCACAGTGGAGATCAACCTGTTGTAGGCTCCAAAATGGGCACTGTGGAGATCAACCTGTTGTAGGGTCCAAAGTGGGCACTGTGGAGATCAACCTGTTGTAGGCTCCAAAATGTGCACAGTGGAGAGCAACCTGTTGTAGGCTCAAAAATGGGCACTGTGGAGATCAACCTGTTGTAGGGTCCAAAGTGGGCACTGTGGAGATCAACCTGTTGTAGGGTCCCAAGTGGGCACTGTGGAGATCAACATGTTGTAGGCTCCAAAATGGGCACTGTGGAGATCAACCTGTTGTAGGCTCCAAAATGTGCACAGTGGAGATCAACCTGTTGTAGGCTCCAAAATGGGCACTGTGGAGATCAACCTGTTGTAGGCTCCAAAATGTGCACAGTGGAGATCAACCTGTTGTAGGCTCCAAAATGGGCACAGTGGAGATCAACCTGTTGTAGGCTCCAAAATGGGCACAGTGGAGATCAACCTGTTGTAGGCTCCAAAATGGGCACTGTAGAGATCAACCTGTTGTAGGGTCCAAAGTGGGCACTGTGGAGATCAACCTGTTGTAGGGTCCAAAATGTGCACAGTGGAGATCAACCTGTTGTAGGCTCCAAAATGTGCACAGTGGAGATCAACCTGTTGTAGGCTCCAAAATGGGCACTGTGGAGATCAACCTGTTGTAGGGTCCAAAGTGGGCACTGTGGAGATCAACCTGTTGTAGGGTCCAAAATGTGCACAGTGGAGATCAACCTGTTGTAGGCTCCAAAATGTGCACAGTGGAGATCAACCTGTTGTAGGCTCCAAAATGGGCACTGTGGAGATCAACCTGTTGTAGGGTCCCAAGTGGGCACTGTGGAGATCAACCTGTTGTAGGGTCCCAAGTGGGCACAGAGGAGATCAACATGTTGTAGGCTCCAAAATGGTCACAATATCTAGGCTGTTTTTGTGGACTCCAACATGAATCCCCTGGACAGGCAGGCTTTGTAGACCCAGAATGAACACAGTGGAATCACAACCTCTTCCAGACTTCCAGACTCAGTGGAAGGTGCAGTCTGTTATGAGCACCCACCCTGAGAACATGATAGTTAGAATGTTGTTATGGAAATTCCAATTTCAGTTCTGATGCTCGTCTTTGATATTCAACTGTGATATCCAGCTCTGCTATCCAGCTTTGATAGCCATGTCTGATATCCACCTTTAATATCCAACTTGGAAATCCATCTCTGATATTCAGCTCTGATATTAATTCCTGCTCTGATTTCTAGCTCTCATATGCGGTTCTGATATCCAGATCTCAGATGAAGCTCTGATATTCATCCCTGTTCTAATATCCAGTTATGATATCAATTCAAGCTTTGATATCTGATATCTTGCTATGGCATGCGCCTCTGATATCTAGCTCTCATATGCGGGTCTGCTATCCAGCTCTGATATCCAACTCTCACATGTACCTCTGATACTCATTCCTGCTGTGATATCCAGCTATCATATGCCGTTCTGATACCCATCTCTCACATGTTGCTCTCATATTCGTTCCTGCAGTGATATCCAGCTCTGATATCCAACTCTCATTTGCGGATCTGATATCCAGCTCTGATATTCCACTCTCATATACGGATCTGATATCCAGCTCTCATATGCGGATCTGATATCCAGCTCTGATATTCAGCTCTCATATGCAGATCAGATATCCAGCTCTGATATTCAGCTCTCATATACGGAACTGATATCCAGCTCTGATATTCAGCTCTCATATACGGAACTGATATCCAGTTCTGATATCCAGCTCTGATATCCAGCTCTCATATGCGGGTCCGATATCCAGCTCTGATATCCAACTCTCACATGTGCCTCTGATACTCATTCCTGCTGTGATATCCAGCTATCATATGCAGTTCTGATACCCAGCTCTCACATGTTGCTCTCATATTCGTTCCTGTGGTGATATCTAGCACTGATATCCAACTCTCATATGTGGGTCAGATATCCAGCTCTGATATCCAACTCCCATGTGCAGATCTGATATCCAGCTCTGAAATTCCACTCTCATATATGGATCTGATATCCAGCTCTGATATTCAGCTCTCATATGCGGATCTGATATCCAGCTCTGATATTCAGCTCTCATATACGGAACAGATATCCAGTTCTGATGTCCAGCTCTCATATGCGGGTCTGCTATCCAGCACTGATATCCAATTCTCACATGTGCCTCTGATACTCATTCCTGCTGTGATATCCAGCTAACATATGCAGTTCTGATACCCAGCTCTCACATGTTGCTCTCATATTAATTCCTGCGGTGATATGCAGCACTGATATCCAACTCTCATATGTGGGTCAGATATCCAGCTCTGATATCCAACTCTCATATGCGGATCTGATATTCAGCTCAGATATTCCGCTCTCATATGCGGATGCGGATCTGATATGCAGCTGTGATATTCAGCGCTCATATACAGAACTGATATCCAGTTCTGATATCCAGCTCTCATATGCGGGTCTGATATCCAGCTCTGATATCTAACTATCACATGTGCCGCTGATACTCATTCCTGCTGTGATATCCAGCTATCATATGCAGTTCTGATACCCAGCTCTCACTTGTTGCTCTCATATTCATTCTTGCGGTGATATGCAGCACTGATATCCAACTCTCATATACGGATCTGATATCCAGCTCTGATATTCAGCTCTCATATACGGAACTGATATCCAACTCTGATATTCAGCTCTCATATACGGAACTGATATCCAGCTCTGATATCCAGCTCTCATATGTGGATCTAATATCCAGCTCTAATTTTCAGCTGTCATATGCAGATCTGATATCGAGCTCTGATATTCAGCTCTCATATGCGGATCTGATATCCAGCTCTCATATGCAGATGTGATATCCAGCTCTCATATTCTGCTCTCATATGCGGATCTGATATCCAGCTCTGATATTCAGCGCTAATATACGGAACTGATATCCAGCTCTGATATTCAGCTCTCATATACGGAACTGATATCCAGTTCTGATATCCAGCTCTCATATGCAGGTCTGATATCAAACTCTCACATGTGCCGCTGATACTCATTCCTGCTGTGATATCCAGCTATCATATGCAGTTCTGATACCCAGCTCTCACTTGTTGCTCTCATATTCACTACTGTGGTGATATGCAGCACTGATATCCAACTCTCATATACAGATCTGATATCCAGCTTTGATATTCAGCTCTCATATACGGAACTGATATCCAGCTCTGATATTCAGCTCTCATATACGGAACTGATATCCAGCTCTCATATGTGGATCTAATATCCAGCTCTAATTTTCAGCTCTCATATGCAGATCTGATATCGAGCTCTGATATTCAGCTCTCATATGCGGATCTGATATCCAGCTCTGATATTCCACTCTCATATACGGATCTGATATCCAGCTCTCATATGCGGATCTGATATCCAGCTCTGATATTCAGCTCTCATATGCAGATCAGATATCCAGCTCTGATATTCAGCTCTCATATACGGAACTGATATCCAGCTCTGATATTCAGCTCTCATATACGGAACTGATATCCAGTTCTGATATCCAGCTCTGATATCCAGCTCTCATATGCGGGTCCGATATCCAGCTCTGATATCCAACTCTCACATGTGCCTCTGATACTCATTCCTGCTGTGATATCCAGCTATCATATGCAGTTCTGATACCCAGCTCTCACATGTTGCTCTCATATTCGTTCCTGTGGTGATATCTAGCACTGATATCCAACTCTCATATGTGGGTCAGATATCCAGCTCTGATATCCAACTCCCATGTGCAGATCTGATATCCAGCTCTGAAATTCCACTCTCATATATGGATCTGATATCCAGCTCTGATATTCAGCTCTCATATGCGGATCTGATATCCAGCTCTGATATTCAGCTCTCATATACGGAACAGATATCCAGTTCTGATGTCCAGCTCTCATATGCGGGTCTGCTATCCAGCACTGATATCCAATTCTCACATGTGCCTCTGATACTCATTCCTGCTGTGATATCCAGCTAACATATGCAGTTCTGATACCCAGCTCTCACATGTTGCTCTCATATTCATTCCTGCGGTGATATGCAGCACTGATATCCAACTCTCATATGTGGGTCAGATATCCAGCTCTGATATCCAACTCTCATATGCGGATCTGATATTCAGCTCAGATATTCCGCTCTCATATGCGGATGCGGATCTGATATGCAGCTGTGATATTCAGCGCTCATATACAGAACTGATATCCAGTTCTGATATCCAGCTCTCATATGCGGGTCTGATATCCAGCTCTGATATCTAACTCTCACATGTGCCGCTGATACTCATTCCTGCTGTGATATCCAGCTATCATATGCAGTTCTGATACCCAGCTCTCACTTGTTGCTCTCATATTCATTCTTGCGGTGATATGCAGCACTGATATCCAACTCTCATATACGGATCTGATATCCAGCTCTGATATTCAGCTCTCATATACGGAACTGATATCCAACTCTGATATTCAGCTCTCATATACGGAACTGATATCCAGCTCTGATATCCAGCTCTCATATGTGGATCTAATATCCAGCTCTAATTTTCAGCTGTCATATGCAGATCTGATATCGAGCTCTGATATTCAGCTCTCATATGCGGATCTGATATCCAGCTCTCATATGCAGATGTGATATCCAGCTCTCATATTCTGCTCTCATATGCGGATCTGATATCCAGCTCTGATATTCAGCGCTAATATACGGAACTGATATCCAGCTCTGATATTCAGCTCTCATATACGGAACTGATATCCAGTTCTGATATCCAGCTCTCATATGCAGGTCTGATATCCAACTCTCACATGTGCCGCTGATACTCATTCCTGCTGTGATATCCAGCTATCATATGCAGTTCTGATACCCAGCTCTCACTTGTTGCTCTCATATTCACTACTGCGGTGATATGCAGCACTGATATCCAACTCTCATATACAGATCTGATATCCAGCTTTGATATTCAGCTCTCATATACGGAACTGATATCCAGCTCTGATATTCAGCTCTCATATACGGAACTGATATCCAGCTCTCATATGTGGATCTAATATCCAGCTCTAATTTTCAGCTCTCATATGCAGATCTGATATCGAGCTCTGATATTCAGCTCTCATATGCGGATCTGATATCCAGCTCTCATATGCAGATGTGATATCCAGCTCTCATATTCAGCTCTCATATGCGGATCTGATATCCAGCTCTGATATTCAGCGCTGATATACGGAACTGATATCCAGCTCTAATATTCAGCTCTCATATACGGAACTGATATCCAGTTCTGATATCCAGCTCTCATATGCGGGTCTGATATCCAGCTCTGATATCCAACTCTCACATGTGCCGCTGATACTCATTCCTTCTGTGATATCCAGCTATCATATGCAGTTCTGATACCCAGCTCTCACATGTTGCTCTCATATTCATTCCTGTGGTGATATGCAGCACTGATATCCAACTCTCATATGCGGATCTGATATTCAACTCTGATATTCAGCTCTCATATACGGATCTGATATCCAGCTCCCATATTCAGCTCTCGTATGCGGATCTGATATCCAGCTCTGATATTCAGCTCTCATATACGGAACTGATATCCAGCTCTGATATTCAGCTCTCGTATACGGATCTGATATTCAGCTCTCATATGCGGATCTGATATCCAGCTCTAATTTTCAGCTCTCATATGCGGATCTGATATCGAGCTCTGATATTCAGCTCTCATATGCAGATCTGATATCGAGCTCTGATATTCAGCTCTCATATGCGGATCTGATATCCAGCTCTCATATGCGGATCTGATATCCAGCTCTGATATCCGGCTCTCATATGCGGATCTGATATCCAGCTCTCATATTCAGCTCTCATATGCAGATCTGATATCCAGCTCTAATTTTCAGCTCTCATATGCGGATCTGATATCGAGCTCTGATATTCAGCTCTCATATGCGGCTCTGATATCGAGCTCTGATATTCAGCTCTGATATGCAGATCTGATATCGAGCTCTAATTTTCAGCTCTCATATGCGGATCTGATATCGAGCTCTGACATCCAGCTCTGCTCGCTGCTGACTCCTCAGTAAAGTCTCACTAACGCAGTTAAGCCAGCTTTTGAACATATTCCAAGTAATGACCCTAACAAAGAAACATACCACAAACGATATTCTGCAAAGGCATGACGTTATTTTTGGAATATGAGCAGCACAGGTGATGTAATGTCTGTGCATAATAATATGAGTTTGACAAGCTACAGTCCTGTCGGTGGTTTTCCTATTGCTTGAATATGGTTATGATCAACATTTTGCACCATTCAGTACAACATATATAACTATATCAAAATGCTCTTTTGTATAAATCACAAAAATGCTTTAAGTCCATGTGTGCCAATGCAATAGGTGAAGTTTCATATAATTGCCCGCTTGTATGGTTCTGTTCGTGCAGACATCCACCTTCGTGCCTGTTAGGAGCAGTGAATTGTACATTGTGCAGGAAACTGCTTGTTCACTCCAAGATATACTCAATAGTGTGGTATGATTTTGAGGAGTTTTAGACGAACTGTTTGACATTATG
The DNA here is from genome assembly GCA_963921515.1 of Calotriton arnoldi. Lineage (NCBI taxonomy): Eukaryota > Metazoa > Chordata > Amphibia > Caudata > Salamandridae > Calotriton > Calotriton arnoldi. The sequence continues at coordinate 484,156 of CAWUFW010009031.1, forward strand.
CTCAGCCCTTGTTTTATGTGACCAAATCAACAATTGTAAAGGTTCTCTAGTTTGCATCTTTTGAAACTTTATCATCCCAATGTGGTAATTCTATCTGAAATGCAAGTGTGATGATTACATATTTTTCAAACTGTTTTAAAACATTTGAACTGTTGCTCAGAACAGATTACACTGGATTTGAAATAGCTTGAAAAGCTTACTTTTAGACCTTGTTGGGTTATGTTTGTCATTAATTGCAGTAAAATGAGCACGAACTTTTTATGTAAGTATTTACAAATTTTTGGTTTCTTATAAGGCCCTGTACATTCTTCCTATGTCTACCTAATGATTTATTGTGTTAGTATTTTAAGTTTGTGCAGATAAAGATTTGAGGGGACGGCTGGGCACGAAAGTCACAGGGGTAAAATGTGAAAACTCATTTGGACTTGTTTTTACAAATTATAGTGCCTACAGTCATTGCGAAGTGAGCTTTTGAAATGATGAATGGCCCCTGAGAAGACAAAAATATACCATGGGCATTTAGGTTTGCTTCTCTTGGGCAGTTTAGAAAGAGTTTTCTTTTCCTGAATTTGTATAAGCAACGATTGGACAATTAACTCTGGGGAGAGCAGCTGGGGTGGTATTTATGGGGTGGTGAAGGGCTCTTTGCCAATCCCTGTCACTAACTGGATGCTGGTAACATGTCAGCTTGCGGAAAGGAAGAGAAAGAGGTGGACTTCGGTGTTTGATCTGGTGTGCCTCTAAACTCATTGTGCTCTCGTACACTCACACACACATTCACAGAGAGAGAGAGAGAAGTAGAGTACAGAATTACCTGCTTCACTAAGGCTTTTAATGCTTAATTATTGCCCCTACTGTGTGTGGCCATCAAGGGATGTGGTTAAAGAAGGATTGGACTCAATTATGGCTCTTGTAAATGGACTAAAGGGCCTGTCTACCGGTGAGGTCTGGTGTCTAAGTTGCATTGCGTGGATCATAGAGAGTTGCTCAATGACCCACAGTGACCTTGGGGACATTCCATTATCTGCCTGTGCCTTGGTTTCTTGCCTGCCTCAGTTGTGAGACCTTCAAAATGGGCAACATGCTGTTCTTGTGTGTTCTAAATAAAATGGGTTTGACCAAACAAATAATTTAACAAAGAACCATCTATGAATCCAATCCTACATGATGGCTAATGGGCTTGGCTGGAACTGATGAGGGTGGCCACTTTCACACACATCATTCACAAGTGCTGACTCTGACACGTCCATGCCGTATGCAGTGTGAGTGGTGCTTTGAGATACACTGTATAACGTGTAGAACTGACATTCAACTAGCTCACTGAGTTTACCACTCAGTTTTCAAATCTGTGTGAGGCAAACTTAAATTCCAGCAGGGTTGAACCAGCCTTTCATTCTTCTGACATCATTTGACGGAGTACCATCAGGTTGGGTAGGAGTAAGATCTGCTATTTTCTACTCTTTTCCATAAAATAGGTGACCGGTATTATTGTCATAGTTCATCAGATCCAAACATTTCACTACAGAACGATCGAAGCTTTGCACTAGAAAAATCCACAACGTGTCATTGTTAGTTAATTTTCATAAGTAGATCCCTTGATTTTCAGTGGTAAATAGTGAATTTGTGTCTAAACTTAGCACTTTCAAAGAGCGGCCAATAATACTGAGAGGATGTAGAAGGGAAGCAGTGGCAATGTTTAACCCTGGCACTGACAGGAAGCTCGTGAACAGTACAGGTAAATAACGTACAGGAATTTGATTGCTCAAGATCTCCTTTTGTGTCAAATGGTGAACTCAGGTGAAAAGCTCCTGACTGTAAGACTCAGTGCTTTTAAGCACTATATAATACCTGCATTTTGTATTGCCACTGTTTAGAGTTTAGACATGGATGTTCTTGCATCATGTGCAGTCTTTAACTCTTTTACCACCCCTTTGTGGGATAAGTGGGGCGTACAAGTGAACCGTGTCATACTGTTTTCACAACTGGATTACTTGTGAAAGACATATAAAGAAGCCCTTTAGGTACAATGTGACGAAAAACATTTAAATTGGGTATTCGGGTGATCTTCACGATGTTTCTGAGATGGGATGAAACTTAAAAAAAAAAAAGATACATTTAAATCTTAGGGCGTGCTAACATGTTCCCTATTCCTGAAAGCAGTCACCATAAACTGTTTCTTTCTGATCAAGGAAACTGAGTGATTTACAGTATGACAGGTTGTCAGTCCAGCTGTTGTGCCAATACTTGATTACGTTTAGAGACTGCCCTTTTGTGGTTAAGTTGTCCTCAGCACCTTACCAATAAATTGACTGCACGATGATCACAAATTGTCAACTTCTATAAAGGTTAATGTCCAGATTACGAGTCCCAGACTCGTGGTGGCGTGGAGGTGGCGGATCCAGCCACCGCTGCACCCGTAGTCCGACTGCCGGATTATGAATCGGGTAGTCTGACCGCACTAGGACCTCCGGCTCCGCCAGGTAACCGCCGTTCCCTGGCATGGGAGCGGTGGTCAAAAGCCGCAATATGCTTGGCAGGACTGCCACAGTCCTGCCAAGCATATTACGAGTTTCCTTTCAGCCAGACTTTTCATGGCGGTTCAACCGTCATGAAAAGCCTGGCAGAGAGGAAAAAAAGAGGGCCCTACAGGCCCCCCTTGTGCCTCAGACATATGTGGATGCCTTGGGGGGCATAACATGTGCCCCCCTGTGTGCATGCACATAGGTTCCTGCACGTCATGGACTTACGAGTCCATGCCATGCAGGAACCTTGTGAGGCGTTCCCTTTGCAGTGCCTTTTTAAAAGGTACTGCTGCCTTTTAAAGGGCACCGCAGGGGGAACAGCCGCGCCGCCCGCCCGCCAGACTACGAACAATTCGTAATCTGGCGGGCAGCACAAGCTTTGGTGGAGCGGTGGCGCTGCGGTTTGCACGCCGCACCACCGCTCCGCCAGAATCTCGTAATAGGGCCCAAAGTGTTTAAACTGTAGCATTTTAATGGTTACATATTTTAAGTTAAATGATTATACAACCTTAGTTCTGTACAACAGTATGAAACACCTGCAAACTCCTGTCTCCTATTTCGGAGTAAACAAAAACAGACAACATCACATACAGAATACACCATGAGAGCAAATTGCCATAAAATGTCAGCTAACAGCCTTTCAAAGACGGAATCATGCAAAGTCAACTCTAGTGATGCTGGGACAAAATGCTAGCAACCTATTGCTGAAAAAGTACAGTAATGTCTGCGATTCGGATGCCCACTCTTTAAAATTCAAAGCAGCCCTTCTTGCCCGTCGGCCATGTTGAACCTTAAAGACCAACCAGCTCTGACACACAGAAGGCTGTAACACCAATGTCCAAATCTCCTTTTTTCCTCATAGAGAGAAAGAGGCTTCATAGTGATTTCCTCATTGTATGATTGATTTGATGTTGTTTTTCGTGCCCATCTGGGATGTCTTCCAAATTGTCTATGTTCACGCTCTTTGTGCGGTTGAGTCTGATGTTAGCTCCTCGATGCTCTAATTGTTGTCACAGTCTTTGTGCCAGGGACTAATTCTAAATTATCCTCCTCATTTAAATCATGCCTAGTCTACCTTTCGGCACTGCCAAGACTTCTCTATCAAAGTAACCCTATTTGTTTATTCAAAGAACAAATTTTCTGGCCGCCATTTTATTTTCTTTCATCATACTTAAGGCATAGTTGTCTGTACACCAGATCATTTTGTACTTTGTGAGCTGAAGGCTCTCTGTGAATTTTGTTGCCAGATTTGTGTGTGCAGGAGGGCAGGAAGCTGGAGTGCCATGCCAGCTGCCTGAAAGCTCAGCTGCATGCACTTGGCAAGGCGAAAGCGCAGATGCCCACTTTTCACCCACACTCATGTTTGATGTCACAAATTAACAGTTCAATCAGGAGTCGCATTACTCTTGCACATGCGAAACTCCAATGAACGCGGCGGCGGGAAAGGGCGCTCGGAGACCACAAGGATCTGAAAGTAGATATTACAATCAAAGAAGATAAATGTGTTTCTTGTTGGGCACTTGAATCCACTTCAGGGATGTGTTCAAATGGATCACTTGACATCTCAGTGGGGTTTTTGGACTTCTGAAGGCTGCTGTTGCCACAGAGACTCAACATTGTAATAGCGCTGCTGTCTCTGGTGTCCACCGACGCCTTCAATTACAGTCTCCATTTATAAATAGCTGAAAAATGATGGAAAATCACCAACCATTCATAATAAAATTAGTGTTTGCCTGAAAGATAGGCTAGAGAGCAGCTTGCAAAAGATGTCAGAAGGCTGCTGGCTTCTGGCAGAGCTGAAGTCTTCGTGCGCATGTGGCCATAGAACGGATTTTATTTGTTTATGAAAGAATCACAGTGATGGGTGCCTTGGATGGCTTGAAGGCGGTAATGTCTAGAGAGCTTCTACCTTGAGCTGGCTGTTTAGGTCTGTGACCACTCAGCATGGCTGGAGGAGGTACTTGATAACCTCTTTAAAATTAATTTGTTTCCCCCTGTCCAGTTCACTGGATGAAGTGTCCACTTCAATACAAGCCAATATCACACATTCTAGTTCTTAGTACCTCTGTTGTTAACTCGCAACAAAAAGCTCAAGGAGTGTCTTCACTTGCCACTGGAGTATTTGCTCAAATGCTAAAGGGCTAGGTGAGGAACCCATCAGAGTTATTTAGTAAGAGCACTCTGTGTCCATCCAGGCTGACCCTGCAACCAACACAAGCAAGGACATTCATAATGCACCTATATGCCATCCTCCAAATCATCAGTGGTAGGGAATGTACTTCGTAACCTCGTCCGCATCCTGCAATTATTTGCATGATGGTTCCTCTACCCTTAAACTGTGTTTAATTTGGGAAAAAATAAGTGTCGGTGCCCAAAGGTTTCTCAGTAGCCTCTGCCGGTGCTGCTGAAGGTCAGGTTGCTGAATATCAAAGCTGAATTGTCTTGATGGTTGCATGACATCAAAACACATGCATTTACCACAAATCCTTTCACACAAAATACATTTACAACACAAAGCCTTTATCACGCATGCCTTTACCATGAATATGCTAGGCATTGGAGGAGTAGACTTTCTGGGGTGTTGAAGCCTATGCTCTCGACCTTAAACATGTGGAAAATGTAGGTCTTTTCTGACCTGCAAAAAAACTCCACGATTCTGTGGAGGGATCCACATTACCAGTGTTATGACTTTTTCTTTGGCCCCAGCTTATCCTCAGGGATTCTCAACAAATTTGCAGCAGTCACAACAGGGTATCTTAGGCTCCAGAAGGTTCTACAGTGTCCATCATCTAGTTTTGGTATCACACTTAATGTTGAATCTGTTTCAAAGTGCACCCAGCTGTGGGGGATAAGGGAAATGGGGTAGCAAGTACACTCCCACAAACTTTGGTCTGGGGGGGGGGGGGAGTTCTGGCTGGAATCTAGGCCCTCTTGTTACTCAAGTGACTACATAAACAAAGGTACACATCTAGATGCTTGATCCAAATGTACCCCAACCTTGGCATTTGCCTGTTTTGGGCCCATTTCAGAGAAGAAATAGATGCCTTCACTTCCTTAAACCTGAACAGTGTACATTTCTGCACTACTCTTCCTGCAGATTGTATTGGTGGTGAAGATACAGGGAGGGTGGGCATTCCCTTGCTTTTGTGGTCTGTGTATCATTGGTTTAAAGATGTCGATATCGTGCTAGTAAGGCACTTCACACCCTTCTTGTCAGTGATATCATAGTGCACCTCACTTCGCATGTTGCTTCTACTTTCAGTATTATATCTGATATAGTTATCAGCTGCTGTGGGGATGTCCAGAAAGGACTGTCTAAGGATTGCCATCCTCTAGCACATACACAGAGAGGTAGAGGGTAGGCCACCGTACATGCCCCCAGAGCATCAATGAAAACACAAAAATGAGTATGGCAGCACAAGGAACGAAAAGAGAAAGATAGAAGATATGTTGTTTCGTAATCTCACAGAAACAATCTGGAATCCAGAGTTTAGATGTCACTGGACTTCTGCCACACTTCAGAGAAAAGTCATTTTTTATGGAAGAGGAAACCTCACACACATAATAGTGTCATGCTTCATCATCGGCATCCTCTCCCCACCCTGGTAGGTCAGTGCCACCAGGGTGCAACCTTCCATTCTTCTAGGCTTATGCTTCCATATCCTCTCATGTGTATTTGTATTGGTGTTTGTCTGGCTCTCTGTAACACTATTTTTAAATGTGTACATATTCTTGCCCAACTTGTGTTCAGCTCCCAGAATCCCTTTATTTATTTATTTATAGAGCCTTGCTGCCACTCTATAAAAATACACAGATAGATAGATAGATAGATAGATAGATAGATAGATAGATAAATAGATAGATAGATAGTTCATGATGGACTGAAGATAATGTTTCCGGTAGTGGGCAATGGCATGATTATTCTATATGATCGCTTGGACAAGATTCGCATTGCGTATGAGTAGAGTGCAGTTCACCGCCAGGCTTCCTGCTGAAGTGGCGGTTCTCTGAAACGCCTGCTACCAGGGGGCACCATTAAAGTTAACACCAGAACGCGCACTCCCAGCCACACGCTACCATCTACAGGCGTTGGCACCTGGCTCTGGATGTGGTGGTTAATGGGATGTAGGCTGAGCATTCAGGCTGGCTGAAAACAAAAGGCTGTGTTTTGTCTAGCAGGTTTTATTTTTAAACTTAACGGGCACAGACACACATGCAATTCCGGCTGTTCACGTGGATTAGTCCTTAGCAGACTCCGCAACATGCCCTCGTTATGGCCAGGGCCGTAGCTATCGATAGTGCAGCAGGTGCAGTGGCACTGAGGCCTGAAAGAGCAACTGGACCCTTATTTTTCCTGTATTTTCTCAACCAGTATTCATGGAGCCCATTTTTTTCTTGCTTGCACTAGGGCTTACATCACTTTTGCTATGCCACTGCTGATGGCAGAGTTGGGTATGAGGGACTTCCTGACTGGTTTATACAGCTGTTCTCGAAGGTCCAATTATGATTCAATACTGTTTGATGATGGAGAAAAAGAAACATTAAAATTGAGTTATATTTAATACCATTCACCATCCTCAGATCCCCTTGTAATTGACATGCAGCAGGTGATACTCTTGGTGTGCAAATGCACACCCACTTATTATGTTATACATTCTTTGTTTTTTCTATAGTGCCTCATATTGCACTTCTGCCATTTTATAAGCGCTATAAACAGGGCCACTAGAATTATGCAGCAGGAGAGGGCCAAATTATGTGGCGTGGTTAGTAAATTATGCGCCAAGAAAAGGCAAATTATGAAGCATAATTTGACACATTTTATAATAGTATTACTTCATTATTTTGGCATTTTTAAACTTGGTAACACTTTCTGTGCATTGGGAGCACCTCATTAGTACCAGTTTAACAACCAAATATAGCAATAAGAAATAACCCTGGGCAAAGCACTACGCTACGCTCGCGTAGTTTGCGAAGTTTGCGCTACTTCGCACAACGCGAATTGCACGTAGCACAGTGCAAACACGCGTAGCGTAGCGTAGCGTAGTGCAGCGGTCATTTTTGCTTGCTCGCGGTCCTCAACGTCAAGTTGGCGACCGCGAGCAAGCAAAATGACATCCCGGCGAGACTTTTTCTCGTTCGCGATCAGCAACATCAAGTTGCCGATCGCGAGCGTGGAAAATAAACCTCCCGGCGAGATTCTCAACGCGGGGAGGTCAGGTTTCTCATTGCGAGTGGTCGCGTATGCTCGCGACCGCTCGCGATGAGAAACTACCAGTCCGCGTTGAGAAAGCTGCCGCTCGAGTAAAAATCTACTCGAGCGGCAGTAAAAGACAGCTCGCACTGTGCAAGATGCCGTTTTCAATGATTGCACAGTGCGGACAAGCATCCGGCACTGTGCAATCATTGCGAACAGTGCACTACGCAGTTCGCGTAGTGCTACGCGTAGCTCGCGTAGTGCGAACTGCACTTTGCGTAGCTTCGCGTAGCTCTACTTCGCGAACTACGCCCAGGCTTAAAAAACAGAAAGGCGACCAGTCCAGCTTTGCGAAGGGCCTTCCACTGAGCAGCAACACATGTTGTTGCATTTTTAGTAACATTTAAACCGTTTGAGCCAGAAACAATTTTTTTGTTGTTAAAATCTGCAGATTATTCAGCAGATAATGGATTGGGGGCAAATTGTGGCAAATCTATAATTATGCGAAAATCGCCACAGCTGCACAATCGCATAATTCCAGTGGCCCTGGCTATAAATAACAGGTGTTACTATTAACCACTTTAACAGTTAACTACTAATGATATGGCATCACAATCCCTTTTGGTAGTCCACGGATGACTTTCCATAGGATTTTGTGGTTTCTAGGGCTGTACCAATTTGTTACAGTTTTTCCTTGGAAAGTTCTCAAAATTAATAAAAAAAATAAAATGTCCAAAGTTAAGGGTAAATTTTATGAAATGCACTTTGGTGTATACCGGGTCAAATCTGAAAGGGAGGGCAAAACTGCTGAAACGCGCAAGAGGGGCGCGAGGAAAAAATTCCTCCCGTGAAACATTTTCTGCTTACACTAGTCCCACATAGCAAAAAAATAAGTTCAAATTTCGCACTCTCATAATTCGAGAAAATATGTCTATTTTGCGTAAAACAAAATTGTTAACATTTTGTGAGCTTCTGAAGTGTTTTGACAATGTCATGGAGCCCTAGTTTCCATCACAGACCGGCGTCTGAATCAGCATGTATTCAAATGATTTGATTTTTTTCTTATGAAATTAATAGCATCGATTATTTCCCAAAATTATGGACATTGTGTGCCACCAGTTGGTAGAAATCATATTTCACTTTTAATTCATGCCTGTTTGTGGAAAGGGAAAATGTTTTTTTGGACCATAGGACAGTGTTTTATTAGCAATTTGCAGGCTTGCGCACACATAACATGAGAGAACCACCTTGCCAGCACTTCACATTAATATCAGCCGATATATCAAGTCCCATCCATTTTGAATCTGGAGGAGGGCGAGATGGCGAATGTTGAAGATCCCGCCCTCCTTCGCTCATGCTGCAACATCTCACCTAATAAACTTTTATAATCTCCCTTCCTGCAGCCTAAGGCATCCTCCCTTCAGAGCAGTCAAACAGTTGATTGAAGCTACTTTTGCTGCTGTATTTCTTGCAGGCGTTGAAGAATAGTATTCCCTCAAGTAATGTCCTTCGCAAACTTTGTCATCCTGCCAGCTTCGGAATTCCATGGCAGCCTAGTCCGTATCACCATCTCCGTTAAGACGGGTAGAGGATGTGGCCTAACAGCTAGAGCGGTTGGTCTAACAGCTAGAGTGGTCGACCTCGAAGCTGGGGAACCGGATTAGAGTATTGGCAGGGACGCTCAACAGCCTGTGATTCTGGGCAAATCACTAAATCTCACCATGCCTAATAAAAAATTACTGTGTCTGTCTGTAACGCAACTGGTGCTCATGTAAACCGCTCTGATACCTTTGGGTCGAGTTTGCACTATATAAAACTCCCCCCCCCCCCAAAAGAAAGCCAGTTCGGATCACCAAAGCCAAGGTTGAAGTGTGGTCTCTACGTTTTTCTGAAGCATCACACTTGGCCACAGCACTGTTCCCTCCGTGGCCTTTTGTGGTATTCTCAATGCTTAATTTGAGCCAGTATTACTGTTGGGGCCCATCAGCACTCATGTTTGGCACCAGCACATATTTTTCCTCATCAGACATTGACCACGAGCAAGACGGAAAAACACACAAACGGGAAAGAAGTAGGAAGGACAGATGGAACAACGGTCACAAGGGGAGGAAGCAGGAACCTGCATGATTGAGATAAATGAGCCATCAGGTCGATTCAAGACTACGCAGCTTTGGTATTTGTTGCCCCGACATTTAAAATAACCAGCTGCAGGTCTCTAAGCAGAGCTTCGGACAGTGACACTCATTCTATTACAAATTAAGTACTGAGTGTGAGAAATTGGGTTGTTGGTTGAGTGGGGCATGAGTGCTTCTCTAGCAACAGACACAATCCTTGTCAGGGTGAACCACAAACATTCACTAAAGTAACCTGTGGTTTATCCTCTGGTAGCTTGGCACAAGAGCAGTCAAGCTTAACTTCGAGGCAATGTGTAAAGTATTTATGCAGCACACAAACAGTAATAAAGTGAAAACACAACACAAGAAAAGTTCCACACCTATTAAGAAAAATAGAGTAAAGTTTAATAAATTATTTGATAAAAATCCAATGGAGATATGCAATTTTAAAGGTTTCAACTAAGTAAAATGCCTAAAAACACAAAATGCCACTTGCACTTATCTGGTTGTAGGAAACCAGGCGAAAGTCACAAGTTCCGGCCAACCATGATGGAGCGCAGGCCAGATACAGAGACCAGGTTAGTCCCACTAAAAAAGTTACCTTCTAAACTCCAGCACGAAGCGTTCCACTCGGGGTGGAGATGGGGGTTGAGGAGCAGGGAGAGCATCATGGATGGTTGTCGCTGTAGCGCAAAAAGTAGGCTGGGCATCATGGACGATTGTTGCTGGAGAATCGGGTTGGCAGTCCCTGCGGGCTATCTATGCTGGACCGCGAATGCAGATCTTACGTTGCCGGTCGTTACTGGCGGTCGCTGTATCGCAGAGTCATGGTCACAGAAGCTTTGCATTGGTGGTAAGATCTTGACATGAAGGGGCCCGTTTGCAGTCGTGGAGAGCCCAAAACTTCAGGGTCATTCCTTTTCTTCAAGAAGGAGCTAAACTGATGCCACACCAAGGATCCAGGAGCTGGGAGGCATCTCTTGGGGATCAGGAACTCACTCCAGGAGATGCCTGCAGGGCTTAGGCAGGTCCACTTGTAGGTCCAGGCAAGCCCAGTTGCAGCAGGTCAGCTTGGCAGTTGCAGAGAGTCCTCTGGAGCATGTTGTGCCCCTGTAGCTCAGAACAGAAGGTCAGTCAGCAGACCCTTGGAGTCACTTCAGCCTGGGCTGAATGGTGCAAGTCTCGTCTTCCTTCTCAGACAGCAGGGCAGGCCTGAGGCAGCAAGACAGTCCTCTGCAGCAGGACAGTCCTTTCTCTATAGTATCCACAGGTTCAGGAGTGTACGGAAGAGTGTGTCCGAGGGTTACATTTTTATACCTCATGCCCCCTTTGAAGTGGGAGAAGCTTCTGGAGTTTTCCCCTCTCAGAGGCGCCTGGAAATTCCTGCCTCCCTTCACTGGTCCCAGTCTGTCTGGTGGCACAATAGGCTACTGTGAAGTCCTTCGTGTGTGAGCTGGGCCAGTGCCTTTGGAGTGCAAGTGTGATAGGTGACAAGCACCCTATTGAGCCAGGACGACCCATCCTGCCAACGCCCAGACTCTCTATTGTGATGCTGTCTGGCAGGAATACACAAAGGTCAACTATCAACTATCATGTGACCCAGAAAACAGGCTCCAGTCACCAAATGGTTCCGACAAGAAAATGCCAACTTTCTAAAAGTGGCATTTTCAGAATTGTGACTTAAAATGCCACTTAAACATTAAATTGTGTTTTAAATTACAATTCCTCCGACACCAAACATGATATTCCTGCCTGCCCTCAAACAAAAATTATCACTCATTAAATTTAATAAGGTAACCCAATATTATCCTATAGGAGAAGTAGGCTTTGCAAAAGTGATAAACGAATGTAGGCGATTTTCACTACTAGCACATATAAAACTTAAAACATTTTTGATACAACACACCCTTCCATCTGGGCTATTTAGGGTCTATCCTAGGAGTGACATATGTTTTGAAAAGGAAGGTTTAGGCCTGGCAAAAGGTTTAATTGCCAGGTTGAAATGGCAATTTAAAACTGCACACACAGGCTGCAGTGGCAGACTGAGACATGTTTAAAATGGCTAATTAAGTGGGTGGCACAATAAGTGCTGCAGGCCCAATAATAGTATTTAATTTACAGGCCCTGGGTACATGTAGTGCCACTTTACTAGGGACTTACAAGTGAATAAATGTGCCAATTTGGTGTAAGCCAATGTTACCATGTTTGAAGGAGAGAGTGCAGTCACTTTAGCACTGGTCAGCAGTGCTAAAGTGAACAGAGTCCTAAAAGCCAACAAAACGGGTTCAAAAACAGGAGGGGTAAAAGCAACAAGTATGGGGGTGACCCTGCAGAGAGGGCTAGGTCCAACATTGAGTATCCTCCTTCCTAAGACGTCTGGTGGTTTCCGGACGGGTGGAGTCCATGGGTGAGTACAGTATTAAGTCTCCGGTTCCGCCTCTTTAAAAATGTAGAGGAATTCTAAATAATATGCCCGCTGTCCAGAGATTACCACATGTGGACCTAATGTCTCCCTTAGTAGAAGATGAGAGTACGCATGTGCAGTGTTGTCAAAGTGTTGTCAGTGGATTTATGGGTCTCATCCAGAATTCCCAGTAGTGCTTACCACCAGTTGATGTCCGCATGGGCATCAGTGGTGCCCTTATTTATTGGTTCCTTGCTCCTTTCAGTAGTCCGGAGTGGTCAAAGGGCATTGTAAGCACATAGCAGGTCACTCTCTGCAACTCATTTGATTAATCCAAACAATTCTTCACCTTCTGGGCTGTAGCGAAAAGTGCCCTCTTCGTTTAACTCACAAGTTTCTCAGACACTACGAGCCATGAGTCAGCAGGAGGCCAGTTTCTCTCAGTTTCTCCTGTGGTAGTGGCCCCTTTCAGAGGTTCCGTATGTCAGTACAGTACCCATAGCGTGCTTCATTTTCACCACTATCTCGCTGAAGAGAAATTTAGCACTTAGTAGTAAATCGTCAACCAGAAACCAACTCGTGTTCATGGCAACGCCTCCAGCACACTAGTGTATAACATCAGAGAAAGTTCACTGCATCCTGAGAGTGGTGCAAACCTTCCACCCAAGAGTAATCATGTGAGAACTACATTTGCTCATACTCACCGAATTTATAGTTAAATTAAGGACTGTCTATTTTTCAAACATGATAAAAATTTAGAGATTCAATATTAGATCCCTTGTACCTGTGCTTTTCGTTCATTCTCTCTACAGGCTTGGCGGTGTAAAGATTTCTTAAATTAATTTTGTGTGTTCTGGGTTGAATGCTGACTGATCATGGAAGGTTTGCCCATGTCAAATGATTTTGCTGAGTTTGTGAAGCTATTTTTAGATGGATGTGGTTATTCGTTCGGAGTCTGACAAAGCATACATGTTTTGGCTGTTTGGTATGAATGTTGCTGATCTGTGTCTTTTTGAGGATAGGTGTATAAATTGTATGTTTTGCATCCAGTGGTTTGTGCTGCAAGTGTTACAATTTACTAGCAGTACAGTGATTGATTTTTGCTGCTGTGTATTTGTGTTGTCCAATTTCCATGTAGAGCGAAAGTCTGTAGGAATCACGGGGTTGCTCTACATCAAGGATGCGTTGCTCATTTAATTCAAAATTTGTAATTGTATTCTGGGAGTTCTATATCTGTAACATGAAAGTATAGATGGGAGCAGAAAGATTGAAGCCAAGAATGGAATTGCTACTTAATGCATGTGTGACCAGCAGCGGCTGCTGCCAAAATAAAGTGGTGAGGCGGCGTGGGGCAAATAATTTTAAAAAAGCACTTTCCTGCTATTCCTTCTGCCGCTCCCCCTGCCAGCTGCCACGGTACTCCTCTCTTCCGGAAGTCCATGGGCCAGCACAGACTCCTCACCCAATCCAGACGCTGCTGTGATGCTGTGGGAGCCCTGGATTGGTCTGAGTGGCCTGGTTAGGCGCTCACTAAGGGACTGGGAGCCTGTGCCATTTCCCCACCCAGCTGTACAATACAGCTGGTTTGGAGAAATCTAAGTGCGCATGTCTGTTTGGCCGTCTTGAGACAGCTGGCCAAACTGACATGAGCACTTACAAGTGCCCTCCACTCCTCCTCCAAGTCCCTGCGTTGTCTAGAGAGGATTGCCTGGCCCCACCCTAGACTCGGCAGCATCAGGGAAACATAAAACGATAAATAAATTGTTTTCTTATCATTTTTTTTCCATTCTGCAGTGGGGCGATGCTCCTCCACCATTACAGAGGAGCTGCAGCTATGTGTGACTCTTAGAGCCATTTCTGGCTTCCCAACTAACTTCCCTTTGCATGCTGTCTCTTTCAAACCCAAAACTGAAGGCTGCAGGCCCCAGAGTTGAAAGTGTTGTTTCTAAAAACAAAACAAAAAAAAACAAGAACGGTTGGAGGTGTCACATAAGGCACCAGTGTAGGGTTTATGCATACATTATCAATCTGTGGCATAAATGTAGCAATCATGTTTAATCAGTTGTGCACTAGATGTTGGAAGTTGGATGTTAAGCCCAGTGAAGAGTCCTTTAACACATCACAGACCAGGAGTGCTTCGGGACTTGAGGAAAATGTTGCAGGGCAACTGAAGGGCGATGGCTTTATGAAAAGGAAGAGAGACCGAGATGGACAGTAGTACAGATGCCTGCCTGTGCTAAGGGTGCTATTGCTGTGACTCTGATCAATGCTGAGAAATGCCTAAAGATCTGACCTAAAGCAGTGAGATGGGTTTGAAAGTGAAATAGGGTGTAGAAGGCTGATATGACCCTGTGTGCGCTGTTAGAGTGGTCTGGCAAATATTGGTAATCTTGTACTAATGATATCTCTTGATGAAACAACAGGTTTTTCACATTGTTGAGACCCTAAAATTAAAAACCGCCTCATGCATCCTTCTGCACGAGGCAACTCTTTAGGTCTGACTGACAGAGTTATACGCCTAGCTAAACTTCTTTAATCAAAATTATTCATTAATAAATAGTATATACATATATAGTGGACATTGAGAGTGCTTTGGAGAACGGTGACAGTTCGGTGCATTCTATAAGTATTAAACTGCAGCAGTTTAAGACCATCTGAATGCTATACTGCACACCGGCGCAAATATCAAACTGGGGTGGGAATTCTGGTACTGAGAGGACCTATTGTTGTGTAGCAGATATATATCACGTTTGTTAGTTCTGCCGTTTTTCAGGAATTTTGGAAAGGGGTGTCCCAATTAGCAATGTCCTATCTAGGATTTGACGTCCAGCTGTCTACTAAGGAGATTATGATGGGATGTAAAATTGAACATAATCTTGGTCTAAGACTACTGATCTCGATAATAATTGTTTCAGCTCAACTATGTATCGCTAGATCGTGGGTCTTCCCCTCACCTCCGAAAGCAGTAGAGCGGTGGACTGTTATTCAGCAGCTATACAAATGTGAATTGGCAATGGCCAAAGCTAGCAATCCCTCCTCTGCAGTGGTTAATTTGTAAAAAAAAAATAAGTGCCGGGGGTCTTGTCAGGAGGCAGCTTGAAACAGCCCATTTCTCCTGTTAGCGCGGCCTAAAACAGATCCAACTACTAACCAAGAAAGTGGAGAGAGGATGTAGTGTAATGGCCAGAGCTGCCTACTTCAGACCTGGGAACCATGTTTGAGTCTCAGCGTTGGCTCAACATCCTGTGATTCTGGGCAAATCACTTAATCTCCCTGTAAATTAATTTGTCCTTAGCTGGTGCTCATGGAAAGCGCCGATGTTGATGATGAAGTGCTGGTGCACCGGCTCAAATTAAGCACTGCCTCTCTGTTAAAAGATTGGACAGAATATGGGTTGGATTCAATTGGGATTCTTAAGTAATGATCTATAACTTAAGAGTTGGCACACTGAGGAACTGAGATGTCCTTATTGTATGATGTTTTGTTTTCCATGTTTGTGCTCTGCCAGTCCTATTTGCTTTGTTGTTTTTATCTGTATATTTTTCCTTTTTTCTGTGTGGAAGGCCAAACCCATTGTTCGGGGCATTCCCCCGGATTATTTAGTTTCTTGTTATACATTTTGTGACGTGGGAAAGATATCCATACCTAACGTAATAAATGGATTAAAACAAAAAAGTGGACTTTTGGGTCAGCCCTCTTCATTCTTTGATGTGTTCAATTGCCATTCACATTTTGCTTCCGCCCACCCCAGCATGGGGCAGTGGGTCAGCCCTCTTTAGCCATTGCCTCTTGCACTGTGAGTGACTGCATTATACATGATCACATGGGGACATCTGCATAAAAAGAAGTGCACTTCAGTGCCAGGGCTAGTGGTTTTCATTTAGTTTTTTATCCCTTTTTAGGTCGAGCCTAGCGCAGCGCGCATGCGCTGCTATAGGAGATGACCTTTTGGGATCGGTCTGCACTTTCCTAACACTTGTGCGTGTGGTGGCATCCACCTTGCGGGAGCAAACAGCGGCGCGCAGGGGCCATCTGTTTCTAATTAGCGTGGCCGCGCGCGCTTGTTTACATTTCTCTACTCTCTCTCCCCTGCCTGTCTCACCCTCGCCCTCCCTCTCAGAACGAACGGTAAAAGCAAACACTTATAAGCATGATGTAACTCTTAGTACCCTCTTTAACTCCCAGGTGCAAAGTTTGGCCTCTGATACAGCAAAAAACGTTTTGACTGGATGCACACCAAACTTGGCACGAAAGAGGAACTCCCCTTAAAGCAGTGCCATTGATTGTATTTTTTCAAACCCATCTGTTAGTTTTTAGGTTGAGTCTAGCCTACCCCAAAACAAGGAGCCAGCTCCGCACTGCTCTTTATTTAATTTCGTTTATCGCACATTCACGTAGCACTAACTGGGGAGAGGTTGTGGCCTTAGGGTTAGAGCTGCCTACTTTGGAGCTGGGGAACCAGGTTCGAGCCTCTGCGTCTACTTGGTTCAGCTTTTTGTGATTGTGGGCAAATATTTAAATCTCACCGTACCTAACAACTAATGAATGAGTCCTTGTGTAACGTAACTGGTGCTCATGTAAAGCATTCCAATACCTTCGGGTCGAGTTCGCGCTATATTAATCTGCAAAAAAAAAATAAAACTCGGCACGAAGGCACTGAAGTGCTTTGCATTAGCACCACTTACTTTACACAGGGACACGTAGCAACAAGTGTATCTGCAGCCGTCTTTACTAACCCCCCACCCTTTCCGTAGTTGCCAGCTCTGGGCCCCCGCCCTTTGACAGGAAAGCGAAACTTGTTGTTCGTTTTTTTTTCCTTCCTATGTCTTTCTGTCTCTCTGCCAGCTGTTATGCAATATTCTGTAAACAGAAAGATATAGGAAGGAAAAGAAAAACGAACGGCAAAGCAAACACATATAAGCATGATCTAACTCTTAGTACCCTCTTTGACCAAAAAACATTTGCTGTCTCTTCACTTGCAAACCTACTTCCTCTCTGTACTCAGAATTACTGAAGTCTTGGCGTTGGCTCATCATCCTGTGATCCTGCGCAAAATAACTTAATCTCCCCGTGCATACCCTGGTTTTATTTGTTTACATTTATTTTTATAACGTGCGCGTATGTGCGCTTCTGGGAGGGGTTAGGGGGCGAGGGCTGTGGTTTTGAAGGTGTCCTTTATTTATTTATTTCCGTTTGTCGCGCTTTAACATAGCGCCAACTCGCATGGAAGGGACTGAAGTGCTTTGCATGAGCACCGCTTATATTACACAAGGATCCAGCACCAAGCTGCTTTTTTTTTTTTCCCCGTTTATCACGCTTTATAATAGCACCAACTCGCCAGGAAGGGACTGAACTGCTTTGCATGAGCACCACTTACACTATACCAGTTCCTATTGGTCCGCTGCCATTCCATTGTCTCCAATGGGACTCCAATAATTCCAGAGCTCTGTTAACTTTATGCCACTGGGGCGTGGTGACATGCAAAACATGTAGCTAACTGGCGAAAGGCAATGCATGGCAGAAGGGCAAAGCATTGCAACAAAAAATACTTAAATGTAGGAAGCGAGTGGAAGCTGGAGACGACAGTAGGCATCGGTGCGTTCAGCCACAGAAATTCTACATCGTGGTGCTTCTTTGTGTTGCAGAATGTAATAACGTTTACGGCCCTGCGAAGGAAGTGCGGCGGTGGCATTGTGCAGCGCTCTTTGAACCCCAGAAAACTACCCTTTGTCATGCTAACTTTGACTAAAAACCATTTTCTGTCTCTTCACTTGCACACCTGCTTCCTCTCTGCACTCAGAATTTCTGAAGTCTCGGCATCGGCTCAACATCCTGTGATCCTGCGCAAAATCACTTAATCTCCCTGTGCCTACCCCAAAACAAGGAGCCAGCTCTGCACTGCTCTTTATTTATTTCCGTTTCTTGCGCATTCACGTAGCACTAACTGGGGAGAGGTTGTGGCCTTAGGGTTAGCGCTGCCTACTAATACATTTACACATAAAAATGCATAAGTACAATGCTTATATCAGCTTTAAAAAAATATAGCCTCATCTCCTTATCATAAAAACTAGGAACGGAACTGTCTGTTTTTTTTACTCGCAGTACAACATTTTTTGCTTACGTTTATTATCGTTTATCACGCATTCACGTAGCACTAACTGGGGAGAGGTTGTGGCCTTAGGGTTAGAGCTGCCTACTTTGGAGCTGGGGAACCAGGTTCGAGCCTCGGCGTCTACTCGGCTCAGCTTTCTGTGATTGTGGGCAAATATTTAAATCTCACCGTACCCAACAACTAATGAATGTGTCCTTGTGTAACGTAACTCGTGCTCATGTAAAGCGCTCCAATACCTTCGGGTCGAGTTCGCGCTATATTAACCTGCAAAAAAAAAAAAAAAACTCGGCACGAAGGCACTGAAGTGCTTTGCATGAGCACCACTTACATTACACAGGGACACGTAGCAACAAGTGCATCTGCAGCCGTCTTTACTAACCCCCCACCCTTTCCGTAGTTGCTGTTTTCAACTAACCAATGCTTTTGACACCACTCTCCCGCCCCACGTCCCCCGCGTGTCCCACCACGTCCTGCTCCCTGCCTCCTTTCCCATTGCTTGGCCAGTTTATGGCCTCGCAGCTATGTGGTGACCTCTCTACCTCTCTGAAAGTGGTGCGGCCTGCATTAATGTCTGTGCCACTCACCCAGTTTTATAAAAAAAATAAAGTACACAATACATAATTTAAACGTGAAAATCCAAGAGCACGTAAAAAAATAGTAAAACAATTTGCCAACACACTCTGTTTAAAATATAAATAAACTCTCACAACAAAATACATACGGATGAGTAGGTCAAGAACAGCCACAGCACACGTCTTTTAAGTAATATGCAATTATCCAATTTGTTTTAGTCAAGCATAAATGATACAGAGAAATTTTCGAGCTTGGTTTCTTTTCTTTATTCTTTTTGTTCTTGCATCAGCCAACACGTGTTTCGTCGCATTTATCCTTCTCGCACTCGAGAACACGGCGCTGATGTGGGGACCTACAAGTCCTTCTTACGTGCTCTAGGTTTGGCTCATGACGAAGATCCACGGTTAAATGCGACGTGGACATCGGAACATAGATTTTAATTTTCCAGTGGGATGGAATTATCAGCACTGATCAAGGAACATTTTGGACTCTTGTAAGCATTGAGAAAGTCGCGGGACAAAATTCCTCTGTGCGACGAAACACGTGTTGGCTGATGCAAGAACAAAGAGAATAAAGAAAAGAAACCAAGCTCGAAAATTTCTCTGTATCATTTATGCTTGACTAAAACAAATTGGATAATTGCATATTACTTAAAAGACGTGTGCTGAGGATTGTGTTTATGTTTATGTTGGTTTCGACCAAGTGTTTGGGGAGACTGGTGGTTCTTCTCACCTTTCAGCACCGTCCATATAAATTTCTCAGAAATCTAAATAGAGTGTATGTGCTACTCATTCTTGGAGCGCCAATTTTACCTATAACCATACCACTGCACCGTCGTGAATTAGGTCAAGAACAGCCACAATCCAATGTAATGGAGCGCTGCAACACACAATATTTTATTTTGCTGTTGCACCACCAATTTGTACACTAATGTACACCAATGTCTTATATTTTCTATGTCTTTCTTTGTTTATGTGTCTTGTGCCATGTCCCTCCTCAGCGTGTGTTTGTCTTTCACTGTGTCTATGTTTTAATTGGGAACTGGTTGCCAAGGAATACAAGGTGCTCATATTAGCTATTTTACCATAACTGGCTGAGGGACTCTGTTTAAATGTTAGCATGGAGGTTAAACAGTGGGTCTAAAACATTAAATAAACTACTTGACATTAATGACTGTAAAGCTTCACACCAGGACTAAAACATACTTCCTAAGCTGCTAAGTAATTAATTCTCGGCAGCAAGCCACATTTGCTTTTTTTTTATTGATACTAGATTGGCATAGCCAATAGGTCTCGCTTTTGAGACCTTATAAGTATTTAGTTATGCAGCACAATATCCTTGATGCAACAACATCAACTGTTGCATGGCTAAACACTTATAAGGTCCCAAAGTCGAGACCTATTGGCTATGCCAATGCTTGTTTAATCATCCTTTTGTGTCTAAACTATGTTTTCAGTTTGGAGTATCTGAAAGCCAATAGTACCTTTTCTGTGCACCACTCTAAGAATCATATTTTCCAGCGATGTGTATTAAAACCCAAAAAGGTGTTCTGTGCCTGTTAGAAGGCACCAGAGGCATTAACATCGTATATTATGGTGATTATTTTTTTATTTTTAGGTCGAGCCTAGCTCAGCGCGCATGCGCTGCTCTGCTCTAGGAGATGACCTTTTGGAATCGGTCTGCACTTTCCTAACACTCGTGCGTGTGGCGGCATCCACCTTGCGGGAGCGAGCAGCGGCGCGCAGGGGCCATCTGTTTCTAATTAGTGTGGCTGCGCGTGCTTGTTTACATTTCTCTACTCTCTCTCCCCTGCCTGTCTCACCCTCGTTTTGGATTCTGAACGACATAAAGAGAATAAACTCACAAGGTGTAGAGTTAAGTGCAGCCGTTTCTTCTTTTAATCGTACTCTGTGTCCCCGTGACCCCCGTTATGTCCCGTACATGCTGCAGCGCCACATACGGCCATGTATTTTAGGGGAGGATACACTCTTGCGTACACTGTGACCAGGGGGCTACAGTTTGTAACAAGTGCCGCCAGCCACCGAGTCACACGCTGCGTGCGAGTTTCGGGCAGCTGTGTTTTTTGCAGAGAGCTTCCGGTCAAACAAACAGTGCCGCTTTTGAGCAATTCCAAAGCATCGGACTCGTCTGCCACACACAGCTGTTTGTTTTCCGTCTCCTCTCTCTGTTTTCCGTCCCGTCCCCGTTTGTGTTGTTTAAGCGGACCGCGGCACCGTGTGGAAGTCAGGCATATTTGAATGTATGGACGAAGGAGCACTAAAAGCAATTTAGAGGAAGAAGCTTATATTTTAAAATCGTCAGCACTGTGAGGTCCAACCCTTTGTTTTTAAAAAACAGAAGCAGAACCTGGCGTTTTACCCTTGCTTCTCTCGCCAAATATATGAAAGAAAATATGTTTAGGACGTCAGTGGGAAGTTTGTGGTATTTACAGCGCTTCATATTGGCTTCTAAGCATTCGACGGTGTGGATATATCGAGAATTTGGGCACAGCCTTCATTCCGATTGGACTACATACACTTTGTAACTCGACCAGGACCTTAAACTTGTTGATTATCGGGCTTAGCGCTCAGAAGTGGCAGATAGCATCACAGCACTCTTCAAAACACCCAGCGTAAAAAGACCTAAATAAACTTGAAATTGTTTATTACACCACTGCAGTTTTATCATACTGGAGGACGCTCGGCGCAAACCTGTTTTCAGTTTGATTGGATTGACGAAGAGGAGAATGTGCCGCACACAGTTACCAGCACGTTGTGTCGTGATTCGTAGGACGCACACATTTCTCTACCCCTTATAAACAGCGACACATCCGAACCCAGTCCAAAGTATTTTTGAGCCCAGGGCTTTAAGTGGGCCGGGTCCTGCTGGTGCTCAGCACCGGCTGCAGTTCTAAAAAAGCAGGTGCTGAGACGGGTCTCTAGCAGGCTCTCCATTTTTGCCCTCAGTGTGAAAAAAAAGTCTTCACTCTGAAGCAGTGCCACCATTCACTTCCTGTGATGTAACTTTAAAGAGTCTCGCTATAATTCTTATATTGTGCTGCATAACTAAACACTTATAAGGTCCCAAAGGCGAGACCTATTGGCTATGCCAATGCTTGTTTTATTTTCTATTGGAAAGATACAGCCACCATACTTAGGTGACTTTATGTTTTCTTTTTTTTCTTCTTTTTCTTTTTGTGACATATTTTTGTAATAAAAAGGGTATACCAGCGTTCCAAGGTCAGATCTTCTGGCTTTGCCAATTCCTGCTAAAGGTTTGTGTGCTGAATTATTTTGCACCGTTCTCATATATTTTGGTGCATATCAGTTCCAAGGTGCCACGCAGGGTATTCCACTGCTGCATTACACCATCAGTCTATTGATTAGTCTTAAGCGGAATGTTTGTTCTGCTAGAGTTCATTTTAAATTAGAAATGTATGTCCCATTTGCTACAGCTGCGGAGTTCAGTTCCGGTTGACAACACAAAGTGTGGCTCAAATTGAATGTCACAGAACCTGTGCATCGATAAGCCCACATTATTATTTGAAGATTCTTTGTGAGGTAGGATGACTCCAGGGCGACATGCATGACACTTCCACCCTTCGAAATCTAATCGCCGCAAGAAGTAAGGCGTCTTACTTGTCAATGAGCGCCTTAGGTAGCTTTTTAATAGTCACCTTTCCTGTTGAGTACTGAGGGCAGTGGCTGTGAACAAGACAGCAGCAGGATGGTGAGCATACAGGCTGCTGTGTATTTGCGGCTAGGATAGGGGAGAAGATGTGGCCTAATGGCTAGAGCTGTTGACCTCGAAGCTGGAGAACCGGGCTCGAGTCTTGTCAAGGACACTCAACATCCTGTGATTCTGGGCAAATCACTTAATCTCCCCGAATGTGTCGGTCAGTAACATAACTTGTGCTCATGTAAAGCACTCTGATACCTTTGGGTCTGCTTCGCACTATATAAAATGCCCCCAAAAAAACAAAAAACCTGTAATAACGGCAAGTCTTGGTTGTCATGTGTTTTTGTCTACATAATACAGCTGCATGGGAAATTGTGAGTGTTGGCACTTAAATGTAACAACACATAAGAACACGGGCCATTTCCACTGTAGCCGCACATAAAGGTTGACTGTGGCATCTAATTAATGGACTACCATTCCACAGTGTAACCCACCAATCAGGAAAGGTGTTTTCATGAGGTGAGGTAAAGCAGCAGCATTGGGGTGCCACCCAGTGTGGGTACCAAATTACTACTTAAGAGCAGAACAACTCTGATTGGACACTATTCTGCTGAAAAAATGCCATTTTACCTGGTGTGCTGGATATCCACAAAACCACCTTATTTTCAAATTGCATATCATAAATGGACGTGGTTAAGGAGTGGCCACGGAAAGGTAGTGGAAATGAGGTGTACGCTGATCCACTGCACATAAGACAGAAATCGAACTTGCGGGAAGTGGGAATTGAATACATTACTTGTCTTTTTTTTTTTAATTGTCCCTGAAAGACACACCCTTTCTGTACACATGTCCATGTTTGACAGCAAAAGGAAAGATCAAGCATTTTTCTGATGGCACATTTTTATGTGTAAATATTTCCTGCTTCAGACGTGCAGGGATACCTTTCATGAGAATTCTTATTTTCGAGAATGCACAAACATTTCAATGAGAATTTTGTGACCCGTGCAGTTTGGGTATTGAGTAGATGAAAATGTTTGGGATACACCCAAAATGCGTAATTTGGCCTGAATTACAGATTGGGTTCACTGTCCCTGTAGTTAACTAGGTGTGACTACTGCTGACTGGTACAGTGAACTGGTTACAGAAAACTCCCGATTCCCCGACCAGGTGCGAACCCGCACCTACTCTCGGAACAGCGCATTCGTGAAATGCGGATCAGCTGCTTCAAGCCATGAGCATGTCTTTCACTACGGTAGGCGGACCCATCATCCTTCCATTCAAAGGGGCATGAACCCCCCACAAGTGGGTGCACAATGTGCTGCACCCGCCTGCATGGGGGAGCCTGGAGGGACACTGGGACCCTGTTTCCTCCTCCCAAAGGTCGCCCTCTGGGGGTGCAGTGCCTGTACATCTCCTCGTATGAAGCACCATCAGTGCGGCTTCCAACAGCTTTCTTGCCTCTGTGCCCGAGGCTGCTACATGGCATTGGCATACTTACATGGCCAAGGCCAAGGCCCCATGCAAATAAAGAAGCACCCCTCTCTTTATCGTGCCAGCGCAACCTTTGTGCCAGTGCAATCCATATTACTGAATGGCCGGGCCGCCCAAGCATCTGTAACCGCTTCTGTAATACCAAAGTGCCCCTTGCGCACCCTGCCTTATATGGCCTTTTGTGCCTAGATGCATCAATAAACTGCACCTGTGATAACGGTTATCAATCAGGTCCTCAGAATTTCCATTCAAACTTGGTATTATTAGTATATTGAAACCGCTATTTTAGCTGTCAGTGCTGCAATATGACGCGCTGCATTTCGAAATTACATCCACAGAGCGTTTTATTTCTGAGCCCGTGGTCTTTTCAGCAAGTACAAAAAAACGAGCTCTAGTTGTATCGCTTCCATGACACATTGTAAAAGGGTTTTGTTTCAGCTAAGCAAACTGCTGTGCTCCCCTATCCCGAGGGACTCCCTCCTTCCCCCTCATTGTTGCGTGCTCATGTCGGACATAAATCATTTAGGACGCATGGCAACTGCAATTAACATAGGCCTAGAAAATACCTCACAATTTGGCAAAACTCTAATTGATTTTATTGAGTTACAAAATGCTGGGAAATAGAGCCCCCAGTCAGAGCACAGACTCCTGCTTCCCTAAACTCTTACTACTGTACATCGTAAAATAAGAGTAGGGGTGTATAATTGTCCCTGCACTAATGCCCCATATATTTGGAGGTAAAATAAATGCCAAGCTGCCAGGTTTCTTCATGAAATGTTATAGGAAATTGTAGAACAGTTATATTCGGTTTCCATTCTAGTTTTCCTACTCTCTTGATGCACAGTTTGATATTTGGCAAATCAGGTAGGGCCATTTACATCAAAATTAGTAAGTCTGAGTCTTGGTTTGCACCTGTGATTTTCATAGATTTACTCATTCTTTGGAATTCAGACAGAACCCCAAGGTCAACACAAAGGAATGGACAATATATGTTAATTCACAAAGGCAGGCAATCTGTAGGTTTAAAGCTGGAGGTTTCTGCATGTACACATATTTTTCACTTGTCCATGTCTTCTATGTGGAAAAAAATCTCTTCTCCTAGATCATGAAAATACGGGCTCATTCTCAATCTAATTGCACACTTGTTCTGAAAACAAAAACCAAGGGCCTGATTTAGATCTTTTTCGACGGTTTTCCCGCCCACCGACTTGGTGGTTCGCCTACTGTATTTAGAATTTAACTGGTCCATAAACGAAAGACCGACAGAGTAATACTGGCTCCTCCATGAATACTCAACCGCGTCGATGGCGGTATAAGCAGAGGCGGCTATTGGCGGGGTTCCAGCCCAGATTCCCGCCATCCCGATTACGGTGTGTCCTTTGGCCGTGGCAACTGTGGCAGGAATCTCTCCTGCTTTCAGTTGGCGGAATCGAAGGAAATGGGGTAAAAACATACCTTTTTTCCTGCTTACTGCTTCCGTTTCCGTCTTGTGCCCCATAGTTCGGGCCACTCCTTTGCTGCACCGACTCGACCTCGACTCAAAATGAGTACATTGTCGCGGAGATTAACGGTAAGCGACTTGTACAATTGATGTAGCCTCGTGCACTTCTGCATTGCTCTTACATGCAACAATTTTCTTAGGAGTAATGCAGTAGTGTTCATTTATCTACTCATCAAGGTAAAATTAACACACCTGTATTGACACTTTAAAAAAAAATATTGTTGTTGTGGTGCTTGTGGGTATTGTGCTTGTGGGGCCATTCAATAGTGTGTGCATGTTGTTTGTGTGGCATTCAACATGTACCAAAAAGGGGCATAACACATTACCTACATATACATTGTGACACATTCCCAACGTATATGTGTAGTAAGATAATGATGAGTAGCACTTACCTGTCTCAACACCACCATGGCCTCACTCTGTTAGGACACCGATGCCAGGACCCCGCGGGAACATCTAAATCTGCTTGGTGCAGACCCGTCGGCATGATGGCGACGGAGTATTGTTAGCCAGCAGCAGTCTCCTGTCTATTGCCACAACATCTAAATACGATGGGCGGACCATCGTCAGCTTGACGCAGTACTTGTGACCACTGCCGCAGCGGGATGGCGATAGTCCCACCAAGATCTAAATCAGGCCCTTAGATATGCAAATGAGGTAGAAAATGTATTTGGAAATCTCTGTGACTATTTAGAGTTATGATTCTGTGGTTGTTTCCAAGATTCCTAATGGCTAACCCCTAACCCTCCACTGGGAACTGCTATTTTCCTGCTCCTTTGCTAAATCTATGACTGGTGAGATCTGGTCACCTGCCAGATGGTCTGCAGGTGTAAGTTCTTGCTGAACCTCTGCTCCTGTGTCTGTGTGAGCCATGTGGTTGGCACTCCTATGGCACATGCTAAGTGACAGGAGATCCTTAGGGTGCTGGTCGTTCTGGTCGTGATCTACCCAGAAGGGAAAACATTTCTGTAACTCGGGATTGGGACCTGGATTTATCAACAAAAGGTGCCTAAAGGTAGTTTAGAGAATAGGGATTGGCATCCTTTGGCGGTCCTCAGTAGAGGGAGTGGGGGTTAGACACCTGGTGACTGCAAACCGCCTTGAGAGAGAAAGAACAGGATGACTGGCCAAAGCACATGGGGAATCTTTAAGAAGAAATGGAAGACACAACACTCATATTTTAATACCGAGAAGCATATATGCCAAACCAGACAATAACTCCAACTTTTGCAGTTGAGTGAGCAACTAAGATTTTTCTCTTCATGAACTAGGGATGAAAACATGATTATGCATATTAACACATTGGCTTGTCTAGTAAGCAGAAAGGAAGGTGCTACCAACAGGTACTGCAAAACAGTCTCAATTAGTAAACTACTTTGCACTTTAGACAGAACCAAAATGCTGAGACCCTTTGGACCGCTGGATATTGATTTGTGATGGTTCAGTACTCTCTGAATGTTGCTGAAGATAAAGGGGTAATAAAGATGATACACACAGAAAGGGTGGAGTAAGGATCGTGTTGTCTGTACCAGCAGGGACCATGTAATTAGAAGAATGTCACAAGATGGATGGTAAGGTGGCCAATCAGTCCTTTGCAGTGATGGAAAGCCTACAGTGGCAGAAGGAAGGGTTGTACAAGGAGTACAAGCACATAGCAATTGTGAGGCTGGGTTTGGGGCCAACAAGTGGTGTGGCATAGAGGTGCAGCACATGCACAGGCTATAGGTTGACAGGATGGCCTGACATTATCATCTTGGGGCTCAGTGCCATAGCAGAATTATTACCCAAGGAAGAAACTCACTGGGATATTACTAGTCCTAAATCCAACAGTCAACACTAAGCAAACAGTGATGAACCCCCTTTAGCGAACCCATAAAGAAAAGTGTATATAAACAGTTTAACATGGATACTAAACCTTTCTTCGAATTCAAATTGGACCGGTCCTTCGGCCAAAGTTGTCATCACCCTGTGTAACCTCCATCACACAGTCTCACCTCATTAGGGCTTGGAAAAAGCTTAACATGCTTTACAGGGTGTTAAACTTCAGCTGCTGGCAAGCTGAATGGTCCAAGGTCCAGCAGGCACTTTCATGCTGGCAAGATAGTCTGGTCAGTGGCCTCCCAGCTGGAGGGATTTGCCATTCTGCAGGCTCAGAAGGCCTTCCCCCATCCCAGACAACCTCAAGTAACTTAGCAGCAGCCTATGAGGGACCCAGGCCACATGAGAGGAACTCCTGCAATCAGCCTGCCCTGTTCGAAGATGCTGCCAGAAAGTCTCAGCGCCCTGTCAGAAGGCTTCTACAGTCCCTCGCCATCGCAAGGTCACTGGTCTGCCTGTTCGAATCCTAGGGAAGGATGGAAGTTTTAAGCAACTGAAATCATGACTCTGTCAAACAGCACCAAATATACCCCTGGAGTATCAATATAAAAAACAATTTTACAGCAAGGATTTCCTAAGGCATATTCCTGTCTGAAACTAGCCTTGAGTCAGGGACTAAATTAGTGATCCGGCCCACTCAGGAGAATACCACAGGGGACAATCCGCTCATTGAAGCATCCTCTCTCCCTTCTCGATGAGTGCTGCTTGTGCAGGGGCAACATCAATCCTCGTGGGACATAGATATTCTAGCCTGGGTAAGAATGAGGAGAGTATTTACCTGGCGCCCCATCTCTCTGCCATGGAGCACATAACTGTTAGTGTTAGGCACCCGACAGGCAGGAGCTGATATCCTCCATTCCCTATGAATCATAGAGAGGGCTACTATGTATTTGATAAAGAAGCTGTGAATGCTGGCCTAGATGGACTTTTCTGCCAGGCCCCTGCCTGATCTAATGAGTGGTGCCCACTACAAAGCTCCTTGCTGACGTTGAGCCTGCTCTAGGGCTGAGCCATGGCCCATAAGGACATAGCAGGGGCTCTGTTGTGTTGAATGTGTTGCTAGCATGCCTTGTGGTGGAGGGACAAGTCTGGGTCGGTCCCAGCCAGAATGAACATGAGTCAATGCAAGGATCGGAAGGCAGTGCAGAGATGTCTTACCTACTAGTAGGGATAGGGGCAGGTGTGCCAGGCTGAGGCTGCTCTTTCACTGGGATGCTTTTGTCTCTCCGTGTGACCTGGCATGGGATTGCCAGGGCATGGTCGGGACCTCATGCAGAAGAGGTGGCTCTGGGGAGAGGGCCAAGCTGTGACAATGAGATTTCCGAGGAAACATAGCACTTCCACTGCCACCCAGATCTGCAAAATGTTTTGTTAATTGGTCCCTTAGTTAACCTGCCCTGGATTTGCTCTGCTGCACAATGAGGAGACTTTAGAAGCAGGTTTCTGTTTCTGCACTGAAGCTCTGTGTGAATCAGGGAATGTATTGTGATGATAATAAAGTTCACGTTTGCACAGTGCATGCAGTCTTCGACCAAGAGCCGGTACTGTTTTTTACAATAAACAAATCTCACTTCCCTACGCCTGATCGTGTGCCCCATTTACAACACCAAAAACTGCTTGTCTTACATTTTGGAGTTTCACCTGGCATTCCTTCATTCTCTTGATGTTTATTTTTTTAAGTGGCAAGCCCAGAAAGATACATTTCTGAGACCAAACTGCTTTAACACAGAAAGAGAAACATAACAATATGATGGGGCACTCCTGTAATAGATTGAGAGGGCCCCTCGAAGTTCACTAAGGCTGTTAGGCGAAGACTCTTGTTGGGGGAGAGGTCGACTTGAGGGGGGCAGTGGCGAAAGCACCATAGAGGCTGCAGGAGCATATATTATTTTTCTGCTGGAAGAGTGACCACATTAGACTCTCTCTTAAGAGGTGTTAGCCTCTAAAGCTCTGGGGTGGGTCAGACCCCAGAGAGGACTGGGAGTGAAGGCTGCTGCTTGTAACTGGACAGCCAATACTAATATTCAGCCAAACTCTTAATATGATACTGTTCTAGACCTCATTACATTCAGTTTTTGGGTTGACCGTGCACCGAGATACCCCGGTTGGGGTGATTCGTGAACGATAATAAATTTTATTGTATTGTATTGTATATGATGATCAAGAAGATATAAATAACTTCTATTTGGATGAAAACTGGATTAGATTTTCAATTATTAGTTTCCCCTGATATAAATAAAGGACATCTGGCTGTCACCAATTTAAACTCAAGCTATTGTGTGGAATATGTACTCATCTTCGGATGTGGCGGGGGAGGAGCTACAGTTTACTAAATTCAAGCTGGAGTGCAAGAGTTTGTGTTTCTGTCCATCTGCTAGGTGGTGGGAGACGAGGCCTGTGTGTTGTCTGTCCCAGCTTTACTTAGTGTTCATCGAGGAGCAGGTCAGTTTCACCAATCTGATGTATACACTTCAATGCTGCACACTTCTTTAAGAACATTTACAAGTTTTGCAAGTCACGGGCTACATTTGCTTAACTTAGAAACTGGTGGGGAACAACAGTTGCAAGCCATTTTGTCATCTTCATGCTTGCTAAAAATGTTTGAGGCATGAAGGTGCCAGGGTTTTTTTTTCTAGAATTTCCACTTAACATTTCTCATTATGTGAGTCAATTAAAATAACTCGAAGTGGTCCTAAATTTTAATGCAAGAAAATTGAAGGTCAAGAGGATTTGTCAAGCAGGGTGAAGGAGATCCATGCTAAATTTGAACAGTAAGACTAAAGAGAGCATAAAAATAAATGATTTCATCTCAGAATATTTGGCTTGTGTTCTGCTTTCAGCACGTTTGCTGTATGTACGATTGATTAATTATGAATGAAGGTAATCATTTATTCTTTCTCACCCTTTGCAAGTTGACCTCATAGTTATTTCAAGTGGTCCACCTGTGATGAGTGATCCAATTTCTGTGCACCAAAGTTTCCACTGCTTTCGATTTGCCAAAT
This sequence comes from Calotriton arnoldi, assembly GCA_963921515.1. Lineage (NCBI taxonomy): Eukaryota > Metazoa > Chordata > Amphibia > Caudata > Salamandridae > Calotriton > Calotriton arnoldi. Next base: position 514,625 of record CAWUFW010009031.1, read on the forward strand.
TTAGAATGTTGGTGGATGGTTCTGGAACACTCGTTAAAGCCCATACGCGTCTGCATATTAAGTCTCTTACGCTTTCTGCTCCCTTGGCTCTATTATTGGCAACAGCAGTTGGGCCCTGGTTGCATTAATTAAGAGTAAGCCTTCGGATCTCCTCATGCAGGCGCTTTAAAGGAGGCTCTCTTCTTGGCCCTTTGAAATCCTGGAAGGAGGCCGAAAATAAGTTAGAGTGTTGAATGATTGCATTTAAGCCCCCTGAGTGAGTGACTGACACTGACAGGCTGGCTGCAGGCAGCGGAAGCCTCTGTAGCATTGCTATCTCGCGGCTTCGTCTGGCATCTTGAGGCAAAGCGGATCCAGCTGAATGAGGAGAAGTGTTGCATGAAATAAAAATATACCAAACATACTAATGTGCAGTACAGCAGGAGTTTAGCTATTCTTACCATAGATTATACATTTTCATTATTTCCGCATGTGAATTAACGCTCCCTCTACCGAGATACAAACAAGCATTGGCAAAGGGAAGAGGTCTGGCTTTAATGTGCTAATACATGCAAACTTTGTTTTTGTATGCCTCAGTTCCTGTGCCTTCCCAAGTTTGAGCCAAACCTACAGACTTTGCCAATGCTTGTTTAGTTTTAAGCAGCTGGATAATGGGTCTTTATGCATGTAGGGTTACCTTCTGTAAAGAATGCTTGCATGAATTAAAGAATTAATATTGGATGGGTCAGTGTACTTTTCAGATAAAAAATAGTCCATATGCATTGGAAGGCATGCATCCATCGGAGGCAGAAAAAACATCAAACAGTCCACAGCACGAGGCGAGAGACAAATGCTTTTATGGGTGCAGGCAAAACCCAAAGCACTTTTACAGAACTGGTAATAAGTCGTGCAAAAGCTTTGCTAAAAAGAGGATGATTTTTCATTGAAGGGGGTGATTACATCGTACAAACTGTGTGCAAAGAATACGTTGTCAGTGATGTCACTCATAACCCTGCGGTGGAAAAAAAAATCTTTGTTAACACCTACCCATCTTAAAATGTTAGTTTTGAAGAGCTCCCACACATGGTTACTATTAATAATGTACTTTTCATCTTATTTTTTTAAAGGTAAAAACGCAATGCTTATTTTAATTCCTAAGAATTGCAGCATTTGTTGTTAATTGTTACATTTTTAGTGATGGGATTTTCACAATTATGTTTCTTTTGTAAAAATCATATTTCGTTTGAATCTCTTAATATTTCATTGCTTTTGAGGAGATGATATTTTTGCATTTTTTCAATCTTTTCTGCCACGCAAAGTCGGCACTCTCTTAACCCTTCCAACCACCCCCTTGTTCTATTAAAGATCAAGCAGGCTAATATGTGATGATTTTAAAATTTAAACCATGTATGCAGTGGATGTCCAAAGGACTATGGGTCTGATTACGATGCCGGTCGAACTCTCGTCCGATGGGCACCGTGGTGGAAGCTGGACTGCCCGACAAGAAGTCGGCGGTCCCGCTGCCCTGATTACGATGCAACCACCATCACGGCGGTTGCAATGTGTATATTTTCTATTGCGGCGTGTGCTGCGGGCTGCAACACACGCCGCAATAGAAAATAAACATATTAAAAACATCCCTGTACTATGTGGCAGGCACCATGTGTGGCCTCCCACATGGTGCAGGGATGTTTAGGTGCCCCCCAGGCCCCATAGCGGAGGGCCAGGAGGCAAGGGGGCCCTGCTATGGGCCCCCAAAGTCACTTTCTGCCTGCCTTTTCATGACAGGTGAACCGCCATCAATGGGCAGGCGGAAAGGGACATTGTAATCCCTATGGCGTCGCCTGAGCAGTCACCGCCCTTGTCGTATGAATTACTGACCCTTCGATGCACCGACAGGCTCCTTGAGCCCGTCGGAAGCGCGGCAGACAGTCCCTCCGCCAGATGCCTCCGCCTACCGCTTCGTAATGCCGCGGGCGGACCACAGGGGCCGATGTCGGTGGGTCCGCCACCGGCGAGCCGTTAGTGTTGTACTCACCAACATCGTAATCAGGCCCTATATGTGGCAGAGAAGACTGAAAATGGCTGTCATTAGTCACAAAGAGGAACAACTTTTAAATGGAAAAACATCTAAATATTATCTCTTCATCTCTCAGAAGATCCATCATTTCTATAGTCAAGAAGTCTAAATATTATGTTTGAATCTAATCTGCAGCCTTCCTGTACTTCGTTAGGTTTTTATATAAAGTGGAAAGGGTTGTGCTTAATTTGTTCTGAAGTGTCATTTAAGCAAAGCTAATGCATGTTGTTCCCAACGGTTGAATAGTTCCACACGTTAAAGTCAATATGGTAATGAAAACCTTTTTGAGATGGTGCTTCTTTCTGCACATCTCCCGCTGCTAAGCCCTGTAAATAGTAAGTGTTACTTTTACCCATTTCAATGGTACTCAATGTGCTGACCTTGCAATGATGGAACATGAGATGGATATGCCACAATGAAAAGTTGTGGCCTCAAGACCCCTGATCGCTCCATGTTTCAGTGGCGAGTGTCATATTCACAGAGCCACCCAGCAGTCTGCATGTGTATTTATGCCTGCCAAGCTCACCTCTCTATAGTGAAATGACCTCTAAAACGGCGGCTGTCGATTCTCCCAAAACTTTGATACAAACATGACATAACCTTGTTTTCTGGATAATGTCTTATGTTCTGGGGAACAAGATATTGTGAAATCACAGCCTCTCCCTCTGAACCGTTTCAGTTGTAAGATTAATGGATCAAACTTTTCCCACTATTTTTAGAATTGAAAAGCTCTATAATGTTTAGTTTGCAGTTAGAACGGTGCTGTGGATCAGACCCAGGCTTTCTTCTTGTGTGGATCAAATATTTCCCTATAAACAGAGGAAAAGCCTGGAGCATTTTGAGCTGTCACTTTCAATGGAGTTCTCACATTGGTTCCTTTCCTAGGATGTCCATGACTGTCCTTCATTCAGACCCAGGTGAACAGATACATTCAATATTAGGACTAAGGCTCTGGTTTTATGATAATTATTTTTTTAAATTTCTGCCCATGTTTATTCATATTTTTTGCTCAACCTATCAAAATGTATCTGTATTTTGTGTTGAGTGAAAATATGAACTCACAGTTTGTATATTTCCACAATAATTGAATTAATAAATCTACTCTCAAAGTTGGATGTATTTTTAAGTGTTTTAAGCAATCATTTACATGCATAACTCATAAATACATTAGTCTCAGAACATTAGAATTCATTTATATGTGCATAGCTACAGGTACTTCTGCTTCTTTAAGAAATTTCACTTTTTAGGTCTGGCTTAATAGGGCAGATGTCTCAATCAATCATGTCATTTATAAAGCGCACTACATACCCGCGAGGGTCTCAAGGCGCTGGGGGAAGAGGGGGGTGGTGCTGCTACTGATCGAAGAGCCAGGTCTTGAGGAGTCTTCTGAAGGCCAGTAGGTCTTGGGTCTGTCGGAGGTTGGTGGGGAGGGTGTTCCAGGTCTTGGCGGCGAGGTGGGAGAAGGATCTGCCGCCGGCGGTCGTTTTCCGGATGCGGGGGACTGTGGCGAGGGCGAGGCTGGTCGAGCGGAGCTGGCGGGTGGGGGTGTAGAAGCTGAGTCGTCTGTTGAGGTAGGCTGGTCCGGAGTTGTGGAGTGCTTTGTGTGCGTGGGTGAGGAGCTTGAAGGTTATCCTCTTGTTGACAGGGAGCCAGTGCAGGTCTCTCAGGTGGGGTGTGATGTGGCTGCGTCGGGGGATGTCGAGGATAAGACGTGCAGAGGCGTTCTGGATGCGTTGCAGCCGTCTCAGGAGCTTAGCCGTCGTTCCTGCGTAGAGGGCGTAATGTCTGCATTAGGTATTGTTATGAATTCTTTAAAATAAACAGAGAGTGGGCTTTGGTTCCACCCAGAGGAGTATTACCCTTTCACGTCATGCTATTGTATATTTGGTGTATCATTCTTCCATCTAAGAAGTGCTTCCATTGGAACACATGAGGGACTATTTTACATCTAGAAAGTATACTCAGTCATCAGAAAGCAATACTTTTTAGCTACTTTTTTGCCAGCAAATCGTGTGATAGAAAGGATTTGTGCTTACAACACCTCTAAATAGCATTTGTGAACATCTCTGCCTACATGTGTTGGCACATTAAAGCCAAAATTATTGGCTTTGCCAATGCTTGTTTTTAAACAGCGATACTCTCGATCAGCACAGCCACTGGCCTGGCAGTCATCATTTACAGCACTGAGAGTCCCTCAATGAAGTTCTAATTTCTATTTTTTTCCTGTAATTAAACCTAAACAATGACAGAGAAACAGATTGATATTTGTTGCATTAAAAACAGAAAACCTGGTCTCTTTTTTATAATCTCTGCAGTACTCCAACACCCTTCATCGCGAGATTTCAAGTAGAAATGAGGCAAAAGCAGAAGAGAAAACTGCATACATTGTCAACAAGTATCACCTTCTTTGTAGGGTTAAACAAAAGCTCAGATTCACAGATTGCTTCTCACAGAGGCATTAAACAACCACACATGCATTTCTTAGTCTGTGTACTGTGACACACCTCCTACAGAGGACCTTGAGAACACAGCATGCCCACTGCCATCCAAACCTGGCTCCTCGTGCACTGCCTCCTTAGTAGTTCAAGAGATGGCGTGTCGTGGAGTTAGGGTAAATCTGAGGACTAGACTGCAGTTTATTCCCCTGGTCCCCCAGCCTCCTCCATCAGCCCTGTTCTTTCATCAGGCCATTCGTTTGGTGAAGTAAATAGGTTTTTAGTTTGACGGGTGCCACTTTGGCACTCTGCTCTCCCGTCACAGAAGGCTTTTAGAAGTTGATTAGTTGTTGAAACAATAGAAATAAAACATTTGATTTATGGAGAATTTCAGCCTTTTGGGAAAATAATATGTCGCCTTCAATCTTTTCATATTACAGCTGTTTTTACCACAGTTGTTGTTAGATTAAATATGACTTTTCTTTAGTTTGCTGTTCTTTATCACGCTCCGAACCCTATGCCCCAGCGACTGAAATATTTCAGGAACATGTAAAAATGACTTTCTATGATTTCAGCGAAAATATACCAATAAAAAAATGCATGATGAAAAAATATGACATAAAACAGAGAAACAAAATAGCTTATTAATAAGAAAAACTCATCACATTTGTCCGTAACAAGACACTGAGGTTGATGTCAAGCGAACAGCATTCAGAAGTCTTCTTATGCAGTCCTGGTGTTCTATGAGTTGCAGCCACCTGTCTTTCAACAGCGCTTTCATTTCTGCTGAACAGGTAGATATGTTTCATGCATTCACTCTATAGGGTTGCCATGTGACCTGTATCTTACCGGTACCAATAGTAATGTCACCTTCAAGGCTGATACCAGCAATGATTAAATACAGGCAATACATTTCCTAGTTTTTTGTATCTTATACATGTCCAGTTTGCTGTCACTTAGGGCTCAATTACGAACCTGGCAGTCTACGGACCGCGAGACTGGGGCACGGCTGTGGCGGTCTCCCGACCGCCCTATTACGATTCGGGCAGTCGGACCGTCACAGCCCTGCCGCAGTCATCTGGGAACTGCCATTCCCTGGTGGTGTTGCGGGGGTCAGGAGGCTGCAATATGCTTGGATGGACCACCGCGGTCCCGCCAAGCATATTATGAGTTTCCTCTCTGCCGGGCAGTGTCATGGAGTTCCTCCTCCATGAACACCGTGGCGTGAAGGAAACAATTTGGGCCCTACAGGGCCCCCTGTGCCTCCTCCTCATGGGGATGCATGCAGGGGGGCACAACATGTGCCCCCCTATGTGCATGCACTTTAGTTTCTGCACAGCATGGACTTTTCAGTCCATGCCGTGCAGGAACTGTCTTTGGCATTCCCATTGCGGTGCCCAATTTCTGAAGCATTGCGGTGGGAACGCCAAAAACCAGCCCACCAGACAGGAGAAAACTCCTAACCTGGCGGGCGGTTTGACCACGGCTTTGGCGGTGTGATGGTGGGGTGGACCAGACACCACACCACCAGTCGTAATCAGGCCCATAAAAGGCGCTGCGTGTTTGCAGTGTTCAAAGTCAGGGTCTTTGTGTTAGGACTTACCTCTTGCAGTAACAGCTTAGGATGTGCATGCATGCATTAGTGTAAGGCCCATCCCCAGCTTTTCAAAATTTACTTCACACCGTAGTTATAGCCATGGTTACATAGAACCTTTTTTCATTGAGAAAATTCAAAATTATCTCAAGACAAGACTTCAGACCTGATGCTCATTTGCTCTTGCTGTCATGTCCGACTCCCAATCCCCCTGCGCCATTCACTAAGATGAGCATTGAGCCCTAAACGTGCATTCGGGTGAGTACAACTTTCCATCGTCGGTGCTTATGAAAGGGAGAGTTAAAAACTAATTTTGTTAGCTGTGCCATGTGTGGTTGGGGACTATTCTAGTTGTGAGTTTTGTCACATTCTGCTGCCTATACATCTGTGCACACCATCGCTATAAATGAAATATTTGAACTGCTCACTTAATTTACCTACGAAAATTAGAACGGTTCAGTAAAGCCAGTAATTTTGTCAAAAAAGGTAGCAACCTTATCAGAATCACAAGTCCATATTTTGAATGTTCCTGCTTGCAGACACTACGCAGTGGCCCATGAAAATACACTTTCCCCAGATATTGAAAGACAGGGGTTAGGCTAGTAAATGTCCCTATTCTCAAATATTTTGGTGTAATCCCCTCTGATTTTGAGGAGATGCATTCAAATCAGTGCTTAATTTGAGCCGGTGGTTTCCGGTGCTCGGCACCAGCACTTAGTTGGTTTCCGGTGCTCGGCATCGGCACATAATTGTTGTCACCGCACTTATGACAATCTGCCACACGGTGGCGCTGTTCATCTAATTTAGAGATGAGCAGAACAACGGTTGTTTAGGAATACAATATATATTAACCCGTTCGTTGCGCCCGTCGGCCAACGGCCGTCGCGAGCACTACCTCGGTAGTGCTGCGCACGTCCGTTGGCCGACGCGGCCCCGCCCACTCAATGGAACGCCCCGCACCGCGGCAAAATTGCCGCCGTGGTAAACGGGTTAAAAAGTACTAGCACCTGCCTCCCCAGCCATTCCTTTAGCTTTGGGGACCTGGAATAATCTGAACTGTCACACTTGCAGGCGAGATAGATGGTTAGTAGATGTTTTGGTACCTTCATTGGCAGCAATGACAGGTGCAGTGGATGGTGCAAGCTGCTCTGGCTTCCTGGTAAGGATCCTGGCACTTATTATTTTACAAATGAAGCACTGATTGAAATATGGCTACTTCCGAAAGGCAAGCTCCTAGGGGGAACCCCAATTGATTAAAACAATGGGTTGAGAAGTCATAGAAAAAGAAAGGGGACTTGATGACAGCACACTTGTGGAAGAGGTAGGGAAGCCAGAGAAGCACTTGCTTTGGACAGTGCAGTACAAAGAGGCATGCCCAAGAATAATGGGCAGCCTAAGAAAAATACTTACATTAGCAGTGTGGAAAATCTCCTCTCGTAGAAAATACATTTAAAAAAAAGGTATTAAGAGCATACTGTCAAAAAAGCTTTTTAGACCTATCATGTACAGTGCAGCATTAAAACAATTTGTCAAGTTGTCAACTATACCGTCTATGGACGACATACAGCCTGTATGTTTGATAATGGGGCAGCAGCTCCATGACTGTAACCTCAGCCCTCCAGCGGGTAGTCGGAGTTCGATTCCCAGAAACCCCTGGGAGGCGGAGCGCTAGGCTGTACGGCATGTAGGAAGCATGTGTTGAATCTGAAAGATCAAACAAACAATATTGAATAATGAACATGTTAGTCTAAAAGGTACAGCGCTAATTTAACCCTGCTGCGGAGTGGAAAATGATATTCTCTGAGTTTAGTGGCTTAGAACTGTTGTTTGCATAAAATCCATAATTTATAAAGTCAGTAGATGGAATAAATAAACAGTTTTGTCAGATGTAAATGACTGCAGACTAATGGGAGCCGTTGTAATAATTAAAGCAGCAAAGCAAACATTGTGCACTACTAAGCGAGCTGAGGTGCTGGGCCAACTTTTTGACCCTACACTTTGCATTTCTAAATGATTTAATCAGGAAATTCTAGAAAGCTCTTCCTGTGCGCCGCCATTTTGGCACCTTTCCTGGAATGCACCGCTGCCTTCCTTCTTTATATTGTTCAATGTTTCTATGCTGTCATCCAGGCACATGACCTGCATGTACTGTACCGCAAGAGCACTACATGATGCTCCCAGATATGTCCTGCTAAGGACACGAACTGACCATGGTGGTCTCAGATTTGTTTTGATTTCTCTACAGGCATTGCGTTTGGCACAGGATGGCTCTCTCCAGCTGGTTGTTCACTGGGGCTTTCCCTCACTTGTGCCTTACATGCATCGTATTTTAATCACATGAGAGTTCTCGGCTTCTAATGTGCACTCGTCCTTAACAGCAAGGCACAGTGATGATCTTTCCAGGGCAACATTTTGCATGTGCAATGTGCCCAGGGGGTGACCGTGATTGAAATCCTCTGCTGGTGGTTATTGATCTGGACAGCAACCTAAAGCACTATTTTAAACACAATATAGCCTTATAGCCTAGTGCCCGGGGCTATACCAGTTGTTAAAGGCCTTGAACCGAGTTATAGGCCCAAGCTGCATAACGAGGGCTAGGGCCTTAAACAACAGGTATTGTCCGAGGCATTAGGGCTATAAGGCTATAAGAACATTGCATCCACTGAGGGTAGAATATTCTCAATTAAAAAGGGGAAATCAGAAAGGCAAACATTGGAATATTGGAGCTCCGGGCTTATACCATCCATTATAGACCCGGAAGTACTCCATTGTCTTCAATGCTCTCAGCATTCTAATGTTCTAATATGGTATAATCATGGTTGTCCATCCAAGGATTCTTTTCCATCCTTGAGCTGTAATGTACTTTTAGGAAGTGAACTGAGGAGCAATGCTGTGCAATACCATTCAGACTATAGAGTTCATGTAACTACATCAAACATAGGATCTTTAATGTGGCTTTGGTTGTACCTCAAAACGTGTCTAGCAGTGCAAATGTTTCCTCTATATTGCCTGTATTTATTAGTCATGTGGATTCAAACTTTTAACAGATGATGAAACATCCCTTATGCAAGAACCTTAAATAAATGCATAGACCTTCCTGTCTACTAGTTGAAGCGCTAAAGAGAGACATCCATTTTTTGTATTTGCTGCACTCCTTGAAACATATCAAGCCATCATGCTAGGTTTTCTGAGATTGCTTATCAATTTCTTGTAAAGAACAGGCGGTACGCGCAACCCTGAAAAACGTCACTGCCCTCGACAACACCTTTTGCTGATCAGTCGAAATGAGAATATTCTAGCTTGCCCTACTGCTCATGTACAGCAATGTCTGCTCTTAACATTGATCTACTAGCTCCAGAGAAGAGCATATGCATTATTTATCATTTGTATGTAGAGCTTTCCTCTGGAGAGTTCTGTTTGTAAAAGCCTAAGGTTCAGAACAAAACGGAAAATTCTAAAGTTTAATGTCTGATTGATATGAAACTGATATATACAAATCCAGAAATACATCTACACATATTATGCATTCTTTTTTGGTCATCTCTGATATTTGTTTTGCTTTCATGTGTTTACTGTTTTCTAAACTGCAAGGATGCTGTGACATACAACCATACATTATCTAGTTATGATCCACAATGATTCTAAGAAGGTGCTATTAAGCAGGACATAAAACACCTATCGATAGAAAATGTCAATTAATTCATAAACATAAAGAAAACTGCTGCATTTTAATTTAATAGTGCCACAATAAAACATATATCTAATTAAATGAAATATCATGAAGTAATAAAATGCAAAGACCATCAATATCATTAATTTGCATTTTGCCTTATTAAAGTGTTGAACTCTTGTGATTTATATTGTTTCTTTTGTTGGCACTGGCACATCTTTTTGGGGACCAGCAGTTATTTCTCATTATAAGACTTAGACCGAGAGCAAAAGTGATAGGCAGAAAGGTGAGAGAGAATCAGGAAGAAAAAGATAGGAAAACAGTGATAGAGGAAGATGGTTGTATGACAAAATATCTACAAAAATATAATGGCAGAAGAATATTGTGTCAAAAATATCGGCAACCAAAATATTGAGTTTACATAGTTTGTATGTAAACCACCAAAATACTGGAAAAAAATGCAGTCTAACAGAATATTGTCAAAAAAGATTATTATATTGAAATATACATATTTAAAGAATTATAGTTAATGTATTTAACAAATTCAACTACAAAAATATTAGAACTAAAAATAAATGTTTAAATAGTAATGTATGTGGACATATATATATGTTTATATATGTATAATATATATGTGTGCTTTATAAATATATAACTAATATTTAAAAAAAATTAAAAAATGCATTAAATTAACAAACCTATATAAAAAATATATTTTGAACTTAATTAATAAAATGAATACAATTTTAATAAAAAAATATTTTTTATAAATATATTAAACATTAAATATAAAATAATACAAAAATAACAACAACCCAAAATAACATAGAGAAAGTGGTGCACTTTGAGGTGGTCCGATTTACTATTCCCACTCCAATCTAGGCAACAGAAGGGAAAGTTTTGGACTTTGGATTAATTTCATTTACTATTCCCACTCCAGCATAAGCAAAAGCAAGGCAAATGTTGGACTATGAGAGGGTTAGATTTACAATTCCCACTCACATCTAGGCAACGGTAGAGAAAATGTTGTACCTTGGAGGGTTAGATTGACTATTCCCACTCCAATTTTAGCACCAGTCAGGAAAGTGTTTACTTTAGAGGGGGTTAGATATACCATTCTGATTCTTAAACATTTTTAAAAAACATTTAAATAAAGGCCAGTCTCTCCGTGGGGCTCTGCAGATGGAGAGAGGGCCAGCGGACAATGGGCTGTGAACTGGGGATCCATTGGTGGGTGAGGGGTGGGACCTCCTGTTGGGGTCAGCCTGCTCTGCCTGCCGCGACAGGTACTTCACTGTTCTTGAGGTACAGGGTGGGGGGAATTGTTGGGTTGTGTTTGGGGGAGGTTTTGTTGGGAAGCTGCACTGTCTACTAGGGTTCTGGAGTCTGGTAAATATGTTCAGAGGATTACTGTTGGTGCCATTGACCAGTATGTGTCCTATACAGGATAGAAATGCCTGACTGCACACGGGAACCCTCCGGGCTCCTCCGGGTCCTCAGCTGGAATGTCAGGGGGTCTCTGGACAAGATCAAACGAGGGGCTATTCTAAGGCAGGCCAAGCGCGCCCTTGCAGATGTGTTGATGGTGCAGGAGACGCACCTCATGGGGACTAAGGCTTTGTGCTTCCAGCGGTTCGGATTTGCTCAGGTCTTTCATTCTGGGTTTGTGAGGGGATCCCGCGGGGTCGCTATTTTAATACACCGCAGAGTCGCATACACTCATGTCTAGACTTGGGGGGACCTGCAGGGCAGATATCTGTTCGTGCAGGGCATGGTGGGCGGAGATGCCTTGGTATTAGGAAGCGTTTATGCCCCCTCCTTTTTCCTGGGGTCTAGCGGAGAAAATTATGACCCTGTGGTCAGGTATGCCTGAGTGTCTAGCGATAGTAGGAGGTGATTGGAACGATGTTATGGATATGGCCAGGGATCGATGGAGGTCGGGGGATCGGCTGGAGGCCCGGCACCCTACTAAATTATTCTCTTTAGTGACGGGCTTGGATTGGGTTGATCCATGGCGCAGATTGCACAGTACCACGCAGGGATACACCTACCTCTCGGCTGTACATGGCTCCTTCTCTCGCCTTGACTATTTATTTATCCCACGGGTCTTTGATAGCAGGGTGGTGGCGGCGGACTTCTCCCACGGGGCCTATCCGATCACTCGCCAGTGGCCCTTACTATACGGGCAGGGGGGTCCCATGGGCCGTTCCGGTGGCGCCTCTCGGCCTGGAACCTCCAGAAGGAGGATTACAGGGAACGGATGGAGGATGCCATTGATCAATATTTGGGCAATAACGTGGGTTCGGTTCGGGAGGCCGCAACTGTTTGGGAAGCTATGAAACCCACACTCCGTGGGGTAGATATCTCCTATTGTGTAGCATCCCGAAAATCGCGTAGGGAGACCCTGGTGCGTGCGGAGGCTAATATCATCGGGCTGGAAGTGCGCAGTGGGGAGGAGGGGGGGGCAGGCTCGCCGTCAATTGTTACTCGCACAGCAGGAATACTCTCATAACCTATTGGATGAGGCTCGCCAGGCATGGTTGGCTACCTGTAGCAGGATTTATCAGTGGGGCGACAAATCTGGTAGGTTGCTGCATAGATTATGCCAGGGTTCACTCCGCCCCCAGGCTCTTCCGGGTGTCGCGGGGCCGGATGGGTTACCCTTGACAGACGCGTCAGCCATTGCTAGTAGTTTTGCGGAGTATTATGCTACATTGTACGCCCCCACGGAATGCCTGTCGGTGGAAGCTATCGGCCGCTTTCTAGACGACCTTCTGCCCAAGGCGCTCTCCGACGAGGCGCGGGAGGAATTGGAGGGCCCACTTACGGAAGAAGAATTGGGGGCGGCATTGGGGGATCTGAATTCTGGCAAGGCTCCCGGCCCGAATGGCTTTCCGTGCGAATTCTACAAAAAATACTTTCTGCAGCTGGGGCCCCACTATCGCGGGGTGGTGGAGGAGGCCAGGGACCGGGGGAGACTGCCCAGTGATTGGAGACACGCGGAGGTTGTAGTTTTCCACAAGCCAGGTAGGCCACCTGAACACCAAGCCTCGTATCGTCCTATTTCTCTATTGAATGTTGAGGCCAAGGTATTGGCCAAAGCCTTGGCGAATCGTCTCCGACCCCATATTTCTTCGCTCGTGCATCCGGACCAGGCCGGGTTTATGCCCCAACGCGCGACCCGACATAATATTCGGTGGGCGCACATTGCAGTGGCGACGGTGCAGGGCCTGGGGGAACGAGCAGCGCTCCTATTGGCGGATATGGACAGGGCTTTTGATTCTTTGAGTTGGGTGTACCTATTTGCGCTCCTACGAGGGCTTAATTTCGGACCTTGTTTCTTATCCTATCTAACTTTGCTATATACAGACTTAACGGCGTCGGTGCGAGTTGCGGGCTTCGTCTCCTCTACCTTCTCTGTTGGGCGAGGCACCAGGCAGGGGTGTCCACTGTCCCCCTATCTTTTCGCTTTAGCCATGGAGCCCTTGGCCGCTTGGGTGCGAATGGACGCTCAGGTGTCCGCGTTTGAATGGGCGCACGGATTGTCCGATCGCATTGCTTTATACGCCGATGATATGCTGTTCTTTCTTACCAACCTGGATAGGACGGGTCCCCGACTGCTGCGTATTATGCAGATCTTTGGGGAGACCTCGGGTCTGTACATGAACCCTCGGAAGTCTACCCTGTGGGTCTTGAGCGGTGTGGGCGTGCTGGGCTCCTGGGCTTCGTCGGTGCAGGTGGTACATGGCGGCTTGAAATATTTGGGGGTGTATCTGTCTGACTCTCCCGCTACGGCGTGGGAGCGCAACCTCGCACCTGTATGGGATCGCGTGCGCGAGGATATTAAGACCTGGTCCCACATGCCTCTGTCCATTTACGGTCATTCAGCCATATTTAAGATGGTGTCCCTCCCGCGCCTGCTATATCAACTGCAGGATCATCCTTATCCGATCCCGCTGCTGTGGTTTCGTCAGGTGAATGCGGCGTTGGGTCAGTTCCTGTGGGATGGTGGGGCAGTTCGGGTGGCGATACGGACTTGTTTTCAGTCCACGTATTGTGGGGGGCTAGCCACCTCTGATATTTGGTCTTATTATGTGGCATCACATTTGCTCGTGTTAAATGAGTGGTGGTACGGGGACAGGGCGGACCCGGCATACGCCGTTGAGCGGCGCTGCATGGGTGACCACTCTCTACACACTATTCTTTATTCTGCGCCGTTGAGACGCTCCCTACTGTCAGCCACGCGGATTGTTTTTCAAATCTGGAGGCAGGCGCTACGGAGGATGGGCTGGTGGAACAGACTAACTCGGGAGACCCCTCTATGGCATAATGGCCGCTTTCCACACCTGGCGACACTCTCTGGGTTCCGCGACTGGGACAGTATTGGTATTTCCACCTTGGGGGATGTCATGCGGGGTTCGATTTTAAAATCCTTTCAGGATATTCAGAAAGACTTTCAAGACCCAATTTTTTAAGTATCTACAATTCAGGCATGCTATTTCCCCCAGTCTGGAAGGTCTGGCTTCGCTGCCGGAGTTTAGCCCGGTGGAAGCTAAGGTGTTTATGGGGGACCTCCGGGACCATAAGATTTCCAAAATCTACCAATCCCTGGTTACACATTGTTCCCCTTCGCTGCAGCGCCTAAGGGAGGCCTGGGAGGGTGACATGGGTCAGTTGGATGAGGAGGACTGGACGGAGGCTCTGGCCTCTCCGCGAGGGGCGGCTATTGCAATGAGCCTGCAGCTTATTCAATTTAAATACCTCCATCGAGTTTATTTCACCAGGGTCAGACTCTGGAGGGCGGGCTTAGTGGCTTCCCCGGTGTGTCTCCGATGCAATCACGAGGATGGGACCCTGTTGCACACTGTGTGGCATTGCACGGCGCTAGCGAGATTCTGGAGGGGGGTGAAGGCATGTCTCTCTGAAGTGCTGGGGTGGGATCTCCCCAGGTCGCCGAAGCTAGTTCTCCTTCATGTGATGGAAGGGATCGGGGGCAATATATATAAGCGTCATCTTATGCTCCTGGGATTCACCTTGGCGAAGAGGGACATAGCTAGGGTCTGGAAGGCGGCGGTTGCCCCTTCGGTCTCGGCTTGGAAGAACGGTATGGACTTTTGTATGGGCTTGGAGATCCCAATATTCGAGGCCCGGGGTTCCCCTCGGAAGCACTACAAGATCTGGAGGCGCTGGGCAGATTATCGAGGTTTGGAGCTTGAACCGCCACGGGAGAGTTGGAGTCGGCAACCAGTGTAACCTCCATCTCTCCTGTTGTTCCTCTCTCCTGCGCCTTTGTATCTACTGGTGCCTTGTCTGCACTTCCTGGATGGTAATTGCTTTGTGGATGATGGGCCCTTATGATGGTCAATGGCAGTATGAATCAGCGATAAATGGCTCTAGAGTAGGAAGACAGTGCACTGGGGGGGGGGTTGGTTGTTTTGGGAGTTTTGATTTTATTTGTATTGCATTTCATATTCTCCTGTATTTTTACGAAAAATGGTCAAATTCAATATGTGAGTCGTATATGTGGCAGTTGTCTCTGGGGTACAGAGATCTGCGCCTTTTGTGTTATTTTGACAAATAAAATCTGTTTCCAAAAAAACCCCATTTAAATACATAATAAAATTAAATAAAATTAAACATATTTAAAAGAAATTTATATTCATTATAAATAAATAAATTTAAATGTAATACATTTTTTTTTCATATTAAACATTTAAATAAAAAATATAGAGCAAATTAAAAAAATATTTTAAATAAATACACTTCCCTCCCTACCACTCAAAGCAAAACCCCACCATAAACAAAATAGACAAAAGTTAAAAATAAAACACTATTATTCAACTCTACCGACCATTAAAGGCCTGCTCCAACATTAACAAGGGAGCGGGCCTTTAATGGCCGGGTCAGCCCGCAAGGAGGGCTCTAAGGCTATTAGAACATTCTGCCCCTAGAGGGCAGAATGTTCTAATTACTAAAAACAAAGGCCTCTCGGAGCCCGAGGGGGTTTAAATCCCCTCGGGCTCCAAGAGGCCTTTGTTCACGGCAGCAGCTGTGAACAAAAACAACATTGGAATGTTGCACTGTGGGCTTCTACCGGCCCGTAGAAGCCCGGAGCACTCCATTGTATCAATGGAGTGCTCCACATTCCAATGTTCTAATAGATAATAATAGCACAAATAATATTAATATGATAGCTAATATATATTAAATTAATTAAAACAATGTTTAATACAACTATAGCAAAGTAAATTATATGTCATGATGTTTAGAAGAATGAAATCATATACCTAACAAACGATATTCTTACCTTCAGTATTCTGTGCCATGAAATTCTTGATTTGGCTATATATTTTTACACAGTAACCTGGTATCACAATATTTTTTATTCACTATTTTCCTGGAATACCGAGGGAGACAGCGATTAAAAAGAATGTGTGAGGGTGGTGAAAGCAAGATGCAGGGTTCAAGACCTGGCAGCCTAGGTATTCAGCATCCCAGGTATTCGGTATGGTCGTCAGGGGAGTGCTAAGAAAACTTTGGTACTCTGAATTTATATATTTTTTTCATAATTAAGCACTGCGAAGAAACCTCTGATCCGATTCCTACAACACACATACAATACCATGCATGTAATAAGCAATTGAAACAAATTGTATTCTGTTGCTTAGAGAAAGCTGAGTCTCAGGGCCGGACTCCGGAATGCCAATTTATTCCATCCAGTGGCAGCTAGCCATATTAACGTACGGTGGGCGCGATGGTGCCAAACTCACCATACATACGACTCCCCCGGTGCAGCCCTTCTTCCCTGGAGTCAACGATCAGGAATGGAAGGACTTCCTACCTGCCCAGTGGAACACCAATTCAACCAATCCTGGAGCTGCTCTCATCAGCATGAGAGGAGCTCCAGGATTGGTGGAAGCAGGCTAAACCAGTGCTTAATTTGAGGCTGGGGCCTATGCCAGCAATCACCCGGCTGTTTCACAGCCATAGGATTGCTGGGTCTAAAGTGCGCGTGTCGGGATGGCCGTAGCAAGCCAGACAGCCAACCCGATATGCGCAATCACAGGATTCAGTCCCAACCCCACCCTCACTTACGCGAGCTGGCACAAAATAAAATGGCATGGCAATAAAAAAAGCATTTCTATGCCATTTTATTTATTTGTGTGTGCCTGCTGCGCTCGCAGCAGGAGGGGCGACGCTCCTCCACTCTTGAGGAGGAGCCACCCCTGATTCCATCAGATATTTCCTCAGGGAGGGGCCATGGGAGGACACTACTGGTGCCTCAGTCATGTTCCCCAGGTCCCGGAAGTTGATTGCAGCATGTACAGAAGGTCTTCGGAAGAGAGGTAGGGTAAGAGAGAGAGACATCAGGGAGTGAGAAGCAAGAGAGTGAAGGAGAAGAAGAGATAGATGAGGGAATGAATGGAAAGAGATAGAGCAAAGAGAGGAAGGGACTGAGGCTGGTTTGTACATTTATGCCTGGGCTGCTCCTGGTTCCTAGTCCAGCCGTATAAGAACTCCTCTTTGACAACTTGCCTTTGCTCCTTTCTTGAGTCCTATGCTGAATGTGATGTCATCCTATGTTTCTTAATTAAATATTCATGACTTTGCAATACAAGATTTAAATATCAAAGTGATTGACATGAGACCCATGTTCAAGATAGCTTTGAAAATTTCACATACCTTGAGTGCCTCTTTTCCTCCGCTATTAAATAGTATCCATCCAACATAATCACTCCACAGAGGTTACACATTTTGAGAAATAGTGCCTTTCATCAAGTTGTTTTTTTATTGACTAATTTATCGCAACCTGTACCTTTTTCTCAGCTAGACTTCTATGAATCCTCTTTAAAACATCTCATTTTGTGTTATGTCTGATTTGTCTTTACTTTTGAGGTCTTTTAGATCCGTGCCCAAACCAACTGC
The DNA here is from genome assembly GCA_963921515.1 of Calotriton arnoldi. NCBI lineage: Eukaryota > Metazoa > Chordata > Amphibia > Caudata > Salamandridae > Calotriton > Calotriton arnoldi. The sequence continues at coordinate 532,309 of CAWUFW010009031.1, forward strand.
TCCCACCACAAATTACCTTTAATTTCCAGAGACAATTTCCCAAGTGCTCAAGTTCTTTTAGTAGATTGCCACAGTTCATGGTTCAGGTCTCACACATGTGGTTGACCTTTCAAATCATCAGTTCTACTTTGAGGGACAAAGGATGTTACCTGAAAACAAAGGAATGGTATTGTTTAAGGACCACCCTGCTGACATTTTTCAAATAATTAATGGCCTATGACGCCACATAATTTAATGGAAAGATTTCACACAAAAAACTATCCATACACTGATAGACACACTTTGACTTTACACAGCAGAGTGACCCCTTACCATACAAAAACTCACAGACCTCTTGATTTCAGAGCTATCCTGAGATACCATGGATCTTACAAGTGTTAGGTTTAGACAGCAGTCCAATAGAGCTGTCATTCAGGTCACATAGCTCTTAACGGGCTTAGGCCCTAGAAGAGCTATATCCCCAGTTTCACAAATCTAACAGACTCAGGCAGGATCCATGCTTCGGAGTTGCATATCAAGTGACATAAAATACATGCATTAGCCTTAGACAGCAGAACTATCTCTTACCTCATACAGTTCGTACAGTTATACCCTTGTTTCTCTTTCCTAACAAACTTTGTCCTCACACAGTAGGGCTATCCCTCAAGATACACAGGACCTACGGGTTTAGACATAAGGCCTGATTACAAGTTTGTCGGTCTTCCTGTCGGGAAGGTGAAAGGGTGGTCCCAGGAAGACCGACAAGTCTGCGGTCTCTCGCTCGCCAAATTACAAGTGTAATCCAGGACTGGCGGTGCGATAGGGGTGGTGTCATGGTGGCGGTATCTTTAGCACATATGAGAGCCTTACAAGCATACCGCTGCTGTTACACAGCCTTCAGGTCGTCTGTGCATGGTGTGGCATGCACCATTTCGTGCATGCCACACAGTGCACGCATGACCATGCGCTTTTTGGGGGGCACATCATGTGCTCCCTCTCACACTCCCCCATGGGGAGGTACGGCCAGGGCCCTGTTGGGAGCCCCTTCACATGCCTTTCCGCCAAGCATTTCATGGTGAAGTTATCGCCATGAAATGCTTGGAGGAAAGGCAGGCCGTAATCTGCACGGCGATGCCGGGAACAGCACAGCGGCAGTAGAACGCTGCTTTCCTCACCGCTGCCCTGTCGAGATCCAGGATCCTGGCGGTGGTGGCTGTCTTCTGTCGGGCTGCTGGTGGTCCAACCGCCACCATCGTAATACGGTGGTTGGACCGCCGGGGTGGTGGCAGTCGGACCATGAGTACAGTGGCCCCAGGACCGCCGTACTCATAATGAGGGCCATAAGCAATGGTCATCCGAGCTTCCTCTTCGGTAATATGGAACTTCATATAGAGACTGACACAGAACTTATAAAGTGAGGCCTCACAGACTCAAATGCCAGAAGCCAAAGCTAGGTCTTAGATTGTGCAATAGTTTGAGGCCTGCCACTGCACATCTATTGCTCAGGTCACACTGCCCCTCAGACCTAGATCAATGGAGAGAGCTCCCAGGATCACAAAGAGAAACAGCACGAAGCTGGAACCTTCTCAGTTGACACTTGACACGGAGGTGCTTCTCTGCTTCCCTCCTGGGCCAGTTTATGACCAAGGCTGTATTAGAGATTTATGTGACACGGCCGTTAGTATGCGTAACGTATTTTTTGTAGTTATGATGCAAAACTTGTTCTTGCACAGTTTATTCACACTAAACCTTTGTTCACAGCCTCACTCACCTTTCTCTCTTTTCTCACATTTCTCTCCCCCTAGTTACTCTTTCTTCTCTTTTTTCTATTTCACTCACTCTTTCTTTGACTTTCTAAAACATTGTGCTGTAAACGGGGTAAATTGTTGGGGGGGTCTTATTTACAACCAGAACTCCCCTTAATCTAAGTTCTCCCCGACATCTGGCAATTCTCACTGCACTTACATCCCGCATCCATCATTCAGTTTATTGGGTGTTTTTTAATGGAAAACATTTGTTGTGCTTGGAGCCCTCCTAAAAATAAATAATAAGGACTACGCTTTAATAATTATTATAGCAATTTTTTAAATAGAGCTGAATGCCACAGCTTTTGTCACCCATAAGATGTCTAGGTAACAGATAATACTATTACCAAGTTTAATATTAGTTAACTTACAGACCTCAGAAGGATGAAGATTGTACTGGCCTTACTGGAATTTGAAAATGAGACCTGTGGGTCAAGCCGATGTCAATAGTGAGTGTTTAACTCTTTGAGCCATCATGCTACTCCACATGCATGCATAACCAGACATCCCAAAGATCTTTATACCGGTGTGCCATTTTATTCCATATACCTTTGATATTTTTTATAGCAAGTGTTTATCCTCCTCTACCAGCACCTGTCCCAGGATTCTAAACGCATTGGTCCTCTAGTGAGGCCTGGGGGGTGGGTTGTTTCAAACATTATATAACATGCATTAAAGGCTGTGATGCGTTTCCTGCAACCTCTAAACATCTCTTGTCAATATGGAAACATACCTCTGGTAGGTGCCTTTGTAAATTTACATGCTCCATCCGTCACATGCAATCTAGCGATTAACCATCACACAGAATTTAAAAATTAGTGATAGTAAGAATTTATCTGGACTCCTAAGTCTTTTTTTATTTTGTTTATATCACATGTCTCACTTTCTGGTGACATCAGACTGGTCATATTTTCCATTATTTTTGTAAAGCCACATCTGGCCAAAATTCACCTAATCAAAAAAAGATCTACTGTTGTTATTACAAAGATACAGTTTGTAGTCCTTTAATAACCCGCAATTTAAGGGCAGATAGATGATGTCTTTTGAGCACGCAAGCTTAAATGGTGATTCTTTTTGTAACACTGCGTAAAGACATTGTTTTAAAATGTGCACGTGTGGTCCAACTTTATGTAATACTGTACAAAAACATGCCTTTAAATTTATCATGCAGGCAAAAACCAGGCAGATTGAAAGCATTTTAATATGTCAAAAAAATTACACTAATTTAGATTTCCCATGTCTTACCACTACATTAAGCCCCGGTCAATACTTTCTTCAACTTTCTGTTTTCTAATTTTATTCATGATTTTACTGTAGCCAGTTTGATATATTACCTCAGTAGTTCAGTAGTTTTACTTATGGGTAAATTATATCATGTACAAATTGTAGACTTAAAACATAACATTAATGCTACATCCCTTTCATACAAAGTTTGCCTCTATTTGTGTATAAGCTCGTTATACGATTACCACTTTCTATTTTTCTTGGGAAAAATGTAATTTTTGTGTGTTGCATTGAGTTGCAAGTGGCAGTGTGATCTCGAGTCTTCAGCATCAGGAAGAGGTGGGTTTTGACCAGAGTAGGTCAGATTAGTTTTGAGGGCGGCAGAGTGCACCTCAGTCATACTTTTGTATCAATGTGTTTCAATTTAGTGGATGTTGCTTGGTCCTCACTTGATGGGAGGTTGGGATGTGTCTGTAAACAATTTTAGGTACAATGGTTACTGTTTTGAATTTGGTTTTTAGTTTGATTTTAATACAATGCAAAACATAAATCAGAGCTGAGGACAGTCATACAGACCTCAACACCCTGCACAATTATGTCAACGTGTTGAGGTTTGTATGAATGTCATCAGCTGTGATTTGTGTTTTATGGTCTTGCTATTTTATGTTACTTTCTTTATTTCTGTGCTAGATGAATCCTGCTTTCTGTATTACACACTATTCATGAGCAATGAATTCAACATTCTTTAAATATGCTACAGCATACCCTTTCACTTGCAAACATCAGTGCCATCCATCCATACTACATAACATTTAGCCGTAGTGAGAACCGAGAGGATGTGGCCTAATGGCCAGAGCTGTCAACCTTGGAGCTGGGAAACCAGGTTCGAGCCTCGGTGTCGACTCAACATCCTGTGATTCTGGGCAAATCACTTAATCTCCCTCTGCCTACCAAAAATGAATGTGTCCTTGTGTAATATAACTGGTGCTCATGTAAAGCGCTCCAATACCTGCGGGTCAAGTTTGCGCTATATGAAACTGCAAAAAAAAGACGTCCTGGTTGCTGCACTATTATATCCACTTTTGGCAAGGAGATCTGTGCCAGGCAAACAGAGATGTTGCTATTGGGTGGGTGATCCTCCAATGGGAGGAACTGAGGACCTCCAGCAGATTTGCATGCTACCCGTCGGGATGTACATGACTTCCTTTATCAGCTGGGATCCATGGCAGAAGTATTAGGAACTGTCCTTGAGCTAGTGGAACATAAGTCACACATCCAATACAGTCTGTGTGAAGGCAGATGTGATTTCATCTTACTTCAACCTTTGACTTATGTGCTTACATTCCTTTCAGCACTTGTTACGAATGTATACAAAAAACACCAAACGCGTCAATAGTTATGCTCTATTACTATCAGTTGTAGAGTGGACATATCTGGCACTGCCATGGCCTTGTGGGCACCAATGCTAGTGAACCCAAGTTCACTAACAGGCATAAAATCTATGGAATAAAGAATGTCTGTTTTCAGTACATTGGTTATCCTAAAAGAAAATTGCTCATCTCAAATAAAATCATTATAGCATTCTATATGATTAAATAATGAAAAAATCACAAATTTGGAAACAGCGTAAATCGCCTCGTTTTAACAGTCATGCCCAATAAGATGTTAATGCCATTCCTTAAAAAGTTATACCGGATGCATCTTGTTGAGGTGAAATAATGAGTGCAAAAGTGTACATTCTAAATAAACAATTTAAATGGAATTAATATCACAAGTTCATCTCAAGTTGGCCTCATTGAAGACATTCTTACATGTAGTCATGTAGAAGATGGTCCGCTTAGAGGTCAGCTAATAATACACACAGTGTATTAGACAGCACTGTGACTGTTCACGTCTTGAATGAGGATTTATGCTGTATTACTTCATCTGACTTTACGAATAGTCTCTGACTTTCATTTTCCCGGTGCATCTTATTGCATCGAATGATCCACAAAGATTCAATAAATCAGGTGTCTACATTACCATCATAGTCAACCCTTGTTGGAAAGAGGTCTCGGTTGACAATTTTTCCCAGATTGGAACCTGTTTGCAGAGAAATAATTGCAAGACGTGTGATATGTGTTTTAGTTACCTTTACAAATAATGAAGCTACTTGTAGCACTTTGAGAGCAAGGCTAGTCAATATTGAATACCCATTGAAATAATTGACACTTTTATTTTATGTATTTCTAAAAGAAATGAGAAGAAAAATGTCTAGTATTGCACTTGACGCTTTGCCAATTTCTAATGTGTGCACAACAAATGCAAGCAGGAAAATACCAAAATGGTACCCAACATCTCTAGATAACAAACAATTTAGAAAACATATGTACTGTTTATAATCACACATTGCAAGTGATGTTTGCAGAGTTTATCAGTCAGATAATTTTCATTACATGTTTAAGTATTTAAAATCCATTATATAGTGGCTGGTCAAACGAGTCACTGAAATAAAATTGTGAGTTGAAGAACCCTCAACAAATACAAAAAACGACTTCCTGGAAATAGTGATTGTACTGGAGTGGACCTTGTTATTTAAAGCAAAACCTGAAGAAGGTAAGAAAAATATGCAACCGGCTCAGTAAAGAGGGGCCAGCTCCAGCACGATTACATTAGTCATGGTTACCACTAGAATTCCTAAAGTGGTCTCAAAGAGCTTAACCTCCGTCATGTTTAAGCAAAAGAATGTAATTGCAAGGCATGTCAGAACTGCATTGGGAGCCTGGTCGATAGAAATAACATCATATACTTCAGGTGCAGGCTCCATTAATTTGTTTATGGCAATTATACATGCACAGTAGCTTAGCTTTGGTTTTTTGGGATTGTGACAAATGGCATGCAACCATTATTCACAAAAATAGGCATTCCTTGGTGAACCCCAGGTTGTCCTACTGAAAAGTCTTCCAAATGTGGTATTTCTGACCAAAAGACAGATGCTCTATTTTTGGAAAGTTGGCCAAAATGAAACTAGTATGGATGTATGTGTCAAGAGCAGTTATATGTAGAGCAATGCTACAAGGATAGTGTTTAAATGACATTGGTTATTTAGAGGTCTAGGAAATAGCAGTGAGAGAGACATTGTTGCAAATGGCCTTCTTTGGACTTGATTCCCCCCCAATTTTTGTGCTATCTGTTTAGCTGGCATTAGAGCTCTGTGCATGTTGCCCCAGCTGAACAGAAGAAAAGTACCTGTGCGCCCCCTTTGAACATGAGGAAATTATCTTATCCCTGATTGACGTATTTAGCTCACCTACACGTCTTTAGCATATGATGTAGAGAATGCACCCAGGTCCTGGAAGTTAAATGCCACCGGTGGACTGCAGCACCTATTGTGCCATCCACAGAGTGGGCCTGGATACATAGTTTCAGGCCTATCATGTGTAGCATGACTGCAGCAGCCTAATATGTGCATATAACCCTTTCTAGCAGGTGTGAAATCCTACTGTTAAATAATAATGTCATCCTAAGTACCTATTTTTGAACATAGGGTAAAGTGTGTGATATTTAAAAGTGACACATGTGCGAAATTAAAGGTTGGCATGTTCCTCAAATGGCTAGGCCCCAAAAGCTCATTTCACTGGCAGGGCTGTAGTTGGATCCTAAAAAAAAGTCAAAGTACAGATTAAAAATGTAAATCTATAGCTTTTGACAGGAAACAGCTGGAATAGTCATTCAAAGTCTATTTTATATATATATTAAAATTCCAATTTATTGCTGAAGTTGTTAATAACTATTTAGGAAAAGTAACTGTTAAAAATGTATCTTCTCCCTGCCTGAAGCTACCTTGCATTAGTCTACCATTAGCTGTCTAACCAGTGCTTGAACTTAATGAGGTGTTAAAACTGCTACCAGAGCAAGACAGTGACTTAGACCTGGTGAAAGGATGAGTTGGGCGTGGGGCAGTTTGTTCGCTCAGGTGGCACAGCTGTGGATGTTCCAAGAACTTCATTAACTTGAAAGGGTCAGAGGAGAAGCCTGCATAATTATAGTTTAGTGTTAAGAGAGACCTAGAGAGGGAAGCATTTGTTCCCCAGGCTCACGTTAGCCAGTCTGGGTACGAACCCAGTGGTAGGGAATCTGCCATAGAACCAGTTTGGAGTTGACACAGATGAGAGGACTGCTCATTACCCTGGCCATAACTCTGGGCAGACACACAGGCTCTGCACAAGGGTGGAATTGCGCAGTGGGAATGTTTGCAGTAGGGCAAACGGGAACTGCGGCAAGTGAGTAGGGTTACCCCTGACAACCTTTACCCAATTGGTTAGAGAGGGGGCAGGAGTCAACCCCCACCCACTGGCAAGTGCAAACCATAAATGTGGCACCCCAAGGAACCCTCCCAGGACACTTTTAAGACCTGAGAAAGATCAGAAGAGGACTGAACCTTGCTTTCAGTAACCTTAGAGGAGCACTGAAGGATTAAACATGTTCCCATTTGTACCCAGGACAAAGAAATGGGCACAGCAAGTTACAAAAGTCTTTTTTCCAAAAGTGACCAGTTACCAAGAACCAATTAGACCTAGACAGGACTCTGCTGGTGCCCTCTGCTTGAGGGAGTCTTGCCCCTAAGCACTGTCCTTGATGTCCTGGGAGCCTTAGAAGTGACCTAGAAGAGCATCTACAGAAACCTTGAAAAGGTGATACTTGGAAACATTTTTGACTTCCAAGACCCCTCACACTAAAAGATACTGGCTTCTATGTGATTTTGTCTGATCCATCTTCAGGCTTGTCATGCTGGAGGATTTTGAGCTCCATAAGAAAGTCTAGGTCAGAAGGTAAAATCTTTGACTGGGACGAACCTGCTTGGTGTGTCTGGGCGGCAGTCCATCGCTGTAAGCCTGAAATCACTCCAAGGTCCAAGTCTACTGCATCCATAAACTATCAATGGCACTTAGTGCTATTTTTCCTTAAAACTTTAAAAATTCATATCATGGCTTCCTCTAATTGGATTTTTGCCATTTTAGTGCAATTATTTAATTAAAAGTTATTTAATTTTTCTCATTCGGTTTGTGATTTTTTTTTTTAGTGTTTTGACATTATTACTCTTTAGGTACTGCATAAACACTTTTCACATTGCCCTAATTTTCGCTTGTCTCCTCTGTGTTATAGGTACCAGGGGGTTTGAGATCTGGTTAATTTAGTAACTTTTGGAGTTCACCTGGACTTGTTAGTGTTATTATTCCTTGAGGTGGGCGATAGCCCACCACAAATATTAATCAACTTTTTACAGGGATGTATAAGATATTGACTTGATTTCTATTTTAACATTCACTTGTTTTAAGTCATCGCTTGCTGTATTTGATTGTTTAGGTCTTACATCATCATGTACAAAGGCGATAAAGTTTCATTGAGTATGGTTACTAGCGTTACTTTCGATGTTCCAATGTAAATTGACTCACTTTATTAAATATATTGCTAACAACAATATATCACTCTAGAAGGTTTTATTCTTAATCACAATATAACCACAAACCAAGTGGAGCATGACATTATTTTGAGATTGCAGTGATGTACGAGATCGATAGCCACTCGCTTTAGGCTAATTTCCCACTATGTTAAAAAGATAATTTGCTTACTATCAAAAAGATAATTTGCTTACAGTGTTGAAATCTTCTTTCTGAATCCTGATAGTGGCCCTTCTCTGCAAGACAAACTTGAACATAGGGTGTAGCACACTATCTTTAGGTGGTCTTTTGAGGATTGGGGCTCTTCATAACCTTAGGTTGCTTTTTACAAAACATAAGAAAAGGATAGACTTTATAGATTTTATGAATTTAACCAAAAACAAGCTAAGCATGAAGATTGCCAAAAGATAACTCTTGAGTCATTTAAACTTCTAGAACTTCATTAACTATCACGCTACTGTTAAAAGACTAAACCAAGAGCCATACACTTCATCTCAAAAAGATTCATCCCACTATGTCACTATGCCACAGACGAAATCTAACACTTTTTAATTTATTTGCATTAAATTGAATATCACTGCTTACAGGTAAGTATTCCCTACTAGAAATTGTGAACCAAAGTCCTAGTCTAAAGCTACATTTTCTGCCACACACTTTATTATCTGTGACAAGAGCTGATTACTTTATTTTTATAGAGGTGTATACTGTGCTTATTAAGCTTTTAAAGAGGATATAAGATTCAGGGTTGAAATGCTGATCTTACTAACTTGTTATGTTTGTTGTTTTTGCCAACATATCAATGAAAGCAGAAATGATTCTATTGAGCCATTGAAAGACCAAAGCCAACTCAGGTTGGAACAATAACGAAATCCCTACCTCAGGAGTGTGTTAACAATCCTGATGGTACATCGAAACCCTATTTAAGGCCCGATCACTAGTTTCATGGTAATGGTGGGAGTGCTTAATTTGAGTCTGTGGTTGCTGTTGGGAGCCACCGGCACTCATTTTTGGGGACCAGCACGTATTTTTGCTCCTCAGACATTTAGCAAGAGCAAGAAAGGGAAAACAAACAAAGCGGAAAGACCAAGGAGGAGAAAATCTGAAAACCGTCTCAAAGGGAGACAGCAGGAACATGCAAGAGAGAAATAAAGGGGCAGGGTGTGTCTGGAAGTGGACTAAAAAGGCCTGAGGTGGATTCGAGACAATGCAGCCTTGGTATTCAGCACGCCGTTGCCGCTGCAGGCTTCTCAGCAGAGCTTTGGGCACCAGCACTTATTCAGCTACAAATTAAGCACTGAATGGTGTAGGGGTAAATACACACCTAAAATTACAATTTCTATGCAATATCATCTCAACATTTGGATACAATTACGAGTTTTTGGCCCAGCATGGGGAATAACATTTGTGTTCCCAAACTACCACACCTTTTTCTCCACATATATTCTTCGATGACAGGGCCCGTTTCTAGGCACATATTCCACCTACTTTAGTTAGGTGGAACTCTGCTCAAGTTTTATGACATCCAATATTCCCGGGTGTACTAAAACTGCATTCATCGTCCTTCCATTTTGGGGAAAATTTTGAATTTTTTGGCTGGAATCTTGCAACTTATAATCTAGCTCTTAGAGAATTTATTGTGCACTCATGCATCTTTGTGGTGGATGTTGCCTCAATACAAGAATGATTAAAGTAAATACTGTAGTCCTTTTAGCCTGGTTCAACTGAGTATGTTTCAGTTATACCTGCCACATGGTGAATTTTCGACTTTCTGTGACATTGGTTTCACTATTCTTTACCCATGCCAACAGCTTGTTTGCGGAGTTATAACAGTGTTGTTGAAATAGGTAGACAAGACAGACCATAGGGGCCTGCCTGGTTTGTTGGTATGAATAATTAACACATCAAACTTTCCCACCTGAGGGCAGCAGCGGTTCATCCTTAAGGGAGAAGGGGCCACGCCCCTCACCTTTTGGACATAAAGAGTGACCAACACTTTTTATTTTCAGGTCAGGTAGCCAGGAGCTGGACATGCACTAAATGTGCAGGCTTCTGACTGCCTGAGCAGAACTTTGCTGGGCTCAGGATATCACAGCTCCTCTGGCCATGACCTCCTTGGCTCGACAAAGGACCATGAGGCCCTCCCCCTCATGATGAGGTTGAGCGTCAGTGATAGCCGGGCGCTTCCGTTTTATGCCCTGAAGTGCCTAGGGCTGTGTGTCTATCACTGACACCTCATCACAGAGTGGGGTCAGCAGTCTCTCTGACTCCATCCTACTCTGTGATGAAGTGGGGACTGCTGCCTAAGGTCAGCCAATGAGGGAAGGCAGCAGTCCCAACCCTCCTGGAACTTCCGAGGCTTCCCTCCCCAAGAGCTGCAGCAGGTAAGTCTTGTGTTTGTATTGACTGTTTGGTGCGAATGTATGTGTGTTTGTGAGTGAGTGTTGTGGATGGGTGTGTGTGCGGGTGTCTGCATGTGAATGCATGGCGGTAAGTGAGTGTGCATGTGTGAGGGCCCCCATTCCCTCTCTAAGTTGTACTTACTGACTAAGCCACAGAGTGTGCAAATAACATTTGCATTGTTATTTCCACATATTTAGCATCTGAATCTTTAATGATCTGATTGAAAATTGCACTTGCTACAGATGTTCCCTCGGGCAGCTACCAACAATCTAATAGCTGGTCGTAGTTGCTTGTGCATTACACTTCTAAAGTTCTTTTTGAAAAAATCTACCCCGAGGTTGAGCTTTGAAATGGATAAACTTTACTGTCATCAGTTATCGCACTACAAGTTGGCATTAGCTAGTGTGGAGTATAAAGAGTGCCCCAAATATTTGAATTCCACACTGGACCATAAGGTTAGGCGGTGCATTCTGATGTTAAGGCTGAGGATACTCCAATTAAAAGATGTAACAAAAAATTGGGGTGGCAACTTTAATAAAACAGGCAAATGTGACTTATGTAATGAAGGAATCCAAGGCTTGGCACATGTTTTGTCTGCCCAAATAGTAGTCTGGTTGAGGCGCGTTCACGATTTTTAAAACCTATCTGTACAAAACATAGTATTCTTAGAAATACGGATTTGATTGAGATCATAAGAAACCCTACTGATGAATTTGTATGCTATAAAGTTTTTAATTTTTTTTAAGTGTTATTTCCGCTATTTTAGAGATATACAAGCTAAGAACAATAATCAAGTTTGCATATAAAGTTTTTATGACACATTGTAATATAAAGTGATTGGTAATTTGTACATGTTATTTTACTATATTGTGGATCTCAGATAAGGTCTAGAACAATAAAAAAAAAAATTCAATTACACTGTGCAAGGGTTGAACACGGGGAAAAAAGGATGCAAAACTTGCTTGCTCATGGTACGTCCCATAATTGGCCATCAAGGGCATAATCAGGTATTAAGACATCCCATATATCCAGTACTCTGCACTGTGCTGTTTTTGCAGCCGTTATTTCTTCATGAGTCCAAATGACAACATAAGAGTTTTGTTGGCCATTGTTTTGTACACAATTGCATCCATGATTGGAGTTTTCATTGATTGGGCCTTTGTGAAATGTTGTGCAGAAAACATTCCCAGTTAGAGTCTGTTTAGGTCAAAGCGCAAATAAATGATCATAGAATTGGCAAATGGCAAAATTCAGGTCTTTTTGAATCATAGACCACCAGCCGAGTTGAAATATGAGGAAGTGTTGTCTTTGTAATCAGTAATTTCAGCTTTACTCCTACGAATTCCACACACTTGGTGATTCAAACAATCCTATGAGGCTGTGTGCTGAGAAAAAGTACCATTGACTTGAAGTTCTCGAACAGATCTAGAACGTACGGGCCCGTCCCCTTCACAAATCAGTGATTCCACTTGCATTATCTGCAGAAGAAGCATCACAGAAATAATATGAAAGGTTTGCCATCAAAATTAATTTCTAAAAATGAAAAATACACTCGCATTTACTAGAAATACACATTAAAGATGAAAACGCTCCACAAAATACCATGTGCAAGAATAGCAGACACAGACAGCACTTATAACACATCCCATATACACAAACAACCTCATACACATAGAGGTGTGCGAGCCACTGAAGGCTCAAGCCAATCTCAACCCAGATGCCTTGATCACCGCAAGGTCCATTTTACCGCTTGAGTCCAAAACAAGCAGAGCTGTTATGTGGCTTCTACTTGCCTCCCGCACCCTAGCCTTATGTCCCAAGAATTTAAGATAATGCATTAACCTTTGATGTCAAATAAAAGCGAGCATGAGATATCTATCTATTGGCTGAATTGCACAATGACAAACCAGAAAAACTGATACTAATCCTCACTTCTCTGCTTGACCAAATTGTGTGATCCTTCACTGAACTTCCTTTGTCTTCATTATCACACATGAGATCACCTGTTTGAATTCAGGATGTTCGCTGTAGAAAAACCTCACTTGTGTTTAACTGACTATAATGTTGTTCCATGTATAATAATCTAGACCACATATAGGGTGCGCATGACAACTGATTTGCTTCTAAGTCCACTAATGGCATTGCCGTCAGGGCGGGGAGGTGGGCATTAATGTTTCAAAGTTCATGTCTAAATACTTTTAATAAATGTCTCCCAATGCAGTAATATAATCTAATATACTAAGGTGAAACACGTCTGCAAAGTTTTTGAATTTTGCTGAAACTTTATCATATTTTTACGCAATATTTGTTGCATTATTTGCATGCCACACATTTTCATGGCTCAGCTTGTGCACAGACTCTTAGAGCCAAGTTCGTCTCTCGTCTCATCTCTGCCTGTTAATTTGTTAGTTTGCATCTCACATCTCGCTTACATTTCACAATTATCATACATATCATGTGAACAGTCATTCAACACAAACACACAAATTTACATAACCACTTCACATACCACAGATGACACATACCCAGGACCACTAGAATTAGGTTATTCTGTGGCTGCGGCATGGTCAACATAGCTATGGATATGCCGCATTTGCCACTTAATCCATCATCCGCTACGTATTCTACAGATTTTTACAAAAAATTAGTTTCTAGCTGAATTGGATCAAAAGTTGTTAAAAACATGGCGACATGTGTTCCAACGCAGTGGAAGGCCCTAGATAAAGGTTTACTAGTCATTTTTTAGTTGTTTATTACTGTATTTGGTTGTTAAACCGGTGCTAATGATGTAAAATCTTTGCCCAGTTTTATCATGTGTAAAAAACACATAATAATGAAGCAATAATATCACAAGAAGTGTTCCATTACACTGCATAATCTGCCATTTCTTGCTACATAATTTAGTCATCCCTGCTGCATAATTTGGTTCCCCCTGCCACATAATTCCAGTGGCCCTGCACTTTCGACAAAAACATTACACATCCCAAATTTTGCACATTTTACAAACACAGACACTGACACACACCACGCACACACTCTTTGTCTTGGATTTATTTTGCACCCTGAAAGCCGATTTACTATCAGACTGGAGCAGTTTCCTGAAGTGAATCTGGTATGTAGACGCTTGTTTCCGTGTGGCTGCCATGGTAACCAATGGCACCATCCAGTGAGGTGGCAGCAGGTGGGGCTCTTTATGACTTCTATGTCTGGGCGCTGGGTTTACTTATGCTTTTTTGGGATGGATCTCTGTCTAGTCTCTGGCTGCTGTGCAGAACTTGTTCAGCAACATACTTAGGGAAAGCACTCAATAAAATTACAAAATCATCTACATTGCAATTCCATTTTCCATTTGGTTTGATTATAACTTCCTTAGTTCATTAACAGTGAAAAGCGTACAATTGCCTAACATTTTTTTTTAATTCATTAGTGGCATTTTAATTATATTTTTCCCTGGTAGATTACGTTTGTAAAATGGTTTGGAGAATGTATGCAGTCTTATTTTTTAATTACACAGGCTTGCTTCTCAGAGCAAGGTGTGTTCTTGCCTGTGTGTTCAGGCCTCACACCTGCAAGGTTCTGTGACTTTGTAATAATCAATGCTTGTTGTAGCTACCTCTGAAGAAGGTACAGCTCAGCACTGGAAGAGAAACAGGAGCTAGAAATATTACTGCGTTTATCTGTAGTTATTGGGCTGTCCCATCCAGAGAGGTCACCTTTGTGGTATATATTTACCTGATTCTTCCTTGTCACCATGCTAAAGAGAAAAGAAACATAATCCCGGTTCATAGTTAACAAACTGATGCCACTTAATGCCATGATGTCACACTTCTCAAAAGCTTGGATATTGGCATTGACAACAAGACAACTCAAATGGCCTAGCAGGTACTATAACTTCTTGTATAAAATGTTTAAATATTTTTATATCATTTTTTTCTTTTGTCATTATGTATGGTGCCCACTTACCAAGAACTTAAGTGGTATTCCAAGTGATAATATTTAACCTATCATAAAATTACTTAATTCTTGTTGTATCATTTGGAATTTTGAAGCAAAAATAGCTTTCCAATAAAAGCGTAATTTTGGTTACCTTTTGTAAGAAAACTAAATTAGGGATTTATACATATTCTTCCAGGACCTGAATCTCAAGCATCAAGTACCTAATTTGAAAGAAAGCCCTTTCAAGGATTTGAATTGAAAGTGTGGAAGTAATGCCTGTCTTCTTTAAGAGGACTGTGTAGGGTGTTGGACTTTATTTTCTTTTTGAGAGATGTAGGGAGCGTTCCATATAACACTCTGATAATGAGAGATGGTTGAGGGAGATATAGGGGCAGGTGTGTTCATTAGGTATGGATAAGAAAAGCTTGACTGAAGTACTTGGAAGTTACAGGTTTGAAGATTTCTAGGAATAATTTAAAAATGTATTTTCACGTATTGGGGGCAGACCTAATTGTAGATGCGAAGCATGCTTTTTCCGCTACACGACTGGAGTAAATACTGTCACACACCTTTGTTCGAGGACAAAAACTCATGGCTATGGTGAAAGAAAGCTTTTTGGTAACTATAAGGAAACAGCAGTACGTGTCTGTGTGTCTGTGTGTGTTGTGTGCGCGTGCCTACGGTTTGGAAGGGTTTGAAGGGAGGCATGCTTTCGTGTGAGTTCAACAGTTACAGGGTCAGACTGGCTTTAGGGGAACCTAGCAGTACCAGAATGGCTATTCTGATAGGTCAGTGTGTGGACTGTTTTTTTTTATTGGTTGTGTGCCTTTCTTATGGTCGGTTGGGCCGGTTTTTACAGTTGATTTCCGGGATCTGACCACAAACATTGTCTGTCACCAGCACAAATGCATGCAGTCTCATTTACCATGCAAAGCACGTCCACAGAGTGTCTTTACAACAGTGACGGCTCGCATAGGGTGCGCTGCGGGCGGTGAGGCGGGGGAGGGGCAGGGTGGGGGGATAGTAAACTCGGGCATACGACGGAACGGAGGAACGTAATAATTTCTTTCCTCCGTTCCGTCGTATGTCCGAGTTTACTACCCCCCCCACCCTGCCCCTGCCCCTCCCCCGCCCCACTGCCCCACATCACCCCCTTTGTGGGCCGCCACTGCTTTACAAGTTCAAAACTGTCACAGTTTGCAAATGTGGGCCACTTTTATAGCAGTCTGATTCACTAATAAGCCACTTTTATTTTGGTGCCTAGGCCTATTTTATCTCCCAGTCCGACCCTGAACAGCAATATTAAGAATTCCTTGTAACAACATATGAGGACATGGCTTCGCTAGCCTATCATTAAACTAAACCACATAAAAAATGCGTTTAAAGCAGCATTACCGGGACCGCAACTTGCATGACGTTTGTTGGTAGACCATGACTTACTTGGCCTATAATGCAACCACAAATCTTAATATCTTCTAACGATTGCTAGATATCGTTTGCCAAAATGGGCTTTACCATTGCCCGATGAATCTAAATTTATCATACTCATAGGCCGAAGAAATGGATAAAGCAGGTAATTTATGGCTATAAAGAGATTAAAGAAAGTGAATCAGCACTCTTTACTTGCATCTGTAGTGTTTGTGTCTTCACAAATGAAATCATATCGCTTACAGATAGATATGCCAATAGATCTTCAACAGCTACAGTTAAAAAATATAATTATTGCTTCTTCTAAAGATGATCGTCAAAAGACTCAGGAGCATTTGGTTCTAATGGTCTACCATACTCAATTCGTGGTAGTGCTTGTTTTGTCTGTGCCCTGCTGGGGAGGATATTTAGATGATGAACATTGAAAACGCTGATAGAAAGTTGGAGAAAGCTGGCTGAGTGGTTGCAAGCTGTGCTCTACACACATTGCATCACAGACTTTTGATCAGCATGTACAAGACGGGCCCCTGAAATCAGAAATGGGGCCTGTGTGTTGTCGGTGAGCTGGACATTGAACACGGGGGCTGTCCTCTCTGCATAAATTTATCTTGGCAAATAAATAATTGGTTCTCATTACTTAGTTGGGCGGAGAGAAGGCGTCTGCTGACCTTAGCAGGGCCGGCTTTAGGGAAGTGCGACCTGTGCGGCCGCACTGGGCGCTGACCTGTGGAGGGGGGCGCTGACCTCAGCGGGGGCGCTGTGTTTAGCAATATATTATGTTAGGAGAGATGAGGGGGACTTTTGCCCTGTGGTAGTGAGCAAATCTGAGGAGGTGGTCATGGGGCACAGGGGGGGCCAAAAGTGATCATTGCACCGGGCGCCACCAGCGCTTAAGCCGGCCCTGGACCTTAGTATGATCCCCCCTGCTTCATAAACTGGATGGTGAGGGCACATCGAGGAGCACGTGTTTTACCAGCACATATTCCAAAATTCAGGTTTTACATTTCCTTCCCTATGGAGTGAAATTGGAAATGATGTAGCTGCAGTGACGCAGTGTAGGGTGGTTCCTGTACAAGACTCAGTAAGCAAGAAGATGCTAGAAGCGCTCGTGTCTGCTTTGCACCTTCCCCTATGGCCGGCTTGATCCTGGCCCTGCTAGGCCAGGTGTAGGCTTTGTCAGACATAGGTTAAGCCCCTGTGCATCTCTGTGTGAATGACCAGTGTGCACAAATATACTCTAAGCCTGCAGTTTTCAGCATATATGTACATGTGCTGTGCACAATTTATGTGTGTGTGCACAGCCTATGCCAAACATATGTCATGTTAAGAATAGTATTTGCACACTTCACACTTTTTTAACGATGCATTCACAGTGTATAAGCAAGTTAAAAAATGCTTTAAGCATCATCCCAATTGCATTCTTCTAAGATGTGTTTTTGACCTGTCAAGTCATATTATAGAAGTGATAAATGTAATGGTGTACGTAAAAAGTACTTCCTATTGTATTGTATTTGCATTTGCATATGATAGCACTCCCCCCACCCTTATGAGCTGCTGAAGTGTTTTGTTCATGGGATGAACCCCACTGCTGTCAAAACACCTTCACAGGTATTGTTTGTGTCGTGCATGAGGACCAGAGTTGTGTTTTCATCTTTTTTTGTCCCTGCACCTATGTTGCAATTGGAAGCAAATAAAGGTGTAGGGAGAAGGATGCAGAAGGGTAAGAGACATAGTCATGCAAGTGGTCAGGCAAGCAGTTATTCTCGCAAGCGGTCAAAGTAGTCATGTTAGCAGTTGTGCAAGCAAAAAGCTTATATTGCAATCAAAGAATCGTGGTACTGCTAAGTTCAGCAGAGAATTTGGGCAGCTCAGACAAGACAAGAGCTCTTTAATTACATTTCAATTCTGGCAGTCTTAGCAGTTTATCCCTCCAATCAGAATTCCAAGGCTACTGAAAGCTTTTTACTGCACCCTCCAAGGTGTCTTCCATTTGCCTTTTGAGGTGTAAAGGCTTTTGTGCTTTGCAAATCTAAGCCAGGTGTCCTCTCCCTGATGTCCACATCTGTGGACCAGCAGAAGAGATGATGGAGGGACAGGCGGAGAAGTGAGGAAGGGCATGGATCTGAGTGAGATGCCAGCTTCCTTCCATCGAGAGGCGAGACAACCTCCTCACAGCCTCAGCTGGTACAGAGAGATAAAGCGCTCTTAGGGAGACGACGGGAAACACGTGCATTTACTGGCTTTATCACAACAGCCACAGATTTACGGTTTGGCTTAAATTCCCTTAAAGCATAATCTAACATAACCATCTGCTTTGGTTGGAAATGATTAAAGAGAGACGTTTTCTGCTGAGTGTTACTATAAGTCTGTGAAGGAATCATGTAGAAGTAGAACAGCAGATATCTCAGAAGTGGGCGACTCTTTAGGAATATGAATTCAAGCCACTGCTGTAGCACGTTGCGTAGGACGTTTCTAAGTCAACTGAACTAGTAAGTGCAAAATATTGCTGCTTTTGATGTCCATGGTCCCAAGAAGTGCAAATGCATCTTACGTTTGCACACAATGAATCTAACACAAGTCAAATTACCAAAATGATAGAAGTGGTGGAAGTGACATCAGATGCACTCTGACCCCAGACCATATTATAATAATAATAATTCCTACTTGTAAAGCACGAACATATCAACACCTTAAGGGTTTCAAGGCACTGGGGTCCGTCGGGGAGATTAAGTGAGCTATTGCTCAGCGTCACATGATGCTGAGCTGAGCTGCCATGGTGCCAGGGATTAAACCGTGAACCCCGCGCTCCGGAGTCAGCAGCTCTGGCAGCTGCACCACACCTCGCAAATTGTGATGTCACGCAGCCCTTAAGCATCATAATGGGACATTAGCTGTTTTTTTTAAAAATGCATTGAAAATCTGAGACTGCATCATGGTAATAAGAACAAGTGACAAAGGGAATGAGCGGCCATCTACCAAAGCTACAAAAAGGTAGAGATACATACTTTTGACGGTCGGTAGCCATATTGGGAAAATAACGGTGCTTCTAGCAGGCACACTTGGATTACTTTTGTGGTCACTGTGGTTTCCCTAAGTGATCCTTTGCAGCTAATTAACTGTTTAAAATCCAGTGTTTTACAACGCTACAGTGTCATAGTTCAAGAACAGCATTATGATTAAAACCCTATAAAAAAGCATGTAAGACCCTGCACCCTGGTCCTACAATCTTATCTGTTCAACTGGCTCACTATGCAGAAACCTGCGCATGGGCTGGGCACAAAATTGCTGTATTTAACAGGAGGTGAACCAAGAAGAGACACCAAGGACCCCATAAGTTGCAGGTGCTATGAATGAGCCCAAGTGAGCTCTTGCAAGAGGCTCTGTACCTCTGTTTCGCAGCTGTCCACCACTGTTACAAGATGTTTGTTACTTTTGTCAGAACTTAGTATATCTCCCATGGAGACTGTCACACTCAGCCCAGCACCAATGAAGGGTTCTGGAACACCTCCAGCTTTGTTTCAAAATCATCTTGCCATCAAGAAAACCTTTTAAAATTCCACCACTTGTCACATTTTTCTGCATTCGTTTGTGCACCTGGTGATTCAGTATTTTTACTGAGTGCTCCTAAATGCACAAAAAAGTCTGTGAATCAGGGAGAAAATGTGGCAGGAGATGCAGAATATCATCTAGCAGCACGCGACTACATAAGTGATTATGCTGTAGAACTTTTTAACTTTAAATCGAAGAATAAAGATCTTCATAAGAACATGAAAGCTTATGGGAATATAAGAGATAGATGTATACATTTACTGAGGGCCATAGAAGAAGGTAAAATAAAAATAAAAATATTATTCCTTGAATCCTTCAGGAAAAACAACTGGTTGTCACTTCACACTATAAAATCTGTAAATGCCACCCACTTTGCAGTCAGTACACTCTTCTTCGCATGTAAATAGAGGTGATTTGCATACAGCCTGCTGCATGGCTAATGGCGACTGCGAGATGAAAACCCCTCAGGGTGCCATCGCTTACCTGAGGGAGCGGAGCAACAGTCCCCTGCAGATGCTGCTTTAATGAAACAAAATCCTGTCTCATCATATTTTCAAATTCCTCTTAAAGGTAAAACAAATACTTCAGTAAAGGATTACCAATTTTCAGGAATGTTTGGAGGAATTTAGGGAATATATAAATAAATGTTTACTTATTTGGGTATTTTATATAGCACATCATCTTTAGGGTACTTGATAAAGCTGCAGGTGAGCAGAAATTATGAGAATGGGCAGCTTGAAGTCCTTTTAGCACAAGCAAGACACCAGTCCAATGCCCTTCCATCCCCACCTCCGTACATGTGGAGTTCAGCTATATGCGATCCGGAATCAGCGTGGTTCTCAAGGCCTTTGCTTAAACGCATGTAATTGGCTTCAGCCCTCAGGCAATAAAATATGCAAATAGGATATACCATTAAAACCTTATGGGCAGCTGGGAACAAGTGAAAAACTTGGTGCTCATAAACAATACCCTAACTCACAATTTTCAAAGCACTGTGACTTACAAAGCCATGGCAGGCTGAAGGTAACTAAAAGACATACAAATCACCTGATTTGATTCATTGCGAGATCATAGCACACACCATATTATTAAGGAAGTGGCAATAAGCAACAGTGGAGTTATAGATTCGTAAAAAGTTACTCCCACTTATGTGCTAATATCTCATTCAGATTTATAAGACTTTTCACTACGCATACCAGTTGTAACCACTTCTGACACGTGGCCTAAATGCTATTAGCTACTAGATAAAAGTATGCCCACTGAAATCTTTCTCTGTAGTCCTCTTACATCTGTCAATGTTCAATGCAAACTCATATGTAAAACAAGCATTGGCAAAGCCAGTAGGTCTGGTGTTGCCTGCTAGACCTTGGCATTTATGGACGCTTCTTTTATTGTGGTCTTTGTAAAACTTTATTCCTGGAAGAGCTGCCGAGCCCTCACCAATACAAAAAAAGAAACACTGGCTGAAAGCAAAAATATATTTTTAGTCTCAAGCAGCATGCATTGCTATAGTAGTGCCTGGTACTCAAGGGAACTATGTTTTCTGGGGATGTGCTCTTTGTGAAAAAGCAGATTGCCATCACTCATAGTGAAGTTAACCAGTGGCTGAACTGGGCTACCCATTGCTACATGCTGTGAGCTGTAGCTTCTGGACGAAAAATGTGAATTACACTAGGACTGACCAATGGATAGAGAAGTCTGGCTGAAATCCCCTAAAAGTATAACTAACACACACACTCACACTTATTTAAATCAAAAGGTCCTGGCTAACGTTAGACCTAAAAGTGCAACTTTATACGTGTGAATTTAATTTTAATATTTTAGCATTGTAGCATGCTGGTCCTTTCAATAAACCCGAGCACCAGATTTCATTATGAACCTTGCATTGGGGTTTTGATATTTTTTTAATTTCCTGTCTTCAGTGGCTGGGCATGTGCTTCTAGTGTTACTTTCTATTAATGGCAAGGATAGTCATTGAAAGAAGAAACTGTCTGCCTTTTTCAGTCTTCAGGGGGGGTTGACTAAATTCAGCTGGACATGGGATGCATTAGGAACACTGTGATGCATTATTACCACTTCTCCATTGATGCTAAGACATATCTCAATGCTATTCCCAACATTTTCTGTAATTTCTTTATTCTTCCTCTCTCTATAACCTGCATGCAATATGTAGATATGCATCACTTTGACTTTGGGATCAAATTTCCAAACTTGCCTTTGCAGATTTCTTCACTGGAACTACAAAATGAACTGTATGAAATGCCTCACTTTTATACTAATTAATTATAATTGGCCTACTGTGGAGACTCAATTAGTGCAGTACTATCTAAATCTTAAGGCTAGTTACAGGCTCAAAATGTAGCAGCATGATCCAAGAAGGATTTACCATGAATTCATTTGACAAGGAGGTCACAGACATATTCCAAATCTCAGTTCCTCCTGTGATCCCTTTCTGTACTTCAGCAACACCCCTTACTCACTTAGCTCCCTTATGACCGGCGTTTGTCCTGTCATCACAGATTACAGAAAGTTTATGCCATTCGTGCATGTCCTTTAGGACTCGCTAAGGGGGCTCAGTAATGGCCTTTGTGATTTCTATAGCTGCTCCTTCGCTCTTGAGACCTCAGCTTTTAGAAGAGCCATCTATTGATTCGCCAACCACCATGGGAATGAAGAGACGAGTGGCTTTGTACGCTACCTCCAGTGCAGTAACTAACGGCGAGTGTTTCTTTTATGGAAAATCTTAATCTCTTGTTACAATTGCAAACCGTGTACCTCTCTGAGGGACCCCTTATGCCTGTCTTTTATCTCCATTTGCTATTTTTAAGCTAGTTATAACTTTTATATTTATTATAGTATTTTGGAATCCAATTTCTCTAATTTCCTAATTAAAGTCTGCGGTATGTGTCTTCTTGTGCCCTCAACAGTGTCTAGCGTGATGTGATGTCACGTCCTCTGATGTGATTACAATGTAAAAGGGTCTGTGATGTCACTGCCACTAGCCTTTTGATTCCGGTGAACTGATGCGAGTGATCCCTGGGCCTCCACTGAATCCATCACACTGATTCAGGAACCAGTGCCCTGCTCAGATTTTTCTACTCTGGATTAATGAGAGAGCGGTGCAGGATTCATGCATAAAGGTGACAGTGATAAAAAAAATGCAAACGTGTTGCATGGCTTTACTGATGGTTGGTCTACATTCATGTAATTTCTGTACATCATTTTTTAATAATGAGTCCAATAAAACAAATTCCTTGTTTCACGTTTCTGAAGGAGTAGCCATGTCACAGCTGTTGTCATCTTGCTCACAACCTAAAATGTTTAATTCATTTTGTAGCAATGAATTTACCAACTGCTGAGTCGCTTTCCCAGGTCGCCCCTATGCTTTCCCTGAGCCACATCTTTGCTATGGCGCTTCGCATTACTTTATATGGAGTGATGCACTGATGTATACTGGACAAATCACGTGCCCCGCACCTGCAGTAAATCTTCCCTTTCCATGCAGCGCAAGGAATGCGCGTGATTACAGAAATCTTAACAGCAGAGGCATTCCTACTGTGCTTTGTCTAATTGCTAAAACATACATTCTTGGAGCCTGGTGTACTGCAGACATCCTGTCACCTGCACCTTCATTTTTGCTGACGTTTCATATTCATGCAGGTAACATACGATTAGTAAGAGCTTCCACAGGCCGCACGCACCTCACCTACTCTTGTCCACCGATGTGATGCCCTTCAAATAAAGAGTTATGATACACGGATAGATATTGTGTCCACTGTTGGTCCCTAGGGCTGGAACGAAGACAGATTTCCACATACATATTTGTGCATATGATGAATTTAAATGGAAATCGTTTGACTATCAGTGGTTAATCTGAAAATCTGTAATAGACTTGAGTGTCGTAAGCAAACATTGCATTCCATCTGCTGTAATGAGAGATCATAGCACTGGCAGGCTGTCCATTTCTATAGACAGGAGTGAACAAAAGCCTGGGTAAGTAAGACATATTTGCTTAGTCTGCTGCGAGGTGGCACTGTGTTAATAATCAATTCCCAAAAACGCAGCAACATTGCATTTATTTCCTTATTTTATAGTTTTGGCTGAGTGTGGTATATGGAATGATGTACAAATGTGGTCGTAGGGAGAGATGCTGTTAGGTGGACAGCTGACTATACAGCACCTCCTAGTAGGCTGTAGAAGAGCTACACATTGCTGAAGGTATGAACATATTTTTAATGCCTACAATGAAAGCAAAACTTAAACAGATGGTTAAGAAACACTTTCGCTGTTTCTTTCAGAGAATAAGACAGCACATACACGGAACAAAGGTTTTGAGTAAAAGACACAAAGGCAAAACTCCTACAAAAGCAAAAGAAATGGGTGAGGCTACAACAAAAGTCAAAAAAATTAGGGGAAGAGCAACAGACTATAAGACAAACAGTGAAAAGATGGAAAGTCTTTTCACTTTTTCCATTCATGTATTGAAGAGCAAGAAGGAGGAAAATATGGGTGCAATCTGACAGTGCGGGAATGGGAATGAAATTTAGACAAGAAAAATTGCGTTGTGGTGTACAGGTGGAGGAGAAGAATGAAGCAGCAGATGAAGGCAGACGATAGGTAGAACGAGCTTAGTGGCCGATAAAAGGAAGGGGATTGGGCGAAAAATAGTTTTAAGAAAGGGGCAGAAGTGAAGCTCCTTTGGTAAGGAAGAAAATATATGAACACAAAGCACAGCAAAGTTGGGTGTGGACTTATCCAAAGGGTCAAAGAAAGGAGTGGACCAAAGAGGGCTGCCTAACAAAAAAACCTTGTGTGCCCCTTTTTGGTTTGGGTATTTGAGAAAAGAGTTAAAAACAGGAGATCATCAAGTGGGCTAATGGGAGCTGAACAAACCAGTTCAGAACCAAAAAGAACTCAAAAAGCCATCAATTTATTCCAGCACCAGCTTATTTCTTTTTGTGCAAGTGAAGGTGATGAAAATAATTAGAACAATAAATATACATGCAACAAAAATATGTAAAATGTATGACTGAAAACCTCGGATACTGTAGGAAATTGTTATTACCTCGGTTGCGTTGGTGATATGGGAATGGTGCTTTTACCAACCAGAACACAGCTGCATGATCATAATTTGAGCGATGCTGTAATTCCACAATTATTTAAATTTAGTAGTGTTATTAAAAACTCTGCCATAAAACTTTGAAATATGCGTACCGTGCCTTATTAAAATGTCGACGGGAGGATTAAGAAAAGTAAGTGGCTGGAAGAAATCACTTTTTGTTCATCAAGTAAAGTGATGTCATGGTTTTGTAGCATTTTTAAGTGGCCATAATGTGGCGTGCCTGAAACTTGACAAAAGTTGCTAATATTTAAGTAAACATTAAATGTTTCAAATGTCATATCAGAATGTTATGTCTTTCTAAAGAGATTATAAATAGACACTGCCTATTCCTAATATTGTGTTGTAAAATATGAACAATTACTGTATAGTTTTAAAATGGGCAATTTAAGGCAGTAATGTAGACATAGGGGCCGATTCCGATCTCGGCCGGTAGTGCTCGAATCGGATTCGGATTCACCGGATCCGATTCGGAGCCCTGTTTCCGACCGAATCGTACGCGGGTCCGGCCGAGCGAGTACGATGCAAGCACCCGCGAAATCGCCGACCGACTCGAACGCGGCTACAACACGCTCCGACCGACTCGCATGGACACGACTCGCACCGCGCTATGGAGACGTTTCCCGGCCGGGTAAGTACGATGCGCGCCGCGAGCAGTCCGACCGACTCGCGCCGTCCGGCTCGAAAAAGCTGTCGGAGCCGGACTTTGGGGGTCCGCGTCGGACCCCTGTACGCATAGGCGCACGAGTCGCACACAGGGGGACCCATGGGTCCCCCTACCTGTGCATGTACGCCGCGATGCGCATGGACGCGTACACGCTGTAGGGGCGCCCTTGTCCGCCTCGCACCCATTGAGTCAATGGGAGCCCGCGTACGCGTTGTACGACAGGCTCCCATTGACTTCAATGGGAGTCCGACCGACTCGAGTCCCATAGCATGCGTGCGCATCGTACTCGTTCGGTCGGACTGCTAGGGTCCGATTCGGTCGGAATTCTCTCCGGGTCCGGCTCGGTCGGAGAGATTTCCGGCCGGAATCGGAATTGGCCCCATAGTGTTGGATCAGAAAATGAACCAGTATACCCAACTTAGAGGGTGATTCTGGACCGCCAAACACATGGTGGCGCAGCGGCTACCACCGCACCGGCAGTCCGCTGCAACCGCCGGGGAACTCCCCGCCATGAAAAGGTTGGCAGTGAGGGAACTGAGGGGGCCCAACAGGGCCCCCTGGTGCCTCAAGCAATGTGGATGCATGTTGTGCCCTCCTGCGTGCATGCACCCCTTTTCCTGCACAGCATGGACTGCAGAGCCCGTACAGGAACAGGCTTTGGCATTCCCATTGCAGTGCCTTTGTCAAAGGCACCGCCGTGGGAACAACAAAGGATCACCCGCCAGACAACGCGAAAACTCATAATCTGCTGGGTGGCCGGCCCACACCCCCAAACTCAGAATCAGGCCCTTAGTGATACCATAAAAAGAACAGGCACACATGGGAAAATTGCTGCCACGAACTCTGTCAAGGGTAGGTTGTTGTTGCACAGTGGGCGCCTATGAGGGGGGCACGCCGTGCACTGGGAATCCTGAATTGCATGTCTCTCGAAATCTGCTGTTATGAACCGACAATGTACTGGAGCTTGTTTATGTTCAATAAAAAGACTTTTAAAAAAAAAAAAAGAACAGGCACATAATAAGGAAACACTCCTAGACTTTAGGGTAGTTGATAAGAAGATCAAAATACCATAGGAGAACATGCTCAGGACACACCTTCAAAAGAACAATGACATGCCAAGATAATCTACTCAGAATCTTTGGTACATCATAAAAATTGTCACTGCTCCATCATGTAATGCACTAAGATTGGGCACAATGACAGGGTGCAGGGGCATGCCGATAGAGGCACAAAGATCGTGGCCTCTGCCGTACTGCTTGTACTGTGCATGAAACCCCATTTTGGTCATTGGCAGGGAGTAAACCATCCCCTCGCACCCTCAGTCCATGTTACTGTTGCCGAAAATCTCCCTATGGTCTTGAGCCGGTGGTAAGCATTGCCATCTGATGTGTTGTCATCTGTCATCAGTAAGCGCTTCCCAGGCCTTTCCTCTAGATCGTCAGCTGGTTCGTAGATATGGCAGAACTAGGGACTATGAGAGCTGCAAAAGAGACTTTTGAGAGTCTGTGGCAAACTGGAGGTGGTGTGCAATCGGTCTCCTATGAGCAGGGTTGTTTGCCGTCACACGGTGGACCAACCGGGGATAGTCTCACTGAGTGGTATAGAATGGGACGTGTACCCCTTTTGTAATACCAAATTGCATGGAAAATGTAAAAACATGTTTTACCTCATTATATTAGAGGTGATGGACATTAGTAGTTCACCTGAGAAAAAAGAAAAAAAGGCAAACCATTGTTCAACTTCAATTAAGGTGTTAGAGCTTCTGCCTTAAAGCCATGGATGCATTTGCATCTTCGACACAACGCTTGGTGTGAGGCAGCTTCTTGATTCTGGGGTAGTCACTGGTTTCAGGACAGCATCTATTGCTGGTTCTCCATTGACCACTGTTGCCCATTACATAACCAAGTGACTCCATTTGTATCCTTTACTCTCAAAGGGCAGTCAAGGAGGTGGTAGCAGATTTCCAACTCAGTGCCATGCAGTAATGCAGTGACACGTCTATTACTTTTGAAAAGGATAGATCTTTCCCTACAAACAGGTGAAATAGGACAGTGACCGTGATGATCAACAGAGGAAATCAGAAGGTTGTATGGAATGCCTTCTGTGGCCAGGATATGACCCACCATTGGAGTCTGTGGGCTCTGCTATCATGTCCTGTTATGAAACCCAATACTGGAAAACTTACTGCACCTGGGGGGATAGGGTTAAATGCCCTAAGATCTCATCTCTGCTTGCAGGGCGTTTTAAGGATCAGCGTGTGACACGCCAGTGTTGAGGACACATAAAGGTTGTCGTGCACTGCCTCTTACACCTTTGTGCACCACTGCCTCTAGGATGTTTAAGGTTTAGTGCAGTGCATAAACTAGCACTAGGGGCCACGGTAGCTGTGGCTACTAGTGTAAACATGTCCAGATTGTCTCCTAGCCTCAAAGTGACAACGTCAGAGTTATTGGCACGTGCTGGGGCCACCATGCACTTATGAATAATATATTGGATAAAATAAATCGTTGGTCTAATTTAGATAAGTAACAGACATGACATATTTTTTTCTCATTTTCAGTATATGTACAGTGCTCTGATACTGTGATAGGTCATGTTTGCGCTATATAAAACTCCTCAAATAAATTACTACATGTGAGGTACAGTATTTTACAATAAGCTACTCAAATATCCCAAAGGTAAAAACCTATGGAAATGAAGTGAGCAGCTAGATATAGAAGCAGCCTTTTGGAAATTCCCCCAAATATATCATATTATTTCTAATAAAGCGGTGGGGGCATAATTTTTCCTTACAAGGAGATCGAAGGCCACACACAACATGGCGGCCGCTATGTCCTCCATATATATCACTTGTGAAGGCACACCAAAAGAGCGCGGAGGCCAGCGGTACCATCATAGGTTAATGTTGGTTGGTATCCATTCATTCAAATCATCCTATGTCATCTGTCACACTAATGACTGTTTTAATGAGAAATGTATAATAAACCCCATCATTTTGCAAAAAAGCCAAATCACTGATGTTTTATTTCTCAGGTGTATTAATTTAAAAATAACTGTTATTTACAACTCTTTGTCAGATAACCTGTCGTCTTTTTTATTATTATTTGCATAGAAATAGCTTCTGTTCTGAAAGGCGCCTTTATAAACCTGTACACAGTGTTGGCTCTAGAAACCGATGCCTCAAGATTGATATTTACACTAGCATCATCTGCAGTCGCCATAGTTACAATTTTTTCAGTGCATACAGCAGATGTGTTGCTAGAGGTGTCCTCCGTGGTACCACATGGTACCTGAGTGCAGCTTCGAGGCCTGGTAGCTAGTGATGTCCGAGTGATGGTTGGTAGCCGGGGAAAGGCTCGGTGACTGACAGTGGTAAAAATGAAGTGAGGAGGGGAAAGTACAGGATAGAAGGGGTGGGGGTGGGATAATAGGTACTGGTGCACCATGGGACACAATAGCTTGGGTTGCAGCTGGCATACTTCCTGGCTCTGGCATATCTACGAAGCAGCTGATGGTCTACGGGGAAGGTCTGGGCAGCGCTTAGCAAAGACAGATGACAGCACAACAGCAGAGTGTCTACTATGTGCCCAAGACCATACCGGAGATTTTTGCCAACAGTGGCACTTTATTGTCAGAAACTGATGCATTCTCTTGCTTTATCTGTTTTTGAGTCATTTGGAGAAGCAGTACAACACTGGCAGATGGCATGGGCCCCACCAACTGTATATAAAATGAGGAATTCAAGGGTTTTGCAAGTGAGCCTTAATTGGCACATAAAAGAACCGTATTTAGGTGATATTTCTAACAGGGCGCTGCTTTTTGTGGAATATTGTCTGCTTGCCTTTGATTTTTTTTATCAGCAGTTTTAATTGGGTGACGACTGGTGTTGGGGCATGCCCTGCTAGCGTGCAGCTGCTGCGCCTGCCGATCGTGCTGACCTCATACGTCAGCCAACGTCAGTCAGCGTGCTGATGGCTTCTACCACTGACAGAAGAGTCGGGCTACATATGTTTATGCGAAATCACCCCCTCCCCCCTCTTTATTTTAAATCTTCTGTCAAGAATAATATAGTAATTATTCCTATAGTTGGAATAAATAACCATACCATATCTGAAAATCTGACCACACTCGTTACCCTCAAAATAAATTAAAAACCATCACCTTTCCATGCACCTGTTGATCATGTTTTGCTATACATATTTATATGCAGCGCTTATGCCGCTTGTAAGGATTTCCAGCACCATGAGATCCGGTACCCATGTTTACACGATTCCAGGTTGTAAAATGAATACAGTTGTGAATTAGAACCAGTAACTGTCCCAAAACAGTATCTGCTATCATAGAAAAAATTCCCAAAATGGTTCCCTTTCTACTCTGAATCAGGCTGTAATGAAATCATGTCCGGTGTGATGGGAACTTCTCATGAATTACACATATTACCAAACAAAAGAGATTTTCTGGTGGGAAGACAATCTCTAGGTGTGAACGAACGTGAATTTCTGCTGCAAGCTTCTCTAAACTAACATATTTTACCAAGTCTTCAGTAAGCCCAGAGGCTTTGCCTAAGGACACCCAGTGGCAGCTGCCACCGAGTAACACAAGTGGGGCGCGGGGGGGGCGGGGTGGAGAGCGAAAAATAAATTAAAATAAACCTACCCTGCTGCCGACCGCCAGACCGCTGCCTCGCATCCTCCTCTAAAGCAGGAAGTACAGGCTCTCTCCCCTAAGCCAATCACAATTCTGCAATGCAGCATTGTGATTGGTCTGAGCGCCGTGGATCAGCGCTCAGACAGGGAATGGGAGCCTGTACATGTTCCTCACCAGGCTGTGTAATGCAGCCTGGTGAGGAACATGCAAAGTGCACAGGACTGTTTGGCCAGGCCCAAGAGGGCTGACCAAACAGTCATGCTCACTTAAGTGCCCACCATCTCGCCCCTTGCTGGTGTTACGACAGCCAAGCCCCGCCCCACCCCCTAAAGCTGCATTACAAAAGGAAAATAAAATGATAATAGCATAGTACTATTTTCATTTTATTTTTTATTTTTCCACTCCAAAAAATGCAGTGGGGTGGTTGTCCTCCGCCTTAGCGGAGGAGCCGCCACTGAGGACACCCAGTTCTTCTATATCTTTTTCCAAACGCTACACATAGATGCCCCTTCGTCGAAAATGTCCGAGATGCCATACTGAGATGTATTGCAAAATTCATGTAATTTGCATTTGTGTAATTATGCAAAATTTGAGGAAACTTATGCAAAGTTACACATAATTATGCATAATGTAAAACCCGTTTTTGACACTATGTTTCGGCATCAAAGGCGTCCTCATGTCCATTTTGGTCACAAGGTTGCATTTCATTCTAAACAAATTGCTTAAAAACCACACATGCCACAAACAGCAGTAGATCGCTTTCTGGTAGTTTGCGTTGTTCGTGTGCGTTCGTGCAACATTTTTTTCCACAAATATCACGTGACATGGGGTATAGTGTAATTTTGCTTAACACGCATAAAGCAATTACGCAAGAGATTACACCGGCGTAACAGAAATGTTACCTGGGCCTGGTTCTAACTCTTTAATGACATTTATTGTTAGTAGACACCACTTATGCACCCCGTGAATACTGACACCACTGGGTGTGGCACTTGCTGGAAGCAGTGTTACTGCATCATTCCTAGTGCAGCAACCTGAAAAAGGGAATAACATGGCAAAATTGCACGTTTTCTTCCCTATGAAGTGCAAAACTTAAATTCTGTGATACTTTCTCATTAAAACTGCCCAGGTTTTACTAGGCAAAGTTTGTTTTGGGAAAAGTTACAGAAGTGCTGCACCAGTTATTAGCATGATTCCACAGCAAACTCCTGTTTGCACCCACATCAGGATTATGGCTTGAATCTTATGAGGCCCTAACAAGCTAAAGTAAGACTCAACATCCTTAAGTTACTTTAAAAAAATTATTTTTACTTTGGGAATCAGGCAAACCCTTCTGCTGCTACAGCATACGTTTTTGACCATTTGGCATTGTTGAGCCTGTGCAACAAAACCCTAAAACATCAGTCCATTTTCTTGGTGGGATTTTGAGAAAGGTCCTTCCAATTGCTTTGGCAAGATGTATTTCCATAAAAGTAATATTAGGAGTTCGAGAGGGCTTGGATGGAGTGCGGCGTGCACGGATTGGTGGCTTCAGATGTTTGCCTTCACAGCCTTCTCCTCTGATGGACAGCTGTATCACCTCCAATAACACAAACCTGGGAAATTGACTCAAAATCCGCTCAGCTCTGGCAAGCCTGAGCTTCCCCTACGTCCCTGGTGTATTAAGTTCCTAAATAACTGTGGTAGAAGGAATGTAATGCAGAAGTAGTTTTAAGGGTGGAATTGCGTCCTGTTTTCGAGGTGATCAATATCCTCCTGTCAGCAAGACGGAGTGGGGCGGGAGTTCGATGGCCACTGGACTCGCAATGTCGGCGCCTGTGTGTGGGTGGCTTTTCAATGAAAAGTTGATGCTCAGTAAAACTGAATGTCTATTATTTAGAGGGATCCTCGTCTTAAACACTTGTGCTCTTCAGTGCATTGATTTTTAGAGCACGCGGCGTGCATACTGTTTTTCATTTTAATGTGAGCGGAGTCATCGGAGATGTGAGATACTGAACCATAGCCCGATAGAATGCGTCTCTGCTGCATCGCAAGAGGGATTTAACAAAGCATCCCTGATGCAGCCTAATGAGGGATGATTAATGGTATCGGGTATAATCGCATTAGTTGTCACTTCTTAACCAACAAATGCATTCTTAAATGGCCCTGGGTACCTTTGAAGCAGCGGAAAACAACAATTTGATCTTGCAGTAGAGGTGGAAATGGAAGGAAAGGAGACACCAGCTGTTAATTCAAAACCTCAGCTTGCCCAAAGCATGTAGATTTTGCACTTGGTCAACAATTTGAAGCACAATATCTATGCTCAAGCCACACATGAGGTCGCTTATTTTGCCCCCTACTGGTGAGATCAGTGGTTTTGCTATAAGTGACAAATAGGAGCTTAAGGTGCAAAAAATACACCTTGCATAGAGCACCTAAATAACTTAAGACCTATGCAGTTTTGTGAGCATATGACCTAGCCTTCAATGGGCATCAGATTAGTCCCCAAGCAAAATTTGAAATCCCTGTTAGTAATCTTGTGTTATGTCTTTATCATTTTGGTACATTCAGCCATGTTGTGGCTCTAACTGCGTAAGTGATTGGAGTGGCAATGCAGTTTCAGTGTGTCAGGTCAACAGAAGCCTTTCGATGTTCCAGGGTCTTCGTCCATACATCATTTGATCTAGTGAGGTCTACAAACTGTTGATTATGATGAGATTTTTGGAACTATAGCGATAATTATCTAGTTTGGTGCAAAGGATTCATGAAAATACTTGATTATTTAGTCATGTCACCCACCAGAGGCGTGTCTCTGCATCTATATGCTTTCAACTGCCAGAGATAGTTCACTGCATGTATATACTTTCCCTGGCTTGTGTGATGAGACGAAACATGTCCACAAGAAATTGGTGCTGGTGTTTGGCGCCTTGTCTTCCAACAGTTGGGACCCAGCAGCAGCAGCACTTTATTGCTCCATCGCAGCATGTCACATCATTACTGTTCTTGCCATTAGTGGATACCAGTCCCACATTCATGCAGTGGCAGCTGGCATCTATGGGGAGGGGCGGTGGGGGCACGTGCGGAAAATATTATGAAACAAACAAATTAAAATAAAACTTACCTGACGCAACATCCTCGCGCTAGACCTCTTCTTGGAACTGGAACCGGATGCTGGAACTCCCTTGCTCAATCCTGGCGCTGCTCACATGCAACATGTGAGCAGCACCAGGATTGGTGGGAGTGGCCTCCCTCGGCGCTCCACAGTGCTATGGAGGCATGCACTTACTCTCAACCCAGCTGTAAGACAGCTGGGTTGAGAGGTTTAAAGTGTGCATCTGTGCCTGGCCATCGTAAGAAGGCCGGCCAAAAAGACGTGCACTTTAAACAGTGCATTAGGCAGCCCACCCTCCTCCCTGCTGAGTGACATGCTGCTGTCACCCAGCAGTGGCCCCACCCCCATCCTGACGATCTGTTCAGGACGGGGCGTGAAAATAAAATGGTAATACATTACCATTTTATTTTTCATCTCTGGGGCTTTGGGGGGAATTTTAAGTGAGGCAATGCTCCTGCGCTCCAACGGAATGAGCCGCCCCTGCATTCATGTTAGTGGTAGTTAGGATAAGAGCAAGCATGTGTGATAATATTCCGGAACAAGACCCTCCTATACATCGTTAATGGGTGTAGTTGTGTCAGCTAGCAATCACTACTTCATTTCAGACAAAGTGTGGAAGAAAGTCACCCACAAAATGAAAACAGCAGGTCAAACAAGAAATTCTTTGATACTGATGTACGCACTGTCAGGCACTAGACGTACAAATGTGCCAGCATCATTCTGCTGTCATGCAAATGCTACCTCACTGGGCCCACACGAACAGCACAGATGCACAGCCTTGCATGATGGATAATACGCTTGACCTTGCACCACTGCACAAAGGTATCTAACTGAAAGAGCAGGCTCATGCCCTAAACATGCATGTCAACTTCGGTAATATTTCACAGGTGCATGTAGCTACCACGTATATATACCCTGGGAGTCCTGGTTGGCTTCATAGGGTTGGAATTGTACAATGGTACAATGACACTACTTGAATTCCGGCTAATCCTAGTGATTTTTAATACTGACACACTCCTAGACCTACGCACAGCAGCATGGCATGCGCCCTTAGTGATTATATGGACTTGTGCATGGTATGAATACAGTCCATTGACAATTAGCATGTGTCCAATACATGCGGTGACACTCTAGTTACGATGATATGATGGGTTAATGTCAGTATACTTGGGTTACTGTGTTTCTGAGGGTGATGTGTTTATTTCAGAATTACCGTAAACCATTGACTCATTGGAGTCGTTTTACTAGATGGCACAAGTGGAAAGTGCTTTTAAAGGAGTACATTCACTTACCAACAGAGTGTTGTTGTGACTCAGATTGACATCTCTACATTTGAGGTGGCATGAACTTGAATAGCTGATGGTTTTTTGACACACAAAGTATTATACTCCTTTAAGGTGAGTTCTGGAAGCATGTATCCACGAAATCTTGAATAGCGATTTACATAGACTGATGTATGGCCAGGGCTTCTGTCTCCCCACATAGGCACATTCTGAGCCAGACGACTTTGGTCCTGAGGAGACCCTTTAACTCATAAGGGTTGAAACGTCGACCTATATTTCTCTTGGTTCCCTGATTATTTAAAATCCACATTGTGCTATATTGTGCAAACATGTGTGTTGAAAAAACTTGTCTATGAACCAGGGGGCATTGATGGTGTCTTTTGAATATATTTTACGTATTTATGCACACACTTAAGCAGTACTTCGCCTGCACTTTTTTGATACTATTTGTGCGGTCACTTGCATATATATTGGAGGGTAATGTATATCAGTAACAGAAACCCTCTCAGTCTGATTGTGTTGTTTATATATGCAACCCAAGTGAGAACTAACCACCAGACTGCCAGAAGAATATACTGATTGTTGGTCTCCCTAGATGAGTTTAAGGGGGAGGCCTACTTCATGAAAAGAGACCCACGGTGGACTCTGTATATATAGCTAACATCATTCTGCTGTCATGCAAATGCTACCTTACTGGCCCACACCAACAGCACAGTTGCACAGCCTTGCATGATGGATAATACGCTTGAACCTTACACCACTGCACAAAGGTATCATGCTCTAAACATGCATGCCGACTCCGGTAATATTTTATGGTAGCAAAATGAGCAGCTCTCTGCAGTATCACCGTCTAGAGCACAAGATGAGATTATCTAAGGCATGCAGTTGTAATATGTACCTGAATTTGTCATGGCACAATCATCTGGTTCAAAACCGTGCAATATGGGGCGACACTTCACCCCAACCCAGTCGCACAGCTCAACAATGTGGTCATGACATAACTCCTGTTATATAAACCATGTTTAACTCCTTATTCAGTCATTTATGTCCAAATTTTCGTCATACTTTAAGTTAAAACCACATGTATGGTATCATGCTGTTTCACAGGCTTCAAATGCTCTAGATGTGCCCATCCGGACCTTCATTCAAGAACATGATGGAGACGCACGTTAGATTCAAAGCAGTGTTCTTTTATTTTCAACCCAATGCATTTCGGGCAATACAGGCCCTTCTTCGGGGGTAACTGTAAATGAACAATCAGACATTCACTATTATTACATTTTTCTTCGTTTTACATATTTAATAATCTGTGCCAACCAACTCATCTGATTAAAACCCCACTGGTTTTGTACCAGCGTGCCAATCGGGCAAGGCACGCACCCAGTAAGCACGCACTCTCTGAGAATTACAGAGGATAAATATGGATTAACTGAGTAAAGGAAGGTGTGCATCCCATCACTTCTTGTAGACAATCATCTGGTTCGCCATCCCTGTCGTTTGAAGTACACTATCTGTGATGCTGGTGCAGGACTACTTTGTGCACTAATCACTAATGCAAAAATTTAAATATCCAGAAATGTGATGGGTGTATCAAACAAGCAATGTCTGAAGGGCCTGACTTAAACAAGCCAATAACTGCAGGAGGCTGACTCAAAGCCCTCCTCTCATTGGGCCTGATTTAGAGATTGGCAGATGGGGTATGCGTTGACAAATGTGATGGATATCCTGTCCACCATATGACAAGTGCTATAGGACATAATGCACTTATAATACGGTAGACAGGATATCTGTCACATTTGTGACGCAATAACCCATCTACTGGACTCTAAATCAGACCCTTTGAATGCATAGATAGCAAGAGGTCCTCTTTTATGCAGACCTAAAAGTTAACTCCTAGGCATCATTGAAGATAAACTTCTCCACTGGCTCGCAGTGGACTATCAGGCAGAGGGGGCCCGAATGGATCACAATATTGTGCGTGTTTATTAACAAGTATCCTATTCCTTCAAATTTACCTCCTGAATCTTTTTATTGCTGTGCACTTAAAACTCAGATCTATATAAGCCTCTACCACTGTGATCATTGAGAGATTCTGTACACATGTTGGTCAGGACATCTTGTCTCCATTGCCCTAACTCCTAAATACTCCTATAGTGTGAAGAGAAGTCACTTATATCATCCTGTACCATGCACTATCATCTACTCACAATGAAGAACATTTCTGATGTATAGGAACCCACATGTTTGTTAGTTTTAATAAACCTAAAGACATAACAGATGATTTTGAGGTTTGGCAGGAGACCACTTTTGTGATAACGCGAGATCATACTTCCAAAATGTGGGCAGCATTTTAATTAAGGCACATCTTCACAGAAGTATGAAATGACTAGAGTAACTTGACAGGAGACATTCTATCCAGAGCAGCACACACACTCTGCAGACCAAATTATATGTTTTAATAATTGGCTAGTGTGATGTGAAATATTAATGGATCTCTCATGATGATATTGCCTGCTTTGTGGTCTATAGCCAAGCACACATCAAGTGATGGGTACGGTGAGCTGCTGATAAGGGTTCAGTGTGCTGCAGATCTGCTGAGGTTTTTTATAGGCCTGTTTCCTATGGATCCGCATGGTTATGTTTAATAACCTTAAAAAAGCAATAACGCGATCAATACACCAGCGTCTTTATTACCAACCATATTTCCTTTCTGATCTTGCTGCTGGCGATATGGACTCAGCCTGTTCTTCATGAACTGAGCCACATGTTTGTTTTTCTAAAAGTGGCCATTTCTAAAAATCCAAGCCGAGTGTGTAAGTGATGTCATAAATCACCATGCCACTGCAGCCGATCTGCTCCTTGCAATCAAAGAGGGAGACACTATGTCTCTTTGTCAGCACCTATTACCCATCTGGGATGGCTTTTTTCAGGCTGAAGAGATCAATGTCCGCAGTGATTCATCATCTCATCCTGACTCACTTGTGCACTTCGGTTGTTTTATGTGGGATTCAAAGCAAATAAGGTAAGAGATTTGATCTAGTGGCGAACTTGCATACTTTGGCGCTTGGGGACATGGGTTCGAATCCCTGCCTCGGAAGCAGCACATGAATGAAAATCATGTCACTTTAGGCAAAGTATTTAAACGTCCCTTGCCCAAAAAATAACAAGCATTTGCAATGCAATAGGTCTCGCATTTACGCAAGTTTAAGCTATTGGCATTGTAAATGACAATGCCTATAGCTTCAACTCGCGTAAATGCGAGACCTATTGCATTGCAAATGTTGCTTCATGTTTAAAACTGAGCATGGCGCCGCTTCAAGGACACCGTGCTCTGTTTCTTTTTTTTTTTAACTTTAACACTGATCGTGGTGTCCTTGAAGCGGGCGCCGCCCTCAGTGTTAAAGTTAAAAAACATAAAGAAACCGAGCGTGGTTTCCATAAAGCGGCGCCGCGCTCAGTTTTAAAGTTAAAAAAAAATAAACAAACAGAGCGTGGTGTCCCTGAAGGGGGTACCACGCTCACTCTGAAATAAAAAAATAAAAAATTCAACAGAGCGCGGTGTCCCAAAAGTGGACGCCGCGCTCAACATGAAAGTTATATAAAATTGAAATTTAAAATGATTGCGGTGTCCCTAAAGCGGGCGCCGCGCTCATTATGCAAATACCCAAAAAAGCAGCCACCATTGTCCCCATCAGTGACAATAACAACAAAAATAGTGCTCACTTACTAGATAAAGCAGTCCGTTTAACGTGCCAAGTGAAAGGTCCAGTCCTTATGGGCGGTAACAAATGGCGACAAGGCGGTAACAAGGAGGGACTAACAAGCCTCATAATGAATCGGAAGCCAGCATTTACCAAGGACAATGACACCACCCAATGAAAAATATGGGAGGAGAGAAGGACGAGGCTTCCACAGCATACTCTACTACAGCATGCCTCTCAAAGCGAGCAGCGCATGAAAAAGGAGTTGTGAAATATATTGTAATTGTGGATTTATTTATGTAAATCCACGTGTATGGACTTAATTTGTCTCCCTGCCCCCCCTCATAAAGTATAGTATCAAGTTATATAAAGTAGCAAAACACTGAAGAGTGGGTATTTTATCATTAACGTTTTTGAACTCCATGATTTACTGTTGTAATTCACCTTCAACGTATCACAGGATAAGATAAATGCACCACTATTGGCTAATTTTGCGCCAGTGCGATGTTGCTCTGCCATTTGTACATAGGTTTGGTCTTTTTTGTTATTTTTACATTGGTTATCAATGCTTATGTCAATCAATCAATCAATCTTTATTGTTTGGTTGCCTAAAACCGTTAGAATGTTTCATTATATTTAGCATATAATACTCTTAAAAGAAGGGAATCGAATTTAGAATATAATTTTCTTAAAAGGAGGGAATGCATCTGTTAATTACGTGAATACATATCTGGCTCTGCAAATTGACTAATGAAATCTATACAGTATAAAGTTTGAGTACAGGGCACGACTGTAAGGTGACTCGTCGAGTTAATTCAATGCCCTGTCTCGATGGCAGATGCTAGATTAATTTTGCGCCTTTTTAACGCTTACCAGGTGAGCTGGAGGTGTAAGTTATTTTGAATTGAGAAGAGTATCTGCGTATCAATGTCGGCCATGATATGAAAATCACGGCACGCTGCAAAAGCATTGCTGTTTCAATGGGAATCACTGTTCAGCAAACTTCTTTTCTAATTTGGTCATGAATATTGCAGATCTTATGTTCAGTTGTGTGCTTTCTCCCCTTAAACATTGAATTAGCGCCTGTCAGCGGGCACGAGTTTCCATTTGGTTGGATACAAAACAAACTACTCAGTTCTTCTGCAAAGGCAGATGCAATGCTCATGTTATTTGTCCCTTGGTTCTTTGATCGGTGGATGGTGCATAATTGCCCCATACCGGGGAAATCTCTTGCTTTTTTTATATTTTTTAAAATTCTGATGTACTGTTCTGATTTCATGCTGGCAGATGTGATGTTAGCAACGCTCAAATTAAGGGGTCGATTACGATGTCGTGCGGAAAGCCTCCGACCGACAATCGGATTACCCTAGACCAGAGGTCTTCAAACTTTTTTGCTCTGAGCCCCCCTAAGCAAAATGTTTTGAGGTCGGGGCCCCCTCCAAAACTTTATGGCAAGGATTATGGGAGCAGGAGGGACATGGTTGCATGCAAGTGGCAGGTCTTATGAGATGATTTCAGGAGTACTTTTTCTATAGCTTATAAACTGCACTAAATATGAGACTTATAAAACAGCAAATGCATCAGACAAAAACATGCATTACCCCAAACATACATATCCCCATAATTGGGGTGGTGTGAGCCTCTCACACTCTTGGACCCCAAAGTAACTACACCTGCTGCGCTAATGATAACTGTAGTCCTGAGTAGCAGGCTACTCCTCTGCATCTTTTACCTCTTCCCCACCATGACGGACCATCACCTCGGTCCTAAGCTACCATGCCCATTTTTTAAAGGTGGACAGTCATAATTGTGATGCAGTGGGCCCCTCAAACCCCTGGGCCCCAGTCCTGCTGCATCTGCTTACACTCCTGGCAGCAGCGCCAGCTTCACTAATGAATGAACCTTTTAAAAAAAAATTAAAAAACACTTATATTGTCCCCTTCTTTGGGGTATCTCTCTGAAATCGCTGTCTCTGGCCATTGAAAACATAAAAATGAGTCCCCATACAGTGCTCCCTATTCTGGGCCTTCTCTTTGACAATATCTATGAATCTCACTCCTTTCCTCGGTCTCTTAGACCATTACTGTGAGGCCCCAGGGGTCAAGATGATTATGGCTCTACATCTGAATGCAATCCTGCTGGCCTTCTACCTGCCACCCCATGGATTCGGCTTTCACAAAAAAAACTGCCCCTGAATGGTTAATGCTGACTTTGAGGTGCCTCTGCCTGAAAGCGAAGGATGTGGAGGTAGTGCAGAAAGTTAAAAAAGAAATCAGCCGTTAATTGATTGAGTCACTTAAAGCCAGGGCCACTGGAATTAAGAGTTTCTGCAGCAGCAGCGTTTTCCACATAATTATGAGTTTACCGCATTTGCTACATAATCCATAATCTGCAGATTCCAACAAAAAAAACTTGATTCTAGCTCACACGGAACACAATTTACTTAAAACGTGGCAAAGTGTTCCAGAGCAGTGGAAGGGCCTTTGCAAAGATTGACTGGTAATCTTGTAGTTGCTTACTGCTGTATTTAGGTGTTTTATAGATTTGACACATAATCCACCATCTGCCGCATCATCTGCTGATATTAACAACAACAGAAAAATGGTTCTAGCTCAAACGGTTCCAAAGTTAGTAAAAATGCCATGACACATGGTGCCGTGCAGTGGAAGGCACTTTGCAAAGCTGGCCTGGTCTTCTTTCTGTTGCTTATAGTTATATTTCGGTATTAAACTGGTCCTAATGAGGTGCAATCAATGCCCAGACAGTGTTACCAAGTTTTAAAATGAAAGAATAATGAAGCAATACTATTAAAAAAACGTGCTGCATAATTTGCCTATTCTTGCCGCATCATTTACTCAACTGTCTCATAATTTGGCCCTCTTCTGCCGCATAATTTCAGTGGCCTTGCTTATACCCTGGACCTCAAGCTAAGCATTCTAGGTTTGTGTGAGGTACAGGCGCTCGCCAAGTCTAGAGCTAGGCCCGGTAGCTCTC
Organism: Calotriton arnoldi; assembly: GCA_963921515.1. NCBI lineage: Eukaryota > Metazoa > Chordata > Amphibia > Caudata > Salamandridae > Calotriton > Calotriton arnoldi. The sequence goes on from CAWUFW010009031.1 coordinate 573,573, forward strand.
AGGCACCTATGTTCCTACCGAATGTTAGAACTACCCACTCTTTGATGTGTGCAATTAAAATGTTAATAAAGTTTTTGAAACAAAAAATTATTAACTCTTCATTGCATAATATAATATGACAACCGTGAACCGAGACAAGTGAAAGCAGCAATCCCTCCTCGTGCTCAAAACCAAGACACTGACCAGCAAGACTCATCCTCGTGAAAAACAACCAAAATCATCAAAAAATAAACGAGGGAAAACGCAAAGTACAAAAGTTGTATTTATCACTGCACAGTTAAAACGCATATTCAAACAAACTCTCAAACAAATATAGTTTTCACCAGGACAAACACACCACGAACTGATTTCACATTAAGTATTTGTGCAGCCTTTACTTATTGAAACTTAGAGAAAATACATGCCACACTCACTGACCCCTGCCCCCACGGCTCAAATCACGGGCTCAGCCTGGAAATGCAGCAAATAAACATCGCTCGCACTTCCAGGCCATCTTCATTTACATATACTTGCAGAGGCATCTGCGCCCCCCTGGGAACCCATCCACGCCCCCCCAGGGGGGCGCGCCCCACAGTTTGAAGACCTCTGCCCTAGACTGTGTTGGAACCCATCCGCCTGACTCGGTCGGAAACATTTCCGACTGACCGATTACGATGCTCGCGGTCAGAAGGGAAACCTTTGTTCAGTCATTCTGAAACTGTTCCGCCCGGCACTCAGAGAATCTGTGTCGGTCGGAGCCGATTCATACAACTCTATGGACAGCGTTTCCGACCGACCGATTACGGTGTCGGATTCTGACAGCCTTTCCGCGTCGGGCTGTCCGACACGAAAAGCCTGTCAGAAAGTGATTTTGGGGGACCCTAGCAGGCTCCCGTTCATCCTGAGGCCTCCGGTTGGGGGCCATCGGGGTACCCCAGGGACCCCACTGTAAAACCATGCACTGTGTGGCAGGCACCATGGGGTGCCCATGACAGGGTGCAAGGTTTTCTGCAGACACCCATTTTCTCATAGGAGTCTGTGTTGTCGGTCGGAACACAGGCTCCCGTAGAAGTCAGTGGTAGTCCTTCCGAACAGTGTTCGGAAGCATCGTAATCGGTCGTGCGGAACAGCCGATCGTGAGTCGGTCAGAACCGAATCCGACAAGGAGTCGGGCGGAAAGATTCCGCACAACATCGTAATCGGCCTCTTGTCACTTGGACAAAGAGGCATGAGTGGATTTTGAAATTATGACAATGAAAAATGTTATGCGGTGCTGCATAAGTAAAAATAGTGTTTCCGCGGGTGCATCTGAAGGACATAAAAAGCAGTGGACATTTCTGGTTGGAATAGGGGTAAAGTTGCCATGGGGGGGCTGTTCTGAGAGTACAATCATTTCGCATGAGTGGTCAAGTGAATGCCATTTTGCCTTATATCAATAGCATATTGGTGGTTGACATTTTAATTTAGAGGCAACGCTTTGTCCAAAGACGTATTAAGGCATGGGCAAAGTGGGCGATTGCCCAGGGACCTTACACTCCAAGGTGCCCACTCGTAAAGTGAATGAGAGAATTGAAATTCCTGCCATAATAACGTTGGTTATAAAAAAACTGTTTATTATTCTAATTTGATAGCTGAGCATGATTAACGGAATCTGAGGGCCACATTAATCAAGCTTTTGTGCCAGGGCAGAGTCACACAAAATGACACAACGCTGCACAAGGTCTTGGAAGGGGATTTACTTCCCAGCATAAAAGGTATTTTATGCTGGAAAGGTGCCTTTTCTTGGCGCAAAAAGCTATTTGTTCGGCTTTGCACCACATTACATCAAGGGGGGTGTTACATGGGTATAATTTGGCAGATCAGAGCAAGCACCGCTAACTTTTGACACAAAGCCTGTTCTACTAAGATTAGAAGAATAGGCTCTGCGTAAAAAAATAATGCCTCCTTGAACCAGGTGCCAACTTGGAGACGTGTTCATTTCCCTAAACATTCAATTCCACACATTCCATCTGTGCTGCACTGTACTACACACCTCCAATTTGTGAATTGTGTAAGAAATTTTCTAGGCATAAGATTTTGTACTGGAAGTGCATGTTTGCAGTACAAATCATATGCTAGACATAACACACACATCCCTGCACAGTGGTGTAAATGTTGTGTGTTGAGCTAGACAGCCAATTTGTACTCCAGTGCAGGGGTAGTGACCAGCAGCAGGCTATTTTTAGTAAACAGCTCTACGTTGCTTTCTTACCCCTTGTGAAATGCAGCACAGCAAATTTGGTTGTTGCTCTTCTTTGCTCTAAATATATTAAATCTGGCCCTGAGTGTGCATGTCTGGACTGGCTTGCCCAGCTTTAACCCTCGCAGTCCCAGGCACTCTCAGGCAATTACATTGAAAAATAATCTTTCTCTGTGATTTCCCTCTCATTACTTTACCTCATCTTTTCTACCTTAACCCTCTCTCTTAACCTCTCTCCTATCTTTACTCTGCGCCCATATCTGTCACTTTTTATACCCTCTCTCTCTCTACCTTAGGTCTCCCTATGTCATCCGTCAACTTGTACCTCACAGCGCTTCTTCTGACCTCACTGTATCTCTTCAACATCCACTTCACTTCTCACACAACCTTATCTCTATCTCTACTGTATCTCTATATCTTGCTCTATGTCTCTATTACCTTATGTGTATCTGCCTCTCTCTCAGACCTTTCTCTACCTCACCACTTCCCTCACCTCTGTATCTTATTTCCCTCTGTACCTCACATTTCCCTCACTCCTTTACCTCTTTCTACCCCACTTCTCTCTCTTACAACCTCACCTCTCCATGTCCCCTTTCTCTCCTTCTACCTCTGTTTCCTTTGCTTCATCACTCTATAGATCTTACTCCTTTCTGACTACTTCTATTTCCCTACCTCTACCAGTTTTACTCTATCATCAATGTCTATCTCCCTCTCTGTGTCGCACACACACACACACACACACCCCCGGGAACTTTCCTCAACTATCCAGCTCAACCTCTTTCTTCTTAGATCTCTCTACCGCACCATCTCTTCCTTTCACAACACTGTACCTTGGTATAAACCTTAACGCTTTTTCTCTATCTCACATATGTCTCTCAACCTCTTCTCTTCACTCCTCTTTTAACCTTTCTCTCTTTGCACTACTCTCTTTACCTGCCCCATTTTTATATACCTCTTGCACCTTGCATCTATTTGTTTTTCTTCAAGTCCACCTGTCTACCTCTACATCTCACTGCCTTTACCTCTCTCTAATTCACCCCTTTCCTAAACTTACTGTACTGCTGTTGTCTGCCTCTCTCTTTGGTTACTCCTCCCTATCGCTCTTTCTATCGCACACTAAAACCTTCCTCTTGCTACCTCTCTGTATCTTTCCTTCTAGCTGCCTCTCCTTTCTCTATGTGCTTTATGTCTCTCTCTACCTCACAAATCTTTCTAGATCACCTCTGTCTCTACACACTTCTCCCTCAACTTCCCGTCTCTCACTATACTGCTCTCTTTATGTCTCTGTCTGTTTCCTGTATCATGCTCCATCTCATTTCACTTACTTAGAAGGATCACAGGTATTGTCTAGAAAGAGAAGTGAACACATATAAAGAGGGTAGATGGGTGAGGCAGGGGAAGATAAATTAGAAGAAAGTTATTAGATTTTAACCAATCAAATGGTGAAAGTCCTTAGAGCAGTGCTTTGATTTTTACGGTTGCAGCAAGAATGGCAGTAGTGATAGGGGGAAGGGGTACATTTGTGATTACAAATATTCAGCAACTAAATCTACAATTTCAAGGGGAGACATCCTTTACTTCGAATGCGTTATATCGCATTCCATTACAACGTGGTTGATATACAACGACCGCAGTAGTTACATCGCATACGATTACATCGCAAGTCGTTATAACGACTTGCTGTAGAAGCAGAAGGTGTTCGATTTACAATCCAACACCTTCCCTGCTGTTGCACAAACTGGAGAAGGAATAGTAAATTATACTATACCTAAGTCCAGCGCGCCCCCTACAGCAAGTCGTTGTAACGGCTTGCGATGTAATCGTATGCGATGTAACAACGCGTTCGTTGGAACGACGGCGTTGTAATGGCATGCGATGTAACGCATGCGTTATAATGACATATATTCATTTCAAGTGTTACATGATTATGTCTTATTGTGATATTATGCACTTATCCACTAAACATCTAACAAATCACCCTTAGCATAGTTTTTATTCAATAGGAAAAACAAGCTGGGTGGCGACTGAATTCCACATAAAATGTTGCTGTTGCCCAGTAAAAAAAAAAATCTAGTTCAAACAAAAAAATAAATGGCTTTATCATGCTTGTTCAAACTTTCTTTCGGTAATGTTTAGATGGCAGCAGGCAGCTTTAGGTTTCAACTTATTTTCCATGTCCCTGTTAACATATAATTTAATATTGGTCGGTGTCACGAGGGCTTGAATGAGCCAAAAATAGGCAATAATTCAAAAATTATTCCAAACAAAGGACCCAAAAAGATATACTGCCCGGAACCCCACAAATTCCTAAGATGTCACTGACTTCTATCCTCTAAATGCTTTTCTATGGTTGTTGCCACCTAAAGGCTGATAAGCACTATGCCACTTCTTGGCCATCTAATCTGAAGCTCGTTTTTTTTACAAACCTTTAATGCAAACTGTCAGCATAAAATACAGGCTTCACTTTGTCCAGCCTTGGGCTGCTGTCCCAAGCTGATTGATTATTTGGGAGTGTCATTGCCAACAAAATTCTTCTTCCACTGCAAAGATTTGATTTCTGATATACTGAAAGTCCTTGGAAAAACCTAAAGTAAATACGAAGAGTAACTTCCCCTTGTATTTTCTTAAATTCCCTAGTGACAATTTAGCACTGCATGTTGAATTTGGCACAGGTGGTATAACGTTGTTTCTTTTATTCCACTTTCAGAAGTGGCCTGAAATTGCTAGACAATGTGTTCTATTTATAGGAGACATAGGGGGCCTATTACGATCTCAGTCGGAAAGCCTCCGACTTGAGGTCGGAGGCTTTCCGACCGAGATTGTCGGTTTCAATTCCGACCACCTAAATATAATCTAGGCAGTCGGAATTGAAACCGGCCGTTCATTCCAGCTGGATTCCGACAGGCTCAAGGAGCCCATTGGCCAGTCGGACACCGGCCCGTTATCCCAAAGGACGGAGTTTCCGCCGTTGGGATTACGATGCTCGGTTTCCCACAGGCTTTCCATGCCGGGCTTTCAGACATGGAAAGCCTGTCGGAAAGTGAGTTTTGGAGCCCCTAGCAGGACCCCCTTCTCTTTGCGGCCTCCGGTTGGTGGCCGAGGGGCACCTATGATGCCCCCCTGTTGATCCCTGCACCGTGTGGCAGGCACCTCACGGTGCCTGACACAAGGTGCAGGGATGAACACAACCTCCCATTTCCCTATGGGAGCTTGTGCTACAGCCGGTTTACGGCCGTAGCATAAGCTCCCATAGGAAAATGTGGGTATGCGACCCCACCATGTGCGGTCGCATCGTAATGAGGCGGTCGGGTCCGCCGACCGGAGGTCAGTTGGTCCCAATTCGGCGATGATGACGGTCGGAAGCAACTCTGACAGACATCATAATCGGCCCCTTAATGGTACAAACATACATTGTATTTAGTAAGCATATATTATTTTCTTCCCACACTTTTACGTAAATGCCAGCTACAGTGGTGTTAGGCTAACAGATCATCCTTTTTTCCTTAGAGGTCAATGATTCTTAATATTGTCCCAAATGTATATTACAAGTACATATCACAAATATGTAATACATGCATAGTACAATACGTAGGCCCAGGTTGAATTTCATTTATGCCAGTGTATTTTCACATAATTTCATGAACTTCGCATTAAGCCTGCTATGCAAAGCTCCAGAAATTAGGCTATTACATCACCTGGTGCCATTGTGCGGGTGCATGGAAACAACACAAACCACCACAATGAGAGTGGCTATTGTTTGTGGCACTTGTATTTTTTGCAATATATTTGTGCCAAAATAGATGCAAGGACGCATTTCATGCTAAAATATAGAGCTAAAAGCTGGTTTAGCATTTTACATAATTTTATGTAATGTTTGTGGAAATTTGCCTAATTATGTGAAAGCTAATTATGCAAATGTTGAGCCCCCTTAATAATAAGTTCAGAAGAAAACAAATCAGCGTTATCTAAAATATTGAGAAGAATATACTTCATTAGTCAGAAAATGTTGTTAGTGATAGTTGCTAAACCTGAGGACATTTTGCAGTATTACAAGGGTAAGATAACATTTCCATTTTGAGTTGAATCGGTTTGGGATGAGGAAGAGATGGACAAAAGCAATGAGTGATCAACAACTTTAGGGCAATACATTTCACAACAATAGTTTTAAACCAGGAACTTCTATTTCTGCAAGTAAGTGTCAACAAGAATTGGCAAAGCCAATAAGTTTTACCATGCGAGATCTATTGGTTTTGTCAATGTTGTTTGAACATGTTGCACAGCAGCACAAGCTGCTGAACAACATGGCTGAAAGTAAAGAAAAGAAGAGTGCTATGAGGCCACCAGTGCTGGCCGCATCACAGTGCTTTTTTCTTTACTTTAAGCCATGTCTAAAATACATTGGCAAAGCCGATAGATCTTGCATAGCCTTTGACAATGCTTTTTTTTAAAGCCCTGCAGGTCAGCGAGTGTTTTTTTCTTTTTTACTGACTGAAGGTAGGGGCAGGGGAAAGAACCCAGGAGGGGGCGGAAAGAACGCAAGAGAGGGTGGGAAGGACAGGGGCAAGCATCAATGAAAAGCGCTGTAACATGGCCAGTGCTGGCTGCTTCATAGTATGTTTTATTCTGACTGGGGGGGACAAGAAAGGACATGGGAGGGGTGAGACTGGAGGAGGGCAAGGAAGAATGGAGGGGAAATGGAACCAGCTATAAAGTCGGTGGAGGCAGATATGAGGGATGAAAAGGGATAGAGAGGGCCTGAAAACGCATGCACGCTTATGGAGTGCTAGTTTAAAAGTAGCAGAAAGTACCTTTGCAAGTGGGCGGCCAGCAAAAATACAGTGGGTGCAGACTAGAAACTGTACTTGGTCCAAGCTCCATGGAAGAAAGAAACAACCAAACAAAAAGTGTAAGCTGGAGGCCCTGCCCAATGAAAAGCCAACCATTGGCAGGCTATATGCCCATTTTAAGCTTTTTTTTTGTTTACAAGAGATTTTGCAAGCACAGCGCAAACTGCAGGTGAAACCTAAAAATAGGGCACGAATCAGTGTACAGATAGATCATACAGGGTTTTGAGATAAAACAAATAAGTAAATCATTGTGAAGTAAAAGTGCCAGGGAGTCATCTTGAAACAGTACCTTTTGATGGAATTATAAAAGCTTGGAGACTTCTTTTATTTGTATTTAAAGTTTTGTGCTGTCCAGTGAGATTTTGATCCACCAAAAGACACATAGAAAGTGCCTGCACTTGACCCACATGAAAGATTCTTTGAAATAATTCTTGACATTTGGCTGAGCAAGGCAAAGAGTGAAGAGTTTAGAAGAAAGGACTAGCAGATGGGAGCTGAGAGCATGCAGCAACCTTATGTGCAGTCCTAACCCACAAGCTGGGGTAGTAGACTCTGGTTCTGCCCCTAGTGATGCACACCACGCCCATAATGCAGCTAAAAGAAGCACCATTGTAAAGTGAAATGGCCACTTATGACACTATGCAGGAAGTATCGACCTCATGTACACATTATATTAATGGATGCAAACACTCAGATTCATTTTTAAATGTACTAAACCCATTTAATGATTCAGAAAAGGTTTTCCGAATCGTTAAGTTGGTTTAACAAACATTAAATGATCAATATTTGGAAGGGGCGTTTTAGAGGCTTTCCTGCCAAATACCGATCTATTAATATTTTCCAACTGAAATCCAGCCTCTAAACATTAATATTTTACCACCAACTCAAAGAAGGTGTTAACCCGTTTACAAACAAGGGAGTGCACGCCCCTTTTTTAATTGGTGACATTTTTTTTTAAGACTAGGCAGCGGTCCATGGGGTCACTGTCTAATCTTAAAAAGTTTGTAAACATTTTCATTTTCTTTTTTATACACATCCATTATTCATTTAGGAAAATGTGCTGCATTGACCCAAGCAAGCCACCAGGCCTGTGATTGTAGTCAATCATAGTGGGTTGCAATTTGTGACCTACCTCTTAATATGTATGAGACAGGTCGAATTTCACCCCACTGTGATTCTGTATTTTGTAAACCGAATGATTATTATATAGGTCGGTTCGCAAAATAAGAATACATTTGGTAAAAGTCGGTGCGTAAATTGGGGCCCCTTTAACCTAATGCATTCTTCGAACATGAGGCGCTAAAATACCTTCAAAACTCTGTATATCACCTGAACCATGCAGCCTCGATTGCACTGTTCATTTTTATTTTATTTGATTGCAGGAATGTTGATTGTGTTTATTGTTATGCTTCCAGCCATCTGGGTTGTAGGAGCTCAAATATTTTGAATGGTTTTTTCAGTGTTTTAGAAACAAAATTGTGACCATAAAGGTACTTATACTGATATATCTGGAAGTGCTTACTAATTGAACTTAATCAATGGCTACCTAGCTGCTCTGGCCGAAAAGAGTATTTGGTGTGCAAGACTAACGTCTGTTAGGTTTTTGAAAAAAAATGCAGGTGATCCCAGGTTGCTTCATTTCCAGTATTCCAAATAAGGTTTGGGTGCATATCTGGGATGGTTTTCTTTTGGCTTCCCCCTTTGGCTCTGCTTGGATTGGATGGAGGAGAGTGGGCGATTGCAGACCTCACTGGGTGCTCTTCAGCTGTTTTATTCTCATTTTATTTTTAATGAATAATGGTACAGTAAAGGATATGAGTAGAAGATGTGGCTTAACGGTCAGAGAGGCTGACTTTGAATCTGGGGAACTAGGGGGCAAATTAGCAAGAAGAGGCGATAATCATCGCTAACCCTGCTTAGCGTGATTTTTTTATCGCCGGCTATCGCTGGAATATATCGCCACGCTAACGCTGTATTAGCAACGATTAGCGCTATGGCGATGAATATTCCAGCGATAGCGGGGGAAATGGGCCAACATCGCTGAAAAACCAGCGATGTTGCATGGAGAAGGGAGAACACCTTGCTGATACGACCCTGTGGTTCTATCAGCATAATCCACCCCCCCATGTTAGGTATGGCTAACACCTGCTAATTGCAGGTGTTAAATAAACATCGCTAACTGGGGCCATGGCCACCTTGCTAATAGGCGATAGGCCTGTTAGCGAGTGTTTCCCAGGTTTGTTCGTCGGGAACGCCCACTTTGCATGTCATTAGCGATAAATATCGCTGACATGCAAAGTGGTAAGAACGGGCGTTAATGCCCGCAAACTGTTGCTAACTGCTGTTAGAGACAGTTTGCTGATAGGGCGATATAAATATCGCCGCTTTAGCGGCAAAAAGTGCCGCTAAAGCGGCGATAGTGCCCTTGCTAATATGCCCCTAGGTTCGAGTCTGGCGGGAGGCTCAAACATCTTGTGATTCTGGGCAAATCCTTATGCCTAAAAAATACAATTAATGTGTATGTTTCTAATGCAACTGGTGCTCATGTAAAGCGCTCTGATACCTTCTGGTCGAGTTTGCGCTATATAAAAAAATGAAAAGAAAAAAACAAATTGACCATATTGGTATTGGTTTTCCTGACATCAGGGATACGCCAAGGTCTCCTCGAATAGAGGGCTCTCCTGCAGTCATTTGCACTTTTGATTTGTGCAAAAACTGTACACATCACTTGCTCGTTTACCTTCCCTTTCATTGTTGAGGGTCACATTATCACACTTACTTGTATGCCAACTAAAACAATGTTGTTTAGAACAGTGCATCATCAGCTAGCTGTGTGAGAGTTTGTGTTTCTCCTTTGAAGGTTGCTCCTCAAGGGCATGGGACGTTTTTCACGTAGCCTGGTGAAACATTATCGAGGCTTCAATCGTGAACGTGGGGCTTCCAGGAAAGTAGCGATGCAATGCAGGCATCTTAGCATGAGGGAATGCGAACTAATTCCTCCGGCTCAATAGCAGATGGATGTCTGTGTTCTGCACCAACTGCATCTTGTAAATGAAACTGGTGCAGTAATCGAAAGTGTCTGATAGTCTGGCTAGCACAACATTCCTTAGATCCATCTCGCTCCACAGGCTTCCACTGCTTGAAAACACTCTTCCAGTTGAACTTAGAAATAGCTGTGAAATCAGTGAACTGAACTTGCACTTACTGGACCATAATATTCACCCTAGCATCCTATTCTTAGTTCAGACCAAATCTTAATCTTTTTATTCATTTATTTTGCAGTAGGAAGTGTTTTGCTGTCCTTTCTGTTAGCAATTTTTTGCAAATTATAAGTATGTGCTATTTTGCGTTAACTCCTTTTTACTGTGATCATTGCTGTTTTGCGGCAGTAAAAATCAATGATTGGAATTTATAAACGTACGCTAACACAGGCAAAATGTAAACATTAATTGATGTAGTAACTTGGTTTTCGGTTCAAGCATGGAAACAACTGAATCCTATTGAGAGAATTCTAAAATCCCTGTTCTGATTTACCCCCCTTGTCGTGTTTTATCAAAATGTTTTCACGGCTGCAGACAACATCTGGTTCACTTCTTGCAATGGCTTTCCATGGCTAGTGATTTAAATGCACGATTTTCTGTCACAGATCCGTCTTTTTAAATTAAATCCCTCTCCTCAGTCCAAACGCCAGGCTCACTTTGAAAAACCTAAATATGGGATGTCGAAAAAATGACCCGGCACTTAGTTGGGGCTTGGCTAAACCAGCTCCCCCTGGTGTTATAATTTTAGTAGATCAAAAACCTTACCCTGGCCATAGCTTAAACAATTAAAACAATAGCCTGTTTCCTTTTTTTTTTTTTCTGAAGGTGTATTTTAGATAAAAAGTGAAGTAAGTCTTAGATTTTCGAAGCAATGATTTTTTCAGTCAAGGGGGGTATTTCACAGATAACCACTTTATCAAGTTGTCTATTAAAATTAAACGCTTGTTTCAGCCAGTATCAATACCTCATCATAAGTAAGTAACAAAAATAATTTTCCTGTCTAGTCAATTTGCATGTCAAAAGTCTATTCTTCAGTGAGTCTCTTATCAGAGACAGGAATCCAAAACTTTGATCCCAATCCAGTTGTCAGTTTCTCACTATTCATAAGTCAAGCATCATACATCCGGGCAGCCAGTAATACAACCCCCTCTTCCTTGTTGGCCTATCCCAGAGTGGCTTACGTTGTGTACTCTGGGCCTTAGTAATGTTTGTATCTTACCTTCCTGCATTCATTTGGGTCATTAAAGAACGAAAATCAATGTGTTGTGCTGTATTTCCTTGTGACAGTTACAAACAACTGGTGGCCCTGATCATGATGTAGGTTTCAGGACACTAAACTCTCTGGCTGAAATATAAAAAAAATCTTGGCATCCAAAAAACAACTTGGCTGAAAGTGGACACAGGTAGAGTTTACAGGGGGTAGAGTTTCAAGTGGGGCAGGAAATTTAGCGCTCTCAGGACACAGAATAATTTCCATTAAAAAAAGGATTTGTTTAGATGGTGTGAACAAACAAAGTGAGCAAAAACATTTGGGAAGGCTAATTTTTTTGATTCTCTCAATTCTTATTTTATCGAGAAAATCGCTACTATCAAGGCTAGCATCTCTCCTCCCATGTCTACACTCCCCCCCCCAATCTCAAAGGAATTTGTTTTCACTCTACTTAAAAGAGTCAGCTCTGGTTCCCCCACTGACTGTTGCCCGCCTCATATTCTACGTGAAGCCTTCCTTACCTCTCCGGATCCTCCCCTTTTATTTCTCAATAATTCCCTCAAATTGGGTATCGTCCCCAGTACCTTCAAAATTGCTGAAATTGTTCCCATCTTGAAGAAACCCAATTCGGATCCCTGGTCCTCAGCAATTACCGCCCCATTTCTCTGTTGCCTTATTTAGGTAAAATTTTAGAAGCCCACGTAACAGACTGCCTTTGTTCCTTTATCGAACAATTTCACTTTCTTGACTCTCGCCAGGCAGGATTTAGACCTGCCCATTCAACCGAGTCAGTCATTCTTGCAGTCATGGATGAGCTCAGAGGGGCAGCTGACAAGGGCCTTACCCAGGCTCTGGTACTCCTGGATTTATCGGCCGCGTTTGACACGGTCGATCATGGTCTCCTGATCGACCGTGTTAGCAACGCCGGGATCCAGGGCCTGGCGCTAAAGTGGATCTCTTCCTACCTCAGCGACCAATTCCAAGCAGTCCGCCTCGCTAGTATCTCTTCTCACAAAAAGAAATTAACTTGTGGGGTTCCCCAAGGGTCTTCCCTTTCGCCCCTTCTGTTTAACTTGTACCTCTTACCTTTGATTCGGTCCTTACGTGGAATGATGCTCGAAACTTTCAACTATGCTGACGACCTACAGTTAGTGTTTGACATCAATTCTTCCGCTTCCTCAGTGTTTAATTTTTAATCTACCATGAGTTTTATCAGTGATTGGATGAATGATAATCACTTGAAATTAATCCCTGATAAAACTGAGCTTATTCTCACAGGTGGAATTGCTAATCTGTGGAATTCTAACTTTTGGCCTTCCACGCTGGGCAGCCCTCCACTCCCAGGAAGCTCTGTTAAGAGCTTAGGCGTCCTGATTAGTAGTGACTTATCCATGAAGGCCCAGATCAGCTCAGTGGTCTCCGCTTGTTTTTACCATCTACGAAGAATCCGTAAGATCAGTAGATTCTTGACCACTGAGGCCTTGACTCTGGTCGTCTTAGCATTAGTAATTTCACGCATTGACTATGCTAACTCATTATATGCTGGTATTCCGGCATACCAACTGCATCGTTTACAGTTGGTGCAAAATCATTCGGCAAGCCTGATCGCCCGCCAGCCTATACGACATCATGTCAAACCTCTGATGAAGAGTCTACACTGGCTTCCGGTGGCTAAACGCTGTGCCTTCAAGCTGGGATGTACAATTTTTAAAGCCTTAGCCGGGAATGGCCCAGATTTTATTTCCTCGAGGATCCAGCATTATATTCCTTCTCGGAATCTACGCTCCTCCAATTCAAATCTGTTGATTACCCCCTCATTTAAACGCAAAAACATGGGGGGCTCAGATTTGCGGTCTTGGCTCCGCAATTTTGGAACTCGCTCCCTGTGGAAGTGAGGTTGGCAACCCCCTATGTTCAGTTCAGGAAATTGCTAACGACTTTTTTATTTTCTCAGTCATATCAGTAAGCCAACTGTGTTGTAAATGCCGCTTTCTCTTTTGCTCTCAGCGCCATGAAACAGCCTGGTGTACGTGCGCTTTATAAGCACTTTTAACATAACATAACATATAGCGCGAACTAGACCCGAGACATCGGGTATCAGAGCGCTTTACATGAGCACCAGTTTCGTTACAGATGGACACATTCATTTTTTTAGGCACGGGGAGATTAAGTGAATCACAGGATGTTGAGCGTCGTTGCCGAGACTCGAACCCAGTTCCCCAGCTTCGAGGTCAACAGCTCTAACCGTAAGGCTAGTGAGCTCTGTAAATGACTTAGTACCACATGTATCAAGCTTTTTTGCAGTCACAAATGAGCCGATTCGCAGAATTGTCCCGTTTGCAGCAGAAAAAAGCATTTTGGTATGTATCAAACCAAAACTGCGATTCGGTCGCACATTACCGAATCACAATTTTGGTTTGCGACCAAATATGAATTCGGTATTTAAAGTCCATTCGAAATACTGAATTGGAATGGTATATATTAATGTTTTGCGACCGAATTCCGTTCACAAAACATTAGTAATTTACCGACTGCAGAAGTGTAGTGGTAATGCATTCTCTTAGAAATTGAGGTTTCTGGTTGGCATGGTACACACCCTGACTAACCAGGAGCCACAATCCTAGTCAGGGAAAGTCAGATACACAATCTAAATTAACCTGTGCTCATCCTCTGGTAGCTTGGCTCAGAGCAGCCAGGCTTAACTTAAGAGGCAATGTGTAAAGTATTTGTGCAACACTCAAATTACAGTAACACAATGAAAACACCACAAAAAAGATTCCACACCAGTTTAGAAAAATAGAGAATATTTCTCTTAGTAAAACAAGACCAAAACAACAAAATTCTGATAAGTCGAACTCAACATATGAATTTTTAAAGATTAAATCCAAAAACAGTGCTTAGAAGTCAATAGCGCTAAAAGGTTACTTGAGGTCGCGCTAGACAAAAGTTCAGGCTGACTGTGTTGGGGGCAGCTGGCAACAGGACTCAGACAGGTCCAGCTGAAGAAATAACTTGGCTGGAACAAGTGTCGATGTCGAGAGCCTGATGCGTTGTTGTTGAGCCACGCAAAGGGGATTCCGTGTCATCGCCCCGTTGAACTGTAGGCACTGTGGTGTCACTGAGTGGCTTCTACAGTAGGATTGATGTCATCGTCGAGCCGCGTCAGCAGTAGAAACTCTGTTGAGCAGTCACTTTGTCAGCATCCAAAGTTAATGCGTCGGCACAGATTGGCGCAAAGTTGCAGATGCGTTGATATAGAAAAGCTGCCAAAAAACCACTTTTGAGGCCCTAGGACTAGAGTTGCCACCTAAGGCAAGGGAGGACTCACAGTTGACAGAGTCCAGCAGCTTGAGCAGGATTGGGGGAAGTCTTTCATGGCCTGGAGACTTTAAGAGCAGGAGGCAAGTCAGCAAGCTCTTGGAGAAACTGGGTGAAAAAATGTAGAGAGCAGGTCCAGTCCTTCTCACTCCCAGACAAGAAGCAGCAGGCAGCAGACCAACTCAGCAAAGCAGCGAGCAAAGGGACAGTCCCTCATACAGCACAGCAAGTATTCTTCCTGGCAGAATGTCCTTGGTTCCAGGAAAGTTCTGATTTGGTGGTGTCAAGGATCCAGTACTTATATCCAAATGTGCCTTTTAAGTGGGGGAGATATCAAAGAGGCCTTTAAAGATCACATGGTCCTTGCCTTTCCTGCCCTTTCTCCAGACTCACTACAGGGGGATATGCAGCTTTTTGTGTGGGGACAGGCACAGCCCTATTCAGGTGCAAGTGTCAGCTCCTCCCTCCCACTCTACCTCAAGAAGACCCATCAGCCTGGTGATGGGCCATAAGGTGCACATGTCACACCCCTTCTCCCTTTGTGTGACTGTCTAAAGGGAATGCACCAAGCCCAGCTGTCACCCAACCAAGATGTGTATTCAGAGACAGGCAGAGTCACAGAATGGTTAAAGTAAGAAAATGTAAACTTTCTAAAAGTGGCACTTTCAGACTTACAATTTAAAATCCAACTACACCATAAGTTGTGATTTTAAATTGTGAGTACAGAGACACCAAACTCTAATTCCCTATCTTTTCCCAATCGGAAATTACACTTAAAAGATGTTTTAAGGCAATCCCAATGTTAACCTATGGGAGAGATTGGTCTTGCAGTAGTGAAAAATGAATCTAGCAGTTTTACACTACCAGGACATGTAAAACTCAAAAGTACATGTCCTACATTTTAAATACACTGCACTCTGGCCTTAGGGCTGCCTAGGGTCTACCTTAGGGATGACGTATATGTAGTAACAATCTGCTGGTGTAATTTTGTATACTGTTTAAAAATAATGTTAGTATATTATTTATGATTGCACATGTTTTGTCGCGCATTGGTTCAAATCATGTATGCACTTTATAAGTATCACAGTTGATGTGTAATAGATGTGTATTTAACTCAGACATGAGTAAAATGTTTTTCAACAGCATAAAACATTGCGATTACAATACACTAAAGCTTAAGAACCTACGGTCTAAGCTTTCGGTCTGCTCAAATAAATAGCGGCTCGATAAATTGGCAGCCAGGTTTTCCCTCTTCTTTTGTTGCATATTTTTAAACTTGGGCACGGGCATTTTGATGCTGACAGGGAGTCAACCACCCAGTGACAGTTAATGCCTCCCACATTCAAGTTTTTGATTTTTAAGATGTTCTGTTCTGCTTTGACTCAGTGTATCAATATTTTCATCTGAGCCAGGGAAGTGTATCATCAGCATAGTTGTAATGAACCAATGAAATAAGCTTTCAAGTGGTCAATGATTGGCAACACCAAAAATAGCGGAGTCAAGACAGACTTGTGTGGAACTCACAGTGAATGGAAAATGAGGAAAGACTACTTGCTGCTCTTGATTGGAAAGGACTGAATCAATCCAGTGGGTGGTTTAGTGACAGATCCCATTCTTCTGCATTCACCACCAAAAGGAATCTTCACCCGAGCCAGAAGATCCGCTAGTCAGAAGCAGTAATCTGAGAGGGGTGTGACAAATTTAGATGAGAAAAGATTCAGCTATTGATGACTGAATTTTATTGATCTTGCTGAATAAGCTTGGAAATAGTATAAGTCCAAACAAGGCAAAGAAAAAACCAATTCATAAGTATATATATACTTAATTTATTGGTGGAGCGGGACAGGCATTCTATCTATAAGTGTGGTGCCTCATCCAGTGTGGAGAAAGGGCTACCGAAGGTTTTTGAGAAAGGGCCATTGCTTATGTGGTGCCCAAAGGGGAAAATTGCTCTAGGTTGACATTTTTGTTTAGGGCAAGGAAGGTTGCCTGCCTCCAAAATCACCCTCATTTAGTTGCAGCTGTGTTAAGGAAAAGGGACACGGTGAGAATGAGAACAGGTGACTCTCTCACCAGCTTCCACCTGAAACACATTAAACAGAATTGTTCATAGGTTTTCTTCAGGGCTATAGCTATGCAACCCAAAATCCTTGATTCAAAACTGGAGCCCGTTTGTGGTTCTCAAAGGTCTGCTTTATGTGTCTTCTTATTTTTACAGTTAGTTATCTAAGGTCATTAGGCAAAGGGTAGACCACTGTCCCATCTCTATCATAGCTTGCACAAAGAGCCACCTTTTTTGCAGTCTGATGGGCATTGACTCTGAATTAAGCAAACAGAAGGAGATGATGGACGGCACGCTGAAACTTTTCAGACATTCACCCCCCAGTCATTATTAAATCTGGGTTGAATCCATCATCGACAAGGGACCCATGTCTGGGCATACCCTGCCAACTTAGGGCAAACAAAGCAAACACAAGGAGATGATGGACGGAGCGCTGAAACTTTTCAGACACTCAGTGGGTCACTTGCTCACTTTGCCACTGGATTCAAGCTAGCCTGGCTGATGAGGGGTGTTCCCCCCGAAACCAGTCCCAGGATGCTTGTTTCGGTCCAGGGAAGACCTGGCTTGGCAGTTCGGGCTGGACTATTCCCATGAGGAATAGGGTCAAGACTGATTTGCATATAGCTGGGTCTGAACTAAGGTGGCAAAGTGAGCAAAAGAACGATGATGGATTCAACCCAGATCTAATAGTGACTTGGGGTGAGTGTCTGAAACGTTTCAGCACTCCGTCCATCATCTCATCATATTGTGTTTGCATTGCCTCTAAATTGCCATCTCGCCCTTCAGTATGTGGCTGAGGGCAGTAGTGGGATGGTTGGAGAATTGTGTCTCAAATGTACTGTACCTGTCCTTTGGCAAAATAGTGGCTTAGTTTTTTCTACTGACAATCCGATTTCTTTTGACAGCGCCAACTTTCCTTATTCAGCCACACAGGAGGCAGATGAGTTCACCTTCTATGATACAGCAACAGTATAGAGTTTGTACATTTTCAAGAAGTAAATCAAGCAAAAGAAAAAACATACTGCTTGGAGCCCTTTAAAAGTGTTGTTGAACTTTTCATACTGGCCCAGATCTCATTAATTCATGTGATGCCCTCTCCAGCCTGATGTGTTCTTTGTCCTATATTGACTAACGCGTGATATAGATTACTCCCACCCTTACTCCTGTCAAGTGATGGAGAGCGGAAATGACAGCTTTTATTTATTTTACAAGCTGTTTGTTTTGAGTGGAGTAGGTTCTTCATTCCCAGTAGCAATAGAAATACGCTTTTCCGCATTTATAAAATGTCAGCCCCAAAGAGAATCCATCTTGAGAATGAATTAGCCTCTTAGCCATCTGAGCTGCCCTACCTGCTGGAAATGACTATTGCAGATCTTCCTTCTTACACCGCAAACTGGAGATGCTTGAAAAGAAAAGTGTAATCTCAGAGCTCCATTAAAATTATATTTTTTATGCTTCAGTGGAGTCAGGGATCATCCATCACTTCATTATTTTTTTTTTTTTGCTGTATTTCTTTGTACAATAACATTTGTGTTGACTGTCATTAAGTGTTCATTTGTAGCTGCAAAATGGATTAGCATGAGAATTTGTGAGTTGATATTTCTTCATTAATGCCGGGGCTAAGCATGGATCCTTCGGGCTTTTATAGACTCCGTTGCATTTGCTTTGCGTTGCGAGCAGAAATGAGGAAGGTTTTACATATTTTTTTCATTTTCCTTGTTGGATTATTACTTTGCTCACACCCGGCTAATGAGAAAAAAGATTAAACACAATAAACTGTGTCTTATTCCTGCCTTAGGATCTGCAGAATACCTGTGAAAGGAACTTGTGCTCAAATATGTTTGAGTGATGTGCATATTCACAACATTTATTGTATACCAAGCAATACATTTTGAGTCTTGTGGCATTGTGGTGCAGAGCTGATACCCGCATTTCAGTAATGGTATGATAACAGTAATGGTTTTTGTGTATATTGTAGGGGTGTCTATAATAGATCCAGGAATAACAGATAACCACTGGCTATGTAAATATGTTTAGGGTTTTTGTATGTACATTTGTCTTATGTGGATATCCTGAACATCTGGCATGCATCCATGCATACCCCAGGACCTGCATTGAAACCTCTGGTACAGTGCATAAGGTTTAGAATTAACCAGTAGTCGTTCATATGCTTTCTCTGCTATCTCATAAGCATTCATAATCAACTGACAGCAGCATTTTTCCATAGGGAAATGCCTCACAATTTGATTCATAGACGGAGAGCAGATGAGGCCCAAGTGGCTGCCTTGTCATGTGAAATACAAGGTATCGGACAGTTGGGTTATTTCTCAGCTATCCCACCATCTTAAAAATAATAAAGTCCTCAATTCTTTCCAGTCATGATTCAATCTTGAGCATTGAGACCAAGCTGATTGCTGCCAGCAACGACATCTGAATGATCCTGGATTTGGTGGCCCTAATGCTGCTTGATCAGTTGGTGGCTTTTGATCTGGTGTCTCTTAATATCCTTTTGCATAGACTTCATCTAGCTGGTTTTCAGGGTAAGGTTTTTGCCTGCTTTAGCTATCACTTGGGTTCCAGGTCACACATTGTTCTGTTTGCACCTTTCCCCTCTTCCTTTAAAGATTTAGCTTGTGGAGGGCTTCAGGGCTTTGCGCATAGCCCCACTCTCACACCTGATTGTCTCTTTTGGCTCTCAATTCTATGCTGATGATATGTAACTAATTCTGCATCTGCAAGGTGGCCTTAACTCCCTCCAAGATTATTTGAAATGTTGTCTTTATCTTGGTCGCCAATTCACTAAGACTCAGTTCTTACAAAACGGAGGTCTTGGTATTTGGCAACCCCTCCTGCAGGTCTGAGTCCTGGTGCCATTGATTTGTGGGGATATGTCCCCGCCTCTCCTCCATTACTCGCAATCTGTGAGACATCTTTGACATCACACCCACATCAAGGCCTCATTCGTAAACGTACATCAACCTGTTCCTCATTATGAAAGTTTTAAGAAAAAATGTGCCCCTCATTGCTATAACCTCCAGGCAACTTTTGATCCAATTGCTGATCATAAGCAGATTGGATTTTTGTAATGCCCTGTGAGCCATCCACTCTATTGGACCCACAAGTTAAGCCAGCATTACAACACATCTCAAAACCTCCTTTGGCTTCCAGTTCACAAGAGATGTTTGTTTAAGGTTCCTTGCTTCTGCCACAAGGCAGTCCATTTGGCCACCCACGGGAGCTGGATGTCTCAGCTGTTCTCCAAGTATCACCACCCCCATCCAACTGCATTCTTTGACTTCATATCTGTTTCTACTCCCAGGTATCACAAAGCATGCAGTGGTGGCTGCTACGGAGCGAGGGTGGTGGGGCGGGGTGGGGGGATAACAAAAAAAACTACTTCCTGATTACAGCTGCAGCTTCTTCTCCGTCTTCTCTTCCTGGCTTCCGCCAGCACACAGGCTCCCCTAAGTCAATTACGACGTTGCTGTCACCAGCATGACAGCAGCATTGTGGTTGCTTTGAGTGGCCTGTTTGGCTGCGCAGACAGTGCCTGGGAGCCTTGGGACTGTTCTCCACACATCCAGGTGGAGAAATGCTAAGTGTGCATGACTTTTTGGCTGGCCCAAGACGGCCAGCCAAACTGTCATGCGCACTTATGGTGCACAAACTACTCCTCCTCCCTGTGACCCCCAGCCGCACTAACATAGCCCCGTAGCCGATACGAAGAATACAATTATAATAACTTTCTTATTATCATTTTATTTTTCCTTTTTCCACTGCTCTGAGAGCAGTGGGACGATGCTCCTCTGCCTTAGCTGAAAGCATGCCTGGGAAGATGTGAGTTTTCTGTGATTACTGCTCAGGCCTGGAATAGCCTTCCCCTGGCGGTCCATTTGGAACTGATTTCTCTTTGAATGATTTCTGTGTGTGGTCAAGTTACAGTTCTCTGTGCCAGAACACCCAGGAATATTTGCGTGCTATACAACACCGATAATCAAATCAAATCAAAGAAAGGTTATATGTCAGACTCCTTAATACAGAAATTTAATCTGACATTATTGTGTCTTAAATATAGTGTGCAAAAATATTGTCCCATTGGTGGTAGATTTATTATTATTAACTGCAATGGGGAAAATATGTTTTGAACTCAATGTTTAAAAAACAGTATTCTGACAACAATATTCTGTTAACAGATGGTCTGCTAGTGAGAGGAAGGATGGAGAGTGAGGACTCAAAGTTACTCAGTGGAGGCCTTAGAGAAAATGCTGAGGTAGATATTTCAGTAAAATAAGGGACATCACCACATCCAAAATACACTGTTCCAGAAGTTGTTTTCAGAGAATGTAGCTTCAGTACATTTTTATTGTGGCAGCCTTGGCTTTGCAAGAAGTAGCTCTAGCAGCAAGAACCAGATATTGCTTAGATAGGACATATATCCATATTGCAAACATCATATTTAATCTATTTTTTAAAGGAAATTTAATTGTACATCTAGCCGAAAGGCAGTGGAGCGCTGCAAATTTACACCAACACAGTGGTATATCAATTTGTTTGATGATCCTTGTAATGGTGGAAGAAGTAATTCTACACGTTTCACGACAAAGCATTCACCTACTGCCCTTTTCCAAGAACTGATGCAAACCACCTTCATGCATCTAAAGGCATAAAATCTCCAGCCAGGCAGGAAAGCTTTGCTAGGTAATGTCCCAGAGCACATCTAGGCTGGGAGCCTGGACATACCAGAGTGAGGAGTGAAACTGTTGATAATCCTTGGCCCTGCAAATGACTGACCAGAACTGCCCCTAACCACACTACTGGCCTCTCTCAGCTCCATTACCATTGCCACAAGTTCATAACGTTTAATACGGAAAACCTGCTGCCTCCTATGTAAATAGGCTGGCATCCCACTGACCTCTAAAAATGTCCTTCCAAACATAAACACATGAAAGCCATGGAGAGGAACCTCGCCTCTCTTCTGTTCCCCTGTCTAGATATCAGCATGGCTTGGGTTCACGGAAGGTTGTGTTCATTGTTCTGCTCTAGGCTATGTGTGCTCTACGTTATGTAAAGCAGGGTCTTTGCAAATCCTGACATTAAAGAGTATTGCTAAGATATTATTTTTATGGGAAGCCCAGAAAAAGGTAGTAGAAAGTACTGCTCATTTAAAAACCGCCTCAAACCTTTATAATTACAAGCTTTTAAACAATTGTAAACCTGGCACATAATTTTTCTTACAGTGCCGGTTTTGTCTAGTGTCAACAAACCAAACAAACTGTTTCCTGTGGTTCATAATTTCTTAAATTCCTTTGCAATCAATGAAGTCATCGTTCCCTGCTGAAATAGGGCAAACATAGGGAAATATGTCCAATATCCACTGTCGGTGTGAAATTCAAGAATTTCCATCTACTCACCCTGTGGAAAAGATTGGTCCTGCACAATAGCCATTCAGTGCTCCATGTGGACAGCTTGTGACCCTCTGTTTAATATCCATGAGTTCACCATTTGTGAGTGCCTGCCTTAGCTCCAATGCTGTAAACCAACTAATAGGATAGAGATGGTGGGTAAAAGCCAAGTAGAAACATTAACAACTAGCATCTAGAAACTTGTAACATAACATACGTATTTGTAAAGTGCATATTCACCCAAGTTTTGGGTGTCTTGCAGCTGAAATAACAGATGTCTATTGTTATCCAACTCAAGGTCACCAAATAACAGATGTTTATTGTTATCCAACTCAATGTCACCCATTTTATCAACCTCAGAAGGATGAAAGGCTGAGTGGGCTGACTGGGATTCAAAGTTTTGACCATGAGGTCAAATACAGTCCACTGAGCATCCGACTCAGCTGGGAATATATCTATTGCATTAGGGATTGTTCTGTCTGAATTAAGGAACTCTCAATTGTAAAGAAATGAGTCAATCTAGTAGAGGGCTTTGTGACAGATCTCCCATGTAATCTAGTTGTTTCACCATCAAAAGGAATCGTCACCCAAGCCAGGGGGTCAGCTGATCTGGAGCAGTAATCTGGAAGGGGTTCATTGTTTTGAGATAAGAGTTGTGCACCACCAGAATATCATTCCCAGAATATCGTCTGTCAAATATATAGTATCTTAAATACCATTTACATAAATATTGCCCTATCTGTGTTAATAATTATAGAAAATCTACTCAAAAAGGACAATATTTGTGCACATGATATCAGAACACAATATTTAACTCAGGCTGCATTTTTGTGTACACTATTCTGATCTACAACTGATGAGAAGAGATTTAGCTAGAGTGAAAAGCTGAAAAGGTTTGTTAAAAAAAGGCAAAAGTCCAAACAAGAAAAAAAAATGATTGTCCGATTGCCTTTTTTCCCTGGCTTGGGAAGGTTTCTGGAGAAACATTAGGTGATGGAACAACATAATATCTTGAATTTCCACAGTCTGGCCTCTGTCGAAGACATGGAAGTGAGACAGCTTTGGCGAATGTGTGGAACTGTATCTTGCAGAGGTTAGATTTAGGAGAACTCTTGGGGCTGGTGATGTTGTGCCTTTTGGCCACCAATAATACAACCGATAATCACCTTGTCATCTCAGTTACACGCAGTGGAGGGCACATCAGACCAAGTCTTCTGTTGGTTCACTACTTTCTTAGTGGCCAGAAGGCAACATCCTGTTCATCTCTTTGTTGTTACCTATTACATGTGGAGTACCACAGGGTTCAGCACTATCTCCTCTGTTATTTAATATCTATATCTGCTTCCCTGAACTCCGCAGAGGGAAAGGACTGAGCTTTAACTCTTATGCCGTTTCAATATATGTTTGCATTACAGGGCCTACATATGATCTCAATTCAGTTTTGCAGAATTATTGAATGGTGGGTAAGAGAGGATGTGGACTAACGACTAGACCAGATGACCTTGAAGCTGGGAAAACAGGTTCAAGTCTCGGCAGAGACACTCAACATCCTGTGATTCTGGACAAATCACTTAATCTACCCGTGCATAGCAAAATTAATGTGTCCATCTGTACTGCAACTGGTGCTCATGTAAAGCGCTCTGATACCTCTGGTCGACTTCGCGCTGTGTAAAACAAACAAAAAAAAACCAAAGAAAAGAAAAGAGTGGGCTGACACTTAAAACCAAAAAATAGGTCAAAGTGTTTAGTGCAAAATCGATCCTGTCTCCTCTCTATGCAGTGGCCATAATGCAAGCAAGGGAAATGTGCCCCTTGAACCCCGCGTTTGATATGAAAAGATTGCTATAATTGGGGTGAAGTGGACACCCTCATGCCCCTGCTGCACCATGAAATGAAAAGTTATGGCCCTCGTCTACAGCTTCTCTGTGAGCCAATCACTGATGACATTTGGGGTCACTAGTACACAGTTTACAATGGGTTTTACAGAATGGATGGATGCTGATAAATAAGGCAAATAGTGGGTTGTACTACTAAATAACATACACGAATGTTGTGGACAGAATATTGAGGGACAAAATATTGAAAGGTAAGTGCATATAGGTAAGTATAGATTTTAGTATTTCCAACTCCAGATATACTTGAAGAGATATATATATATATTGCCAGGGTACATATATGTGGAGTTAGGTATAGAAAATCAATTTGTACTTATCTTTTGATATTTTGGGCTCGATATGATGTTCTCAATATTTGCATCCCTCGATATTCTGTATTCAATATTTAGGGTGCACATATGGATCAAATAAACTTGTCCGTGATTGCACAATAGCAGTCTCTAGTAAATGTGTTTATACTTCCCTATTAGCTTCCATGCAAGTATCAGGTTTTTGAATCATCACGCGTCTTCACTGTTCTTGATCATTTAGTGGGTTACTTTCATCTAATTAGGTTGGTGGTATAAAGAAAGTCGGGCTGGGCTGGGCTGAATTTATTTAATACCCCTCTAAAGAATACGTATGAGGGGAACCATTTGAAACATTAAGAGAAGCATTTTAAAATGTTTTGATCAATTTAAGTCCTGTTTTAAGTAGCTTGAAGAGACAAGAGCTCTTGATGGCTTGACCTACCTCGAATTCCAGCTCTAATGAAGAGTTAAAGTGCTAATTTACTCATAGGAATGTGCCAGGAACAGGTTTCAAGCTACCGAACAAAACAGCTTCATGATCCTGCACTTATCTATTCTGCTGAATGAAACTATATTTACAGAAGAAGGCAGAAATCCAAAAACATTTGTATCCATTTATAAGTTAGTCCTAACAAATTAAATACATGGTTGTTAGTGTCTAAACCAAGTTTCAGCTCCTTCATTGATTGGTTTATTGTATTTCACTGTAGTTTACTGTAAATGCCGCTTTTTCATCTTTGTGGTTTTCTTACAACAAGCACACATAAGGAAAAGTTGGGGTTTTAAGAAGTCGATTACATGTTTTCTAGTTTAGTAAATATGTGTTATTACACATGATTTTTCTCTCCTAGTTTGAGCATCTTCACAGGAAATCTGAGATGTAAGAGCATTCTTGATGGATATTGTTCCTACATTTGCGCCTCTACCTTTTCTAATCACTGGAGAGTAAAGTGTTTTATTTATTCGGAGACCCACAAATAATTTTGTTACCTTGCAAAGATGTACTGTCTGACAATTAAATTCTTTGTAAATGTTTTATTAGATGAATTTGTAATGTAGTCATTAACAAGGCATATTCTGACATTTCTTGATAAAAATATATATTTAAATTTTTAATATGGGTATCCCTAATTTAACATTGGAAATGTAAATTATATTCTAGCCTCCAGTCCTAACACATTCTGCCACTCTCTCCCTCTCCTCGTGCAAGCTCTTTCCCTCTCTCTCTGTCTGTCTCTCTGTCTCTCTATCTCTCTCTCTCTCTCTCTCTCTCTATATATATATATATATATATATATACATATATATATATATATGTATATATATATATATATATATATAGTTATATAGATATAGTTATATAGATATATATATTCCGTAATCTGATCGTTGCCCACTTTCCTCTCCATCCTCATCTCTCTGTTTTCCTTTTGACATTTCCTATATGAAAAATTAAAGAAAACTACAAGGAAAGGACACATATCATTCTAGGGTGTTGACTGGCTTGATTTGAGGCGGATCAAATCAATAAGTATCTGTGGGCAGACGGCGGATGGCTGGTGCGGAGAACCACGCCTCTGTGCAGCCGTAGGTGACGCTGCTCCGCCCCCAGCAATGGAGTTTTGGCGTTTGGCGTTTAGAGTGAGCACCCTGCGAAGGGCTCGTATGTCGCGCTTTGGGACCCACTGAAGTGTAGCTGGTGTCCTGACTGCTGTGCCCTTGGACGTGGTGCCCCCTCCCCTCAGCGTTGGGCTGGTGATGCGCCGACAGCGAATCGGGGCTTGCTGACTGTCTGGTGCGTTCTGGCGTCTTGAGTGAGGCTGGAAAAAGCTGCAAGGAGGTTCCAGTGCGTGGAGACTTCGGTGTGCAGTGCAGTGTAGTGCTGTGGGTCGAGCCTGACTCTCGCTTCAGCGGGCGCTAGGTGCCTGGTGCTGCCTGGTGCTGCCTGGTGCTGCCTGGTGCTGCCTTCCCTTGGCAGGGGACTTGTGATGTCACGCGGCTCGCATAGATACACGCTCGGGCACGTTGCTGCTGGATTTGAGCCTTGCTTTCTGGGGCAGTCACAGCTGTGCGGTGCTGCGCCAGCCGAGTGGTGCTGAGGCGTGATGGTGGGCAGCTGGCCTGGTGCTGAGGTGAACCGGTGAA